>OX243964.1:9690000-10890000 GCA_945859745.1 Synanthedon formicaeformis | reverse complement strand
CACGAGCTTGCGTCACATCCAAATCGTCAGTTTTTCAAATGGGAGCTTAGTTTGGGTTTACTTAACATCCCTTCTGAATATTTGACGCATTCAGATGATACTTTTTTTTTCCATTTTTAAAGCTTCCGTACGGGAGAACCCACCGCTTAAATCGTCTGATTAACATATATCCGTCATCAGGGACATTTGGGCCGTATACATTATGAATATCTGATGCGCTCGAATATGTCCATGCGACAGATTTTTTTTAAAATTTTTGAAAGCCTGTAGACGCTCAACCCACCGTTGAAATGAAAAACTTCATATAACCTTTTCCTCTTCCTACAATCTAATCTTCAAAATCCAATAGGTCCCAACGACGCTCGAGTGACTACACGTTTAGCATCGTGGGCTCCCCAACCAATAGGCTATACTTTATATCATCATCATCATCATTATCATCATAAATATTAATAATAAATCTGTAAGTGTAGGTATTGTATTGTATGTATATGTTCCTCCATAACTTAAACGAATAACTGATTTTCATGAAACTTGGTAGATTTAACATTTAGACGTACAGGAAACAGGATAGGCTACTTTTTTCTTTTTCAACGCGGACGAAGTCGCGGGCGCCAGCTAGTCAGTTATATTTTTAATACTGAAGCAAGAGCCTATACTTACCAATTTTATTTCTATATTGTTATCAGCGATGTACAACGTATTGGGAATCTGTATGTCAATTGACGAGGGACCGTTTAAATCGGCCAACCAGTTTTTATGTGAATTATTACCGTGCCATTTGTCACGTACGTCGAATTTTGATACGTTTTCTTTGTTATCTTTTCGATTGCTTTTTTTTTAAAACCGTGTCACAGTTTTAAAAATATTATTTACTAGCTGCTGCCTGCGATTTCGCCCGCGTAACTTTAAATTATATATTAAAACCTTCCTCGAGAACCACTCTATCCATTGGTGAAAACACCATGAAAATCGGTGCAGTAGTTTTTGAGTTTATCGCGAACAGACAGACAGAGAGACGCGGAGGAGGACTTTGTTTTGTAATTAGTAAGGATAAGGATTCTATTTGACTTTATTAAACTACAAAGTCAAGAAGAGTGAAGTTTCATTATGGACCAAATACACGGTCAAGCCATCGCGTCAAATTAACTGGCGTGAAGCCAAAATTTTATCGTGAATGGTAAAAACTGATGGCTTGATGTCAAACACTGGATTTCAAATCGCGCCGTTGGGTCACGTCAGTTTATCGCGCCAACTGAGTGAGTGTAGAAACCAAGGAGGATCGAATACATTTCTATCCTCCTCGGTAGAAACACTACGCCGTGGCATCTTGTTCAAGGAGAATTGAGATAAGGAGGACAATCTTACATGGTGGTTAGGGAGCCCACGATGCTAAATGTGTAGTCACTCGAGCGTCGTGGGGACCTATTGGACTTTGAAGATTGGATGGTAAGAAGAAAAAAAGTTATATATATGAAGTTATATATATGAAGGTTATATGAAGTTTTTCATTTCAGCGGTGGGGTGAGCGTCTACAGGCGTTTAAAATTTTGTAGGCGCTGTATTTTAAAAAATCCTCCATATAATCGTCAGATTAAGAATCAGCACGATCAGGACTTTAGGCTTAACCGTCTGTATGAAAATCTGACGCGCTCGAGTATTACAAAATGAGAATCGTCAAAAATATTTTTTGCATTTTCAAAAAGCTGCCACGAGCTTGCGTTACATCCGAATCGTCTGAATTTTAAATGGGAGCTTAGTTTAGGTTCACTTAACACCCCCTCTGAAAATCTGATGCGCTCGAGTTGTATTTAAAATTTTACCCCCACCCCCGCCAACCAAATCGTCAGATTATTAAAATGCACACTTTTCAGCATGTAATTAATCTACCATAGCTTAATCTGACGCGCTCGAGTGACTCCAGAAATCCCCTCTTGGGCTCCCCAACCATGGGAGTAAAACTGAAAAAATGGCAACTAAATCCGATAAATATAGATGGCGCTAGTGTGAACAGAGAGAGTTTGAGAGTATGGAGAGTATGGAATGAATGTAGCAGTAGTTGACGGAGTGAAGTGCGCCGAGTTGAATTTTGGTTGAATTGTTTACTATCCCTAGCCTCACCAGCGCCACTAATTTATCGGTTTCGACGGACACTTTTAATACTCAGAGATTGTCCTCCTTATTTCAATTCTCCTTGATCTTGTCGCGCTTCCGAATCAGAGCTCACGTCAACGTCACTCGACCCGGTCAAACCGTAGAGTGATTAATAGGTAGGTACAGAGCAGCAGTATCGCTCCGGTCGCTTAGTGCGTGTCGTAAACAAGCGAGTTATAGATAGTTATATCGAAGAATGTGTGAGGAATAGGGATGTGAATCAATCGTTCGATACAACCCGTGTGTTATCGATATGCTGATGTTACTGCGATACCCTGAATAGCGATACATTTAGCATTTCCTTGTAAAATCTGATCCTTGTATAATCTGACCATTAGTGAATGTATGAGGTATGATTATAATAATGAAATTATGTTTATTCAAGCAGCTAAATTTGCGAAATTAGATTTTATTACTAAGCGATTAGAGTTTCCTATAACTTTGTAAATTATAGTTAACTAGCTGCTGCCCGCGACTTCGCCCGCGTAACTTTGTGAATTATCCTCACAGCTTTTATCCACTTCTTCATTAGGAAACCTAAAAATAGTAGATACAAGTAGTAATACAATTATGTAAATCTATACTAATATTATAAAGATATAATGTTTGTGAGTGAGTTTGTATGTAGAAGGTAATCTTCTACATACAAACTCGATAATGGAGCTTATATACCTTTGTTTGTTCGGTAAACGTCCCAAACATTAAATAGAAAATAATAAAAAAAATCACCTATCGAATGATGTACTGATGCAGTAAACTGAATGCATAATGCAATAAAACAGAAAATGATTTCTAAAAGTAACTAATCAACACTTCACTTGTAGTTGGTGAAAGAGGCGCTTAGTGACATAGGCTACATTATATGCGGACTAAGTCGCGGGTAAAAACTAGTTATTAAATAAAATAACCACATTTTGAATAATATTAAGATATAGGTATAGAGCAATTTAAACATACACTTAATTGGTACGAAAATTCTCCAATTGAGCTAAACTTCTTTATTTTAAGCTAGTTCTGCATTTTACTGCACCCATATTGAAAATTAAAAAAATCGTCATAAGCGTTTGGTTATGAATGGCGAGAGATAGACGACATTAAGTTGTATGTTCCCACTCGTACCTCCTGTTCCCACTTGAACGTTGGCACTCTATACCTACTTGTTGGAATTATACCTATATGCGGTCAAACGCAAAAATGACAGAAAATTTAACTGAACGTGTGTGGGCAAATTTTTTGGCGTGGCTCCATTTGATTTAAATCGTTTGGAGCCACGTCAAACGCTTGACCGTGTATTTGGTCCATTACTCTGTAACAGGATATAGCAAACGATAGACGAAAAGATTGTAACATATGAAATTTGCACAGACCATTAAACTGGTCTGTGCACTAAAATCTAGTCTGTGACAGTGCATTGACAGCAATAACAGGCTGTCAATGCCAAAGTCACGTCACCGCACCTCTCAACTGTCGGGGAAGTAGGGGACGTGAAGGGAGGGAGGAATGGTCAATAAAAGTAGGAGAGATACCTACAACAAGGGACGGAGACGCAAGGACACTGCTTACGGACACGCATATTTTTATTACAAGCTTGGCGGTTAATTTAAATTTGGGAAAAGTACCCACTGTCACGATCTATACCGTGCTACTTCGTCTACTTCGCCACGATCCCTGAAGTCGCCTGTGCGAGGAAGGGAGTCGCCGAGGGCTCTGCGAGATTCATACGCGGGCGTTTTGGACCACGGCGGGAGGAGCTAGTCCGTGCTGCCTACTCAGCACCTACTATCGCCGGCTTCCGGCAACTACTCCACACCGACGCTCGTCTGCACGCTCTTCGCGTTTTGAGGGGGTCTACGCCACGTTTCCGTGGGCTGCAGCAGTGGACCTGCTTCAGCGGCATTCCCGGAGCGTTCTATCCAGCTGAGTAGTTTTTAATTTATATACTCATCAGCTTACCCTCGGAGTTTGATAAATTCCCACGTCTGAGCCAACACTGCTCACGTCCTCAACGTGCTACTCTGAATATTATAATCTAATTTAAACTTGTTAATTAGTAACCTGTATCTTACTGATTTTGATATTGCTGATATTGTTATAATTCTTTTATTAAACTTGTGTTGTGGTAAGTCTTTGTTTTATTTCTTAGGCTGCCCTCTTCTTCTCTCTGGCAAAGGCGCCCTATAGTCTCGTGCCTTACTGGCTGAACACTAGTCGGTGGTAACATCTGGTCTGGTGCAAAGCGATAAACAAGCACAGCACGCCAGAGGGTTACAAGATTTTATATAAAAAAATATTGTGTACGTGCAAAATATATAACAAAATTAAATTTTGACTTAAGATAAAAAATATATTTTTTAGAATTTTTTGTCGGATTTCTTTGCGTTTGCAGTACGGGTAAATCCATGTAACCTGAGTGACCATTATTTAATTCTCTAAAAAAATGCGTGTTTCTAAAACCATTAATTTTGCTAATGATCTCACATTTAATAAAAACGGATTTGATTTTTAATATTCTCCTTTAATTTAAACGGAACAGAATTTTTATTGGGTACATACTAGCCTAAAAGCTAATGTCGCCAAAGGTAACGTGAGTTACCAACAATTTTTATTGAAACTACAAAAAACTTAACCTAGAAAATTCAAAATAAAACGAGACCCACATTTTATGCTTTATAACAACGAAATTTCCATTAAGGGGGTAGTTGATATAATTATAAATATGGTATGCTAGCTTTGTTAGTTTCAATAGGGAAGTAAAAATGTAACATGAGTTACCATGGAATTACCCGTACGCTAATCTCAGAAACAGCTTAATAATAAGTAAATTGCATGTTTTTATTTTTTTCATAAACCGAGGCTTTTACTTAACTAAGTCAAGCCTCGATTTATGATAGTTAAAAAATAACATACGACTAATTAGATAATATGCAAATTCGTTTAATATTAAAAGTATGAAAGAAATATTTGCTGTAACAATTGTCACTCCCTAACTTCAAATCTCAACCAATGTCCACCTTCTGCACGCAAGTTGAAGACGTCTCTTCTCAGCTTCATCGGTATCGTGGTTTTTGGGCATGGTGACAACTTCATCTGTTGCAGGAGCTGATAAGCCATCACCTTCACTTCGCACAGAGCAAACCTTGAACCTGTCAAAACAAATAGTCCCGTCATTGTTAGTTGATATCACACTGGATCTTATCAGTTAATACTCATCAAATTATCAGTTACAACAACTGAATTGTTAGGCAAATATTTAACGTTAATTAGTGTTATCACATTTATTATCGCTCCTTTACGAGTGATGAGTGTAAATTTCATGGTCGAATTTTCTGTGACGCTTCATGTCACGATTGTTGTAACATTTTTGCAAAAGTAAATACTATTTCATATTTAAGATATTTATTTTGTTTTAGTTCTCTCTCTGTATCAACTGTATCTCCCTCACATCTAACTACTGATTACTATATATTTATTAGTATTATAGATACTAATATTATAAAGCTGAAGAGTTTGTTTGTTTTTGTTTTGTTTGAACGCGTTAGTCTCATGAACTACTGGTTCGAATTTTAAAATTATTTTGGGTTGGATAGTCCGTTTATCGAGAAAGGCTTTATAATATTTTGAACGTGGACGAAATCGCGGGAAACAGATAGTATTAAAGATTATATGTTAGAACATTTCTTATTCAAAATATCTATTTTATCTTTAAGTCATGTTGGCCACCTACAATCAAGTGAGATATCAATCCGCCTGCTGTCGTTAATCTTTAAAAAAACACTAACCAATGCAATTTCTTGGTCCAAGTCCAAATGGCATATAAGTGTACGGCTTGATATTGTGCTTATTTTCTTCTGAGAACCTTTCAGGATCGAACTTGTCTGGGTCTGGGAAGTAGTCCGGATTGCGGTGAATACCCCATATTGGTATATTTATCATTTCACCTTTATGAATCTAAAACATAAAATAATGTATTTGTTTAGTTCGCAAGCGATGGCCGCTACGATACTATAAAATTGTAGTGAAATGATACAAGGACAGATCAAGTTTACAAGTCTTACAAGGTGGAGAAGGGTCCTCCATTCAGCTCTAAACTGTCGGCCATTAAGTTTGGGGTGTGATATAGCTGATGTGCATTAAATTATATAAAGGTATATTAGTATCAATAACATTATAAAATTAGAATATGCTATTTATTTCGGGAACTGTATAGACTTCTGAAGCATTGTAAATCTCTGTTAACTTTTCTTTATCGATGTATAAAACTTAAAATTTAAGAAGTGACTGAATATTTTTTGATCATTTGTTGCGTTCTTGAGGGTTTTATTTTTGGAAAAAAATAACATCAAATTACTCCTAGATGAATAATTTGAAAGATTTGCCCGGTTCTTTGATATATATTTAAAAAGAATTAAAATAAAAAATATTTTTAAAGTAATTCATACAATGTAATCCTCTTTAGCTTCATCGTTGGGCTTTCCAAGGTTATAATCCTTGTTACATAATCTATCTGTGGACGGTGCACCTGGCCACAACCTCAATACCTCTGAAACAAATACAAGATAAATTAAAAATTTTATATTATAATCAATATAACATCAAATTTTACTGTAAAATCACAACAATTTTGCTTTATTCAAAATATTTCATCATAAATAACAAATCCATCCAGTTTATCTTACCTGAGACTACCATATCTAAATACTGCATTCGCTGAACGCTGTTGTAATCAAATTTTCCCTCATGTTTCAGTTCATTTTCTTTGATCTCCTCAGATAGTTTCTCTTGAACTTCAGGATTAATTGCTAGCTCATAGAGTAGGAACCACATTGTTGTAGCAACCGTCTCGAAGCCGGCGAAAAAGAATAGTGTCGCTTGAGCAATTAAATCGTCATCAGACCATACTGAAATAACATTTAAAATTTACTTGAAATTAATGAAACCTAATATTAATTTTCTCAAAGTAATCAAAACTAATGAAGCTTATTTAAGAAACTTACCTCTTGTTATGCTCGATTTCCCAACAGTTGATTCTTCTACAGTTGCAAATCCAGCGTTTGAATCTTCTGTGACCTTTTCATCGTGAACAAGTTTACCTGTAAAAGTTATAATCACATATTTTCATCAATTTGTTTCTAAAATATAAAAATTTTAATATATTTCCGTGTGTTCTGGACTACTTTTGCTAACATTATAAAACTAGTATAATATTAACAATCGTCTTCATAATTTACTAAAGGACACAGCAAAGAACAATTCATTGTTTCTTAAATTTGTTCGTAGTTTTAAAGATCTAATAGGATAAAGAGGTAGTTGCCGATTACCGATATTGCAAAGATTTAAATCGAAAGATGCGGCGTAATCTCCTCGCACCATACTAAAAACACACCGAAAATTCTTAACAATGGGTTGGGCGCAGGCGCTCAACCCAACTACAGTTGCACGCCAGCTACAGTGAGTGACGGTCGCTTGTTGAGAGCGTCGCTATCGTCAAAGTCACGTTTGAAGTAAGGAATGTGTTGTCTATGTTTAAAAGTGTGCTTAGACAAAGGTGTATTTTATACTTTTGTCTTTAGTATAATGTATGTTGTATTTTGTAACACACTTTCGCTAGTAATGCCGCATCTCTCGATTTAAATCTTTGCGATATTGTATACTGTTCAAAGATTTCAGAAAACAAAGGACAGAGCAAAGAACTATTTACTGTTTCTAAAGTTGGTAGGGTAGTTAAAAAGAAGAGACACAGGCAATTTAAAGATTAAAGAAAATAAACACCTTTCTTAGCGTCCATCAGTAACTGTATCATGTCAGGTCGGTGGATGTTTCTCTTTTCGCGATCGCTCATTGTGCTCAATACCAATTCCTTGAAAAACATCTTGGTTTTTTCTTCAAATAAAGATAGCTTCAGCAGCTGATGAAAAGAAAATAGAATATTCATTAATTTGTAAACACTTATAAAAGCTTTCCTAGATCAGATTTCATTCTTACCTTCGAGAGAGCTGGCCAGGCGAGAAAAATGAAAAATCTTATCATAGCTAATGGGCCGAGGTTTGTTGCAATCTTTCCATTTTTATAAAAATCATTATCTTCGTCAACCAGAGAATTGACTTTTAACCCAAATGCGCAAGAAGCAATGACATCATTAGCGTATCGCGAGGAAAGATCTTTCACCTCCAGGTCTATGTACTTAGCTGAAAATTTAATATAATGTAGGTATTGTTATTAATTAAAGGCAAAACAAGGAAAAAATTTAATCTTTGACATAAAAGGTGATGAATATTCCAGATATATATAGGTGACTATACAGTGTAATGTTCATTGTAGTTGCACCTGTATATGAAATCGTAATATAATTTTGTCATAGAACCAATGCTTGTCCGTTCCGGTAGTCTACGGTTATCTAACAGGGAGCGTCTGTCAGCTGATGATGATTATGGCCATTATAAATGCACTGCTTTCTTTTTTTTATGTTGTTCGGCAGACAGTCTTCACTTGATGGTAGGTGGCTACTAGTGATGTGCCGGATCGTTAAAAATATAGATCCACGGATACGGATACGAATCTTTACTTTCTTTGGTACTCAATTGTTGTCGGTGCGCGTGACCTTGAAACAATAGTTGACGCCCACCAGTTGACGCTTGCATTATAAAGGTGGATTATAATGCAAGGTGGATTATATTATGTTATTATGTTGGATTTTAAGAAATAAAAAATAAAATAAATGGAATGAATAGTTTTTCATTGCTACCCAATCATCTATATGTAGAATTTCAGCTATGAATTAAAAATTAATAAGGGAAGAGATCCGTTAAAAGATCCGCCAAAATGTAACGCTTACGGTTACGGATCTTTCTTCTCCCGCGGATAACCGCGGATATGGATACGGATATTCGGAACATCACTAGTGGCTGCCGTCGCCTACACAAGCAACACACAAGCAGGAGCTGCAAGTGCGCTGCCGACTATAGTAGAATTAAGGATAAGGGGATTGGGTAGGAAGAGGGAAATGGGCTCTGACATTCCTTACCCACTCACAGAAACACAACGGTAGTCTTATAGTTATTTCGCGGTAGACTTCTAAAAAAAATGTGTTCTGTAAGGGGTGGTTACTTGGGATGACCCAAATGACTGCGAAACGTGCGCCTTGCCACTACTTAAGAATTCTCTACAATTCTTTATAATTATAATTACAATTTCATAAGTATTTTGCAAAACTTACTTTTGGAAGCTTCAATTTTTCTTCTTAGTGATTTGGTCATTTCATTTCCGACTTCAACCATGAACGGTACCATAACCTTGATTTTTGAACTTGTGAACGCTGGACTCAACGTAGATCGCATATCTTTCCATTCCTGACCTGAAATTGGTGACATAATGGTTATTTTGACATAATATAATTTTGGCTAATGAAAGGTGAGATGCTCGTTGGCTAATTTTGGCTAATTTTTATCTGCGTGGCATGCGGATAAAAATGCAGCAGTGGAATCTTACATTTTAGAACTGTTTTTTCTTTTTAATATTTAGCTGATAACTTCATTCTAACATCACTGTCAATCTAGTTGCTTGTCAAGGAGTTTTTAACTTAAATAGATAGTGTTTATTTATTTCTAATGGAAAAATAAAGTAAAGTGTATTTTTCCATACGTACGTGTTAAGGAGCCCATATGAACCATGGGCTGACATATGTATAGTTCATGGACCCACCTTTTAGAGAAAACAAATTTCTGCCGAAAAATGGATCATTTTCTTCGTCGACGAACGCACGATGATCGAGAAAATGCTCGAAATCCTTCACAGTAATTTTCTTTATAAGTTCCAAATCTTTTATTATTACGACTGGATTAAAAAATTGAAAAGCGCCCGTAAACCTGTGGATAAAAATAATCTTTGTTGATTTTATTAAAAAATTTTTTTTCGTTTATTCAAAACAGCAAATCTACAAATGACTACTTATCAAATTTTGATCACCATGAAATTTTGCAAACACTGTCAAATTCTTTTGTACCACTCTGGTATAGAGTAGTATGCAGTTTACAATTATTTTGGGTTGTAGTTGTAAAAGTAGTTGTAGCACCTTGGGTTTCTACATCTTGGGATCTAGTTTTAGAACCCAAGGTTCTACAACTAGATCCCAAGGGATCATCAAAAAACTCCTGACAAAAATATGCATAAAAATAACTTTTTTTACAATCCTAATAGTTTGCACGGGTATGAAACCGAATGAAAAGATTTTCTTGACGAATTTCTTAAACATTTAAAATTTTATATATTATTTTAGTAGATAATATTGATGTAGCATAATCATTGTAAAATTATTGTTGTACTGAACATATACAGTATACATATACAAACATATACAAAATAATACAAGTATTTAAAAATTATTTTGTTATATTATGTATCTAGATTTTTATAACAGTAAGCACTTTAAGTTGCTATCAGTTTTGTAAAAGATAGATAAGTAGTTAAGTGCAACAAAAGTAGGTATACAACAAAAAAAAAACCATTTAAGTGTTTACAATTATTATTGTTGCTACTTATATATTTTATTTTTGATACTTATACACATAAGTACTATTGGCAAAGTATAGGCAAATCAATAATGATTGATAACTTAAGTAGACTTTTGATATAGCCACTCTAAGTAATCAATTTGTTTGTTTAGAAATTATTTCCTACTAGGTTTTTGTCCGCGACTTCGTTCGCTTCTGATCGCTACCAAACTTCACAGGATCACCTGTTGGACTAATCTGAAGATTGTCTGAAAATTTCATCAAAATTCAGCGGTTTTGGAGTCCATAGGGAACATACATACATACATACATACATACATACATACATTGCCTTTTACTCGTGTATATATTGTTACGACCGAACATTCTCGAAGCGTTTGTTTATCATAAACAAACAGCGTGTTGTTGTTTATCATGAGACCTGGGCGTATGGAAATTTCCATACGTAGAAGGAAGCCCTCCTGTCTCAGAGAAAACTGTTCCTTATGTTCGCGACATAAGGTTCACATTCCCTTAAGCCAGAGAGTTGTTTACGATGTTTGTTTTTTATGACTTGTTTACTTGTGTTCGAGCTTGTTTACCTTAAAGTTTCTAGTGTTTTCCAAAAACATCGCGGCTGACTGCGCGTGTATAAATACGGGTGCCATCGCTCGAGTGGGACAGTTCTGCGACAACAAGCGATACGAAAACAACTCTTGGGAGCTTTTGCGAAGATATTTGCGACAGTGCATTGTTGACACATAGAGTGAATTATTTACGACTTTTGGCAAGTTTTACGGTTTAATTGGAAAAGCTCTGATATTTTGGAAGTCATCTTGGTCTGCGTAATAAATCGTGTTCTTACAACCCTAAACGGCATTTTAACTCACCCCGCACGTAACAACTGGTGTCAGAAGCGGAATGCCGTTAATGCCACGGGACGAAGGAACTCGTACTCCACGGACCAGGAGGCAAGTGGAGATGGATGCTGCGAGACAACGAGCACATGAGGAGCCGGAGGAAGGCACCGATGCTGATTTGCTTCCTACGGCAGTACCTACATCGAGCCCGTCGATGGACCTCGCTGCGCTGCTAGCTGCTGTGCAGAGCATACAAGCCAGTCAGGAAGCCGCTCGCCGTGAACAGGAAGCTGCTGTACAGAGCATACAGGCCAGTCAGGAATCTGCTAGCCAAATGCTGCTTTCGAAATTGGACACAAGCCTTGAAGTCATCTGCGATAAAGTTAAAAAGGTAGAGTCCGAAGTTAAAGGGGTCTCAGTGAAAGTCGAAGGCCTGGAAGAGAGACTCGACCAAACCGACACTCGCCACCAGGCGCTCGCCGAGAAAGTGCAGAAGTTGGTGACGAGGGAGGCAGTCTTCACTGCGCCGGTACCTACACAAGGTAGGCTGGACTTGCCACGGTTTGATGGCACATCTTCTTGGACAGCCTATAAGTACCAGTTCGAAACCCTCTCTAACTGCAGCGGCTGGACTGATGATCAAGCATTCATGGCGTTGACTCTTGCCTTAAGAGGAGACGCCCAACTGATTCTGGAGCGACTCCCTACGGAAGGAAGGTCTCTGCAAGCCCTATTGGAAGCCCTAGAGACACGGTATGGTGACAGGCATTTGGAGCACGTGTATAGGGCTCAACTACGAAATCGCATGCAGAGGCCCACGGAAACACTCCAGCAGTGGGCTGACGAAATCGAGAGATTAGTTCATCGCGCCTATATATCAACACCGAATGCAGTGGAAATAATTCTGCTCCAAGCCTTTGTGGACGGGATAAGGGATGGCGAAGTTCGCGCAGCGGTGCGATTGGGTCACCATCAGACCCTGAATAGTGCACTGGCACATGCTCTAGAAGTGGAAGCTGTGCGGCGTGACACAAGGCCATTCAAGGTCAGGGAGCTGGTAGCCGAGGAGCGAAAGCCTCGCTATGGTCCGATCTGCTATGGCTGCGGTGAAAGAGGCCACATAAGGCTGGACTGCCTAAGGAAGAAAAGAAAGGGGGTCTCAGAGATGGAGACCCAAGTTGACGAACGACAGTGGCGTGCCACAAGGCCATCCAAGGTCAGGGAGCTGGTAGTCGAGGGGCGGAAGCCTCGCTATGGTCCGACCTGCTATGACTGCAGTGAAAAAGGCCACATAAGGATAGACTGCCCAAAGAAGGAAAGAAAGAGTTTCTCTGAGATGGGGACCCAAGTTGACGAAGAGCAGTTAAAACTAAGCGTCGCCAGGGCCGAGGGGCAGGCACCGGCTGGGAGAAAGATAGCCCCTGCTATTACTGTCAGACAAGGTTCTAACGGAAAAGGTCATGGTAATGCTGACGCTCTATCGAGAAGACCATGTCCTGAAAACTGTAAACACTGCAGGAAACAAGAGTCTCAGGAATCAGTAAAAATTATCCGTACCCAAGGATTAGACGATGACTGGTCTGGAGAAAATATGAGGAAGGCGCAAGAGGAAGATGACGACCTGCGATTGATCTTAGATTGGATAAAAAAGGGAGTGAAACCTGAGTGGGCGGATGTATCAGCTTCCAGTCCTGTTACAAAAAGCTATTGGGCTCAATGGGACAGTTTGACCCTGGAAGGCGGAATCTTGTGCAGGAAATGGGAGTCTAATACCGGACATCAGGTGACTGTACAGGTTGTAGTCCCTCGAAGTAAGGTATCTCCTCTACTACGTCATATCCATGATGGGGTGTCTGGTGGTCATCTTGGAGTGAAGAAAACCCTTTTGAAAGTGCGACAGCGGTTCTACTGGGTCCATTGCCGGGAAGACGTAGAAGATTGGTGTCGTAAATGCAACGCATGCGCTTCAGTCAAGGGACCACAGACAAGAAGTAGGGGAAAACTGAAGCTCTACAATGTAGGAGCACCATGGGAACGTATCGCTATAGACGTGGCCGGACCATTTCCTGAAACTGAGGATGGGAACAAATACATCGTTGTAGTGCAAGACTATTTCAGCAAATGGCCGGAAGTGTTTGCGACCCCTAACCAAGAAGCTAAAACTGTTGCCAAGAAGCTAGTTCAGGATGTAATCTGTCGGTATGGCGTACCTCTGGAAATACACTCCGATCAGGGGAGAAATTTCGAATCAGCCCTATTTCAAGAAATGTGCAACCTTCTCGGTATACATAAGACCCGTACGACACCAGCTCATCCTCAGTCTGACGGAATGGTCGAAAGGTTTAACCAAACATTGGAAAATAATTTGGCTAAAGTAGTCGACTCACATCAGAGAGACTGGGACCAGTACATTCCTCTTTTCTTGTTGTCTTATCGCTCCGCTGTACATGATAGTACTAGTTTTACCCCTGCCAGAGTGAATTTTGGACGAGAAATAAGACTACCAGTCGATGCAATAACAGGGTCTCCGCCGAATAGCCCAAGACTTGTGACGGATTATGTCAGCGATCTTCGAGAACAGCTGGATGAAGTGCATAAGCTAGTTCGCGAGTGCAGTCTCAAGACTGGTGAAAAAATGAAAACCCGTTATGATAGGAGATCAAACATCAACGGTTTTGAAGAGGGAACTCTCGTATGGCTTCATAACCCCTTCAGGAAAAAGGGCAAAAGCCCAAAGTTGCAAGCACGATGGGAAGGACCTTACAATGTGGTTACAAAAATCAACGACGTCACCTATCGAATCAAAAAGGGGCAAAGAGGAAAACCGAAGGTCGTACACATTGACCGTTTGACAAAGTATCACGGCACGAATGATGATCGGGACGATCATAACTAAGAGGGGGGTAATGTTACGACCGAACATTCTCGAAGCGTTTGTTTATCATAAACAAACAGCGTGTTGTTGTTTATCATGAGACCTGGGCGTATGGAAATTTCCATACGTAGAAGGAAGCCCTCCTGTCTCAGAGAAAACTGTTCCTTATGTTCGCGACATAAGGTTCACATTCCCTTAAGCCAGAGAGTTGTTTACGATGTTTGTTTTTTATGACTTGTTTACTTGTGTTCGAGCTTGTTTACCTTAAAGTTTCTAGTGTTTTCCAAAAACATCGCGGCTGACTGCGCGTGTATAAATACGGGTGCCATCGCTCGAGTGGGACAGTTCTGCGACAACAAGCGATACGAAAACAACTCTTGGGAGCTTTTGCGAAGATATTTGCGACAGTGCATTGTTGACACATAGAGTGAATTATTTACGACTTTTGGCAAGTTTTACGGTTTAATTGGAAAAGCTCTGATATTTTGGAAGTCATCTTGGTCTGCGTAATAAATCGTGTTCTTACAACCCTAAACGGCATTTTAACTCACCCCGCACGTAACAATATATATATATATATATATATATGTACACGAGTAGATTTAGAATGACAATGACAGGAATGGAGAGAGCTTGAACTCTGGTGATTTTATGAGTAAATTTAACTCTAATGCAAGAAAAGTTACCGTAGAAAAACTAGGCCTTTAAGAAAGTACTAAGATCTTTGATAAAGAAGAATAGCCATAATTTCTGATTCACTCTTATCCTGCTCGTACACAAACTTATTATAAACTAGCTGGCGCACGCGCCTTCGTCCGCGTCGAAAAAGAAAAAAGTAGCCTATCCTGTGTCCCGTACGACTAACAGCCGAAATTAATAATGTATCTAAAATCCGATCTTGAAAACAATCTCCAGTTTGTTCCCATCGGCCGATCGATCTCCGATCTGTGTGCCAATATTAATTTGTGTGTATGCGATTGGAAACTAAGGTTAGATCGGTAGGCAATCCATTCCCTCCCACGCCGTTCCTTTTCATGCTAACTATTAAAATTTTACTTTCGAGACAATTTAAATTTCTAATTTTATGCATATTTAAAATGTGAAAATAATGAATTACCTACAATTACAAGATAAAGTAATTATAGTTCAATTTATTTTTATTTATTTATAAGCGTACTACATAATTTTGTTTTTAATAATAATATACATTCATTCGTTTTTCTGAATAGTAAAGGAACGAATGGCATGACACTTGACAGTTGACTATTCAATGTTTGTTGTGTTCAATTTTTATTATTGTTAATAAATAGTGGAATAATTTAATAGTTAACTAAAATGAATTCAGAAACAGTAGTAAATTATATTTCTTTAATGCGTCACTGTTCTTTGGGGCGCTTGCATTTCTTGTTATTTTTGCGGTGTGATGAAGTTTTTATTGTTTTTATTTTAGATCAAGATGAAACCACTTACAAAAGATGAAACGAAAAATTTGTTATCCTTTATTGAGCATAGCAAAATTATAAACAATAAAACTAGCAATGCCTGTACCAACAAATTAAAAAATGAAGAATGACGTCGAATCTACGACGCATTTAACGCCCAAAACTCAACGTGTCGCCGTACTCCACAACAACTATACGATTGAAATGGGACAATTTAATAATTTTATTTATTATTAATACAATTAATAAAAATATTTTAAATTCTTGTTTGTTTATCTTATATATATTTTTTTAATGTTAAGATCGACAGACAAGCTGACGGTCCACTTGATGGTAGGTGGCTACCGTCGCCTATAACTCAAGTAACGCCATAAGTGCTACAAGTGCCGACCATAGAAGGATTAAGGATAAGGGATACGGGAGGGTGGTGGGGTAATGGGCTCTGGCATCCCTTACTCATTCACCGAAACACAACAGCACATTATGCTGTTATTTCACGGTGGTATTCTGTAAGGTGGTGGTTACTGCTGCCCAAATGACTGCGAAACGCAGTGTGCCCCTACCACTACTTTTAAATCCAGACCAGAGTCAATTTTGAAAATTATATTAAAATTTCCAAAGTTAACCCCGCCGGGAATCGAACCCGGGGCCCCTGAGACGTAAGGCAAGCACCCTTGCCATTCGTCCAACGGGCTCGTCAATTATAATCCGTGATATTAATCCGTGAAATTCGTGGGATTGCAAATCTTGATCGACTACGCTATGTCAAAATGTACGGATTGAATATTGAGACACCCAAACTGTCAATTACGAACAGAGGTCGATCTTTAATGTGAGATCTGTCCTCCCAAAGATAGTTTCATGTTTTAGATTGAAATATAAATCCCTGGATACGTTATTGACACACTTCACACACAAAAAAGATTGATTTTTCAATCCTAGATGGGTAAAAACGGATCAGGATAGGTTATTAATTTCGGCCGTTAATCTTTATCTACCAAGTTTCATGAAAATCAATTAATTCGTTTAAGAGTTATGGAAGAACATACATACATGCAATACCTACACTTACAGATTTATTATTAGTATTGATGATGATTGATCATGCGTCAAGGTTTAAGGAAAATTATAAGGTTCTTTACCTGATTTTCCATTAGAAATAATAGGTACCTCGGCATTTTTAAATAAAAAAAATTCACTATAAAATTGTCAAAATAACATTTTGTTTGATTATTTAGACAGCTTACATTATTTGTGATATAGATTATGTCTTAGAGTAGACCAATAATTCTAATATATTATTATTTGTGCAAATTGAGTCAACGTCAGTCATAAACGTCCTAATATTATCAATACTAATAATAAATCTGTAAAGGTTGGTCATGGAGTAAGTTACTTTGTTTTCAGAAATATCGTGTTTATAGGCTCTATACATGATACTCAAACTAAATTGACCATATGTTTTTACAATTTTTTTCTGTATGTATGTATGTTCCTCCATAACTCTTAAATAAATTAACTGATTTTCATGAAACTTGGTAGATAAATATTTAGACGTACGGGACACAAGATAGGCTACTTTTTTCTTTTCCAACGCGGACGAAGTCGCGGGCGCCAGCTAGTGTTAAATAAAAGTAAATTACCTCTCACAGGGATAATAGTCGTACATCCTCTTAATGTTGTCCACAAAGGACTCCGTCCGAAAAAGTACTGTACCCATATTTCCAACGACAGGATAAGCCCGTGGACTTTTGACGCCATGTTTGCTGAAGCGTGAATAAATTTCTTTGACGTACAGCGCTACAGCGACAGCAATTACCACACTCCATAATAAAATTAACATGATCTGAGGAAGAACTCATTAGTTGTTTACTTAATTAATTGTTAAAAAGACTCCCTTACTTATGAATTACTAGTACACCGGCACTGGCTCTGCACGGATTCAATTCTTCTCTGCATGTTTTTTACCTTCACCATCTAGTTTCATACTTCGCAACTAATGCTTGCATTATGGATACCACAGTTGATATACTACATAGATAACTTTTTTTTGTAAATAAATACATATTATAAATAAAAAACATCCATGACTCAGATACAAAAGTAAATATTAAACATAAACATTTACCCCTAGCGGGGTTCGAACCCGCGACCGTTTGGTTAACAGCTAGGGTTACTAGCCCCTAGACCAAATGTAAGGTCGATGTGAATCGGCTTTTCCCTTCGTGAAAACCGTATAAAATCCGTTTGGGTGATATATATATACAAAACTATAATGGTTTTGTGTGTATAATTAAAAAAAAAAATGGATTCATACGAAGCCGGAAACGGCTCGGTAGTGATTACAAATTATGATAAACTATTGAGGAAATATTCAATTATAAAACTCTGTCATTAAAAAATATGACTCTATTGTGGGTAGTTGATATTGTTAACCCATAATACCCAACATATATTTCGTGGCCATTATTTAACAGTATTATTAAATCATTGCAAAGTAGAGTTATAATGTAACCATGCGGTTACAGCATTCTCTGTTGGCCGCCACACGAAGTATTAACTATTTACTATGCATCAAACAAGATAGTAAAATAAATTAAAATTAACAAAAAATAAATTAAATTTGTAAATTGAATATCTTTTTTTAATTTAATTGATTGATATTTAAAAAATAAATTGTGACCTATATTTTATTTTACAAAAGTAAATTTATAATATCTTTAATTGCAACTAAAACTAAATTAATATGTTTGTATTAAAATATTTTTGTATTGTGTTTTTTCTGTATTTATATATAAATATTAAAAACAAGACTGTTTATATAACCAAAAACAAAATTCAGTGTAAATATTAAATCCATTTTTTATTTTTATTTATAATTTATTTTACAAAAGTAAATTTATTTAAATATGTAAATAGTAGCAACTAAACTAAATTAATATATAAATTTGCGTTAAAATATTTTTGTATTGTATTTTTTTTTGCAACAATATAAGTACCTACTTAACTTGATTATCCACTAAGTACGAGTGAGTACATCCTCTTTATGTACTTAAAAGAACATCATTTATGTTGACACGTTTGGTCTAGTGGTTAGTAACCCTGGCTTTTAATCAAACGGTCGCGGGTTCGAATCCCGATAGGGGAAAATGTTTATGAGTTAACATTTACCTTTGTGCCTGAGTCATGGATGTTTGTATTTATAATAAATATGTATGTATTTAAAAAAAAAAGTAATTTATGTAGTATATGAACTGTCTGGTATCCATAATACAAACGTTTTAGTTGCTTACTGTGGAACTAGATGGCGCTGTGTGGAATGTGTGAAGATATTTATTTATTTTATCATTTATTTAAGCGTCACTTTCTGTCAAGTAAACAGTTAGACTGTCTATGCCACTTTATAATAATAATAATAATAAATAAAAAAACGTTAAATATGCTATGTTTGATGTTTACGTTAGGTAATAACGAGATTAGCCTCGACCTTGCAAACGTTTTTTACGAGTTGCTCGATCACATTGACATTGACACTTTGTGTATATTTGCTACCGGGTCATTGATGTTTTGATTAGTGATTTTTTTTTTATTGATTCATTCACCAACTACAAGTAAAGCGTTGATTAGTTACTTTTAGAAATCATTTTCTGTTTTATTGAATTATGCACTCGGTTTACTGCATCATTCGATAGGCGTATTTTTTTATTATTTTCTATTTAATGTTTGGGACGTTTACCATACAAATAAAGGCATATCAGCTAAATTATTCCCGGTGACAGGTGACTTTAAGTGACGGTTTAGCCTACTTGACGTTGGTGAAAGAGGCGCTAAACAGCTTGTTCTGGTGCTTCAGAATCTGCATTTTATCTTCTAACTAATGGTCACAATTATGATAGTTATAACTACTCGGTTAAAATTAAAATGATTTCAGACTGATAGTTACCTAATATTATAGTTCCTTAGACATTTGTTTGTAAGATTTATGTAATAATTATTTTTTTTTAATTTTTCAAAAAAGTGGTATAATTTCGAAATTCGATTTCGCCCTCCCCCTCTTAAGATGTTAAGTCATACATAAATTGATCCATGGTTCCTAATTTATTATTATAGCTAGTTCAATTTAGATAATTTTAATTTGGTTATCACGATTTTTAAGAATATTTTAAAATTATTTTCTAATTTAAAGTAGAATTTTCTGTTTTCAATGCCCATTTTAAATGAGACGTAGTAATTTTAAAAATAAATAATAATAAGATCCAAAAACAAAAGATATATTTTCATAACTCATAAATAAAATAAAATGTTTAAACCAATAAACACACAAGCAACTTTGGTTTAATTCACGATAACATTTGTAGCATTTATAAAAAAAAAACAAGAAAAAATTAATTAAAAAATAAACTTACGCTATATCAATTTTTCTTATCAAAAACTTAACAACAGTGGCTAAAATAAACAAACAGTACTTATAACGTTTTTTTTAACAAACGACCGCGTCCTGCGGCTGCGCAGATTGCTATAAATTAATTGACAGTCACAGACAGAGACAAGAATACAGGTTTTGTTGTGAATTCACTATTATTTCTGCGGCGTAATACTGAACGCAAACGCTCCTGGCACACTGGGCCATAAATCATTCAAGCGCTAGGCTTCTTCCGCTCAATATCTAGGGTTGTGCATGTTTCGCATGTATTGTCGATACTTTGAGTGTTGACAAGATAGATTTTTTTTTCAATTTAATCCACAATCAGTTGTAGGACTAATTGGAAATATTGCAATTGAAATTTGTTGCAGTTGAAATTGACTGTAAGCGTGTTTATTTTTGTCGTTTTTAGTATACTCGTAAATATGATGTTTCATATTTTAAAATTATTACATATTATTAAACAAAGTCCTCCGCCGCGGCTGTCTGTTTGTCTGTTCGCGATAAATTCAAAAACTACTGCACCGATTTTCATGCTGTTTTCACCAATGGATAGAGTGGTTCTCGAGGTATGTTTTAGTAGGTATATATAATTTACAAATTTACGCGGGCGAAGTCGCGGGCACCAGCTAGTTGTGTATAATTTTAGGCTGTGGATTGTGTTAAATAAATAAATAAATATTATTAAAAATATAACAAAATATAATAAAACCAAAGCTTTATTTACATGATCGATAGTGATGCGTTTGTCATCACTATTTCGATGGCCATGCTGCTCCAACGTTTTATGGCCCAGTGTGCCAAGAGCGTTGGCGCATACTATAACATGTATGTATTTGTTCGCTTCGATGATTAAGGCAACACCTATCAAATGACTGTGTATTGCGTAAGCGATTATAATTTCACAATAATTAATTATTTTTTTATATATAAAGATTACACGATAAGATTTATATTAATGAATGAACAAATAAAAATATAACGTGTTTTTGTTTAATGAGTAATTTTAATATTTTATCGTGTAAGTATCTACATGAGGACGATTATGTTAGATAAAAATACTACCTATTATATAAATAATATAGAAAGTTATACATTTAATCAATGCTAATGTTATAAAGAGAGAAGATTTGTATGTCTATAATCTATACTAATCTTTACATAAAATATTATAAAACATTATCCCCCGCCGTATCTGCCTGTCTGTTCGCGATAAACTCAAAAACTACTGCACCGATTTTCATGGTGTTTTCACCAATGGATAGAGTGGTTCTTGAGGAAGGTTTTAGTATATAATTTACCAAGTTACGCGGGCGAAGTCGCGGGCAGCAGCTAGTATACTAATATATAAAGCTGAAGATTTTGTTTGTTTAACTCAGGAACTACTGGTTCGAATTGAAAAACTATTTTTGTGTTAAATAGTCCATTTATCGAGGAAAGCTTTAGGCTATATAACATTTTGAACGGGGACGAAGTCGCGGGCACCAGCTAGTAATATTATAGAGCGGAAAGATTTGATTGTTTGTTTGTTTGAATTGAATAGGCTCCGAAACAATACTGGACCGATTTGAAAAATTCTTTCATTGTTGGAAACCTATATTATCAGCGAGTAACATAGGCTATGTTTTATAAAGTTACGCGGACAAAGTCGCGTGCAACAGCCAGTATATTATATTTTTTAAATGCTACTGATAAACTAGTGATTAACATTCTTGTTCTTCTGATAAGACAGTTTTTCAAAGAAATATGCACACCTGCTCAGCTATAAAATATGACGAATAAGATTTTCATTAACATTGCCTTTACGTCATTTGACCTTATTAATATAACAATTAGGGTCAATGACAGACATTATTACTGATTAACCAGGGTACCTGGAACAACGCCTAACCGGATAAAGTTCTAGATAACCTATCGTCTTTTGTTTCTATAAATAAAAACTGATTATATAAAATTTAAATTATAGAGATAATGTTGCGTGTTTGTCACAAAAACTCAAAAACTATTGGACTGATTTTAAAAATTATTTTACCTATAGAAAGATACTTTATCAGCGAGTAACATAGGCTATCTATACTATAGTAATATTATTATAAAGAGGAAAGATTTGATTGTTTGTTTGTTTGCATTGAATAGGCTCTAAAACTCTACTGGCCGATTTGAAAAATTCTTTCACTGTTGAGAAGTTATATTATTAGCGAGTAACATAGGCTATCAATCAATTCTAATAATAAATCTGTAAGGGTTTGTCATGGAGTAAGTTACTTTGTTTTCAGAGATATCGTGTTTATAGGCTCTATACATGATACTGAAACTAAATTGACCATTTTTAATGTATGTTCCTCCAAAACTTTTAAACGAATTAACTAATTTTCATGAAACTTGGTGGATAAACATTTCGACGTACAGGACACAGGATAGGCTACTTTTTTCTTTTTCAACGCAGACCAAATCGCGTGCAACACCTAGTTTTTAATAAGATAAAAAGAGAGACCGCAATCTGATATGACATTATTTATTTGGAGTCTAGGCAAACAACTTATGTCAGTGGCGAAAAAATAAACGCCAGGAAAAAGATCAACCACGAAAAATATTTATTGGCAAAAATTGTTTTCTAGAGTAGATAAATATGTCTCATCTCGGTGGGCTTCGGCAAAGCATCGATCAAAAATACACCCAGTCACTCTCAGAGAAAATCTGTCTTCAGATATATGGGGACAACGAAATTATTAATGCGTTTGGATACGCAATAAAAAGTGCGGAAGTGCGATATGTATAGTAATACATATCGCACTTTCGGCAAGACAGGGGCATAACTGCACTTTTTCTAATTTTACAGGAGAGCCATTCATTAAAAGTTAATTTTTTTGCATTCAACATCGTATTCTTCTGCTTATATTGCTTTTAAACAATTCTTTATAAAATAAGCCCCATATCTTGTAAATATTTTTTAATTTAATAATGTTTTTAAGACATTTCTGAATATATTTTAAGTTTAACTCATTTAAAAAAAAATTGTAAGTTATGCCCTTGTCTCACTGAAGGTGCGATAGGATTTTGTAAGTTTTGTAATGTAAGCTCTCTTCTTTTGGATGACCATAAACGCCTGACTATTTCGCATATGTTACGTGGTCGTAGACAAAACTCGATGTTGCACTTATTATTTTTATTTATTTATTATCTAATACAAGTTTACACACAATATGATAACAATATCTGTAAACCATTATTGGTTTATCTAGACATTTCATTTCATGACACACATATATAATTATTATACATTCCAATATACATAACAACACTACACCATAAATATATTACATGCCTAACTGAAATGCATAAAAGATACAACTCGGTTAGCAGCAATAAAAAAATATTATTATTATTATTATTATTTATTATGAAGTTTTAGAATACAAACTATAGATTTAGAATATAATTTAAGAATATAGTAAGAACTAGTAAGAAACGATGTTGAAGGGTTGGAGTCCGAGAATTGAATGTCTCTAAAATGTGTCTCCGCTTGTCGAAGAACATGTAATAAAAACTAGCACGTAAATAAAAACTAGATTTATGGCTATAGGCTATGGGTGGCGGACGAACATGTGCACGTAGCTATTGTCTCTCCGATTCCACCCTTGGAGTTGACGGTCACATAACACATAGCAATTACATCAATCCTCATTGTGCTGACGCAGAATATAAGGACATTATTTTTTTAAATTTTATTACTGGCTTGTGCCCGCGACTTCATACGCGTTGAAAAAGAAAAAAGTAGCCTATCCTGTGTCCTGTACGTCTAAATGTTTATCTACCAAGTTTCATGAAAATCAGTTGATTCGTTTAAGAGTTATGAAGGAACATACATACTCGTACATAAACTTACAGAATTATTATTAGTACTAGCTGCCGCCCGCGACTTCGTCCGCGTTGAAAAATAAAAAGTAGCCTATCCTGTGTCCTGTACGTGTAAATGTTTATATACTAAGTTTCATGAAAATCAGTTGATTCGTTTAAGAGTTATGAAGGAACAGAACATACAGAAAAAAATTCTGAAAATCGTCAATTTTGTTTCAGTATCATGTATAGAGCCTATAAACACGATATCTCTGAAAACAAAGTAACTTACTCCATGACCAACCCTTACAGATTTATTATTAGTATTGATTGATGGATTGATTGATTGGGCACCACTGTCGCGTGGCGGCGCCACCGTCGTCACAGCGATAACATGGCGGACGTACTCAGTCATAAATTTTCTTTTTCAACGCGGACGAAGTCGCGGGCACCAGCTAGTACTTAATAATCCTATTTACAAACCATATCCAAGTTGCGGTTCATATAATATATTTTATATTCTGTGTAAACGGATCGGCTGAACGGATTATCGCATCGGTGCCCGTCGCGTCATCCTCACTAACGACTATCACGCGACCCCCTACCCGCAGACCGACACCACTATTATTATTATTATTTCCTACAAATTTTATACATTCAGCTCATAAACACAATGTGCTTTACAGTTTTATACTACCGATTCGCGGAGTTTTACATGGGTGAAGTTTATTTACACATTCAGAGAGAAGTTTATTTTTAGCATGGCAACACTTCAGTGCCGCCACTTAGTGGCTAGTAACCCTAGCTGTTAACCAAACGGTCGCGGGTTCGGATCCCGCTAGGGGCAAATGGTTATGTGTTAACGTTTTACCTTTGTACCTGAGTCATGGATGTTTTGTATTTGTAATATGTTGGTATCCATAATACAACCATTAGTTGCTTACTGTGGAACTCATCAAACTACTACAACATGGAACCCGCGTGCCATACAAAACACAACGAATTTTATGGAACATTTAAAAGTGACATATGCGTAGAGCATTTATAACAAAACAAACATAATAATAAGTACGTAATTTAAAGAAAATGTGACTTTACGTTAACTCATTCGAGTTTAAAATGTAATAGTAGAAGTTGATCGTTACTACCTTTTACCATTGACGCGTGAAGGCAAGAGTCCGCCATGATTCTGTCAAAGGCGTTCTTTTTATGTGCCGCTTTTGCATTTGTGACGCAAATTCCATTGTAGTATTTCGATGGTGGAACTACATAGATGGTACTGTGTGGAATGTGTGAAGATATTGTAAATTGCGACAGGGGGGCTGACCATGATTTTCTTGATGGTAAGTGGCTAAGTGGTATTTGAATTTGTATTTGAATTGATTTTTAATTTTTAACTTAAACCATCGGTTTCAGTTATTTTTTAAAATTTACTAAATTTGTACTAAATTGATTGGTTTGATTTAATTTAAAGTTTAAGTTTGTTTTTAAAAATATTTTTTTTTACAATTAATTTATTTAAAATTTAAATGCAAATTAAGAGATCTTAAATTAAAATAAAAAATCTTAGATTTAAGAGGTTCCATCCAGTCGAACACTGAAGTGATCCAAAGGTGTTGAGGACATTAATTCATTCTCAAACACCATTGAATAAAAGACCTGTCAGCGTTTCATGGTTCGCAGGACGCCGCTTTAAGAGCTTTATGTTAATACGACAATTTTCAACTGTTAATTCTAGGGGTTCATCTACACTAATACTCGTCACTACATATTATAAAACAATGTCCTCCGTCGCGTCTGCCTGTCTGTTCGCGATAAACTCAAAAAGACTGCACCGGTTTTCATGCAGTTTTCACCAATGGATAGAGTGGTTCTCAAGGAAGGTTTTAGTATATAATTTACAAAGTTACGCGGACGAAGTCTCGGGCAGCAGCTAGTAAGTAATAAAGACAAAAATTTTGTTTTTTTTTTGTACGTTTTTTAATATATGTATAGCTTTCTATAGGTGAAATTTTTTTTCAAATCAGTCCAGTAATTTCGGAGCCTATTCAATGCAAACAAACAAATCTTTCCTCTTTATAATATTAGTATTAGTACAGATCAACTCAAAAACTACTTAAATTATAATAAATGGTCTGTATTCTTTTATATTAGAAATTTTAACGAAAATTACAGTTATATAAGTGACCCGCTCCTGGCTTTGCCTGGGATGAATTTTGTTTTGGATAGTTCATTTATCGAGGCTATAGAGAACGCGGACGAAGTCGCGGGCACCAGCTAGTGAGCCTCCCTTAATCACTCCTAAAAAATCAACATCCTGAATGCTTCTCGACTGTAAGGGGTTGGTTACATTCTGTAAGATGTAACTAAGAGCATGGCTAAGTAAATTACTTTTAAGTACAATAGCCGTGGCTTTCTGGGAATAAGTTTACATTAAAATTAAATTAGCAAAGAGATTTCACGTGTCCACATTACGTTGAAAGCCGACGTACATTTAGGGGATATGAGGGATGCTTCGTTGTACGAGGGGCGACCGCAAAGTTGATAACCAAAAATGACTGTTGCGAGTCCCGTGGGAAGCTCCTTTTAGGGTTGCCAAAAAACATTAACAGTGGAGAAGCTATATAATATATAGAATATAAGCTATATAATATAAGCTAGCTGGTGCCCGCGACTTAGCCCGCGTTAAAAGTAAGGGATGTGTAGCGTCTGACTAAATGTGAAGCAATGTATGGTCTATTCTTTTTCTATTGATCAAAAACGTAAAAAATATAGCGTCACCATGGTCACTGGACTGTTTTGAAGATGGCATTTGTACATTAGGCATTATCAAAAAGAGTTGACTCAGTGATTAACTCATTTAGAATTTGTTCGTATTATTTGTTTAGTTCTATGTCGGGAATTACCTTTTTGATCAATGAAAAAAGTATACATTATAACGCCCGACATCTTTGCTGTTATAAAATTTTCAGGGGTTGTATCTTTATTTTTAGTAGATAGCTGGTGCATGCGACTTCGCCTGCGTTGAAAATATTATATACTAAAACCTTCCTCTTGAATCACTCTATCTATTAAAAAAATCGCAACAAAATCTGTTGCGTAGTTTTAAAGATCTAAGCATACATAGGGACAGAGAGACGGGAAGCGACTGTTTTATACTATTTATAAATGTAGAGTGATGATAATAGTAAGTATAATGTACACTAAGTTGCCTTGCCATACAACGAGGTGTTGCAGCCACCATGCTTGGGACCCTGCCTAAGGTGCCAAACAGACACAAAGCGGGCGCGGGCGCGAGCGGCGGGCGCGTCTAGTTTTAATATACTGGGTCGCGCTTTAATAAGTGTGTCCATTAAGCGCGACCCAGTATATTAAAACTAGACGCGCCGGCCGCTCGCGCCCGCGCCCGCTTTGTGTCTGTTTGGGTACTAAGGGACCAAAGCTTAAATATTATACATAATTTGAAAATATACTCGTATATAACTCGCATATAGGTTCTAAGTTGCTGACACATAGTCGCAGGTTCGAATCTTTAACGTGGGTTATCATCTATGTTTTCGAATTTAATTTTTTTTTCAAATTCTAATAACTTTATTTTAGGTAAAGCCTATGAGTGTCAGCAGTGAAATGCTATCGTTAACACAATTTCTTCATAGTTGTGATCATTCCACCTGAAATCCTACAGCACTTTGACAACGCCAAGAGAACCCTGAAAGTATAAGTTATATTACATAACATATATTAGTTTGTATATGTCCGCCTCTTATAATAATTTTATCATGGGTTTATGCCTAGTGCGGGGTGTAGTGTATCAATCATCAATACTAATAATAAATCTGTAAGGGTTGGTCATGGAGTAAGTTACTTGTTTTCAGAGATATTGTGTTTATAGGCTCTATACATGATAATGAAACTAAATTGACCATTTTTAGAATTTTTTTCTGTATGTATGTATGTATGTATGTATGTATGTATGTATGTATGTATGTATGTATGTATGTATGTATGTATGTATGTATGTATGTATGTATGTATGTATGTATGTATGTATGTATGTATGTATGTATGTATGTATGTATGTATGTATGTATGTATGTATGTATGTATGTATGTATGTATGTATGTATGTATGTATGTATGTATGTATGTATGTATGTATGTATGTATGTATGTATGTATGTATGTATGTATGTATGTATGTATGTATGTATGTATGTATGTATGTATGTATGTATGTATGTATGTATGTATGTATGTATGTATGTATGTATGTATGTATGTATGTATGTATGTATGTATGTATGTATGTATGTATGTATGTATGTATGTATGTATGTATGTATGTATGTATGTATGTATGTATGTATGTATGTATGTATGTATGTATGTATGTATGTATGTATGTAAGTACATATGTATGTTCCTCCATAACTCTTAAACGAATCAACTGATTTTCATGAAACTTAGTAGATAAACATTTAGACTTACGGGAGACAGGATAGGCTACTTTTTTCTTTTTCAACGCGGACGAAGTCGCGGGCACCAGCTAGTACATAATAATATAGGCACTATGAGCTGTGAGGCGTGCCCCAGCATTCCTTATCTGGCCGCCGAGCGAGGAACAGTGTCGGTGAAATCACTTTGTGTTTTATTGGTACTTATATAGTAAACTACACGGGGTAAAAATAACACTAAAATAGATTTTTTCCTGATATAAAAATATTGTGGCAACCCTGGGTAGTTGGTGGACGGTTTGAAACGATAAGGGCTGGCATAGGAATCCCCGCGCGGCTATTTGTCCTCCTAGCTATCTGGAGTTAGATGGTTGGATATGTGTCAACATAGTGCCGACTGAAACGCAAATGGGTTTTCAGGGATTTTTCGCTTAGAGCCTTTTTCCAAGCGCAGGCATGAAAATACTACGCAATCTGCACAAATACATGACCCATATTTTATGTTTTCGGAGTATTATATAAAATACTAGTGACCCGCTCCCGGCTTCGCCCGGGGTGCAATTTATATGTCCTATCTTTTAAGTTGAACCAAATTGATCCTCAGTTACGAAATTTGATCATAAGTTCATCGGGAGTTGCTTAGCAAAAGGTCAGAAAGGTTCAGAAAAAATAAATAATATCTTTTTTACCCTACAGATACAAACCTCATAGTAAAATATTGTATAGGGGAGCATAATAAATACTTTATCCCTAGAGATGTGTAAAAGCAACGTACGTGTATTCTACGTTAAGAATATTTTTTCACTGTAACTTCATTACGAAGTGTGAACACTCGAGTATTGCTAGCGTTTTACCAAAACAAAAACCGTAAAAATAACGTACGTATGAATTTTTAAAAATGGTGTCATAATATTCAATGATATAACATTTTTGTAAAAACGCTACCATAACATAAACATAAGGCATTTACAAACTGTATTGTGAAACATACGGTAAGTCAAAATGCTTTTTAACGCGGCGTTTACGTGACGTTGCGGCACAGTTTAAATGAAATATTAACGTCAATGAGATATTAATGGAAATACTAACTGATGTAGGGATTCACAGGAAAACTGTATCTGACAGAAAGTAAATTAGTAAGTTGAAATAATAAATATTAGTAAATATATAAGTAGGAATTATACCCACTTATATAGGCTAAGAGGACGATAGGGAAGAAAATTTCTCGTGTGGACTTAGAACAGAAGAGCACCGTGAAATAACAGAATCTGTTGTATTTTGTTAAACGAGAAGACGCAAGACACCATTTCTCTGTCGCCCCTTCTTAATCCTTTATCCTTAATCCTACCATGCCACATCAACGCCACAAGTGGTGGTGTTAAAGTGTTAAGATCTTTATCAACAGGACCTGTTGCGTTGCTTGTAATAATAATAGATGACGGTAATTAATAACAACAATAGGCGACAGTAGTCATCTACCATAAAGTGAACCGTCTACATCTCTGTTCGAATGATTACCGGTGCCATCTAGTTATCGCAAGGATGTATTATTAATTAACATATTCTAGTTTCAGATATATTGTTAGATGGCGCAATATCTCTGAAATTTCAGAGATATTCTAAAATTAAAACAAACGCGTAACGAATACTGTGTGACAATTTTGATTTTATTCCCATAAATTTTCATACCCCGGTCTTATATAGACAAATCGATTTTTAAGAAGTAGACTCCAAAAATTAAGAGAAATTTTTGAGAATGATGTTTATGAAGAAATGTGAGTTGATTTGATAAGTTAATAATTACAGAGCGAGTCGCGGCGTGATACCCTCCCTTGTTTTTTCAACATGAAGCTGCGTACATTTGGCAGGCTTTCACCGTGTTTTCAGTGTAAGCACATTTCAACTGGCAACGGCGGAACAATTTAGGTTTCCCATTATATAGCGTTAATGAAATAGTCGACAACAATTAGTTTAATAATGCTTGGTTTAGGATTAATTGGATACAAACATGTTGTCCGGTTCGGTCCACTCGAATTTATCGTTTTATAATACCTAAGAGCAATTTGAAATAGCATGACAATAATATTGTAAGTATTTTGTTAAACTGAAAATGTAAATATATATATTTTTTAAATCATTTATTCTTAATGTTAAGGTTGACAGACAGGCTGACGATCCACTTGATGGTCGTCGCCTACACCACAAGCAAAGCCTGCCGACTATAGAAGGATTAAGAATAAGGGACAAGGAAGGGATAGGGTACTGGGCTCTGACATCCCTTACTTATCGAAGCACATGTGCTGTTATTTCATGGTGGTATTCTGTAAGGTGTAAGGCGAAGAATACGCAATCTCTATCTTATCTTATATACTCGTATTATTATTATTATTATACTAAACTAGGAATTCTTGTATGCCACGACGATCTCGCAAACGGCTCTAACGATTTTGACGAAAATCTAGGGTTAGGAGTTTTTAGGTCTAGAAATTGATCTGTCTTCGATCTTCGAGTCGGTCTTATCTTCGAGAAAATTCGTTATAGCTAGTTTTTTTTAATGGAACGGTTACAAAAGTAATACAGCTTGCTCGTTTTATAATATTTTTAATTATTAATTATTACTATTATCACCCTTGCTACTCAGACGGTTGTTGGCCAAGAGCAAACCCATTTCTAATAAAAAAAAAATTCAAGTATTCTTGATTTTTTTTTCTATAATGTGTCTGACTTTCTTTCTTACATGTAAAAAACTTTAAACTTTCATTGACCCAGTCTAGTATAATAAATAAACCTATATAAATATTATGTTATAATATAGTATTTTTTTATGAAAAAAAACAAGAATTGATTTTGTTGATAACCAATTTAATGAATTCTTCTTGAATAAAGTATGGAAACAAAGTACACAAGTATATTGATGTTTCGAAGACCTCGTTCCACAATTTTCCTTGTATCAAAGATATATAATATTTCTTATTATGTTCAGAAACAATTAACGCAGTAGACGAAGATTGAGGTAGCACACGCATTAATATAGTTAATCATGATTATTTATTATTTCTGACAGGGGAGAAATGGCGCGATATGAGACTGACCCTGAGCCCCGCATTTACTGCCTTCAAAATGAGACTAATGATGCCATTTATGATTGAAACTGGCAGAAATATTGAATAGAATAGAATATTATAGAGAAAACATTTATTTGAATACACATAATGGCTTAAAAAATGCTTTATTTAGCGCACTGCCAAGGTTTGGAACCCCCTGTCTGTATTTCAGAGCTCATATAATCCAAAGCTTTTCAAAGTTGGAGTGAGGCATCTTCTGGGTGAGTCCGCTCCATCATAGGCCTCATCCTTGCTACACAGCTGGTTGTTGGCCAAGGCATACCCATCTATTAAAAAAACACACACGAATACATCTAAAGATAACAAAACAAGTAAAATACATGCAAATTTTTCAAATTTTAATTGAAAATACATAATAAAAATCCTATTGAGTGTGGCTCGCATTGATGAAAAGCTCAGCGCTGATTTTACTCCAGTCTTACTTGACAGTATTTGAGTCAAGTACTCAAATATTCACACTCGAATACTGTCCAATAGGACAGTTGAGTATTTGAAAGGTTAGTATGTTTGTAAACCCCGACGCCCGACGTAAAAACACGGTGTTATAAGTTTGACGTAATGTGTCTGTCTATGGAATGGTAGCGTGAATTTTCTCTCAAATATCAAATTAAATATCTCAAAACTTTGAACTTTATGATATATTTAATATGATTACCATCAAAGACCCCATTAATGGTGATGGTTGATAATTAATTAATAACCAATTAGTAAGCCGTTAATTGCTATAAAGCTGTAACAAGGAGTCAAACGCAGATCAGACGAAGCGCTTTGAGAATTTGTATTACATGACATGTATGTAATTAGTTTCGAAGCAGATAACTAGATTTTGATTAAGGATGATTGCAGATAGGGGATCGATTTTGGTATTAGTAATTAGGTGGGTTAACATAGTTTTTCGAATAAAGTGTTACGCCTTTTCCACGGGGTGACGTGGACAGGCAGACAATAAATAAATCAATGTAAATCAGTACTTGTTAGGTAATTTTCAACCGACTTCTAAAAAAGGAAGAGGTTGTCAATTCGACTGTATTTTTTGTTTGTTACCTCATAACTTTCGACTGGGTCAAATGATTTTGATGATTCTTTTTTTATTTGAAAGCTGATGCTTCCCGTGTGGTCCCATTTCAATTTGGTCCAGTTTTGGCAATGGCATCCATGAGAAAACGGTTTGAAGTTTTTTTTTTGTTAAAAAGAGTTATACACGTACTTATAAAGCCCTCTCTACTGTTCCTACCTTGTCACCCTATACTTTATTTGTACTGTACTGTATCTATACTAATATTATAAAGCTGAAAAGTTTGTTTGTTTGGTTAAACGGTTCTAATTGTTTTTTTTTTGTGATGTATAGTCCATTTATTGAGAAAGGCTATATAACATTTGCCTAGTATAAATAAGAAACTTGAAGTTCAAACATGGATAGTACCAAATACTTGTCATGAGGTAATTGAATGATGTGTCCCTGAACCTCTGAGGTCAAAATAGTTAAACTATTAGGTCTCACAGTGGAGAAAAAGAATATTTTGTGCACGTTGCTACACAAGATTTAATAAAATATAATAAGATTATGAAATAATGTGGAATGTTTGTTCCTCAATAACATGGAAATCAAGTGGAGACGCACTGAGCGAAAGAGAAAGTCGTGGCTCAGAAATATCCGAGAGTGGACTGGGATTGCCTCGGTCGAGCAGATGTCCCAGTTCGCAGACGAGATCGCGGGCAAAAGTTAGTCATATTAAAGTGTGCTTACACATTCATTCGTACACAGAGAAATAAATTTATATCAAGAGGTAATTGGATGACGTGACGTATCCCTGACCATAGAACAAGGTCAAACTAGTCAAACAAATTAGGGCTTCCTACAGGGATAGGAGACACATCTTAGTACACTATTTATTTATTTATTAGGAAATCAACAAGGTTTAACAACACCGCGTTTCTATGGAGCCTGTTATTTTTAGTTAATGAATTGTTCTAGCCACATTTTAATTTGTAATAAATAAAACGGGTGTTCCGTTTATAAAATTTATAATAATATATTTAATGAAACATAAAATTTGTTTTTTTTTTTTTTTTAACTAATTTTATTTATAAGTATGATTCCTACAGTCTATGTAATTTTATCTAAATATAAACAAAGGTTACACAATATAAACAAATCTGTTTCAAAACAAAAAATGAAATCTTTTTTGTAATCCAAAATATATCAACAACGCAATGCTTCATATCAAGCGTACTCCAATGCCAATTTAGCTGTTATCTCATTGAAATAACGACTGATATGACCGTGGTTTTAAGTGACGAGCTCCTAGCGTAAATTATTAACCTTTTCTACAATAAATACACCTAAATCTATCTATATATCTATTATCAGCCCTAGATTCTCAAGTGGCGCATATACTCATTCTTACTCAAGGACTACGAGTTCGCGCTCGCAATAGAAACACTGGGCATCTGGTGTTCTAGCCAAGAGCTAACCAATGCAAACGCTTCCTTTGCGTACTTACGAAACGAAAGAAATAAAGCCAGGGCCCCTAGCCAAGAGCAAACTAATGCAAACGGGAGCGTTGCGTATTTACGAAACGAAGAAAATAAAGCCCGGTGATTGGTTGCTGTAACGCTCACATAAAATTTTGACCAATCTGGGCTTTATTTTCTATCTTTTCGTAAAATACGCAACGCTCCCGTTAGCATTGGTTTGCTCTTGGCTAGAGCCCCCGGTGATTGGTTGTTGTAACGCCTACATGAATTTTTGAACAATCAAAAAGCTTTCTCCCAGCGTAGCGTAGCCTGAGCGTAGCGTTTACGACTGTAGAAAGCACTGCGTTTGCTCTTGGTTAGGGCCCCTGGTCAGCTGACGTGAAGAAATTTGTAAGGGCACTGTCGGCACGGCTGGTCGACTCTACAGGGGACCAAAGGGCTGGCACTACTGTCAAAGCATTGCTCTGGCAGTACTGAGAGGCGCGCGTTGTTGGCAATTGAATGGGCTAAAAATATAGCCAGTATTGTCAGCACATTGACTTGCTAGTTATTCGACGAAACTTAAAATTTATGTGAAAACTTGTGAATTATTTTTAAATTAATAAAACTCGTCTCGAATATCTTCGAATAAAAGAACTCATCGCTTGTTGCTTATGATTTAAACCTCTGAAACTCCGAGTACGCTACAAACAAATTTATCAAATGCCTAACAACAGCACTTATTTACTTAGTCAGTGTACATCCAAGCAACCAGTTAAACGCTTGTCACTGGAAGTGTAAAAGAGAGACGTTAGTTATTAAAAAAAAATGATAATAGAAATTTTAATATTTCTCCTAACAACTTTATTCGCGTATTACTTATTTACGTACAAGCGAATGCATTATTTCTTCGAGAAACATGACATAAAATATAAGCCCGGTATTCCTGTGTTTGGCAACTTCTTAAAAAGTACATTTCTGCGGAACCATTTCTGGGAAGATATAGATGACGTCTATAAGTCGTTTCCCAATGAAAGGTATAGATAGACACTTACATTTTGTTGTTGGTAAAACTTTATTTCATTCGTTATTAGAAGTACAGTCGGGGTACGAAAACCTTCATCATTTTTCAAATTCATTCCTTTATCAAGTCGTAGACTCAGTACCTTTTTAAACTAAACTTTAAGAAGACAACTGCCAGATGTTAATGAAATTTTGGCATGATTGTTAATATTGGCCCTGGTGCAACCAAATGTCGACTTTAAGGTGAACCTTTTCTTACCCCGACTGTACATAATTTTGTTGTTTACATAATTATCATTGGCTAACATAGAACTTTATTTCACTCGTTTTTAGAAGTACAGTCGGGGTACCAAAACCTTCGTCAGTTTTCAAATTCATTCCTTATCAAGTCGTAGACTCTTAGTATACCTTTTGAAACTAAACTTTAAGAAGACAACTTGCAGATGTTAGAAATGAAATTTTGGCAAGATTGTTAATATTGCCCTGGTACCAAATGAAGACGTGAGTGGATGAAGGTGATATGTCGCATAATTCCAATTTTGAATAAATCGAGGTTAAAGTTTTACTTTTAATTTTTGAGATAAGTCGCCACGGAACTGATTTTTGTACTAAATTATGATGCAAAGCTGTGTAAACAATCTAAAATATTAATGGTATGATAGCAATTAAACACATGTATTATTTAATTTAAAAAAAAGTGAACATAGCTCCCTCTTCCATTAACAAAAGTAAACTTTTCTGCACTTTTTGCTTTTTAAAATTAACTGTACATAACACCTTTTTCAACTTTTAATTTCGCAAAAATGTCTTAAATCGACGATCTTAAGGTCTGTAATCATTTATATGGACATATTACCTTCATCAACGCAAAAAAACGAAAAAACCCAAAAAATGCGACATATCACCTTCATCCACTCACGTCTTCAAATGTCGTATAAGGTGACGAACCTTTTCTTACCCCGACTGTACATAATTATCAAAACTTCTTTGTTACATCGAATAATTATTATTTAATTACATAATAATATACAATATTTGATTCTATAAGGAAGAATCTGAGAAGCAACCTCGTAGTAAACCAAATTTTTTTATCCTCAGATATGTCGGAATTGTTGAAGGTACATTACCAATTATTCTGATACGAGATTTGGATTTGGTAAAGAATATCACTGTGAAGGATTTCGATCACTTCGTAGATCATCGGCTGTTTTTTGGTGAAGATATCGACCCGCTATTCGGAGGCAGTTTATTTTCAATGAGAGGTATACTAATAAAATATACTTCCCAAACACTCCTGTTAGGGCCTCTTTCACCAACTACAAGTAAAGTGTTGATTAGTTACTTTTAGAAATCATTTTCTGTTTTATTGAATTATGTACTTGGTTTACTGCATCATTCGATAGGCGAATTTTTATTATTATTTTCTTTTCAATCTTTGGGACTTTTAACGTATAAACAAAGGTATATCAGCTCCATTATCCCCGGTTACCGGTGACTTTAAATGACAGTTCGCCTACTTGACAGATGGTGAAAGAGGCGCTTAGTGTTCTAAAGACTGCAATGTTTTTGAATTCATTATCATTTAGTTAGACCATTGGTCCTTCATCTATACTAATACTAGTTGTTGCCCGCGACTTCGCCCGCGTAACTTTGTAAATTATATACTTAAACCTTCCTCGAGAACCACTCTATCCATTAGTGAAAACACCATGAAAATCGGTGCAGTAATTTTTGAGTTTATCGCGAACAGACAGACAATAAGACGCGGCGGAGGTCTTTTTTGTTTTATAATATGTAAGTAGTGATTAGAAAGAGGAAAGATTTGATTTTTGTTTGTTTGTTTGAATTGAATAGGCTTCGAAACTACTGGACCGATTTGAAAAATTGTTTCACTGTTGGGAAGCTTTATTATCAGCGAGTAACATAGACAATCAATACTAATGATAAATCTGTAAGGGTTGGTTAGGGAGTAAGTTACTTTGTTTTCAGAGATATCGTGTTTATAGGCTCTATACATGATACTGAGACTAAATTGACCATTTTAACAATTTTTTTCTGTATGTATATATGTATGTATGTATGTATGTATGTATGTATGTATGTATGTTCCTCCATAACTCTTAAACGAAATAACTGATTTTCATGAAACTTGGTTGATAAACATTTAGACGTTACAGGACACAGGATAGGCTACTTTTTCTTTTTCAACGCGGACGAAGTCGCGGGCGCCAGCTAGTATTTTATAAAGTTACGCGGACGAAGTCGCGCGCAGCAGCTAGCTAGTTGTCGCTTTCCGCTCTTGTCTGTTTCTCTACAAACTTCTAAATTATCCAATGGATTTTGAGAAGATTTTTACTAAATGATAAAGAGAAAATATTGTCTATAGGTACGTAAATAGATTAAGACAAAAGTGTTTATAAAACAGTAGCTGGTGCCCGCGACTTCGCCCGCGTTTTATGTCTTATATAGCCTATGTCTTATTCTGATGTATAAGCTATATTATTGTAAAGTTTCATTAAAATCTATTCAGTAGTTTTTGCGTGAAAGAGTAACAAACATCATTACATCCATCAGACTTTCGCATTTATAATATTAGTAATAAGGATAGCCTATGTTACTCGCTGATAACGTAGCTTTCTTTAGGTGAAAGAAATTTCAAAATCAGTCCAGTAGTTTTTGAGTTTGTTCATTAAAAACGTACAAAGCCTCTTTTTATAATATTAGTATATATATACCTATATAGATTATATATAGGATACTAAGCCTTTATTTACTGCATAGAAGCAAAGTCAATATTTTTAATGCTTTCAACTAAGTTCGTAAAAAACTTGTTTGTATGAGAATTATAATAATATGTCATACTAATGATACGCATTGTTACGCACTATTGCTCATTGTATCATGCCCTTGAAACTACAAGGCCAATGTAAATGATTTTATCTATCATATTACATATGAAATTGAAATTGAATTGAAATTGGCGTTTTATCGTACTGGCCACTCTGATCTCAAATATGTCCTCTTTGGTTAGTGATTCCAATTTCAAATTTATACAGCTATTTACTCATGCTTTTGTGTTTTGAAAACCGTAATTCATTTGTTTTTTCCTCTTTTATTAATTTTTATTTTATTTAGCGCTTCTTTCACCAACTGTCAAGTAGGCTATCTGTCATTTAAAGTCACCGGTAACCGGGAATAATGGAGCTGATATACCTTTGTTTGTACGGTAAACGTCCCAAACATTAATTAGAAAATAATAAAAAAAAATCGGCTATCGAATGATGCAGTAAACCGAGTGCATAATTCAATAAAACAGAAAATTACTTCTAAAAGTAACTAATGAACACCTTACTTGTAGTTTGTGAAAGAGGCCCTTAATATAATACATGTACCTTTATAATAACTGAAAAAATACAATTGTTAATCAATACTAATAATAAATCTGTAAGGGTTGGTCATAGAGTAAGTTAATTTGTTTTCAGAGATATCGTGTTTATAGGCTCTGTTCATTATACTGAAACTAAATTGCCCATTTTTAGAATTTTTTCTGTATGTATGTATGTATGTTCCTCCATAACTCTTAGAGCCTCTTTCACAAACTACAAGTGTTGATTAGTTACTTTTAGAAATCATTTTCTGTTATATTGAATTATGCACTCGGTTTACTGCATCATTCGATAGCCGATTTTTTTTTTTATTTTCGATTTAATGTATGGGACGTATATCGTACAAACAAAAGTATATCAGCTCCATCCCCAGTTACCGGTGACTTTAAATGACAGTTTGGCCTACATGACGTTTGTGAAACAGGCGCTTAAACGAATTAACTAATTTTCATGAAACTTGGTACATAAACATTTAGACGTATAGGACACAGGATAGGCTACTTTTTCTTTTAAACGCGGACGAAGTCGCGGGCACCAACTAGTTCTAAATAAAACTAAAATCTAAAACTAAGTAAGTTTAAAAAATATCTAAAAATTGGGCGCCGTATTGCAATGCGAGGAAGCTGCCAGCTCGTCGGACACCGGTGATGTCGGTAAGCCCTGTCGAAAGCTCTTTGAAAAGTTGGCGAGCACTGGGACCCCACGGACCAACTAATTCATCTATTAATTCTAGGAGACAAATGGCGGGACATGAGAATGACATTGAGTCCAGCTTTCACCGGTTCCAAAATGAGACACATGATGCCATTCATGGTTGACATCAGCCACAACTTCATCGAACATTTAAAGGGTAAGTTTTGAAACTAGTCATTTAAAACTAGTCATAGCGGGTTCGAATCCGGCTAGGGGTAAAATGTTTATTTGTTAACATTTACCTTTGTACCTCAATCACGAATGTTTTGTATTTATAATATGTATACAAAAAAAAAGTAATCTATGCAGTATATCAACTGTCTGGTATCCATAATACAAGCAGATGGTGCTGTGTGGAAGATGTCAGGCGTTCATGTCTATATTTCACCAACTATATTTTTTTTTATTTTATCAGGTCGGCTCAATGAAGATGTAGACGTCCTCGAAGTGATACATAGATACGCAAACGATGTTATAGCTTCAGCTGCATTCGGACTGGAGATCAACTCTCTCAAGCATAAAGACAACGAATTTTACACACTTGGACAAGGCATCTTCAATTTTACTGCCTTACAGCGTTTAAATATGTTTCTGATCGCCCAGTTTCCTGGTTTTGCAAAGGTATGGGAAAGTAGTACGAGATGATCCCTTGGGGTAAGATGATCCTTTGCGAATGTGCTGAAACCACTAACGCAATCTAGTACTAGTAAAACATAGCTCTGGACACCCCTCTGAGCATTACATCGATTTTGACGAGAAAAAATAAAAATTGTATACGGCTGAGCTAAGGTTGGCATGACTTTTAGCTTATGTTACTTTAATTCAAACAATTTTAAGAGTGCGTATAAAGCAAACAAAATTAGTAATTTTACCCGCGTGGCCCCTTGGACATGACAGTGAGACAAAATACGTAGAACTACGCTCAACATGCGACGGAAGATAGTGCATCTCGCTCAATAAAAATGTTATAAGTGTCAAAAGTATTAAATATTAATTATTCGTAAACTACAATGTCAAATGAAAAATTGTTATATACAGCCTTAGATAATATGTGAAGTGAAATTACTGATACACTTTTAGCTTTGTAATGTGTATCATTTTGAAAATAAAACTAAAATCGATGGAAATAAGAGCTCACTTGGTTATTTTTTTCTATCGAGAAAATTTCATTATATTATGTTTTCTGTTACAGTCGTCACTTTCATTTATAATGTATTTATCTATTTAAAAAATTAATTAAATTAGACTTTGTTTACTTAGATAAAATTCAAATCTAGGATTGGCTATTTCTCTTTATACCCGCTCTTAAATGTAATTACTGTTGTGTTTGAGGCTTTCTATTATGCTCAATATTAGGCCTTCTATTATGCTTAATTGGGGGTAAAATGATCATAGGGAGCATCTAAACTCTACCTGGGGGATCATCTTACCCATAGAGGTGTACAAGATATACTTTGTAAGGTTTTTAAAGAAAATAAATATTTTAATGAAACCTCAATTAATTTCTGGTTTTCAGTATTATGAAAGTTGGATAGATAAATATATTAGTAGTAATTGCCTTTATTTTTGGTTTACCTTGAAGAATATATATTTTACAACTAATCCCTTTGTAACAAAACATTATTATTTTTTATTAATAATAGTAGGCATATAAAAGTGATGAAACAAAAAAATTATAATTATCATTAATCAGAAATACAAAATTACAGGCAAAGTATTACGATTATGACTGTGATATTGATTATCATCACAATATTGATTATCATCACAATATCATCACAACCAAATATCGACTTTAAGGTGACGAACCTTTTCTTACCCCGACTGTATCTATAACTATAATTATAAATATAAATAATTCAACTATTTATTATCTTTTTTTTAAATAGAAACTCAACATAAAACTGTTTCCCGATAAAACTACAAATTTCTTTAGAAATATTGTAGCCTCAACTATGGAATACCGGGAAAAGAATAATGTTGAGCGACCTGACATGATTCAGCTTCTCATGGAGGCCAAAAAGGGTAAGTTACACAATTATGTTACTTATTTCATGCACCATAAAATTTATTTTTCAATAAACAAATTATCTAACAGAAAGTAATATAAATTTCCAGGTATTACTAAATTGACTGATGTAGTTTAGAGATTCATCTAGGTCAGGTCTACGTTTCGTTGTTTGTGGATATGAAGATTTTAAAAATATCTTTGTAAATATGTCTAAACTTCTTCCAAATACATACCATCTTAAATAATCAAAGGGCTTTTGCCTAACAGTGTAACAGTGGTGATAGACGAAATTGTTAGTTAAACCAGACAAACTTTATGATTGTCATTTAAAGTACATAAACTGATAAAGAAAACCATTGCCTTAATTACCAAGCACTTAGTAAAAGTCCTTATAATACTTTACACTCGTGAAAGTACTGTAGTATAATTACCATAGTGTAATAGAAACAACAACAAGTGGAGTACTTTCAGCGATAACAACAATTGCAGACAAGTGCAGCAACCCATACCACGACAATAATATTATCTTTAACAATATTTACTGCGTATTAACATTTAGTTAAGTTTATAAAATAATTTGTTGAAGATAAAAACAAACAAAAATAGATTTTTAATAATTTTTAATGACTGCGTATATTGTATGATCCGTAAGCAAAATATAAAAGTTTCATTATTATTTTTTAAATTATTAATTATTATTATTTTATTTTTTAAATTGAGCCCCACCTTACTCAGTCCTCTGCACACTGGATATTGACCAATGGACCCCAAGTATGACTTATTACCTTACCATTTTTTGTTTTTAACACAACAACAAAATAATCGCCCAAATTTATCTCGCCTGAATGGGCGAATTGTCATGTTTGATTTTACCTATTATTTTAATAGATAACTCGCCCACTAGCATAATGTACAAGTCCGTTATATTTTAGCCATCTTTGACATTCGGTTTCAAGCTGAAATCGTGCAAGATAGAAGCCAAAACTGGTCTATGTGGAAAATAATGGTATATTTCATGTGCTTAATAAAAAATGCATTGTAGTGGTAGCTTCACTCACAGTACTATTATTTCCAGGGACTTTGAAGCACAGTGGCACTGTGGAGAACGATACTGTTGGTTTTGCTACTGTAGAAGAATCTTTAAAACCTCAAGGCTCTCCTCTCAGAAGTAAGTCAGAGCGAGTTGTGTTAATTTTTCTTTTATACCTTTTCGTTTCTTTGAAATTTTAAAACGTTTTTGCAGAATGGACAGATGATGACCTGGCTGCTCAAGTGTTCATCTTTTTCGTGGCTGGATTTGAATCATCTGCTTCAGTTTTAGTCATGGCTTGCCACGAGTTAGCCATCAATCCTGACGTGCAAGAGCAATTGTACCAGGAGGTTAAAGATTTCCAAAGTAAACACGGAGAGCTTACTTTTGACAACATAAACGAGTTAAAATATTTAGACTGCGTTATGAATGGTGAGTACAAAATAAAGAATGAATGAAAGAAAGGTGGGTTCGTGTTTAGAGGCCGAAGACATAACTATTATTTGGGAACCTTTGGATAACAGAATTGGAGATCCCCAGGGCCAACAAGGTAAAGCAGTAAGCAGACTGCTTCTGGCAAATTAACCGAAATTATACATAGATAATTATAATTTGTAAATATTATCTGTAAATCGGTGAAATCAAGTATTATATTTACATTATATACGAGAAACTGCACTTAATGAGGGGCAAAAATATAGACACCAGAAGGCAGGAGAAAGACATTCGTACTTGAAGAAAAGGTAGATATTATATGAATAACAATTTATTATTTTAATTACAGAAACTTTAAGAAAATGGTCACCGGCACTTATTTTGGATAGGGTATGTCAAAAACCATATGAATTACCGCCGTTGAAGGAAGGAGGACCTCCATTCATGGTATGGAGTTTTTTTTTAATATTTCAAGTAGTTTGACCAGATACTCGTATGTGGCGTAAATAAATATAGCAGGTATCAGAATGTAGTTAAAAAACTATAGAGAAATAAATTCTAGCACTACTGCATTCTATGTCTGCAGTATAATAAGAAAAATTAGGCGAATTGTAATTGGCAATTTGTAGTGTAAAAAAATATTTTACACAACAACAACAAACTAAATGTGTGGTTTCTATGTAAATACTTTATAGAAAATGTTTAAAATAAATTAACAACGAATTAACACAATTACAAAATTAGAATACTACTACAAAACACAACTTAAATATTATTTTTGTTTAAATGGTTATGAATTTTTTTTAGCTGAAGCCTGGAGACATCGTTTACAATCCTGTGAACTCGATACATTGCGATTCAAAATACTATCCAAATCCACTCAAATTTGATCCTTCGAGATTCTCAGATGAGAACAAGCATAACATCAAGCCATTCTCCTTCTTGCCTTTTGGTTCTGGACCCAGGAACTGTATTGGTTAGTTGTTACCTACTATTTTTTTATCTTCTTACATAAGCAACACTAAGCAATATCCATGACTCAGGTACAAAGGTAAATGTTAACACATAAAAATTTGCCCCTAGCGGGATTCGAACTTGCGACCGTTTGGTTAACATCTGGCGTTACTAGGCACTAGACCAAATGTGTCGTCAAATTTAATTAGTTGACAAGTTATTTTTAATAGATAGCTTAAATGGGCTCTGACTACCCTTACTCACTCATCGAAACACAACAGCACATGTGCTGTTATTTCACGATGATCTTGTGTACCAAATGACTGCGAAACCAGTTATAACTTCATGATAAAATTTTGAAAAAAATATACTAATACTTTTATTACAGGTTCCCGTTTTGCTCTCCTCGAGTTGAAAGTGCTACTGTATTATTTGGCGCTCAACTTCAAAATAGTGAAATGTGCAAAAACAACGGACCCAATCAAGTTACTTCCGAAAGACTTCAATATAAGAGCTGTAGGAGGGACCTGGGTCAGATTTCAAGAGAGAAATTGATCACCATACTTAGTCGTTTTATAACAATCTAAGTAAAGATCTAATATGTCCTTATACTTCTGTCTTCCTGGTACTTTTTTATGAAAATTATTTTTATAATAAATTTTATTTATAAAGTAAATATACTTGCCAAACCAACCTAGGTCATATTTAAAGACCAACAATAATACTACCTGACTCTTTACCAAACTCGCTTCGTTTTCTAGTATTGCTAAATTTTGCTTATAAATAAAAAGTTAAGCAACAAGACTTTCCTATCTATCTTTCTGTATTTAACATAATATGTTAAATTGGAGCTTTATCGTGTGTGGCCTCAAAAATATATTAATTTTTAATTACGTAAGTCATGTAAGCTGGACACCAGTTTGTTTTAATTTTCGATCTCTAATTTTTTTTAAATCTGGTGTTTATTTTTAGCTGTAGCTGTAATAAAATACTAGATTATTATATGACCAATCTATATAATAATCTAGTATTTTAATATACTTAGGGCCTCTTTCACAAACTACAATTAAAGTGTTGATTAGTTACTTTTAGAAATCATTTTCTGTTATATTGAATTATGCACTCGGTTTACTGCATCATTCGATAGTCGAAGTTTTTTTATTATTTTCTATTTAACGTTTGGGACGTTTACCTTACAAACAAAGTTATATCAGCTCCATTATCCCCGGTTACCGGTGACTTTAAATGACAGTTTGGCCTACTTGACGTTTGTAAAAGAGGCGCTTACCCAAATTATTAAATTACTGTTATTTTCTATATTAACTAGTTTGTATGTTTAAAAATATAAAATACATTTTTTGTTGTTCTTTCAAATGGGCTCTTTGAATCTGCAAGATTATTAATATTATCAGGTTAAAGATGTGACGCTAAGATCATTTTAGTTTAGCTCATATATCGCCAATAGATTTTCTTATGAATCTACTTACAAGAAATAATCCTAAATTTAAAGTTAAAAATAATTGTGGTAAATAGAACTTAATATAATAAAAAGTGGTCATAGACAAACGCGTGGATATACCCCAATGGAAATTGGCAGTACGAAACACACACACAGTTTTAAAACCATAAATCGTTTTTAACTCCACAACTTTATTAAATAATAGCCTTTTCAACACCCGAGAACGGCGTCGTATCACGAGACGATACAGTTGTGGCCACTGAACCCATTCTTTACAAAATAAAGCCCCTAACACTGTAGTCGTTAAACTATTATTAATGTATTCGTTACTTTTGGCATTTTAAACAGCTCTTGTACTATAATTCAAGTTAAGGTTAATTTGGATTCATAAATAGATTTATTCTGATCAATACTAATAATAAATGTGTAAGGGTTGGTCGTGGAGTAAGTTACTTTGTTTTCAGAGATATCGTGTTTATAGGCTCTATACATGATACTGAGACTAAATTGACCATTTTTAGAATTTTTTTCTGTATGTATGTATGTATGTATGTTTCTCCATAACTCTTAAACGAATTAACTGATTTTAATGAAACTTGGTAGATTAATATTTAGACGTACAGGACACAGGATAGGCTAATTTTTCTTTTTAAACGCGGACGAAGTCGCAGGCACCAGCTAGTATATTATAAAATTCAACTTTTTAAGGAGATAGATTTTTAATGTTAGCGCCTCTTTACCAACTACAAGTAAAGTGTTGATAAGTTACTTTTAGAAATAATTTTATGTTTTATTAAATTATGCACTCGATTTAGTGCATCCTTCGATAGGCGATTTTTTTTTCATTATTTTCTTTATAATGTACCGTACAAACAAAGGTATATCAGCTCCATTGTCCCCGATGACCGGTGACTTTAAATGACGGTTAGCCTACTTGACAGATGGTGAAAGATGCCCTTAATGTATTCGTTACTTTTGGCATTTTAAACAGCGCTTGTATCTATAATTCAAGTTAAGGTTATTTAATTTGGATTTATAGATTTATTTGAAACTAGTATTTGCCGGCGAAGAGAAAAGATTTGTTTGTTTGTTTGCATTGAAATCCGAAACTACTGGACTGATTTTGAAAATTCTTTAACTGTTGGGAAGCTAAATTATCAGCGAGTAACATAGGCTACACTTTATAAAGTAACGCGGACGAAGTTGCGTGTAAAAGCTAGTATATTGTGAAAGCAGAGATATAGACATTGGTTAGAAATTAAGTTATTGAAATATTCATGGAGTAAATTCGTAGACAATTTCTTGGAAAACAAACATAAATACATAAAGAGAAATCAGATATCGCTGACAGGGTTAAGCCTAAAGTTGTAAATCGGTGTGCAGACGTAAGCTCGTGGTAAGGGTCTGAGGGTTAAAGAAACCCTGTCCCAACCTTTGTTGTGGTTTGTTAAGATGGCTCAGTAATTGGGGCCACAAAGTCGCAGATAATGAAGTTTATTCTGTGATAAAATTATATTGAATTTATTTGTATTTTTTTTTTACACAACATGAATGACTTATTATACTTTTTTGCCAAAATTCCAACGGATAATGTGTAAAAAAAAAAATTCATATGTTGACCGTTGTTATGGCATCCATGGAACGTTGCTGACTGAGCCGCAGCGAAGTGACATGTACTTTTTTTTTATTGACGTCAAATGTTTGATAACTGGGGACAGACAGAGTGGTTTGTATAGGAAAAGAAAATTGTTGTTTTTAATTTTCCCTCGTATTTTTTTACGTTTTTTCTCTCCATAAGAACCTTCCTCAGACTTTATCAAACACAACAAAAAAGAAATGTATGTATGTATGTACGTATGTATGTATGTATGTATGTATGTATGTATGTATGTATGTATGTATGTATGTATGTATGTATGTATGTATGTATGTATGTATGTATGTATGTATGTATGTATGTATGTATGTATGTATGTATGTATGTATGTATGTATGTATGTATGTATGTATGTATGTATGTATGTATGTATGTATGTATGTATGTATGTATGTATGTATGTATGTATGTATGTATGTATGTATGTATGTATGTATGTATGTATGTATGTATGTATGTATGTATGTATGTATGTATGTATGTATGTATGTATGTATGTATGTATGTATGTATGTATGTATGTATGTATGTATGTATGTATGTATGTATGTATGTATGTATGTATGTATGTATGTATGTATGTATGTATGTATGTATGTATGTATGTATGTATGTATGTATGTATGTATGTATGTATGTATGTATGTATGTATGTATGTATGTATGTATGTATGTATGTATGTATGTATGTATGTATGTATGTATGTATGTATGTATGTATGTATGTATGTATGTATGTATGTATGTATGTATGTATGTATGTATGTATGTATGTATGTATGTATGTATGTATGTATGTATGTATGTATGTATGTATGTATGTATGTATGTATGTATGTATGTATGTATGTATGTATGTATGTATGTATGTATGTATGTATGTATGTATGTATGTATGTATGTATGTATGTATGTATGTATGTATGTATGTATGTATGTATGTATGTATGTATGTATGTATGTATGTATGTATGTATGTATGTATGTATGTATGTATGTATGTATGTATGTATGTATGTATGTATGTATGTATGTATGTATGTATGTATGTATGTATGTATGTATGTATGTATGTATGTATGTATGTATGTATGTATGTATGTATGTATGTATGTATGTATGTATGTATGTATGTATGTATGTATGTATGTATGTATGTATGTATGTATGTATGTATGTATGTATGTATGTATGTATGTATGTATGTATGTATGTATGTATGTATGTATGTATGTATGTATGTATGTATGTATGTATGTATGTATGTATGTATGTATGTATGTATGTATGTATGTATGTATGTATGTATGTATGTATGTATGTATGTATGTATGTATGTATGTATGTATGTATGTATGTATGTATGTATGTATGTATGTATGTATGTATGTATGTATGTATGTATGTATGTATGTATGTATGTATGTATGTATGGTATACACGCTTATTTTTGATGACAATGCATGCTTGGCTATGTGACGTCATTCTAATTCCAATATGGCGAATCATCCAAGATGGTGGACTAGTTATTTTTTCTGCAATACCACAATATGGGTATTAAATGAAAGGGCTTGCTGAGGAGAACACGAAAAACTAATACAACTAAACTTTTTTAGTCCTCAATTATAGCTAAAAAATAAAAAGTAAATTAATGGTAAAAAAAAACTTTTTAAAAACAAGCTTTTTATTAAATTGCCCTAAAAAGTAGAAAATATTGTTTAAATTAAATATAAAAACTTGTCGCGAGATTTGCTTATTTTATAGGAAACATTTCTTTCATAGAATTAGGCAAGACCAGTTAGTACACAGGTAAATCTCGCGACAAGCGTAAATATTTAATTTAAAGATTATTTTCTTCTTTTTAGTATATAATTTACAAAGTTACGCGGGCGGAGTCGCGGGCAGCAGCTAGTTTATTATAAAATGTAACATTGTTGACAATATTCGCTTACTTCTTGGCCCAACGAAGCAGCATATATACAGTGTAGCGACGGAGTAGCAATTCGCGTTGTTTCTTACTATTATTATTATATTACGTTTTTATTGTATGTCTGCACGTTGCGCATTTAGCTGGATATAATAATTTAAAATAAAAATACCAGGAGTATCCAACGGAACAGCATTATGCTTGGAATTTCAGCGCATAAAAAATCCTTGACTACAATGGAATTTTTACTTTAAACTATGTTATTAAATTTTTCTTTACTGTTAATTTTAATTCACGTGCATTTGACATTTTTTGGTAAAATTATACAAAACTAATAACATACATCTTACATTTTGTAACTTACATTACACGAAGTTATCAAATTTATTAATTGTGCAACTAAGCAATTTTTTTGTAAAGAATAAACTCAAAAAAGACCGATTTAATTATGATCGAGTAACATAGGCTATTTATATTCTACGAACGAAGTCTTGCAACTTCTAGTCTTCTATAAAATAACAATATAACTGTGAATTATTGTATGTAGCGATTTATGGTATCAAAAATGGTCATAATTGCAACTTACATATTTGGTGAAGATAAACCCTTTCTATAGCATCCTGAAAGCTATAAAGACTTATCTAATTAAGAAGATAAATATACTAGATTTACATTAATTTTTTTAACGAGTTTTCAAGAACTTCAAATGCGACCATAAAAATAAATCTTACCTTACCTAAGTAATTACGACAAAACCAAGTTGTAAAATTTATTAAGCTAGACTAATACAAAGTTATTAATTGCTCCCACTGAGTAATGAACTAACAGACAAACAGATTTCAAAGAATGTTGTATATTAAAGCGCTAAACAAAAACAAAGAGAGCCGGGATACTTAGCGGTGGCAGTAAATTACTCGGAGAGGACGGCGACAGATGGCATTTTGTAAAACAAAATGTATGTACACTACACATAAACATTGTGCAATATTGAACTTTATTTCTCATGTAATGGAGTTTGAAATAGTTTATTCTGTTATTCTGAAAGCGCTTAACTCATAGCAAAGTCTACAAGTACAACGGTTCCCGACTTCAATACAATCTTTGCTTGTTATAAATTATTGCTCCGTTGATATACTTACTCAAACCTAGAATTGAAAGACTTTTAAGTAATCAATACTAATAATAAATATGTAAGGGTTGGTCATGGAGTAAGTTACTTTGTTTTCAGAGATATCGTGTTTATAGGCTCTATACATGATACTGATACTAAATTGACGATTTTTAGAATTTTTTTCTGTATGTATGTATGTTCGTTCATAACTCTTAAACGAATTAACTGATTTTCATGAAACTTTGTAGATAAATATTTAGACGTACACGACACAGGATAGGCTACTTTTTTCTTTTTCAACGCGGACGAAGTCGCGGACGCCAGCTAGTTCTATATAATTCAGTAACTCTAGACTAACTCTAGGGTCACTTCGGAAAAAGTCCAACCAAGCTGAAAATTTGTACTTATACAATTGTAATAATAATATTTTCAGAGTTAGCGCCTCTTTCACCAACTACAAGTAAAGTGTTGATTAGTTACTTTTAGAAATCATTTTCTGTTTTATTGAATTATGCACTCGGTTTACTGCATCATTCGTTAGGCGATTTTTTTTTTATTATTTTCTATTTAATGTTTGAGACGTTTACCGTACAAACAAAGGTATATCAGCAAAATTATTCCCGGTGACAGATGACTTTAAGTGACGTTTTAGCCTACTTGACGTTGGTGAAAGAGGCGCTTATTGTTATTATTGACTTAATGAGTATAATAATATATGATCTATTCTTTTTCTATTGATCAAAAACGTAAACAAATATAGCGTCGCCATGGTCACTGGACTGTTTTAAAGATGGGATTTGTACATTAGGCATTATCAAAGAGAGTTGACTCAGTGATAAAACTCATTTAATAAAATATTTTACCTTTTTCTCAAAGGCGATATGGTTATTGTTTTAATAAGGGACTCTTTCACCATTTCTAAGTAAAGTGTCAAGTAGGCTAACCGTCATTTAAAGTCACCGGTAATAAAACGTACGGGTTTCACCATCTTCGAGTAGCATTACTCAATGGGTAATTTCAATGAAATTGAAACAAGATATTCGTAACATTTAGTCGCCAATTAGAGTTACTTGAAAAGTAACTAATCAGCACTTTACTTGTAATTGGTGAAAGAGGCCCTTAAACATATAAATATTTAATTTTTAATTGCTGCCACGGAAGTTCAATAAAATTAGAAGTACATATACCTAAATAATTACAAAAATATTTGGACTCTCAGCCTGACATTCATGACTCTTTATGATAAAGATATCACTAGGAATAGGGTCTAAAAGCTTTCCAATGTTTCAAAGCAAGAGCTTTTTATGTTTTGTGTTGTATTTTTTTGAGATTTGATCATTTGATTGCGTGATTTGTTGACAAAATAAAAGTGGGGACCTCAAAATATATCCTTATCCTCAGTTCATTTATATCCATTTTCAGTCCCGAGCGCAATTAAATAAATCAGCCTTCATCTCGACTCCCATCTTATTGTTATTCATGCGTTCCGCTGTTTTCTTTAACTAACTTCCTTATTTATGAGATCGAGAGGGGAGGCTTAGTCTTATCGCGTACGAGGACAATTTCAATGTTTTCTTGTCATAATTGTTGTGACATTAATTGAGTCTTATTATTGTGAAGAAAATATATTTTTTGGATTTGGATTTTATTATAAAATAAAGGATGGCAGGCAGACTTACGTTGGTAAGTGGTTACCGTCGCCCAAGGACATAAATAACACCGGGGTGTAGGAGCGGTGCATGTCAAAACATTAAGGGTGGGTTGCACCGTAGGCTTGGTTATTGTTACGGTTAAAGTTAACTTTAGCGGTAACTTTAACGGTGACAGTCGAAATTAACAATCGCATGTTGCACCATGTTATAGTTCGTCACTGTCAAAATTAAAGGGGTTGCCATTATAAAATAATGTAATTTTCCTAGGTTGTCATAGTAATATTTTTTTTAATATGGCAACATTCAAAGTCATTTGTCTCAAAACTGTCACAGTTGACTTAACCGAAACAATAACATTGACCGGCCAATATCGAGCGGTTAAGGCTATCGTTAAGTTATGACATCATTTTACCGTTGTAAAAATGGTGCAACGTATATTATGCGAAGATTTAACGGAATAATAAATTATTATTTTGTATTTTTTTGAATTCCTATGTCCCTGGTATACAAAAGTTGAACATTTGCGATATACAAAAGTTATTGAAACCTATGGACTAGTAATATTATAAAGAGGTTCGATTTGATTGTTTGTTTGAATTGATTAGGCTCCGAAAATACTTGACCGATTTGAAAATTTTTTTCACTGTTTGGAAGCTATACCTAAATTAGACTATATTTCATAACGTTACGCGGACGGAGTCGCATGCAACACCTAGTATTGAATAAGGAAATTCGCTGCCGAAAGGGGCGAAATACCATTCACTCGCGCCCTTCACAATTTTATAGAGATAGTGGCCGCAAACTTGTAAATCACCAACTTTATAACACTGATTGTGACGTCCCGCTAGATTTATTGCCTGCAAAGTTTCTCTTTGCAAAAATATACGCGATTGTAGACTTTATCTAGTCCGTTAGATATAAAACCAGTGTTGCCACCTTGATTTTTTAAAACGGGCTAGCGGCCACCCAAAAAAGGGCTAGATTTGATTGTTTCAGTCTTGTGTGGGGCTAAAAATATTATAAACTAAAAAAAATCTTACCATGTTTTTAGTTTTTATCACGATTTTAATAAATTAAAATAATGTACATTTTGATTAAAAATGACTAAAAACCGCATTTTTTTTTAATTTGACCGATATATATCAATATATCGATATTTTTTCCTCGATATATCGACGTCGATATTGATATTTTTATAAATATCGATAATTCAACTATAAGAATGATAAGATTTATGTATGTATGAAAAGGGCTAGATAGCCCTTTCCGGGCTAAATCATTAAACAACGAGTTTAACTACAGTAAAAAGTGCTAGATCAAGCCCCAAAAGGGCTAAGGTGGCAACAGTGTATAAAACTGTTTTAACTGTTTGACTCACTAAACGGTCAATTGTTTTAACCATTGATGTTAGCCATGTTAGGCGAAACTACTAACATTGTCAATGGTTATCACATTGAATGGGCGTAAATAATAAGTCTATATTTAGAAGTTATGAAGCAGTGATTTTTTAGAAAAAAATATATTAATTATTTTCTACATTTAGTAAATTTTATAACTCATCGTTAAAAAATTTCTAATTTTCCATTCAGTAATCTTTATTTATATTGAGACGTTGTACGTTTTAAAAAAATGCGAGAAGTTTGCTTCTCGCATTTTTTTTATCGAAACTTGACGCGTTCTTAGATCTATGATAAAAGTTGTATTGTGCCTCTGTGTACCAATTCAAGTGTAAAAGCACCAGATAAAATAACTTTCCATAAGGCTTGCTATATGTCATATAGGTACCACTGTATACCTTGTACGCGGTTTAACGCGAAAACGAAATTTGTAGATTTAGCGCCTCTCTACAAGTAAAGTGTTGATTAGTTACTTTTAGAAATCATTTTCTGTTTTATTGAATTATGCACTCGGTTTTACCGACTTTTACCGTACAAATAAAGGTATATCAGCTAAATTATTCCCGGTGACAGGTGACTTTAAGTGACGGTTTGGCCTAATTGACGTTGGTGAAAGAGGCGCTTAGTGTATCACTACTAGTCAACAATAATTGCGTTATATTTTAGTACTTACAATATAATGACGACTCGGTTTATATAAATTGAACATGTCATAAATTTCTATTACGCGTATCAATATCATTATGATTATGTAAAAGTTTGTGGTGGATATATGAATGGACGTTAGCTCTTTCATGCGAAAACTACTGAACGGATTTGGACTTAACTTTAACCTGGGTTAGCATGTAGGATAATTTTTATTCTAGAAAAATATTAGGTACTCGAAGTTGCCGACCTAAATGGTATAGCCGAATTAATATGGGAAATCTGCCCCCGCGGATTTTTCGACTCGCACTCAGGGGATCGATTTGGTGTCGAATAAAAATAATTCACCTAAATTTTTTTTCGAGAATTTCAAAAGAACCTGTTTTTTTATTTTATTTTTAAAGAAAAATTCAAAATTCCTACTTTCTAAATTTAAATTAATGAATTTAATTTAAATTACCTTAAATTAATGAACTAATTATACCAAGCGCCTATAAAGCATATTAGCTATGGAAATTCCTAAATAAGAAAATTTAACTTAATTTAAATAAATTACCTTAATTTAAATTAATGAACAATTAATGTACCAAGCGATTATCATAGGAGTTATGGAAATTTCTAAATTTAAATTAATTTAAATTACCTTAAATTAATGAACTAATAAATGTACCAAGCGCCTATAAAGCATAGGAGTTATGGAAATTCTTAAATTTAAATTAATGCATTCAAAATTTTAAATTAATTTAAATTAAATTTCCTAAATTTATGTAAATTAATGAACTAATGTACCAGGCGCCTATAAAGCATAGGAGGTATTGGAATTCACGTGATGTTGAACCGGTTTGAACAGTGCGTTTGGCCCTTAACGCTTCGTATAATGCAAACATTAGATGCGGGCTGTTGATACCTCATTGTCTAACATAATGGAAAACCTAATCCATTAATATTGATACAGATTAAAGGGAATTAATAATATTAACTCATTTAAAATATTAAAAAATATATTAATAGTTACATTTACTATTTTATCGTAATGAATAGGGAAAACAAACTAAATAAATAAGTTATTTTTTGCCAAACCGAAAAAGTCGGCTATTATCACTAGTTTAGCGGGCAAAGTTGCGGGCAGAAGCTAGTTATATTATAAAATTTCATTTTAGAAATTTTGCGGACTATTAACATAAAGTTTTCAGACAAGATATTTAATACAGAAGTTTTGCACACATTTTCGTTACTAAAGAAATGTTTTATTCAAATACCTTTCGCCCGCTTAATATTAGATTAATAAAAGCTCAAGTTTCTAATAATGACTTTAATAAGCATTGTTGTTTTAGACATACAATAGTTTCCATTTACTACACTTTGCTTTTCGTGATGAAACAGATACTTATTGTTTTAGTGAGTGCTTATTGAAAAGTTTTCCAACAAGTGTTTAAATAGTCTTAAAGGCAGTTTATATTTTAAGTGAGAACTCGTGTAAAAACAAAGTTTTTAAAATCAATTATAGTAATTTGTTTGGTTCATTCTTGTTTGGGGGGAATGGGGGGAGGGCGACGGTCTCGGAGAACAATTCGATGAGTCATTAGATCGTTAAGTTAGTCCGCTTTATAGTTTATTAATTAATTAATTAATTAATTAATAATTAATAGATTAATAGACAAGAAAAATACTATCAGGCGCTTAAAGCTTGGACCCAACTCCCGTTCTGACTGACAATTCGCAATCCTTCGGCTGCCATCGGAATCTCTCCGGAGCAATTCGAGCTTTTTAAGTCTTGCTCTGCATTTACAGTTGCTGTAAGTGCCCGAAAGTGCAATCTAGCTGCTACGTTCCTATTGGATCTATATGTGATTTATTTATTTATTTATTTATTTATTTATTTATTATACAAGGCCCCCAACGAGGCAGACATCCAACTGTAACACATTTTTCAAAATAATTAGCACAAGGCGGATGCCGCCGCAATTATAGGAAGCTCAGCATGCACCAATAAAAGCTTCAAGCAACATCCTATGTACTACCTAAATCAAATCTAATATAATCTTGAATGGGAATAAGTAATTGAAATATATATTGTTTAGTGTTACATTACATGTCACGTCCATCAAATAAATAATAATCAACAATAATCAATCAATTAATAATTTGCACATAGAATAATGCTAATATTATTATAGGTCATCCAAATGAATCTATTACTTATGTATGTATATGTATATGTATCTATATCTATATGTACATATAATTTATATACATCTGTATCTATACTAATATTATAAATTTATAAAGGCAGAAAATTTGTATTTTTGTATGTTTCTAATGAATAAACTCAAAAACTACTTGACCGATTCTAAAAATACTTTAACCTATAGAAGGCTATATTTAAACCAGTATACACCAGCCTGTATGGGATAAAAGGGTTGATTCAACAAGAGCCGCGTAGAATGCATTTGTTAAAGATACTCTGCTGGCTTCTTTAGTCCTTTGCTCTTTGTTCAAAGTTATACTTAGCTCGGAACCAATTATACTATTGCCCTATTTTTAAGTTTTGCTTAACCGCTTAGTTACGTTACTTGTTCGTTTAAAAGACTTATATTGTTATTATTGGTAGGTTCGTTTAAGTAAGTTTGTGAATAGATTTTCATGGTTTTATTAAAGTGAATAATTTTAATCAATTTACGGTTCATTTTTTTAAAGGCTGACAGACCACTCGATGGTAAGTGGCTATAACACATGGTAAGTGGCCATAGTTGCTTAAGGATAAGGGAGATTTTGAAGGTGGGAGAAATGGGACGGGCATCCCTTACTCACTCACCGAAACACAACAGCACAAATGCTGTCATTTTAAGGTGGTCTAAGTCGGCAGAAAAAGCAGTTTTATGCTCAGTTATATCTGTAGCCTATAAATGCTTAAGACAACTAAACGATGTAAAAACGAATAACAACTAAAAAAAATAAATGAAAAATAAATGAACGAATAACTAAACGTTGTTATGCAGCTACTATAACGAGCAACATAAAAAATATTAATATACTCGTTTTATATTTATTAGAAATGTGAATGAAAAAAGTACACATTGAGCTTGAACATAAAATTATAAAATAGTAAAAAAAACACTATGATTTATGAGGCAAATTGTTAAATGTTGACTCTTTGTCTTGCTGCCAGCAACTTTACACAAAGGGACAGTCCAAAAATAGCTGTACCATTGGCCGGGGAGAGGACCGCTTGTCTGTAACAATTTATCTGTAAAAAAGGTTCTATCTGTCTTCGCCAGCCGTCGAACGATCACAAAGGGTACGCGGGGACATTGGCAGATAACGTAAACACAAAACGCGCTTTCAAATGCGACGCAAACTCACAATGAAACGGCAAAATGTAAACTTTTATCGTGGTATGCGCTTGTGAGTACACAGATTTATAGGAAATGGAATTGGTGCAATAAATTCAATATTTATTTGAATAATATAAATCAATACTAATAATAAATCTGTAAGTGTATGTATGTATGTATGTACGTATGTATGTACGTATGTATGTATGTATGTATGTATGTATGTATGTATGTATGTATGTATGTATGTATGTATGTATGTATGTATGTATGTATGTATTTTTATTATAAAAAGTTTAATGCTATAAGTTTATGCAAGCAGCTAAAAGACAAGTTAGAAAACAGGTCATGTTTTCGCATCCTATGCACCAGTATACAAAAGCACATGTGGCGTTATTTCATGTGTCACAGTAGTCTTCTGTAAATGCAGCCACCGGTTGATCAGTTTGTGGTTTCATAACCCACTAAAAGTGACTTTACTAAAATGACTTTCTCCATAATGTCTTAAATATTGTCTTAAAAAAAACATAAAGAAAAATCAACCTACACACTGCTCAAGGAATTCTTAGTTGTGAAGCTAATAAAAACAAATATTGCTGAAGACACATCCATAAGATCAGAGCATTTGTTTAATAGCACAGCAAAGTTCCTTCAGCGTAAGATTTATTCGCGACGGCAATCTATTCGAGTCGCGTACCTCAGTTGTCGACTTCAGGTGGAATAAACATAACTGAAAAACATACATATCCAATTTTAAATAAGCAAAGCACATTGGAAGCGACATATTCTTTTATTTAGTTCGCTACTAGATAAAAATGAAAAAGGGTTCACAAACGCATGAGTAGGCCCCATCAGGAAATTTTATTGGGTTCTGTCATCCCTTAAGAGTGGTAAAACTGAATATGACTACTGTTTTCTACTAAATAAAAAAGAAAATGGGTCCACAATCGCATGAGTATATGGAATCAGGGAACTTTAATGGGTTCTGTCATTCCTTAGAGTGGTAAAACTGAATATGACTACTGTTTGCTACTAAATAAAAAACAAAATGGGTTCACAAACGCATGAGTAGGCCCATCAGGAAATTTTAATGGGTTCTGTCATCCCTTAAGAGTGGCAAAACTGAATATGACTAAGTACTGTTTTTTACTAAATAAAAAAGAAAATGGGTTCACAATCGCATGAGTATATGGAATCAGGAAAAATTTAATGGGTTCTGTCATCCCTTAAGAGTGGTAAACTGAAACACAAAACCGAACATTCATTAAACGCTGGTCTTCTGTAAAGGTGGCTACTGCTGCCAAATGGAATACTTAAAGCGCCTACACACGGCCCTAAAATCGGTGGCAATATCGGGGCAGTATTGGGGAACCCCCTAGATGACTCCCTTGATCGCTTCATGTGTAGGCAAACATAATTAGAGGTGATCTAGGAAGAGATCTAGGGAGCTCCCCACCACTGCTCCGATATTGCCACTTTGCCAAAGATTTTAGGGCCGTGTGTAGGCGCTTTATGCGAGGATTAGAACCCGCTTCTACTGAATGGAAACCAGTGTCTATACTTGTTAAATACGAGTTAAAATTTTTATGTGTATACATTCAGTTTTCAGTATAGGATCAGAACTTCTGACTAAACCTAAGACTGCATAAGGACTTCTGTAACTAAAGAGGTTTGCTACGTGACCTCCGGCCACATAAAGCTCTTGAAGACAAATTTTAGACTCGGATACAAATTATTAACAGGCACGGATATGTCTTCTCACTATCATATCGTATTACACTTTTAGCGAATACTTTTTCGTTCCAAAAGCGTTGTTAAATTAAGGCATTTTCGGGATAATTTAGTCATAATATTATAATCACTACATATTTAAGACAATGTCCTCTACCGAGTGTGTTTGTCTGTCTGTCTGTTCGCGATAAAATCAAAAACTACTGCACAGATTTTTATGTTGTTTTCATCAATGGATAGAGTGGTTCTCGAACAAGGTTTTAGTATATAATTTACAAAGTTACGCGGGCGAAGTCGCGGGCGCCAGCTAGTTATTTATAACTGAAATTATCTAACTAATGGTCAAATATATTTTTTAAATCGGATGTTTATTTTCAAAGATTACCTCCTTTTAAACAAACAAGCATACAAACATTTCCTCTTTATAATATTAGTACAGAAGTGTTGATTTCTTTTTTCTATAAACTTCATAATATTATCAGTTGAATGCACTCGTAAATAATAATAATAACAATAGATACATTCTCTCCGACCACTAACGTGCAAGCGTTTCTGAGCAGGAGCTCATTATATCACGCATTTCAGCCACTGAAAGCGCGCACTGACAATGACAGGAGGAAATAAAGCCTTTTGCATTTCATATAATATGTTGCAGGTGAATAAGCAATTAGGGCTTTTTATAGATTGTCGAGGTATTTAAAAGGCCATAACAGTTTGGGCTCACTGAACGTTGACTTATGTCAAATGAGTTTTTTTAAAAGATGTGGAAGAAAGTTTTTTCGACTAAGATCATTCTATAATATCAAGCTGTTTCCAAGAAAAGTTTTAAAATAGTTTTGTATTATCATTAAGAGAATAAAAGCTGCTTGAATTGACTTTGAATTTTATATTTTACACATTAAAAACAGCGACAGACAGGTTAAATTGTACCCTTTTATAAATAGATTTATAATTTATAGATGAAACTTAATGATATATATTTTGTTTTACATATTATCGAAACTCAATATAATTTTTTTCTTAAACAAGCAGTCAGCGGTATGGTTAGTGAATATAGATAAAATATTTTTTAGCACCCATTTTATTTATTATCCCACAGGTATAGTTGTTAATTCTAATATTATATATTATATTAAAAAACTAAATGTATACTTACCACATTCGGGGTTAGTTCTTTTCCGAAATCTGGTATACATAGAACTTCTATTAAAAATGTTTCCTTGAAACTAATTTTATTATAGAAATATTTACTTCAAAATTAGAACAGTAAATGGTAGTAAATGGTACGTAACCGCATCTAAATCCATTAGATAGTTTAAAAGAAGTTAACAAAGAAAGGGATAGAGGCCGACACTGACTTCATAATATGTATAGATTAATATTTTTACTAAACGTTCTTGGGCAGTTAAGTAAATGAATTTCTTTGTGGCATCTGTCCAAGACTGGCCTAGTACGAGTATGTTTTCAGGTTTAACTGTGGACGAACGAGTTTATTTTCAATTTATTTTTTCATTTTCAAGCCCGATGCCGCCCACGTGGACAAAACGCTTCAGGCGTTACTGAAATAGACAGTTTTCCGCATGAGCCTGCGACATTCATATGAAAACATGACTTCGTGACAGCTCAACAAATGAATCGTAGGTGGGGATGTAAATGATAGAATGCTAATTTAATTAACGTTCTCGCGAACTATCTCCACAGTGGCGGGTAGTTGATTGAAAGATAAAATACTAGTCGGGTTTCATGAATTCGTTGTACTATATAAGTCTATACTAATACTAGCGACCCGCTTCCGGCTTTGCACGGATGCTATCCTTTAGAGCAAATCATAATTATGTACTCATTTATCGCTCTTTTCATTATTGAAAATGTGGGACATTAGTAGTACCACATTTATGCTTTTGCATGCATTCGGATGTAGCCAAATGAAATACTCAATAGCTTGAATATTATATTAACTAATAGAATTGACAATAATTACATTTTTAAATTAGCCTATGTACATAGCAAAAGTCCGGTTGAAAAACTATAGCACAATAATAATTACAAAATGTTGACAACCCCTTTTATACACAAATTTGACATGACAGTTTATTCGTTTTCATAATTTCGAATCTATTCTTGATTTTTCAAATCTTCTATGCCAGCGTTAGTCGGAGAGGTTGTATAACTGTGGAGTATCGCCACAAAAACCGCGAAGAATACAATATATAGGTCGATGTATAAAGTTCAATAAAAAGGTTATTTTAATTAATTTTGTTCTGCCCAATTTGTAATTTGGCCAGAACGTTTAATAATGAATTAACAAAAGTCGTTGAGCCCAATTTAACTGGCAGCAAACTTGTGAAACCAATTTAAAAACGAAATAACAGTAAAAAGCCGGGAGGAAGCGGCCGGAAGCCCGAGATTGCAGTACGTATACGGAAGCGAACTCTCCAGAAATAAGAGTGCCACGTCACACAGACAAATGGCCGGAGGATGCGGTTCGCATTGTTGCAACTTGCTACACCGTAATAAACTACTCACAGTAGGTATTGTCTACGCAAGGAGCATAGATTCAGAAACGAAGAGAGAACGTTAAGAGAAAACTTTGTGATTGGTCAAAATTATATATACCATAAATACCAAAAACTCCTGGGTCCTTTAGTCTTGTTTCTCTGCGCGCGTTCGTAGAGTACTTTTTTTTGTAGCGTCTTTTGTAGGCTAATATACTCGTATATAACGTAGGTATTTTAGCTTTTGTATGGGAGTGATGAATCTGTTAAGTGGTGTAATTAAACTGTATCCCCCGATATTGTTGACATCTGTTTACTTCACTTTTACTGTTACTGTTCTTTGTATTATTCACGTCAAAAAATATATTTTAGCCTAGTCCAAAGTTACTCTTCTGCCATCTCTTATACTGGGTACACTAGTTCTGTTCTCGGTAACCGATTCCTGTGGAGTATTTTATGCGGCCCTCGTAAACAGTGCTCCAAAAAGCAGGGCAATAGAATGCGATTCAAACTGAACATTTGTCAAGTTTACGCATACTAATTCTTTGAAACATTTCTTTATTCAACAGTTTGAGCAAGTTCCGCTTTTTGTGGATGTTTGTCGGCTGCATAATTTGTTTTACCGTAGACCTCAGACCAAATAAGAACTATAGACAGAATTTTGCGGATATCTTCGTGAAGCCGGTCTCAATGTGTTGGTATATAGTGATGTTGGTTTCAAAGTTTACTCACTTGTGAATTGTATTTCCATCCTGATTTTTATATTTTAAAAAGAAAAGTGAAATATTTTAATATGGCCAGGCATAGTTTTATTGCATTTATGTCCGTGTAACCGTAGGTATAATTATGTTTATGTAAACAGCAAAGGCGTAGTTTTACTGGCTGCACTTTGCCAGGCTTAGGGCCTCTTTCACCAACTACAAATAAAGTGTTTGATTAGTTATTTTTAGAAATAAATTTATGTTTTATTAAATTATGCACTCGGTTTACTGCAGAATAGGCGATTTTTTTTATTATTTTCTTTCTAATGTTTGGGACTTTTACCGCACAAACAACGGTAAGTATATAAGCTCCATTATCCCCTTTTACCGGAGACTTTAAATGACGGTTAGCCTACTTGATAGATGATGAAAGAGGCCCTTAGTCGAGTAACCTTGTCGCCTGAAAAGAGCGTATCAAACTGAACTATTTATCTTTCGTTTTTATTTTATCTGATGCGTAAACTTTGTTTTACTTAATAAAGAATTTAAAGAAGGGAATAGAAAAACACTAAACTTGAGTGGTATCACTATTTTATTATAAGTAACATACTTTATTATAAGTAAGAAATTAATATAATATGTAATTAGATATGTAATTTGAATTATTTGAGATATTACTTCATGACGTACATATCTTCAAAAATTCCCGTCAAATAACAAAATTATTTCATTGATTATCTTAAAGATACTTGATACTTATTATACTTAGAGTAAACCTCTTTCACCATCTTTGAGTAAAGTGTCAAGTAGGCTAACCGTCATTTAAAGTCACCGGTAAGAAAGCTCTAAGCTTCACCATCTTCGAGTAGCATTACTCAATGGGTAAAATGAAATTGAAACTAGATACTTGTAACATTTACTCGCCAGTTAGTGTTACTTGAAAAGTAACTAATCAACACTTTACTTGTAGTTGTTGAAAGAGGTCCTTAGTACTATATACATACTTAAGCAAAGCGATTGATGATAATTATATAAAAGTTAGTCTCTCTTCTCAAATTTAACCCAGGTGCCATTTCCAGCTTTCATACTGAAGTCCTTAGTAACCAAACGGATAGGGTCCATGGTCTTAGGACTCTTCACTATCTTGAAATTCAGCAATAATGTGTATAGAATTACTTTCAATTCCAGCATTGCAAATCGAGCACCTATACAAACGAAAAACACACAATATACAAATACATATACAGGATGTTTAATTATCAAATATTTGATTTGGTATATGTCGCACTATTTTCGAGATGTTCCATCTATCTCGTATATGTTTTTTTTTTGACAATTGACAACCTTTGTCACTTATTTACCTGCCGTTTCCACAAAAGGAATAAATCTTAAAGAATAAATAATTACAAAAGAATAAAACTGTTCTCTGTTAAAATATTGAACGATTTAAGTATTTAAAGAATTTCACTACTTGAGTTTTTTTCTCATTAAAGTGAAATTCAAATTTTTTAAATCTTCTGACTTAACTTTCCAATACTTAGCGCCTGTTTCACAAACGTCAATTAGGCCAAACTGTCATTTAAAGTCACCGGTAACCGGGGATAATGTAAACCGAGAGCACAATTCAATATGACAGAAAATGAATTCTAAAAGTAACTAATCAACACTTTACATGTAGTTTGTGAAAGAGGCCCTTAGTTTATTTTAAATTGGTACTTGGACCTATCTTACCGCATTGTCATATCTGAAACTAGCTGGTGTCCGCGACTTCGCCCGCGTAACATTGTAAATTATATACTAAAACCTTCCTCGAGAACCACTCTATGACTCTATCAATTGGTCAAAACAGCATGAAAGTCGGTGCAGTAGTTTTTGAGTTTATCGCGAACAGACAGACAGACAGACACGGCGGAGGACTTCTTTTTATAATATGTAAGGATAAGTAAAAATTATTTTTTAAATAGATAAATAAATAATTTTTTCTCTTACCAATGCAAATTCTCGGCCCTGAACCGAACGGCATATAAGTGGATGATTTCACATCATGTTTGTTCTCCTCCAAGAATCTTTCTGGGTTAAATACTTCCGGTTCCGTATAATATTGCTTGTCGAGGTGAACAGAGTTTACGCAGTTGAAAATCATTTCACCGGGTTTCATCTGAACAGAAGAATTAGTAACATATATTATACTAGCTGGCGCCCGCGACTTCGTCCGCGTTGAAAAAGAAAAAAGTAGCCTATCCTGTGTCCTGTATGTCTAAATGTTTATCTATCAAGTTTTATGAATATCAGTTAATTCCATCGAAATACTACAATGGAATTTGCGTCACAAGTGCCAAAGGAGAACATAAAAAGAACGCCTTTGACAGAATTATGGCGGACTCTTGCCTTTACGCGTCAATGGTAAAAGGTAGTAACGATCAACTTCTACTATTTCATTTTAAACTGTAATGGGTTGACATAAAGTCACATTTTCTTTAAATTACGTACTTATTATTATGTTTGTTTTGTTATTTAGTGTATATTTAGTAATTTATAATTTGTTAATATTAAAATTAATATTTTTATTTTTATTTTATTTTTTGATATTTATTTTAAGTATCAAAAATAAATTTTAATCAATTCATGAAGCACACGATACAGGCTTGCAAGCCTAGTGTGTGCTTTCATGGCCAATTAAATTAAATATAATATGTTATTGTAAATAAATAAATAAATAAATAAATAAATTATAAATGATAATTAAATGTTCCATAAAATTCGTTGTGTTTTGTATGGCATGCGCGTTCCATGTTGTAGTAGTTTGATGGTTAATTCGTTTAAGAGTTATGGGGGAACATACATACATATATACATACATACAATACCTACACTTACAGATTTATTATTAGTATTGATGATTGATTGATTGATAAAACTACTGAACCGATTTTGATAAAATATCGTTACTATCTGGTTCAACTTAAAAGATAGGATATATAATTTGCACCCCGGGCGAAGCCGGGAGCGGGTCACTAGTGTTATAGTAAAATAGACTTATGTTCTTATGTACTACTAAGTGTTGCACGCGACTTCGTCTGCGTAACTTTATAAAATTTAGCCTATATTACTCGCTGATAATATAGCTTTCTATAGGTGAAAGATTTATTTAAATCGGTCCAGTAGTTTTTGAGTTTATTCATTAGAAACATACAAATCTTCTCTGCATAATATTAGTATACCGGGTGTCCCAAGACTATGCGACATGAAGGGAAAGTACCTTAAATATCGCAGATAAAAGTTAGTAATACTGCATTCAAAGATTTTCTAAAAATTACTTGCTTCGTATGGGAATCGAACCGACTTAAATGTGAAAAAAAAACACCCGTATTTTTATGTTGCCAATCGAAAGAATATCTTAAAAGAAAGGATTAACGTAAAATGTTTGATTCGAATTTCAAGAATATTTATTTATTGCCGGCGACGACGTAATTTATAGAAAATTTTTGAATGCAATATTACTAACTATTAAAAATAATATAAAGTCTTCTTTCAGCAAAATATCCTATCTACTATATTCAGGGTACTTTCCCTTCATGTCGCATAGTTTTGGGACGCCCTGTAGAAGTATAAGTAACGAAAAATAATTACTGGATAAGGTTTCCCTCCCTCATGCGGTGGTGGTAGCTCGTAAGGCTTAGTACACACTCTGTCTAGAACAATAGCTGCAGTCCATAATCTTAAGGTCTCTGAAAAAAAAAAAAACAATAATATTCGGTGGGGTAGGGTTATTTATTTGTTAAATTTTTCATCTTAAATTTTTATAAATATCTTCACAAATTCCACACAGCTCCATCTAGTTCCACAGTAAGCAACTAATGCTTGTGTTATGATACCAGACAGTTGATATACTACATAGATTAGTTTTTTTTTAAAACACACATTATAAATACATACATCCATATGTAAATGTTAACAGAAAGCTTTTGCCTCAAGCGGGATTCGAACCCGCGACCGTTTGGTTAACAGCTAGGGTTACTAGGGTCACTAGACCAAACTTATGTTAAATTTTTAGTTCCTTTTTTTTTCCAAGTAGGTACTAGCGCGTTTGAACTAACCATTGATTACGCCCTCCAAATATTTCAACTCGCTGATAGTCTCAAATGTCAATTTTCCATTTCTCTCCTTAAAGCTCTCGATTTCCTGATAAAGTCTCTCCTGGAGATCGGGATTGATTGCCAATTCATGGATACACATTACCAAAGCCGATGACGTTGTGTCGAAGCCGGCAACGAAGAACACAAATACTTGGGCACTCAAATCTTCCAGATTCCACTCTAAAAAGAGATAATATATTATGTTGTTAAATATCTTAAAAAAAAAAAGTTTTTTGAACCAAAATTTTGTTTAGGCTGTTTTGGCGCGGGTGACATTTACGTAGTTATTACTGCGTTCAAAAGTTTGTAGACGCTGTATTAAAAAAAATCCTCCAAATGAAAATCTGACGCGATCGAGTATTACAAAATGTCAATCGCCAAAAATTTTTGCATTTTCAAAAAAGCTGCCAAGAAATGCGTTACATCCGAATTATCTGTATTTTAAATTGGAGCTTATACACTCGACGGCAAATAATCCGGGCCACTCGCTACCTTAGAACTCTTTCTTTCTCTACATTTCTTGCCTTTCTCTTGGAATCCTAAGGTATTTTAATTCTTACGATACGATTTTAATTTGTAGCCCTTACGGTATCTAATATTGACAATTGAAAAGGTCAGGAATTCAATATTTTAAAAATATTATTAAATGAAAATAAAGAAGAAATTTGTTACTTCTCAGGGAGCCGTCTCCTGTTTTCTCCTCAGATATACCAATTTCTTTCTCCTTATTGCCGCTGAGTGTCTCTGAAAATAAATTTAGATATACTTGTTAAACATCTGTGTAAAATTTCATAATCTTAATAATATGTGTACACATATGAGTTGGCTGATCGATTTAAAAAAAGTTATTATACTGTCAGGAACAACTTAATTTTATCCAATTTTTTAAATGGAATATTTGAAAATTTATTTTTTATAGTTTCAAAAAATTTACAAGGCTATGTATTGTATATATATTATGTATTATAATGTAAAACGAAATAGCTTTTTTCTGCCACCCTGTTTGCCTCATCTATCGAAAAATTTCACATATTAACATTATAAAAGCTTATTCCACTAATACTTCCTAGTCTAGATTTAACTTCCTAGTTTCGGAGTTTCGATTTTGGAAAAATCAATACCGTTTCTCATATTTAATTGGATAAGAAATAATGTTTACCCTTCGAAGCCTCCATGAGGAGTTGTATCATGTCTGGACGTTCAACTTTATTCTTTTCTCTGTATTCCATTGTACTCTTCACTATTGTTTTAAAGAAATCTGTTGTACTCTTCGGAAATAATTTCATACCCAATTTCTGTGGAATTACAATGTATTACCCTTTATCTGAAACTTCAGAGATATTCTAAAATATTCGAAAATAGAACGTAACGCACACCGTGTGACAATTTTGATTTGACTCCCATAAATTTTCATTTTCATTAATTTTCATAATTATAAACCCGGGGGGTTTATAATTATGAAAATTAATATATTAAATCTGTTTTAAAACAATCCAGTTATGATTTCTATATCAATGTGATATGGGTTGGCATTTATTTATAGCACATCACTAATTGTTATTATATGATTGCATTTTTTTATGTGCTAATAAAAGTAAGTCTGAATAATAAACCATTGCCGATAACAAAGATTAAAGTTTAGATTGTCTTGTCACGAAATAAAATTGAACGAATAAGTAGTATACAAACCCTAACAAACTGAGGACATTGATTTATAAGAAGGAGAATAATACGTTGCCATATTGTAAAATGGAAAATTCCCTGTCCAATCACGTAGAACTCATTATTTCTGTCTTTGAGCGAATTCACTTGCAGTCCAAACGCAGCTGATGCGATCACATCATTAGTGTAGCATTGCATTACATCAGTGACGTCGATTTCATCGTTTGAATGTTCTGGAAGATATTATTGAAACAATTTAGCTTTTTAGTTAACGTAACTGCAGGTATGACTGAAGTTGATTGAAAAGTGCTCTGTGACGTTTCTAAAAGAGGTTCATTCGTTCAGATTCATTCATTTGTATAATATTGAAAAGGTATCAAACTTTGTTTGACGCCAATGAACCGAGTTTGTTAAAACTTTGTAACGATGTCTAATTTGGTCCAACTGAAAGATAGGATAGTTTTTATTTTGAATCCAGACAAAGCCGGGAACGTGTAGCTAGTATTACTATAAAAAAAATTAAATTATAAGAAACATTTACTAAAACATGCAATTTCGCTTTATCGTCAAAATTGCTTTTATTTTACATAAGAGATATTTGAGGAATAATATAGCTTATTCATGTTGCAACGCACATGCAGAAGCTGTATACATAAAAAAAAGATTTTATTACAACACATGAAACTTATTATCATTACAACTTAATTTACGTTTTTTGATAAAATGTTTTTCTAGTATAGAATCTATATTCATAAATTGAAATTTATTTTTAGGTTGTTTTGTAAAAGGTAAATAAAGTGTCTGTTTCACAACTGTGAAAGTCCTATTCTTGGATATAGAGGAATAAGAATAGATGTTTACCTTTCAAATAATCTATAATATTGTTGGCAACATCGGTCATGAAAGGCAGCATGTGACGCATTTTCGCTGCCGTGAAGGCAGGACTTAAGGTTGTTCTCATCTCGTGCCACTTGTTTCCTGTTGGAAATGCCATAGCAAATAAGCTTCCAATAATAATGCAGCATGCAGCAGAAGGGTATACCTATAATAAAAATACTGGTCCTGAGAGATTACTCTACAAATAAAAAAGAAAAATTTGACGTCTGAAAACTTCTAACAAATTTTCTCAAAGATAAGACCCTGACAGATCGATTTCTAGACCTAAAAAATCCCTAACCCTAGATTTTTGTCAAAATCGTTAGAGCCGTTTGCGAGATCGTCGTGGCATACAAGAAAGAATTCCTCGTTTAGTATTATTGTCTATATCCTGTATTTTCTATCCTCTATGCAACCTACCCGTTAAATTAAATAGCATATTTCCAACAAACGTATCCACTTCAGATCCAAGGAACGGGCGATGGTTGGGGAAATGATCGAAGTCTTTAACGGCCACCTTCTTGATCAATTCCGGATCCCTTATTAGGATCAAAGGTGTCGTACCATCGACGAAGCCCACGTACCTAAATAACAGAAAATAAAAACGTATTAAGTTACTTAATTTTTAAAGACTAGACCAATCATTTGAGAACTCTCTAGAAAAAATTCGCTGGGCACATTTTATTGCGTTCCGCATTGGCATTATCATCATCTTCGTCGGCTTCATCATCGTTGTCATCGCCATCACCATCATTATCAATATTGTCGTTATCGTCGTCGTACCTATGTCCACTGCTGGGACATAGACCTCCTCCATAAATTACCAAAAAGTTAATATAAACCTGGATCCACCGTCGACTTTATTTAAGAGTAAATTATATCATCAATCAATACTCGTACTAATAATAAATCTGTAAGGGTTGATCATGGAGTAAGTTACTTTGTTTTCAGAAATATCGTGTTTATAGGCTCTACACATGATACTGAAACTAAATTGACGATTTTTAGATTTTTTTCTGTATCGTATGTTCCTCCATAACTCTTAAACGAATTAACTGATTTTCATGAAACTTGGTAGATAAACATTTAGACGTACAGGACACAGGATAGGCTATTTTTTTTTCAACGCGGACGAAGTCGCGGGCGCCATCTAGTCTGATATAATATCTTAATTTTAATATCTTTGATTTGCTCGAACCCATTACGCGGGCTAGCCATAATCTATATCTTAAAGATAAATCTCTTACTTTTTACTTTTAAAGGCAAAAAAGGCTGCTTTTTTAATTTTTTTTTTACTTATAAACATTCAATAAAACTTTATTTTAAAAATAAAGTTTGGCGGATAGGCTGATGCTCCATTTGAAAGTAAACCAATATATAATTGTTTAACTGATTTTATGCTGTTGACGTTTTTAATAAAAAAAATAATATTAAAAAACAATTTAATTCAACTCGTAGTTCTTGAAAACAAATCAAACAAAGGTATGACAGCACTGGCAGAATACTCCCTTGAACTTCGCTTTTCTAATTTCCTCTTCTGGTCGCGATGTTTATAAACAACGAACTAACTGGCATTTCATACAGTTATTTTTTTATGTCACAAAATTAAAATAGATTTCCAATTAATTAAATGTAGATTTCATAAATAAATAACATTTTTCTCAACAAATGTAAATTAAGGTTTCACGTGTTGCCATTATTTTTTTTATTTGTTTAAGCGCCTGTTTCACAAACGTCAAGTAGGCCAAACTGTCATTTAAAGTCACCGGTAACCGGGGATAATGGAGCTGATATAACTTTGTTTGTACGGTACGTCCCAAACATTAAATCGAAAATAATAAAAAAAATTCGGCTATCGAATGATGCAGTAAACCGAGTGCATAATTCAATATAACAGAAAATTATTTCTAAAAGTAACTAATCAACACTTTACTTGTAGTTGGTGAAAGAGGCCCTAAGTATAAAAGTCGTCCAGTTTTTATATATTTTTTATTGTTGGAGTTTTGCATATATGTATATACGAGTATATAAGCCCGTGGTATGAAAATTTATGGGAGTAATCAAAATTGTTACACGAATGAGTTATATTTATGCGTTATAGTTACGTTCTATTTTTTTTTAATATTTAGAATATCTGAAGTATTGCCCCAACTATACAATATTATTAAAAAAAAAGAACAATGTTGTTCTTTCGGCGTGTTTGAATTGTGAAAATTTAAATTTCATAATCGTTCGTAAAGAGTAAACTCCAGTCGTATGTCGGAGCTGACACAATTTTTTTTTACTTTGCTGAACGAAGGTGATCGAAACTACGTTATTATTATTTGCAACTAGCTACTGCCCGCGACTTCGCCCACGTAACTTTGTAAATTATATACTAAAACCTTCCTCGAGAACCACTCTATCCATTGGTGAAAACAACATGACAATCGGTGCTGTAGTTTTTGAGTTTATCGCGAACAGATAGATAGACAGACGCGGCGGAGGTCTTTGTTTTTTAATTATGTATGTATAAAATTATTTTTCTATCATGTTGATATTGTTTCCCATTGAAACAATGTTTAAAATAGCTTGTCCTTGTACCAACAGACTGATTGCATAACGAGTGAGGCATTTTGAATGTTTAATGATACGCTGACGTCACCCACAAATTGTCTAGATTTCGTATATAGGCCGCACACACCTACAGCGGCGATATACGCCGGTATGCGGTAAACATATTGCGATAAAATACTTTAAAATATTAATTTTTGTTTAAATGAGAGCAAAAAGTAAAGTTATTTTTTTATTAAAATATTTTTAAAGTGAAAACTTTTTTAGGCATTTTTGACATGGAAATAAACTATTGAAGTTGCGACTTGTTACCGTAATCGTGTAACTGATTAATTTAAAAAAAGAACAATTGTTTGAGGTGGAAAAAAAAATATTGAACTCGCGACTTGTTACCTTGTAACCATTTAACCGACAAATCTGTATGTACTTTCCTGAAGATTAAAAAAATACATACGTAATTGTTCAACTTGTAACTTCTGTCGGCACTCCCGGAGTGCCACTGATTTTTAATAAATAATTTCAATATTACAAACAAATTTATTATATGCATAATAAATTATACTTAAAAGAGCTTTTCTGTACCAATAACAAAGTTAGTAAACAACTTTTGTAATTGACAAAAACTTAAGCAGTCTTAATTAAATGAATGAAATAATATAGTATTTCTAGTTAAAAAAGCTTTTGATTAAAATGTTAATTTATTTAGGGCCTCTTTCACCATCTGTCAAGTAGGCTATCTGTCATTTAAAGTCACCGGTAACCCGGGATAATGGAGCTGATATACCTTTGTTTGTAAGGTAAAAGTCTCAAACATTAAAAAGAAAATAATAAAAAAAATTGGCCTTCAATAAAACATAAAATTATTTCTAAAAGTAACTAATCAACACTTTACTTGTAGTTGGTGAAAGAGGCCCTAAGAATATTAATTAATTTATAGAATTAAATTATGTACTTAAAACGTTTACAAATAAACATAAAAATGAGATTAATTTTAAAAATTTAAGAATATTAAGTCACGGAAGTTCGTAAACAGCATTAAAAGGCTAATCCATTCGAACCGCGGAATTTACTCTGTTAAACAATTTCTTGAAAAATAAGATAAATTAAAAAAAAAACTGTTTTGAGAAAAAGTAGCCATAATAATATAAGGTTTTTTCTAATTCCCTTATTTTTAACATATTTTTTTCACGAGTAAAGTGTGATATATTTCATTTATGACCCAATTTTTTTTCCTGTTTTCGAAATATTTTTATCATAAGTAGTCGTACATATCGTATTTTGAACCGTAAAATCACCATGGCTGTTTATTAAACTATAACCTTCATTTTTTTAACACATTCAAATATAATTAATTTATTGTTTGTCGTTGAATCAAAAATAAGTTGACCTCGAATATTCTAGTTTTAAGATACGCAATAACACTACCTTCTGGTTAAAGCTAAAAAATTGATCTCTTATTAAATTTAAATATAATATATATTAGTATATTTATATGTACCTTTCATCTGGGAAAGCGTTGTATATTCTATCTATATCATCAAAGAAATGATTCAAGCACAGCGTACTTCTCCAAAAATTCCCAAGTACTGGTATACCTGGGAAATACTTGATCCCATATTTGTCGTAGTGGTAATGTATTTTTTTATAAACGTATATATAATATAGAATCAAAGCAAATAATGCAAAAAATAAAATAAATGTTATCATTTTTGAGTAGAAACACAAGCGCCTCGGGCAGTGTTTTAATGCAGAACTAAACTATACGAGTCAGGCAATGGGCACAAAGTAGGCATAGAAAAAAAAAGGAAATGACCCAAGTAACAGGTTCTGAGCGAGAAACGACTTTTTTCATATAATTTTTTCTGTTTTCTACATTAAGTATTGTGGACAACAAACACTAGTTATATTATACTATATATTTCCAGCGACTTCGCCCGCGTTCCTTTTTTAAAAATGTTAAAGTATTGATTAATTCCTCATTGCTAATTACTAATTCATTGCCTGACAAAAATGAATTATTTTTACGTGTTCTCTCGTACTTATCTTTCTGTGTGAAAACGTGTATAAAAATTTCACGATTATCGGTTGAATAGTAATTTTTTTTTCTTATTTATTAGCTAACCTTACAGCATTTAATATTTAACAAATACATGTGTGTGTGTGTGTGTGTATTAGTATTGCCTGCCTGCCTTTTGATTGTTAATAACAAAAATAGGTTGCTCGTTTTATTCCCATGCAGTCCTAAAATATTAGGGATAGTAATATGGTAAAACAAGTTAACATAGGTAAAAGAATCGTATTGTTACGCTTTTTACTTATAACTTGAGGTCTATTATTTCTAGGTCATTCTTCAATTGGTATCAAATCGTGGAGAGGACGCGCGGAATATTATTAAAACATTGACATTTGAGTTATGTTTGTGAATATTTAAATAGACAAATAGCACATGCGAATATAGGCGAATATAGGCGAATATCAGGGGAAAACAAAAGTTTCTAGATAAAATTTGCTACTGGATTTATTCATCTTTAATCTACGATCAAATTCTTTAGGAGCTACAAGCTGTGTAAAGATAGTTAAGTTTTGTAAAGCCGCGTCCTCACTAGGGCCGCACGGCCACATCATGTATAGTGTGTACGCGTGAAGTGTGTACAAGGCCTGGCCTAGCGGCCGGCCTGATGTGGCCGTGCGGCCCTAGTGAGGACGCGGCTTAAGATGCCGTTGTTGGGTAGATGTGGATTTAGTAGTTCTTCCAATGGAAGATTCATCACTGGCAAATATTCCTTCAAGCCAGGAAAAGGGAAAGTGGAAACCAAAGTCGCGGGTTCGAATCCCGCTAGGGGCAAATGTTTACATATTTGTGTTAACATTTTACCTTTGTACCTGAGTCATGGATGTTTTGTATTTATAATAATATGTATGTATTTACAAAAAAAGTAATCTATGTAGTAAAGTATCAACTGTCTGGTATCCATAATACAAACATTAGTTGCTTACTGGGTAACTAGATGGAGCTGTGTGGAATGTGTGAAGATATTTATTTATATTTTATTTATTTATTTATTTACTCTTATCCTGTATCAGAAGAATGATCAGCTGCAGCAGATCACTGTCTTCTTGGCGTCAAAGTATTCCAGTTTTCTGAACTTCGTGGCTTCCAAGATTATGCTATCCGTCCAGAACACCAAGATTATCTATATGCGCATGCGCCTCATTGAATACTCAATACATTGAATAAAACAATCATTCTATTGAAAAAAAATTAAATTCAATAACGGCTCCATCAACTCTTTTTCTTTTATTTTGGAACTGAAAACTATTTTGAATTTTGAAGCCTATAAATGCGATGACTTGCAGTTTCCTTCACTTTAATACAAAACATGTTAGGTATTATCATAGATCATACTATTTACTCTGCGGTATTATTAAGTTTTTTAGCTGTGCTAAGGTCTCAAGACTCGGACACCGTCAATGACGTGCAATCATGTTCAAATAACCTGGCCGTGCGTGAGAGAAATGTGTAAGCGAAAATCAATCTTATGTGTGTGCAGTTAAACTTTATTTTTGATTGAAAATGCTAGTCTATTAGCCTTGATTGTACATTATTAGTATCTGAAGAGCGGCATCTGTTTTTTTCGTGTGTCAATATCGTGTTTATGTATAAGGAACTGCATAATTACAGTTCAGTTGGAAAATACTTGTGAATACAAGTGAAATATTATTATATTTGCTATTGTTATCACCCCCTACTTCGGTTACATTAATTAAACCACTTTTACATTTAAAATATTAGTAAGGAAGTAAGGATAAGGCATCTATAGCTATGTGCTCACTCAAAGAATACCTCAGAATATATCGTAGTACGCGTTGGTATAATATACCATTATAATATGTTCAATAGGTGTATTTGGCTTTCAGAGGGTGTTATGTCAGAGGGCTTCAGCCCACTTTATGATTACAGAAAGCATTGTACTATTTTTTCACCAGAAAATAAAAAATATATATAAAGACGTATCCCGCTGCGAGAGCAGTCAATGTGGATTGCTGATAAATAATAGATTACATATACCTATATTGTCAAAAAAAACTCACGAACCTCGCGCCGTAATTTACAACGCTCACCTTGAATTTTCCCCTTTATTTTTTCATAAAACAAGGCGAATACCTAAACCATTCTTGAGGAAGCCACGTCGTAATGGAAAAAGCCGTATCCACACCCTGTGGAGTTTTGAATAATATATGATGAAACTCCACCGTGAGTAGACCCCCGGCTCTAATATTTCACGTAAGGAAATCTGTGATTCAATAGAAGATGTTACAGCTGAGAGAGGTCACATAAGAGTGGTCTAATGTCTAGTGAAATATACGGCATACAAGATATATGGCCAACGTAAACTTTTCTTTCGAAACTTGCGTTTCGTTTATTTTGTTACGCGTAGTATTTTTATTTTTGTAATGCTGATATATAGTCAGCTGCTTTGAAACTATGTGACGCTTTCCTCTATCCTGCCATATTCCATTATAAAAAGACCCATAGTCAACTTAAAAGTTACACAAATAATATAAGAAAATTTACATACAAAAATTTGTACGTCAAATTTATTGACCATAATAGTTTGATCTCTGTGACGTGCAAATTATGTTCGATGGAAGATTTGTTCATTGTGGGTTTTTATTAAAGTGTGAGACATTGAAGTTTTCAACTTGATTTTTAGCTGAAGTAGCCAAGTCATTCCAAACAACAGATGCAGGTTCAAATCTTGGACGGTCCAGCAAATTAGAATGATTAAAATATTCTTGTGTACTTTAGAAATAATGGTCGCTTATTCTAAATCAAGGGAGAAAATCTACATGTCCTAGAAGACTAATATATCTTCATCTTCACACATCACCATATAGCTCCATATAGCTCCATATAGTATATTATGGACACCAGACAGTTGATATAGGTAAAAATACTAACATCCACGACTCAGGTACCAAGGTAATTGTTAAGACATAAACATTTGCCCCTAGCGGGACTCGAACCCGCGACCGTTTAGTTAACAGCTAAGTTTAATAGCCACTGGACCAAACGGTCAACTAGCAAAAATATAACCAGATAACACAAAACTGATTAAAAAAAAGGAAAAAAAAACACAAAAGGTTAGTTTAGATATAGTTATCACATTGACCTGGTGATGTCATTCCTGTATATCTACATATCTACATATATACATATACTATATCTACATCCTTAGTATGTAGGTATAGTTGTTCCTATAATTAGCTATACCTACATATTTAGTTTTATAAAATAAAACTATATGGTACCCGCGACATCTTCATTAAAAAACTGAATTCATTAAAATTTATTTTTTATTTTTATCATCCCTCGGGAACATTATTTTCCTGTATGAAAAATACTTTATGAACCCTATATGATCCTTTCCTGTATCCCTGACAACGTGTATGCAAAATTTTCTGATTATCCGTTGAGTAGTTAAGGCGTGAAAAGGTAACAGACAGACAGAGTCACTAACATTTATAATAAGTGTGGATGGGCCTCTTTCACCATCTGTCAAGTAAACATTAAAAAGAAAATAATAAAAAAAAATCGTCTATCGAAGGACCGAGTGCATAATTTAATAAAACATAAAATTATTTCTAAAAGTAACTAATCAACACTTTACTTATAGTTGGTGAAAAGAGGCCCTCACAATACGAGAAAACTGTCCAAATATAAAGTTATGTTATACCTTGAACATTATACCTTGAAATTTCATTTAATAAAGGCTAAGGGCCTCTTTCACAAACGTCAAGTAGGCCAAACTGTCATTTAAAGTCACCGGTAACCGGGGATAATGGGGCTGATATACTTTTGTTTGTACGATAAACGTCCCATACATTAAATCGAAAATAATAAAAAAAATCGGCTATCGAATGATGCAGTAAACCGAGTGCATAATTCAATAAAACAAAAAACTATTTCTAAAAGTAACTAATCAACTTACTTACTTGTAGTTTATGAAAGAGGCCCTAAGAGAGAAAACAATTTAGCCATTAAATGTAGGTATGTGTAGGGCAAAAATTTGGTTACATAAATATAACATAGGTAAGTATATATTTTAGTAACGATTGGATAAAAAAGGTATCTATTTTATAAAATCAGAACGCTCCATTATAAATGCAGCCTGCAGCGCGGAGCGTTTATCTTGGAAATTTCATTTCCTCTTGGGAGGTCGGCTACTTGTCACTTACTGAAATCCAAACACACTGTACGTAGGTACTGTCAAGGTGGAAAAAGTGAACATTTATTACCTTTTCCAACAGTTGTGGCTCAAGAACTTGTTGTTTATTCATATGTGTAAGCTTATTTTCATGATAAACTAGCGACCCGCTCCTGGCTTCGCCTGGGGTACAATATATACACTCCCCGCAACTTGAATAAGACCAGTATATTTTTACTAATTTTTTGAAATGTTTATGAATATAATTTCATCACTGTATCACTAAACGTTTCTTTTTGTACGTTGTGTAGATTAGTGTATTTTATTGCGCAATAGTTTGCATAGTTACATCTAGAGACAAGTTCGTGCATGTTCCAGCGCGCCTCTTGAATACGACCATAAAATAAAACACTCATATTTTTGCAAATTAAAATTAAATTTATTGATTAAGTAACTAGTATTTCTACCATTATTTCGAATCAATTCAAATATTACGGAAGGCATTGAATTATATAGAGTTTTTAAGTATTTAACGGAGATGTTATTCCAAGTTTGCTGCAACATTTTCTGTAACTCTTCTGAAGTAGTGAACTGCCGTGAAATTTCATATACTTGACAGGAAAGCCATCCCCAAACGTTTTCCATGATATTTAGGTCTGGTGAATTTGATGGCCATTGCAGAATATTCACATGATGTTGTTGGCACCATGTCTGGACAGCGTGCGCTGAATTAATACTGGCATTATCACGTTGGAAAATAAAATCTTTTTCACCATTGATCTTGATAAGCTTTATTTTTTTCTTTTTCCAATAGTTCTATATATTTTTGAGAGTTCTGTCTGCCTTTTAAAAAAATTAAGTCAATGGTACCTTTATATGAAACAGCTCCCCATGCCATTACCGAACCAACATCTTTACGTCGTCGAGACAAAATCATTTAATTTTTCGTAAGTCGTAAAAATAATAAGAGAAGACATCAGGCCCATCAAGGTTAAATTTTTTTTCGTCACTAAAAATTACTTTAAACCACTCAGTTTTCCAGTGCATTTTTTCTCGCTCAAATCTAAGTCACTCACTTATATGAAACTGTTTTAAATCCGGTTTTCGTTTAATCTTCAGGCGTTTTAAATGTGGGCATTGTTGTAATATCTTCTGTATTGTTCTTAATCAGGCTTTAGATCCAACATTATGTGGATTTGTCCAACATTATTTGTCTAGTTGTCAAAGTTGAATTAGATGCTTCACACAATATCGCTCGACGTTCCATTACTGTAGTGACAAATTTTGTTCGCCCTTTAAAACGTCTACCATAATTTTCAGCTTCTATACATTGATCTGAACTATAGATGCGGCGTAGCAAGCAGAAAGCCCCGAAATCTTTGGTAGTATTAAAATCATACTTACGAACTTACTGAGAGATTGACACGCAATTCCAAATGTATATTGCTTTTATAAAAAGAAACTAGTTAAAAGTGTTCTGTAGTAACGCATCAATGTATACTGCATAACGATATTGACTAGCTTACAAGCAACAAACCGCTAGCCGATGGTACATCTGGTGTAATACAACACGTGTTACGTGGCACAGGGCCGCATTTGGAAGCGTGTAATTTAAAAATACGTAATATAATTTAATTGGATGTTTGATATAGAAATGAAACAACAAATAGTACGTGATTAAATGAATATTTAATAATAATCCGTGGTTTCGATTTCAGCTGTTAAGAAGAAACCGCAAGAAGCACAGTGTTCTTAACAAATTAGTGAAAAATAAGCATATGTTTAATTATAGTTACTTCAAAACTTATTATTTTTTATGTAATTATATACATACTATTATGATCTCTTATTGTCCCTGAAATAAAATAAGCTTATTGAACTTTTGCCGCTTTGTGAGTTGTTGTGTTGATGGATCTGTGTCATAATTTATGGAAGGTACTGCTGTATTTATTACATATATTTTCCGATATCCCTTAAGATTCGTGTAAAAGTCATCATGATGGAAATGCGCAGAACATATAACACTTGAATTTGTTGGATTCCAATATTCATCGCCCCTTTGAGTACGTAATAAAATTGTCCATTTTTCTCTTCTTATTGGGTTAATAGAAGTATTCACGCACCAATTTAAACAAGCATAAAAATGTAGTACAAAACAAACAAAATTATTATTTTTATTTAAAAATATTACAAGTGCGGCCCTGGATCAATCGTCAAACATATTGAAATGATAAGTATATTTGAAATCTATATGTATCTCTTTCTACGAAAGGACGATCTTATACTACACAATAAGTAAGAATGAGACAGGTATAAGGTTCAAATGCTTTCTTTTGAAATATGAAAAGGTTTAGCTAATTAATTAAATATTTTGTTAAAAACTACAAAATTAAGTCTATTTATATGAAATACGTATGATACTTTTTCTTTTTGTCCTTTTTGAGGTCTATTTTTACATACTTTCACACAACACGATGGCATTTTGTCAATTTTTAACACAAATAAACGGCAACCAAACGGCTACAGCGCTAGCGAGCGACTAAGTGCGAATTCGTCCACTTCATCTCGAGTGGACGAATTGTATTACTACCATATTTTGTGGGCTACGCCGTGTCTATACTACCAAATATACTTATATAGTCTTTGCTTCTATAAGAAAATTACTTACTTTCTGATGTGACCATCCAACTCTTTTTGCAATCGCTCTATTTGAATAACCTTTTTCATGCAAAATTATAACTTTTTCTCTTTCTTCTGAAGACAAACACTATTTCTTACCCATATTTAATTGAAACTAAGTTTTAACTCTATTTCTTTATTTCTTTGATAATATCAAACACATCTCATTGTCATACGCTCGCACTCCTTTAACTGTCCAGCAATAAATTAATAGTGGTCATATTCAAGTGGCGCGCTGCAACATGCACGAATTCGTCTCTAGATGCTACCATGTAAACTATTACCCAACAAAATATAATAATCTACACAGCATAAATAAAGAAACGTTTAGTGATATAGTAATTAAATTATATTTGTAAATATTTCAAAAAATAAATAAAAATATAGTGGTCTTATTCAAGTTGCGGGGAGTGTACAATGTTTTGGTCAATTTCAACCTTTTCCCAAGAATTTTCAACATTTTCCCAGACTATTTCAACAATTTTCCAAACATTTTCAACATTTACCTTAGGAATTTGCTTAGGAAAATGTTGAAAATGCTTGGGAAAATGTTGAAATTGACCGAAAAATGGTATACAAACCTTCCCAGCTTATTCCTCTTTATGGAAAGAGGAAAAAAGAGGAATATTAAAGGAAATTAAATAAGCAGGAATTTAGGTTTTCACATATGGATGTGAAAACCTAAATTCCTGATTATTTTACAATAAAAACATTTTTAGATTTTTTTGTTTTATGGCCCTTTAGTTTTTAAGCAGCGATATAGGAATCTTATTATCCTGAAAAAAATTTAGACTTCACTGTGGCGGCGCACGCGTTATCTTTTTCAACGCGGACGTAGTCGCGGGCTCTAGCTAGTATAAAATGAAGTCGCTGTCCGTTTCAGCTCGTTTTTCCGCTTACTTCTTCTTAACCACTTCTGAATTTTGATGTTTCACTAATGGAGAAAGCGATAAACTAAACGATGAAACCTAAATTGTCTCTAGCTAAACAATAGTTACTTATTTTTTATTAAATTTAAAATAGAATTCATTGAAGAGAAGTACTGATTGAAAATAAAAATCTCACTCAATTACAACGCGTAACTTTTAACTCACTTCGAAGAGTTGAAACTTTTTTGAAATCAAAGAAACCTTTGAATTCGAAATATAATTAGTGAAATGACTGGTTTTAAAAGCGACTGCCTAGTGGCATCCGTTCTGTTGGAAACGCGATTGGTCGATTGTCGATTTGTTTATAATCGAAACGATTAATGATGGAGGACTAATTACGAGCGGGTTTATGTCGATTAAATAGATATCATTCTGACAATCGCGGTGTCTGGTTGTTTGATCGCTGACGGCAGATGAAACGGTGGCGGCCATCAATGGAATTAATCCGGCCATTGTAGTCGCGACGGCATTTTATGCAATGCGGAACTTTATTTTGTAAATTCATATTTATATCAAAGGTTAAATTTATTTTGTTAAATTCGTATACGAGTGAAATAATGATTATATTTGGTATAAAATATGTTGAAACGTGTTTTATATACCAGTCTTTTAAATTATCTCGGATGTTTCAACATTGATAATTCAATAAACTTTTAGTAATATTGAAATAGGTATATCTAGATATAAGAATGTATAAAAATATTTATATAGAAAGAAAGATAAAAAGATTATTTCCTTACACAAATAAAAAAAACATAAAATATGAATATCTAGCTAATGTGTTTAAGCATTTGAGTTTACTGTGTGTGAGTTAAATGTGTCTTTCTTTTCAGTTGTCTTTTCACTTGTCACTTTTCTTTTTTTTCTCTTTTCGTACGTCCACGTTATATAAACTTAAATTTTGTCAAACCTAGTAGTAGGTAATCTAAAAATTCATATAATTTTTTTTTTTTTATATTTTTGATTTTCAATTTATTGCTGTTAGGTTAAATCAATCATCATCTTCAAAACTAATAATAAATCTGTAAGGGTTGGTCATACATTAAGTTACTTTGTTTTCAGAGATATCGTGTTTATAGGCTATATACATGATACTGAAACTAAATTGACGATTTTAAGAATTTTTTTTTTGTATGTACGAGTACCTACGTATGTATGTATGTATGTTCCTCCATAACTCTTAAACGAATAAACTGATTTTCATGAAACTTGGTAGGTAAACATTTAGACGTACGGGACACAAGATAGGCTACTTTTTTCTTTTTCAACGCGGACGAAGTCGCGGGCGCCAGCTAGTATATAAATATAATGAATGTAAAGTAATAATAAAATGAGTTGAAACATATTTTTCTATTAATATCATACAAGAACTGTCTTCACAAAATAGATACCAAACATATAAGTAGGTATACGAAAGTAGATGGGATGTAAACTGTTTATGATATTGGGTGGTCGACCCCGCAATCCGAGGATATGTTCGCGCAGCCATTATATTGTGATTGCGTCTTATTGCTACCCCAACAAGATTGTCTTGCCTTTAAAATGGCTGAACGCTTCTGTTTATTTGTGTATCTATTCTAGATGATACATTTATTACAATGTATTTTGTGGATGTACCCTTTAAAGGTCAACGAATAACTCGCAAATATTGCTAGTTGAACTTTAACAAGATTAAGTTGGGGAAAATAAATTTTATATTTGACAAAGTACTACGTAGAACTCGGTAGGTGACTATCGGTCCTGCAAGTGCAAAAGTGCAAGTGCAAGTGCAAGTGAAGTCAAGGGGATAAGGCGAAAGGAGGGGTTAGTTAGTATAGATTATAGTATATATCATTATAGTATGGATAGTATGGTTTTTTATAAAGGTTTTGTTAAGAGTCTCAGAGACGGTCAAATAGTTTGATTCAATCCTTACGTGTTTGATAAAACCGTTTGAAGTCGTTTTGAAATAGCGTCAAACAGAAACGTTCAAACGACGCTTCAAACGCTTCAAACTAAACCAAAATATAATTTTCCATTAAATGAGCTTCAAAGACGTAAATGTTTGTCAAACCTGTCAAACCAACCGCACAAATGATCAAATAGGTTTGACTCAAACCAAAATCAACGTGTTTAAATCAAACCGTTTGACCATCTCGGAAGCGCTTTAAAGTTTAAAGATTCGTGCATCTTTGATATTGACATAAAAAAACATCAAAGTTTTATCCAGTTGCCTCAGTCCTTTTTTTATTGGAGGAGATGGGTTTGCTTTTGGCCAACAACCAGCTGTGTAGCAAGGATGAGGCCTATGATGGAGCGGACTCACCCAGAAGATGCCTCACTCCAACTTTGAAAAGCTTTGGGTTATATGAGCTCGGAAATACAGACGGCAGGGAGTTCCAAACCTTTGGCAGTGCGCATTATAAAGGATGTTTCAAAGCGCTTGGTCCGAAAAGGAGGGGTTTCGACAAGATGAGGATGGTAATTTGTAATCAGCCTGTAAGCTGTCTGTATGTCTGATGGTAGAAAGGGGAAGTCAGTATGACAAATACAATATAACAGACGCGTTATTATTTTTCAAACTTCTCAGACGTATAAAATTGTTTAATCGACTAATGAAAGTTTTAATAAAAACGACTTCATGAAACAGACAAGCTCAAATTCTTTCAGTATGATTTGTTAAATTGAATACGAAACAAAGTTTTTGTTAAATTCAGATATTAAAGTTGAGTTGACTTTGCAAAGAACCTTCACTTGACAAGGTAAAATCTTTTACATTCATAGTTGAAGGAGATTCTATCTTTTAATAATGACCAAGGTTATGTTTTTTGAATTTCTCCTTAAGTATCGATTTTCATATGCCCGGGGTATGAGAATTTATGAGAGTAAAATCAAAATTGTCACACGGTATGCGTTACGTTCTATTTTCGAATATCTTTGAAGTTTCAGAGATATTGCGCCATCTACAAAATATCTCTGAAACTAGAATATGTTGCGTAATAATACACCCTAGCGAAAACTAGATGGCACCGGTAATCATTCGGCTATGAAATGTATGTTAAAAAAATGATTTTTATTCTATACTTAAAAACGGGAATTATTTTCTTGCCAATCTCAATGGATATGAATTTTTATGCTAGCAAATAAATAGGGAAAAATTTATAAGAAAGATCTTAGATACAAGGAGAACGTGCATAAAGAAGGAGAGAATCGGAAATTCTTTACTCCGTTTGGCAGGGGCACAATGAAATCGTGAAACATAAAATTGCTCGCTCGCTCGTAATGTTCCGATAGTTTTTTAAAGGTTTACAAAATGGACATTTTGTTTGCGATTACAGATAAATCGACCGAGAGAAATACACGAACAGAGAAGAGCATACTGTCGCAATAAAAGTGTTGGAGTAGACTTTTCTAATACGAAGACCTGCCCCTGACTTCACGCGTATGCAATTTTTCCAATTTTTCTCTTCATTAGAACCTTGCTAGGACTGCAACGATTATTTGAAAGGAAAAAACATCTGAATTTTTCCGACCGTTCTCGAGTTTTCAACTTTAACTATTCATTTTTATTTGTGTAGATATTTTAGATATTCAAACTTCACTGATTCGGATTATTACAAAATTTTAATTCGAACCAGATTTTCCGTAAGACTAAAATAGAAGAAATAGCGCTTTCAGCATTATTTACTTTTAAAGTGTAATTCAGAGCATACTATGCTAAACTGCCCCTTACTAGGTAGACCAGGTTCCTGGCTGCAACTAGATGTAAAGAATGCTAGAACTAGAAAAAATATATATTACGTTCATACGTGCTAGGACAGTGATTGTTCTAATATTATAAATACGTAGTTAACTTATTCTTAGGAAAGGTTTCATGGCTAAATGACTGAACTTATTTTGAAGAAATTTATTATGTAAATAGCTTTAAACAATGAAACTTTTTAAGGTTTCAAGGTTTCATTAATTTCAAGTTTTCAAGCAGACGAAGCCGCGGGCAAGAGCTTATGTGTACTATAAAGTCTACAAGACTATATTTGTTAAAGTAGCTATTAAAAAATCTGAAAGTTAAATAAAACTACCCCAGGAAAATTTTACAAGGGAGTTGTAGAATTATTTTGGTTCTCTTTGAGAAAAAAAAGTATTACGACTGTTTTTTGTTCTAAATACAATAATCCAAGTTAATGCCACACTATGTCATCTGCCCCTAATTGGGCAAAGTGATTGATTGTCGCCTTACATTTGCCTTGACTTTGTGTCATCTGTCCATGTCGACAACCCTGAATCAAGATTAGGGTTGTACGAAGACGGAGGCGATTGAACAACTTTGACAACCGACGACGTAACAACTAGGGTTGCCAATTTTCGTTGATTTGGATTCTTGATTGGCCGGCAACATTGGAGTAGAGAAATTGATTTAAAGATTGATTAAAACAACTGAAACAAAAGTAAGAAAAATTAATTTAAAGAAAACAATTGATAAGTGTAACCTATATATTTAAAAACCTTACCTATAGATAAACAATGTTTGCATTTGCTCTTTCCCTTCTAAATTCTATTGCGCATTTTAAATACCTTTTCTTTCAAAATTACGAATTCGTGGAAAATGATGTTGATTGCACTGTTAACCTTTACTTATGTATGTTAATCTTTTTTAAATTTTACTATATATGGTGTAATTCTTTGTTTTCTCAAATAAAATTAAATAAAATATAAAATAAATAAATTAAATGTTACAGTTTCTTAGTCTATTGTTTTATAGTTCTCCAGGAAATGCCAACCCTGAAATACTACGTTTTATCTCATACCTTTGTTTCAAAGTGATATTGCAACGATTTGTTAATAGAAATGTTTTAGAAATTCCGTAGTCAAATTCAAGAAATATGGAATTAAATTTCACTCAAAATATAAGAGATCTAGTAACCCTTGTCTTATTAGATTTTAAATTCTGTATTGAAAAGCAATAAAATTTTTTAGTCAGTAGCCTAAAAAATTAAAAATAAGATCTAAACTTCGGCAGGTTACGGAATATGTTAAAAAACTTTTAAAAAATTAACCCAAGGGACGCAGACACAGTGGTTTATTTATAGTCGTCTCACACACTACTCGTATTGGGTTTTATAGACACTACGAGTATACGAGTACTAGTACTTAGCGCGTGGCGATTCTTTGGTCTGTGAGTATGACACACTTGTAATTTGAGAAAAAAAAATTCAAAGAAACGATAGCAAGACCGCAAGTTTAACCTCTTGTATTTATTTTTAACTTTTATTTTTTGTATTATACTAATACTTAGTTAGTGTCTGTACTAGCGTGAACACTATTGTAATCAGAAATCTATCCCGGGCGTGTGTCTGTAACCCAGTTAGTTATATACCTACTTACTATGTTAGAACGGTTTATTTTGCAATAACACTTCTGAAACGTCCATACTGGCCGGACCGCTTCTCATTTCCTACTGTCAGTGGGTTTCAAAATGTAAGTGTAGCTTGGTAAGTTGGTTCGATATATGGTTATATCGAAGGCTTGTACTGAAGTGAAAATTTCTGAGAAAATCTTTTTTAATATTGTTTTTTTTTTTTATATTATCATAGCAAACGCGTTCAGTTTCAGTGACTTGATTGGTTTTGAAATTTTTTTAATTTAATTTTTTTTTGTTAATTATAATTAAAAAATAATTTAGTCTGAGCTATATAAGAAATATTTAGTCTTCAAATCCAAGATTCAAGACATCTCTTTATTTCACACTGATTGGGCCCGCGACTTCGTCTGGGCTAATAATTTAAAAGATTGCATGTAAGTAAAATTGCTATAAAATAATCCATTTTGACGATTTTGAACTGTTTTATTTGAGGGTTCTTCAAACATGATAAATTAACAATATTTTTGTAAGAAACCTTTAGATTACAGTTATTTTCTTAAAACGATTTCCGAATAATTATCCGCATTAGAACATTTAGGGCCTCTTTCACAAACTATATGTAAAGTTTTGATTAGTTACTTTTAGAAATCATTTTCTGTTATATTGAATTATGTACTCGGTTTACTGCATCATTTGATAGGCGATTTTTTTTATTATTTTCTATTTAATGTTTGGGACGTTTACCGTACAAACAAAGGTATATCAGCTCCATTATCCCCGGTTACCGGTGACTTTAAATGACAGTTTGGCCTACTTGACGCTGGTGAAAGAGGCGCTTAGATAAATGAGGAATACTTTACTACTCGCTAGATAGATATTTATAGAGAACTAGCCGCTGCCCGCGACTTCGCCCGCGTAACTTTGTAAATTTATATACTAAAACCTTCCTCGAGAACCACTCTATCTATTGGTGAGAACAGCATGAAAATAGGTGCAGTAGTTTTTGAGTTTATCGCCAAGTAGACAAACGCGGCGGAGGACTGTTTTATAATATGTAATGATTTAAGTACATTAAAAAAATAATAAAAGAAATAGCGCTTCGATGAAAAAGAATGTAATGTGCAACCGAGCAAACAATATAAAGATCAAAGTGAGCATAATTCCTTGATTTATCACTGCCTATCCCCAAAAAGCGTCTCTATTGGGCGCAATGAATGAGAAATTACGTTGTATCGCTGTCTGGATTACCATAAAAAACTACTTACGCTCCTATTAAATGAAATACAACGCGAATATACAGGCTGCATTAGACTCGTAAACTTTCTTGTGCACAGGGTCGCCTTAATATTCTATTTGCTTGTTAATAAGGGCCTCTTTCACCAACTACAAGTACTTTTAGAAATAATTTTATGTTTTATTAAATTATGTATTAAATTATGAATCGATAGGCGATTTCTTCATTATTTATTTTCTTTTTAATGTTTGGGACTTTTACCATACTATACAAAGGTATATCAGCTCCATTATCCCTAGTGACTGGTGACTTTAAATGACGTTTAGCCTACTCGACAGATGGTGAAAGAGGCCCTTAGACTCGTAAACTTTCTTTTGCACAGGGTCGCCTTAATATTCTATTTGTTTGTAAGTTTAAAACTGCCTCTTTGACCATCTGTCAGTAAAGTGTCAAGTAGGTAAGAAAGCGTGCGAGTTTCACCATCTTCGAGTAGCATTACTCAAGGGTAATTTCAATAAAATTGACACTCGCGAATATATTTACTTGAAAAGTAACTAATCAACACTACTTGTTGGTGGTGGTGGTTGGTGAAAGAGGCCCTTGGGTTTGAATTGAACTGTAATTTTTTCTGTGCCTCTCATTATTATTTTTTATTTCAGTAGTAGCTAGTGATCCGCTCTTGGCTTCGCACGGAAAACTTCTGAATTTTTTTCTAAAAATAATATTTTCCTAAATGATCTTTAGACGAGTTGCTACCATAGACCAGATACGATTTAAACCATATGAGACTGTCCCAGAAGAAACCGATAAAAACGGTCAATGATATTTCTGACGGCTTATTACACACTAGCTATTGAATGCGAATTCGCCCGCGTAACTTTATAAAACATAGCCTATGTTACTTGCTGATAATGTAGCTTTCTATAGGTGAAAGAATTTTCAAAATCGGTCCAGTACTTTTTCAGTTTATTTAATAACAGTATAGATTATTACACATTATGTGTAATCTGAGTTGACTTGCAATTTTCGAACACAATATGCCAATCGGCTGTCGGTTATCGCGGTTAACTATAAACCAAAACCTTGTAAAATATACATGGAATACGTAATAAATTTAACTGCATGATTTTACGGAATATTTTTATTTGATAGAATTATTCGTAATTCAGTACACTACTAATTCGTAAAACGGAAAGAGAACAAGATTTTTTAAAGGGATAGAAAATGCTTCATGGTGATTAGTATTTTTAAAAGCAAAAGTAATTTTGTTTGTATGTGACTTTTTATACAGGATAGGTCGCGGGCGCCAGCTAGTAGGTAAATAAATGCACTATAGAGAACAAAAATAAGATCTAAAGTAGGTTAATTAACTCATTAAATTCATTTGTTATTATGTTAACAATAAATTTGTGAACATACTGTATACATTTTCATAAACATCCAGTGGAAAGTTTGCGGGTGTTCGGAGCGTTCCAACTAAAAATAATGTACTGCAAGTTTAAGTAGGTTTTACAGTTGTTGCATTGCATGCAAAATTAATTTATTTATTATCTGAGTTTATTTTATTGCTATTGTTTATTCAAATTTTATGGGCAAACGCTTAATATAGAGGTCGCTTTAAACAACTTTTTAGACTAGAAAGTCGTTACTATTCACAGTTCTGTAGTGAATCAAAATAATGTTCAGAAATTCGTGTAAAACTGTCATATCGTACCTACAGCGTTATAACTACTCGTATTCGACCAAATTTTGAAGCTAAAAGAAACTTTGGCTTCCATTTTTGCTTCACCACAGTATGATACAATTGATATAAGGTCCATCTAGGACACACTACGCCGAGGATTTAACATGTTTCACGAATTTTAGTATTCTAAACTTTTTAAAAAAGACAAATTTTTTCATCCGCTCCATCTAATTCTTTCGTGTGTTTTCAGTGCGAGAAAAGGTATGAAAATGGCAATGACTTCTATATTACTTCATAAGGACAAGGCTAACGCTCCTAGTACGTGGCACCGACGCGCCGGTGTTAAAATCGGAAATTGGCACCAATGACGGGTGTTCATTTTGTGCGTTACGATACGAAAATGCCTACTTACCAGTGATATGCCCTACTTACCAATGAGAACATTTTACAATAATAGAATAAGCCAATAAGAAATAAAAATACGTCTTAAGATGGCAATGAAAACAAATTATTTTTAGTAACTAGATGTGCAAATTGGAGGACCATTTTTTGTCACTAGTAGTATGGTAAGGGCGCATCCTGTCTTGTTTAACATATCACTGGATAATGGTAAGACAGAACCAAATCCTAGGCACAAACACCATAGACCAATAATATATCTTTTTTTATAGAGCTAAGTAATCTATGTAGCCAGATCAGTGTTCATCATTTTATAGATAACTAGTTGGCGCCCGCAACTTCGTCCGCGTTGAAAAAAAAGTAGCCTATCCTGTGTCATGTACGTCTAAATTATCTACCAAGTTTCATGAAAATCAGTTAATTCGTTTAAGAGTTATGGAGGAACAATACATACTTACATACATACAGAAAAAATATCTAAAAATGGTTAATTTAGTTTCAATATCATGTATAGAGCCTATAAACACGATATTTCTGAAAACAAAGTAACTTACTCCATGACCAACCCTTACTTATTATTAGTATTGATGATTTATATTATATCAAGATGATAGATCAATTTGCAATCTTAATTTTGTGGGGCTATCTGTAGATCGGGGTCAAAAAGACAGATCTTCAATTAAATCGAATCGAGATTGGAATCCCTAGGCATTAGCCGCTTGAAGGTGACCCAAACAGTGCGGCGTATAAAGGTGTCCCTAGACGATCATGCAGCATGACATGAGTTACGTGCTGTCATGCATGCAGCACGTCCGTTTAATTGTATTGATTGATGTGAATGACACGCAAAAACGTCCTGCAAGCTATCATATGACATACACGCATGATCGTCTAGGGACACCTTTATAGTGGCGTATGCATATTAAAAACTAAAAACTGACACTTGTGAATTCGATAATCTGTGAAATTCATATTGATTTTTGTGTAAATTGATATAAGTTTCGTATTCAATTATCATCAATCATCATCAATCAATACTAATAATAAATATGTAAGTGTAGGTATTGTATATATGAATGTTCCTCCATAACTCTTAAACGAATTAACTGATTTTCATGAAACTTGGTAGATAAACACTTAGATGTATAGGACACAGGATAGGCTACTTTTTTTCTTTTTTAACGCGGACGAAGTCTTAAAAAAGTACATAATAGCTGTATAGTGTATAGGTTAAGTATTGGCATGTACTGGTTTCAAATATAAGTGAATCTAGGAAATAACTTGAAAATTCCCCTCGAGGCCCGAATAAGGGGTCGAAACGACCAGCTGATGGGTAGTTTGCGATAAATTCTGAACGAAAACTATGTGCAAAATGGCTGCCCGCGGTTTAATTGCGACATATTGAGAACAGTGTATAATTAATGTGTGCCGATAGCGACCGACACATTGTGACCTAATATTTGGAATGTGTAGTATTTTGTATTAGCTGTGACCGCGGTTTCACCGGCCTCTACTACTTCGTTTGCGGCTTCTCTTTCACCAACTACAAGTAAAGTGTTGATTAGTTACTTTTCAAGTAACGCTAGTTCATACAAAACAATTCACTGTAATTTGAATAGATTACAATTTAGGCGATATGGGTTCCAGTAAATTATAACTTCACTCATAATATATGATTGCACATATCGATAAGGTTTCTTGATTGAACATTTAAGTCTTAGGGCCTCTTTCACCAACTGCAAGTAAGGTGTTAATTAATTACTTTTCAAGTAAAGCTTATTGGCGAGTAAATATTACAAGTATCTTGTTTCAATTTCATTTAAATTGCCCTTGAGTAATGCTACTCGAAGATGGTGAAACTCGTAGGCTTTCTTACCGGTGACTTTGAATGGCGGTTAGCCTATTTGACACTTTTACTCAGAGATAGTGAAAGAGGCCCTAGTCTTGTTAACTAATTCCCTGATGTTAAGTAGCCTATAACCTTCCCATAGAAAAAAAATCAAATCCTAGATATATATTAATTACACTTGGAAGTTTCCTTAAAAATAAAATTAAAGAGCATTCCAACTTCTTTAAATTTCGCTCATATGCAACCAGGAATCGATCTGGTCTTACCTTTGTAAAAAAAATTAGAAGAATAAATTTTACTATAATCTTACTTTACTTACAAATAAAAAAGAAAAGTCTACAATTTTAATGATTGGAACATTATTAATATTATAATTATCAGTTCAATGTTGACATATTTTTTAATTTTATTGTATTTCTTTTTAATTGTGACAGCATCTACAGTAAAGAAACATAATCTACTTTACGAATAAATACTAAGTAGTCATAAAAACATCGTAGGTACTAACAAATCACACAAAGAAGAAAACCCATAAACCATCAAACAATGCGCCCAGCATATTTTCGCCGGGAGCGAAGTATTCGGGCTTTTTTTATGTCACTCACACAAACAAACAAACACCACTTACGTAAATGAGCGTCTCAAACGACTCTCGAGTCTATTACATAGGCCGACGAAATTCTTGAGGGAGAGGAAAACTCACAGACAACAGCAATGACATTTATCTAATTACGGGATCGCGATAAGGGTGTGCGGGGTGCGGATTTTCAGGGCGGGCGGCGGGGGAGGGACGGGCAGCGGGATTCGATGCTGTGCCGCAGTCAGCCTCCAGTTGCTCGAAGTGTTGCCAGTGCGAGGGCAAATTCTCGAGCAATCGTCTCTACAAGTTACGCGTGAAAAAAAAACTTTTGTGTTAATTAAAAAAAAAATTAATGGCTTCGGATGTTTTCGCTTGAATTTTTAAATATAAAATAGAAGTGTAAATAATAATACTCGTATATAATAAACTGAATGTGAATTTGTTGTGGATAAAAAATTAAATTGTGCAAATGATATGTGAAGGGAGATCGTTGATCGTGTTATGAACATAGGGCAATCATCATGACGGTACTCTTGATTTTTGGACTGTCCATTGGTGAGTTTTTGCTGCTTTTTCAAAATAAATAATCTAGGTACTTAAGTATTTTTAAAAATAATACACCATAATTACAGTATAATATCGCTGTTCGACTCTTTTCGACTGTGTCTTTTTCTGCCCTAACTTCTTCTGAACCACCCAATGGATTTTTGTATGGTTTATGTAATTTTCAGAAAAAAAAAATACATCCCTGCGAAGCCGAGAGCTGTGGCCCTAGTCAAAGTAACAATTAAAAACGATAACGAAGTTCGAAAACAATAAAATGTATGGAATTCATATACCGTCGCTAAATCACGTTATAGGTACTTCCCATTCATTTATTCTTTCGAACTTCGTTATCGTTTTTAAAATATTACTTTGACTAAGGCCCTGGTCGCTAATTTGATTTATTATGTGGTAATTTTAAACTAATAGCTTCGAAATGCCGACAGCTTAATAATCGAATTTTTAAAATGGTAAAATATTTTGAATGTCTCTTTGGATTCCTGATTAAACCAAATGCAGGTCAAATCATCATCATGAAGTTCCTACGTGTCTTCATCAGCGTTGACGGATAAAGAAAAACGATAAAAATTTGTCTTTTTAAAACATTGATTTTCCTTTACAATATTTTGTGAACATAATTAAAATATTCCTTTTACGTAACCAAGATTATATCGCTGCTTAAAAACTAATTGGCCACAAATCAAAATTACGAATCTTTACAGGAGAGCTAATCGAAAAAAAAAATATTTTTTGTCAATTTTTTTCTTATTAGATTATCATCGTTAGAAGCGTATTTTTAAGTAGCATTAAATGTTTTAACAACTAGAGGAGATATAAGCATATAAATAAATTACTTTTGAATATAAAAAAAATACAAAATATACTAAATATTGAATAAAACAACCATATTTTGCAACATACAATATGAAGGATTGTGATTGTATTTTTGCAATAAAAACAATTTTTGGATGTTTTTGTTTTATGGATGGCCCTTTAGTTTTTACGCAGCGATATTAGAACGCAATTTTTTTATACGTAACCAGTTTTTCAAAAGATTTTAAATTGGTTAGGTATAAGACAATGAGCACTGTGGCAGTTGTATGAGAGTTGTATTAATTAACTTATGTGTAGGTATATACATTTATGTACATGTATGTATATATTATATCAATACTAATAATAAATCTGTAAGGGTTGGTCATGGAGTAAGTTACTTTGTTTTCAGAGATATCGAGTTTATAAGCTCTATACGTGATACTGAAACTAAATTGACGATTTTTTGAATTTTTTTCTGTATGTATGTATGTATGTATGTATGTATGTATGTATGTATGTATGTATGTATGTATGTATGTATGTATGTATGTATGTATGTATGTATGTATGTATGTATGTATGTATGTATGTATGTATGTATGTATGTATGTATGTATGTATGTATGTATGTATGTATGTATGTATGTATGTATGTATGTATGTATGTATGTATGTATGTAAGTATGTATGTTCCTCCATAACTCTTAAACGAATCAACTAATTTTCATGAAGCTTGGTAGATAAACATTTTGACGTACGGGACACCGGATAGGCTACTTTTTTTCTATTCCAACGCGGACGAAGTCGCGGGCGCCAACTAGTATTTAGATATAGTTAGGGCCTCTTTCACCAACTACAAGTAAAGTGTTGATTAGTTACTTTTAGAAATAATTTTATGTTTTATTAAATTATGCACTCGGAATTCTTCGATAGGCGATTTTTTATTATTTTCTTTTTAATGTTTGGGACTTATCGTACAAACAAAAGTATATCAGCTCCATTATCCCCAGTGACCAGCGGTGACTTTAAATGGCGGTTAGTTTACTTGACAGATGATAAAAGAGGCCCTCTTTTATCATCTGTGAAGGTATGACTTATTTGTATATTTTGATTATTTTTTTTCTTTTCATTATTCTCATTACACAAATCTAAAATCCATTGGCTATTAGATATGTCTTATTTTTTGTCTGTTAGTTGTAGGTATAATATTAGAAGCTCTGTGGATTTTGAGTACATATATAATATATAATATAATACATAGGTAAATGTATACCTTCAAGTGAGCCGCCAGCCTGTCTGCCACCTTTATATTATAGAAAAAAAATTAAAAAAGATTATAGTTATTTATTTCTATGTAAGTTACTTACGAAGAACTTTTATTCTTTTAACGAAACTAGGTATGATCACATGTGTATCTAGTATTATTTTTCTAACATATCTGAATCGCTTGAAAATACATTAAACTGCAGTACACAATACATTACGAAAGACAAATAGGTACCTAAGCGCTTTGTAGGTTAAATTGAAATAAACAATAACTAACTACAGACTTACATTGTAGTAAAGAATCCCATTAATTTTAGTTTTCCCTATACAATTTTAAATAATAGATGAATAATTCAAGAGAGAGATATTTTTTATCTTAAGCTCGACAGACAGGCTGACGGTCCATTTGATGGTAGGTGGCTACCGTTGCTTAACACAAACTAAACCACAGGTTCAGCAAGGGGGCTGCCAACCATAATATAAGATTAAGGGCCTCTTTCACCATCTCTGAGTAAAGTGTCAAATAGGCTAACCGCCATTTAAAGTCACTGGTAAGAAAGCATATATTGTAGTTGGTGAAAGAGGCCCTAAGGATAAGGAATAGAAAGCGATAGGGAAATGGGCTCCGGCATTTTTTACTCACTTACCGGAACACAACAGCAAAAATGCTAAAATTTCAATGTGGTCTTCTGAAAAGGTGTGGTTACTGCTGAAAGACGAGCTGCCCAAATGTCACTGCTTAACAAATTCAGACCAGAGCCAATTTTCCTAAAGAGCTTTAGTGTCTTTAAGATTACCTTAAGTAAGTAACACTAAACGTAACGAAGACTTAAGTAAGTCTCCATAACTCTAAGGGCCTCTTTCACCATCTTTCAAGTAGGCTAACTGTCATTTAAAGTCACCGGTAACCGGGAATAATTGAGCTGATATACTCGTACCTTTGTTTGTACGGTAAAAGGCCCAAACATTATAAAGAAAATAATGAAAAAAAAAATCGCATATCGAAGGATGCACTAAACCGAGTGCATAATTTAATAAAACATAAAATTATTTCTAAAAGTAACTAATCAACACTTTACTTATAGTTGGTAAAAGAGGCCCTTAAACGAATTAACTAATTTTCATGAAACTTGGTAGGTATAATACTATAACTTGGTAGTTAAAGAAGAAAGTTTTGAATTTGTGTATTCTTGTTTGTAATGAATAAACTCAAAAACTACTGGACCGATTTAAAAAAATTCTTTACCCATAGACACAATAACTCTTTTTAATAAAATATAAACCGACTTCAAACCGTCTCATGGTCTTTTCTTATGGATGCCAATGTCAGAACTGGACCAAATTGAATAGGGACCACACGGGAAGCATTCAAATAAAAAAAATCACCAAAATCGGTTCACCCAGTCGAAAGTTCTGAGGTACCTAACAAACATTAAAAAAAATACAGTCGAATTGGGAACCTCCTCCTTTTTTGGAAGTAGGTTGAAAAGTTATAAGTTCTAAGTCGCGTACGACAGTTAGTCACCGAATATACCTATCGTACACGATTTCATTGATTTAATACGTTTACTACAAACGTCTCAATAAACTATCAAAGCATCTCATTATTAAAACACAAGTGTAACAAACACAGAGTAGGTTTTCGGGTTCGTAACACCAATTTCCGTTCTCGTCTGACAGTTCTCCGTGGTGCGGTTTAGAGCGTTCCCTCGGGTGGCGCAGCGTGGAGCCAATTAGCCACGTCGATAGTTGCCGGTGTTGCTATTAACATTGTAATGTGAACATATTTCCTCTATTTGTTTAATTGTGTACAAAGCACTATTTACTTATTACATTACTGATATTTAACTAGATTTTGTCGACGACTTTCTTCCGCGTCCCTTTTCAACCGTCTTCCAAAAAAGGAGGAGGTTCTCAATTCGACTGTGGTTTTTTTATGTTTGTTACCTCAGAACTTTCGACTGGGTGAAATGATTTTGATGATTCTTTTTTTATTTGAAAGCTAGTGCTTCACGTGTGTTCCAATTTCAATTTGGTCCAGTTCTGACAATGGTATCCTTGAGAAAACGATTTGAAGTCTTTTTTTGATTAAAAAGAGTTATTCTTAGTTGTTAAGACATTGAATTAATATTTAATTGCTCAAATAAATTTGTCAGGCGTTGAACTTTTTGTGATCATTTGTAAATGTCCTTTTTTCTAAATGAAAGGTCTTTTCTGTATCTCTGACAATGTGTATACAAAATTTCACGATGATCATCAATACTAATAATAAATCTGTAAGGGTTGGTAATGGAGTAATGGAGTACTTTGTTTTCAGAGATATCGTGTTTATAGGCTCTACTTTATAGTTTATTAATACATGATACTGAAACTAAATTGACCATTTTTACAATTTTTTTTCTGTATGTATGTATGCAAGTATATATGTACCTCCATAACTCTTAAACGAATCAACTGATTTTCATGAAACTTGGTACACAAGCATTTAGACGTACGGGACACAGGATAGGCTACTTTTTTCTTTTACAACGCGAACGAAGTCGCGGGCGCCAGCTAGTTCAAAATAAAGGCGTGAAAGCGTGAGAAACAAACAGACTTTCGCTTTTATATTATAAAATTATAGTATAGATTTCTCTGAGTACAACAAATTAAAAGAAAAATCCTACTTTATCAGAGCAAGTAGGTTCAATAACGCGGCTGTTGATGTATCTCTTGCTTGTTCTTGTATAATATTTCGACTGCCTGAAGGATCATCACAAAAAACTGACAGATCATAATTAATCTTGTTAGTTCTAATTGTGAATTCCTCGTAGGTATGTACCTACCTCTGTACCTTTATTCTGGACTATGTCCTTTTGTGTATCCCTGACAATGTGTATGTGAAACTCGGCTTAGTTAAAGCATGAAAAGGCAAACAGATAGAGTTACTTTCAGATTTAATAATATTAAGTACTAGTTGGCGCCCGCGACTTCGTCCGCGTTGAAAAAGAAAAAGTAGCCTATCTTGTGTCCCGTACGTCTAAATGTATATCTACCAAGTTTCATGAAAATCAGTTAATTCGTTTAAGAGTTATAGAGGAACATACATACATACAGAAAAAAATTCTAAAAATCATCAATTTAGTTTCACTATCATGTATAGAGCCTATAAACACGATATCTCTGAAAACAAAGTAAATTACTCCATGACCGACCCTTACAGATTTATTATTAGTATTGATGGACTGTATAGATGGTTTTGTATGTAGGAGCCAGTAGGTAAAGGACAATTTTAGTAGAGAAATGCGATTGGAACAAAGTAATTTCATGATAACGGTAGAATGGTTCACAAGCTTTTATTGCTTACCACCAAAGAGAATAGTGGGGTAATAAACGTCTTTTGGATGACATATTCAGTAACTTGTTCCGATTTATCCTGATCGATATAACTGCGTTCGGTATTTATCTACACTATTATAAAGATGTAAAGTTTGTATGTGCTAGGTAACTAAACTTCAAACTACTCATCTGATTTAAAAAAAAATTTTCATCAATAGTTAGAATCAAGAATAGAATTTCAGGGTGGAAATAGGCAAAATTTTCCAATAGGCTATCTAAAAATAAAGATCTAACGCTTGGAAAAAATATATTGTTAGGCGTTATATCTAATTTTTTTACGCGAACGAAATCGCAGGCATCAGCTACAGTAAACATCTAATTGTTGACACCTTTACATTATTAACATCAATTTTTTTTTTCAGATTTACCATATTATGTTTTTTTTTGTTTATAAGAGACGCTTACCACAGGTCAGCTCACTTGACAATATCATCAATACTAATAATAAATCTGTAAGGGTTGGTTAGAGAGTAAGTTACTTTGTTTTCAGAGATATCGTGTTTATAGGCTCTATACATGATACTGAAACTAAATTGACCATTTTTAGAATTTTTTTCTGTATGAATGTATGGTCCTCCATAACTCTTAAACAAATCAACTGATTTTCATGAAACTTGATACATTTAAACGTACAGGACACAGGATAGGCTACTTTTTTCTTTTTCAACGCGGACGAAGTCGCGGGCGCCAGCTAGTCACAAATAAAACTTGCCTATTAAGATTCCCTTCAAAAATTCGTAGAATCTTAAGGGTGCATTGTAGCAATGGTTTTTCAATTATATAGAACACATGGTCTATGGCGCAGTTATTTTTAACTTTTCAATTAAGGTGAGTAACTGCGTATTGTGAAGACCTCTTTCACAAATTCCTTTTATGAGCATGTCAAACGAGAACTCGTTATGAAAATGTCAAACATCAAATTGAAATTACTGCGCAAAGATATTTTGTTACATCAAAATTTGTGCCTCGCTATAATATTTACAGAACATTATATAAAATAATACCTAAATGTAAATAAACTTTTATCTAATCTAATAAATAAAATTGAAGTGTCTGTTTGTGATATCAAAATAAAAGCTTTTTATTAAATTTATATCAAAGTATACCTACTAACATTTTTTAAAAATTTTGTCTATCTATTTGTTTGTTCCGGCCAATCTCCGAAACGGCTGGACCGATTTCGAAGCGACTTTCACTAGCAGATAGCTGATTTTATAAGGAGTAATTTAGGATACTTTTATTAAAAAATATTATACATGTATATAAGCAATACTAGATTAAACGCGCTCCATGCACACGCCGCAGTAGTGTTCAGCTAGAAACAATAAAGTAAATACAAAATGAATATTTCAATAAAATTTAACAAATATTAAGTACTATATACTATTCTTTCCTAGTTATATTTATCCTTTCGCCGACTTGCAGCACGAATTATTCGAATTGTCGATAATCTCATTGCTCACACAACAGCGGTTAGAACCCCTTTGTATAAGAGATTTAGCCTTAAGTACCCGCTTTGTGTATTCTGCTGACTGTATAACGGTGAGCGCTCTGATGACTTGTTCCGTACATTGCGCTACATATGATGTAGAGTTTATCGGTATTTTTTTTTAATTTTAATTGGATGTTTTGGATTAATCCTGGGACGCGCGAACATTTATTTTATTTTGAACAGCAAAACAAAATAACACACAATAGACACAGTATTAAGTAAGTACTACTTACTTACATTACCAATTACAGGGTCTAATTCTGTAGGACTTTTTTTTTTAAATTTTCCCCCGGAGGTTGCACCACCCCCCGTGGGCCGTATATTTAAATTACATAGAATTAAATAACTAACATTACGATTGGGGGAATTTGACATTTACCCCTTCCATAAGCAAGTGACCTTGTTTGGCTGATTCACATTATTTAAAACTTTTTTTTTATAAATTATCCAGTTATTTTTTTATTCAGTCAGCTCGACACCGTTGCCACTTTGTGGCAGAAGTCTAAAATTTTTTAGCGATGTATTTGTTTTCTATGATTTTGTGCAGATTATCCGCACTCAGATTTATATCAATGTCATTTTCCAGCACGAACCTTGCTCTCGTCCACTAATAGATGCGGAACGGTTTCCGCTACCCCATGCCCGCACAAGCAGTCCGGGCTGGAAACCTTTTTGATCCTGTGAAAATAATCTGCAAACCCACCATGTCCCGCGAACACCTGCACCAGCGTTGGTGACAGCTGTAGTTTACGTATTATCCTGTACGCAGCCACAGCATCCGGTAAAAATAGTTTGGTGCCCGCAGCAGTGGCGCCCTCTCTGTACATTTTCCCCACAGGGCGACGGTCTCTCTCCTTAGGTGCCCCTTAACATAGGACTTAAGTAAAAGACTTTAAAATTATATTAGCTAAGTTAATTACTAATTTTATCAATTCTAAACAATGGGATCTGGGGTAGAGTAACATTACAGAAAAAAATCTTTAAACGGTGTTTCCACTTAGCTAAAATATTCAAGTTTATTCAAACGTGGCATATACTCGTAATAAACCAAAAATTTTGCAGGGTTGGCATTGCTTTTGCATTCACCTCGGTATTGCATATCTCTTTAGGCTACGGTAGCCATTACTACGAAGTGGACTGTCAGATTGCTTGTCGCCATTTTTACAAACAACAAAAAAAATGTGCAAATTTTTAGTTTTATTATACAAAATTAAATTAAATTTGAAAAATTAAAATTAATTTATTTTCAGGCAACTGGACCCATATGTTACTAATAATAGAAAGGGGCAAATGTTTATTAACCTGAGTCATGGATGTTTTTTTATTTAATCTATGTAGTAATATCAACTGTCTGGTATCCATAATAGAAGCATTAGTTGCTTGCTGTGGAACTAGATGGCGCTGTGTGGAATGTGTGAAGATATATTTATTTATTGTTATTTTTATACCTATTCAATTCAATTACACTGGTTTTTCGTACTAATGAGTTGAAATACTAATTCTACAGTGTTAGCCTGTTTTGCGATAAACACCAAATTAAAATACGGCTGTCGTGTCGCGGTCAGAGAGCTCGAACAGAACTATTTCAAACGCTAGTACGTAATTAGAGCTACTAACGAAATAGCATAATATCTATCTATAGAATAATATAACCTATTAACGTCGGTAACATAATTTTTTTTAAATGTAATCCAAATAAATTTCAATTCGAAAAATTGTTATAAAATTGAGACCTGCTGTGTTTAAACGTTTCTGAGCTCATACTTTATTAAGTACTAACTGGCGCCCGCGACTTCGCGTTGACAAAGAAAAAAGTAGCCTATACTGTGTCCTGTATGTATAAATGTTTATCTACCAATTTTCATAAAAATCAGTTAATTCGTTTAGTAGTAGTCATTTAGAAGTAAATCTTATTTAAAAGACACGTTCGCCATGACAGTCTCGTGCGCCATCCTATTTCCGTAGAAGGACTTCCGAGATGGTGGCAAGACGTGACGCCAAAATTTTGGGGTGACACATTATTAATGAAAGATTCCTGAATTATGATACCCATCATGAATTTAATACTGTGTAACCGGAAAAAAGTTAATGGAGTATGTATTTGTATATGCTAAAAATTGTATTTTTTTTATTTAGTTTTACGACACATCAAAATGGTTTTACTGTAGAAAAAAATCTCCTTTTATTATTATAATATCCTTTATTTTGTAATATATTACTAACACTTTTGAGCCTAAGTAATCAGAATAAGGAACTTTTTATTATTTTTCACATATTTACATATTTTCTTTGTTAATTCTAACTTTTTTTACAATATAATTATGCAAAAACAATATTATAAAAAAAAATAAAACTAGTAGTCCGCAGGTAGCGGGGCAATTATTTTTATTATTTTTATTGTCAAGAAAAGTAATTTTCAAAACTAAATTAAATAAAGATCAAATACTTTTGTTTCTGTGATAAAAGAAATTAATCAATTATTTTTAATTTGACTAAAGGGAAATCAAAATTGTTTTGAATCACTGATAGAGTTATCAAAATTGTTTTATAATAATACTATTTAGGGATTCCCGTAAACCTAAATAATTGACTTTGTGCTTATTGATTGTGATAAAACAACTGGTTTATGTATTTAATGTTAATTAAGCAAATACAATAACAATACTGATTGTGTTGGAGTCCAAACAAACAAATTAATTAATAATATCAACAATTGTTTGTATAATTTTAATTAAATAGGTAAGTATAATTTATTAGTTAAAAATAAAATGACAACATTTTAAAAATGTTTAAAAACGTCACATGTCAACCTTGGTTTTTTTAAATGTGGAAGAAAACCCGACTGCAGGCAGTTTTTTTTGTTTAAAATAAAACGAATACCCATAACGTTACACTCAAGAATTCTTTGAGGAATGTATTGTCACTCTCGAGACACTCAGGCAAGTAAGGACCCGCAGGCAAACGCGTGTCTTGAATAAGATTTATGGAGCTTTTTCCGATTCAAAAGGCAAGGGGTTCAATAGTGATCAAGTTTCACACTGTATTCATCCTCATATATGTATATAAACTTTATAGACAGCTTAAGGTGGGAGGCGGATTTCAAATTAACTGTTGGTTTGATTATATTTTAGCGTAAAGTTGATCTCGGCAAGCAAGTTTTATTGTAACTACTAGCTGGCGCCCGCAACTTCGTCCGCGTTAAAAAAGATAAAAAGTAGCCTATCACGTGTCCCGTACTTCTAAATGTTTACCTACCAAGTTTCATGAAAATCAGTTAATTCGTTTAAGAGTTATTGAGGAACATACATACATACATACATACATACTTACATACATACATACAGAAAAAATTATAAAAATCGTCAATTTAGTTTCAGTATCATTTATAGAGCCTATAAACACGATATATCTGAAAACAAAGTAAATTACTCCATGATCGACCCTAACAGATTTATTATTAGTATTGATGAGTTTTTTAGTAGCGACAGCAGTACTGTAAGATAATAATATTTTCATTATTTAGTTTGACATACACGCATGATCGTCTAGGGACTGCTTTATAAAAAATCCCGTTCTGAAAGGCCTTCTTAAGCAGTATATTATGACTTGTGGCGAATCAACAACAATTCTTATCTACCTGTTTTGAATTTACATTTTTTTTAACGACTGTGGCAAAAAAACTTTTAATGTATGAAAAATCAAAATTGTGGCAAATCAACAACTGTGGCAAAACAACTTTTAATATATGGAAAATCAAAAGTGTGGCAAATCAACAACTGTGGCAAAACAACTTTTAATGTATGGAAAATCAAAAGTGTGGCAAATCAACAACTGTGGCAAAACAACTTTTAATGTATGGAAAATCAAAAGTGTGGCAAATCAACAACTGTGGCAAAACAACTTTTAATGTATGGAAAATCAAAAGTGTGGCAAATCAACAACTGTGGCAAAACAACAACAAGCCTACAAAATGAGACTGATGACGAAGAAAAAGTAGCTAAAGAAACCGATATTTCCTTTACTTTCTACTTTTTTTACGTATCCAAGAAAAGGAAAAAAACTAAATTCATAACTAACTATCTCTGTCTATCTCTGAAGATGCCGAACCTAAAGGAACAGTCGAAAAATTCTACTACCTCTTAAGATCAGCTAACGAACGATTCATTTTCAATTTACATATGAAAATGTCAAAATTAACGAAGAGAACAGAACGCGATAACTTAGTCTTTGTTACAAAACAATTGTCTATGGTACTCATATGAAAATATACCTAAGAATAGCTGGACCAACCAATTCAGCTAATATTTTTTTGAATTAATGTTGAGGTAAAAACATTATGAAAACAAAATAATAATAATAATAATTTATTATTAATAAATTGTTAAGTTTCTTATGAAGTAAAAATTTTCAAAAATTGGACATCCGTGCAAGCTAGGCGTGTAAAAAAAAAATATTAAGAAAATCCATTTTAATCAAAGTATATTTTCGATATTAAAATATTATATTCACGTGTGACAAAGCTAATAGCGAACGGTAAACGAGAAACGGTGTTGCCATATTTTTAGCACAAACAATGTAAGGGGTCAAGAGGGTATTGCCCGGGGCACATCCCTTGTTAAAAGTATTTACCCCTTTTTTAAGGCCTACAGGGGTAATGGAGGGTAATGATTATTACATCGGCGAATCCTTCCCTCTGACAGTTATTATTAGAATGAAGATTTTAATATTTATTATAATGTTCTTTGACGATCGTGTTACCCGAAAGAGACCAATTATTATTTTTTTAATTTAAGAACTTCCAACCTTTATTATTGCATGATAGGATATTATATGTCCAGCAAGAATATATTTAAGGCTCTATTTAGTTACCACTTGCTTTTTCCCTTGACGTCGTTGTGTTTTTCTTACATATTCAATCTTTATGTTTTATTTGCGTTTTTAAGTGATCCCTACGGAATACTTTTTTTTTCTGTATAAATAGTAACCATAGCGCCCACAAAGATTTTCTGAAGGTGTCATTTCGCACGCAAGAAAATAACATGTGTGCGAGATGACTACTAAAATATATTTTAAGTTTGATTTTCGCACACTGTGCCCAATAAAATTGTCCGGACAAGTAAACCGTCCTTTTGCGTGTCACGGGAAAATTGTATGCACAATTTCATGATGATAACTTGAATAGTTAAGGCGTGAAAGCTTAACAAGCTAACCATTAAAGTCACATTCACATTAATCTTATTAATTATGATTCCAGTCACTACATTTTAAGATCTTAGATTTTAGCTCCCTAAAAACTTTAGTTTGATTTATGAACGCAATTATGTACTTACGTTTCTAAACAAACCATACAGTTAATACAATATGAAATTAAAAACGAGACATCTGTACAAACAAGAGAGATAAGAAGCGAATTACTTAGGCGACATCTCAAGGACTGTCGTTGAATATTTTATCCGCAAGGGTCTCTGTTAAGTAGCTATGATGGAACTTAATGACTTCTCTTGACTCAGACATTAAATATTTGCGATGGATAAACATGCTTTTAAAGGTTCAAGCCAAAACGTTACTTTAGAAGTGGCTTTTTACGAGAAACAAGTCCAAAATGAGTCGTTGTTGTGCGCCAAGAATATTACGGTTACTATACATATCGATAGGTAGGTACATCAAAGTGAGACTGAGATATTTTGCTAAATTGACGATTTTGAGTTGTCTCACAAAAACTTTTCTAAAACGTGCCCTCAGGTTTTTGCCTACCTACTTTTTATGCCTACGGTATTTAACTAACTCACTTTTATTTTAAACAAATTCAAGAAAGCAACAAGTGGTTTAGAAAGAAACTAGCTTGTGGTCGCGACTTCGTCTGCGTTGAAAAAGAAAGAAGTAGATTATCCTGTTTCCTGTACGTCTGAAAATTTTCTAGCCCGGCCATATAAGCAACCCTTACAGGTACTTATGTTAAGTGCAATGCATTTACTTACTGAGTTCTAGAAAACTTCATTCAATTATCAGTGATAGGATATTTGGGAGATTGTCACAATTTAGAAGTAGAAAAGAAGTATCTAATTTTTGTCTTCATTAAAACTTTCTTCGACTTCCGAAAATTTTTGAAAAATATTGGTCTAACCTTTTTTGAGTTTTTTTTATTTGTATAGACTAGCTGACCCGGCTTAAAAATAAAACGGCATAGGGGTATAAAAATAGTTTACAACCTATGCTCAGACCTACCGAATATACACAAAAAATTTCATAAAAATCATTCAAGCCGTTTCGGAGGAGTTTGGTTACAAACACTGTGACACGAGAATTTTATATGTATAGAAGATAGATGTAAATTTTTATCCACAAATATTTTATCTACTAACTGGCTGGTGCCCGCGACTTCGTCCTCCTATAGCATTCCTCGATAAATGGACTCCAACACAAAAAGAATTTTTCAATTCGAACCAGTAGTTCCTGAGATTAGCGCGTACAAACAAACAAACTCTTCAACTTTATTATATTGGTATAGATAATGATCATCAATCAATACTAATAATAAATCTGTAAGTGTATGTATGTATGTATGTATGTATGTATGTATGTATGTATGTATGTATGTATGTATGTATGTATGTATGTATGTATGTATGTATGTATGTATGTATGTATGTATGTATGTATGTATGTATGTATGTATGTATGTATGTATGTATGTATGTATGTATGTATGTATGTATGTATGTATGTATGTATGTATGTATGTATGTATGTATGTATGTATGTATGTATGTATGTATGTATGTATGTATGTATGTATGTATGTATGTATGTATGTATGTATGTATGTATGTATGTATGTATGTATGTATGTATGTATGTATGTATGTATGTATGTATGTATGTATGTATGTATGTATGTATGTATGTATGTATGTATGTATGTATGTATGTATGTATGTATGTATGTATGTATGTATGTATGTATGTATGTATGTATGTATGTATGTATGTATGTATGTATGTATGTATGTATGTATGTATGTATGTATGTATGTATGTATGTATGTATGTATGTATGTATGTATGTATGTATGTATGTATGTATGTATGTATGTATGTATGTATGTATGTATGTATGTATGTATGTATGTATGTATGTATGTATGTATGTATGTATGTATGTATGTATGTATGTATGTATGTATGTATGTATGTATGTATGTATGTATGTATGTATGTATGTATGTATGTATGTATGTATGTATGTATGTATGTATGTATGTATGTATGTATGTATGTATGTATGTATGTATGTATGTATGTATGTATGTATGTATGTATGTATGTATGTATGTATGTATGTATGTATGTATGTATGTATGTATGTATGTATGTATGTATGTATGTATGTATGTATGTATGTATGTATGTATGTATGTATGTATGTATGTATGTATGTATGTATGTTCCTCTATAACTGTTAAACGAATTAACCGATTTTAGACATTTAGACGTCCGGGACACAGGATTGGCTACTTTTTTCACGCGGGCGAAGTCGCGGGCGCCAGCTAGTATTATAATAAAAGAAGGATTTTTAATAAGAAGACCCATGTCGTCGATCTCTGCGCAGACCAGCTCGTAATTATTTATAACCACTCCCCGTCCATAGTTCAAGGCGAGAATGTCCGTGGAATATGCAATACGTTGCAACACCAAGATCCGCATACTAATGCGTTAACCCCGCCAGGTTTGTTTTTGTTGCCTCCGACGACTGGGCGACGAACGCTGCGCTGATTAAAAACTTTTACCAAAACTAATTTAACATCTCGTACTTTTTTTAACAGCGCCATGTCGATTGTTTGTGTTAGAGATTTCAATTAAACTTTACCTTTAACTTTTTCCCCTTTTATGAAATATATTGTGTTTGTGTTGTGTTCAAATTATTTCTCACTAGCCGGTGCTCGCGATTTCGGGTCCGTGTACTTATATTATAGCTACGTGTGTGAATTGCTTTAGGCTTTTCCTTGTATAGTTCGAAGCCAACTGTCTACTTGATGGTAGCTGGCTAATATAGCCTAGAAACACGAGCACTTCTTGAATATTATTTTATTAAACTTATCAATATTTTTACTACTAATATATTTTTATGTTTACATAAATGTGTTGAATATTTCTTTTTTCTTTGTAAAATGATTTACTTTGTAAAAAATTAAGAACCAAGAGAGTTCGAACAATGAGTCTTGAGCACTTAACAAGAAATCCCATATAAAAGGCACTTTTAACTTTATAGAATTTTCCGAATTTCCGAGAAACGTTTGAGATTTTTCTTTCCCTAAAACGTTATTCCAGTTGTCCTCTTTTTATAGCGCTCACCAACGCATTTAACTTTTAACATCATTTAACTTTTTTTTGAATAGATTTAACAACTAAAGCTTCAGATAAATATAATAGGTACTAATAACTTCAGATAGTTAATATCTGAATACGGTCTTTTATTAAATAGGTCTAACAATTAAATTCCTAGGACTATGATAAACTATTTTCATAAAACGTAAACCGAATTGAAAAATAAAACCAAAATTTGTTAAAATTGTAAGAAACGAATTATAAATCAATCAACACTATCATCATAAATGAACTTATAAGTTATGTTATTGTGAACTTTGAAATCAAAACTAAGTGTTTAAATTTTGACCTTGCATAGTGAGATTATCTTTGTTTATTTTTTGGTTATAATTATTGTTAAATTGACTATAAATTATTTTAATCACGATTGACTTCCAAATATATATAGAATTGGGCAGATCGTAAAGTATGAAATCAAAAATCTTTCACCAAAAGTCAAAAATAGGTGCGACGAGGAGCGGAGCGAAGCAAAGCGAGGAGGAACGTGTTAGGTTTACATGGAAATAAATTTGGGGAACCGAGCGAAGCGAAGCGGAGTGAGGCGACCCTCTCAGTTTTAACAGAAATATGATCTGCCCAGGAATATCATGATATGCCCAATTCTACGATGTGCCGACGACATATGTAGATACATACATATTATTGACAGTGTTGTATATGAGTTTTCTTTATTCGGATACACTGAAGGTCCACTTGATGGAGATTAGAAAGGCATTTGGCCACTAGCATCATTTACTCACTCAGCGAAAAACAACAGCACAATTATGGTGTTATTTCATGGTGGTCTTTCACTGAAAGGGTTTACCTTATTGCTGAAGGTTACTGGTGCACAGCAGTAGTAGCACAAGAAGTCAGTCATTCTAACATATTTTTTACATTAATTTATGTTTTAATTTATATAATAAAATGGCCTTTTTGTTACAGTGATAGCGACGGCTCACAACATAACGTTCTTAGAAGTTCCCCAATATGGCGACCCACGACGTGACGCGGACCTCACTTGTCATTATATTAACGAAAAAGGGGATCCCCCTCTCCACTCAGTCAAGTGGTATAGGGACAATAATGAGATATTCAGATTCACCCCTGGCCAACAGGTAAGATTTGTTGTTATTTTTTTGTTGTTATGTGAGAAGAAATATGGGTTTCAAATTAAAGGAAAAAGAAACACTCGAACCCAATTAACATTTACGAACAAATCGCGATCTCAGCGAGTTTTTTTTTTCTTTTTTTTTTACTTTACTAAGTATTTATTTTTCATAGAAACAATACAGGTTAAACTTGCTACTTTCTTACTTCCCAGTAAAACCGCTATCACACTATTCAATTTGAAGGAAACCAATTTAGGAAATCGGAAAGTGTAATCGCAGTTAGAACAGATTGGATCCAATTTAGATTTTAGATTCTATTATCTATTTTCAACTCTATATCTTCGATTTAGAAATCAACTTAATGTAGTGTGATCAACACTACTTTTTTCCTAAATTGGTTTCCTTCAAATTGAATAACCGCTTAAGCAATATTAAGCATATGTAGGCATGTTGAATTTTTCAACAGCCTCCAACAAGAACCTTCAACACAACCACCGGCGGAGTTACCAGGGGATCATGTAACATGCAGAGCTGCTCGATCAGCGTTGTGTTGCCCAAGAGATATAATACGAGAATATCGTTCACTTGTGAGGTCTCCACTGAGGGGCCAAGATTCGCTGTGGTGAAACAAACCAAATACCTAACCGTAGCAGGTGACTTAATTTTTTCTGTATTATCTTGTAAATAGTTAAGTAAAATTATAAATTTAGTTATTAGGAAAACGTGATACTCCCATGGCTTCACTATGGAGTGCCGGGGCAACAAAATACAAAATAAATAAAAAATAAATAAAAAATATACAAAATAAATCGCTATAAAATTGTGAACGTAAGAGAAGATAACAAAGATCTCGCGTATGTATGTTCGCGATGTTCTCAAAAATTGTTTAACAAATTTTAATGCAGTTTTCACTAACGAAAAGAGCGTTAAACGAAGATTTACGTTTGGAACGGGTGTAAAAAATTACACCCGTGCGAAACCGGGATCGGATCGCTAGTTATTGAACTAAGAGAGCAAACATAGGACAAAGAATAAAGATCTTGCACACTCCGTTATTAAAATTCACAATAGAGAGCTATAGGACCTATGTCATGCAAAGAATCCATCCACTAATAGATATTCTGTGACCCCGTCGAGTTTTCTATAGGAGTACCAGGAGTCCATAAAATATGCACTACGTGTTCCATCAGCACGAGATGAATTTGCACGTCACTTGAATATTAACCTTGTAAATGCATATTTCATCGTAATGCTCTATGCCATTTTAAAATTATCCTGTCAATAAAATCTATTAGCATATTTTAAAGCATAAAATACTCGTATAGCAGCAATGTTAAAGAATATTGAAATAATTTTCATTACGAACCCACCCAGTCATTGGTTTAAAAGTAATTGTTAATTAACCGTAAAATTATTGGGTAACGTTTCAGTAAATTCACTCTAAAATAATTAATTATTTTACAAAATAATCCCATTATATTGGAATGATTCGATACGATTTTTTGAAGTGAAAACTTCTTTACGCGTTGGGCATTTTTGAGATGGGAAAAAAACTATTGAACTCGCGACCTGTTACCGTAATCGTTTAACCGTAATCAAGTAACCGATTAATTAAAAAAGAGATCAATTTTTGAGATGGGAAAAAAACCATTGAACTCGAGACTGTTACCGTGTAGTGTAACCGATTAATTAAAAATTTTAAAAATTTAAAAATTTAAATAAAGAACAATTTTTGAGATAGGAAAAACCATTGAACTCGCGACTTGTTACCGTGTAACCGTTTAACTGACAAATCTGTATATAAGAATGTACTTTCCTGACGATTCAAAAAATACAGTAATTGTTCAAGTTTTCACTTCTGTCTGCACTCCCGGAATGCCACTGTTTTTTTTTATTATAACATTTGGCAGACAGGGTGATGGTTTACTAATCTTGATACTTTATGCTAGCTTGAATGAGCCCATATTGTAGCTAGACAGAAACATCTCAGAAGGGAAATTGTACCAAAATGCGCGTCCGCGTGATAAAGTTCCTACCCTAAGGATGAACTCCGTCCAAGGATGATGTCCAACTCTTCTGTTTCAACACGTTGACTGCTAAGCCGAAATGCTGAACTTACCTAGATGGCCGAAATAATAAAATCATTGAATAAATTTCACTAGTGGCCAAAACAAATACCAGAAGCCAGTACGCTGCTATTTTATTATTCGTACATTATTGCCACATAACGCGACGTCGCGTGGTGGCGCCACGCGACGTCGCGTTATGTGGCAATTAACGTGTTGAAAAACTCGGCGCAGTTGTAGTGGTTGAAGTATACAACTGATGTCACTCGGAACCTAACATTTTATCAGGATAAAAAGTATCCTAAGTATATGTTAATCTAGGTAATAAATTATCTCTGTACCTAATTTTATCTAAATCTAACTTCCGAAAAGATTAGGATATAATCTTTTCGAAAGTTAGATTTAGTGTCGAAAATATTGTCCTTGTTATCTCATTCAAGAAAAAAATTGAGTCTACCTATGTGACCAAAACAGAAGGTATATTTCTTTTAAAATAATAAAAGATAAAGTCATACCTACCTCTCTTTACGTTATATAAACTATGTATGCCCCACTAGTATATGTGTACCTACATAAGAAACTGGGATATGCGCTTGGCTGCTCGCCTTTTGTGTTATCCATACAAAGAACCTTCGAAGTTAGGTTCTTTGTTTGTACCATTTTTTCACGGAATCCTTACAGGAATTCCTGGCTACATGTGAAGGATGTTTTGTACGGCTTAAGCACGAATAAAAGTATATTTTAAATTTTATTAAATTTTTCATTGCTTTTTTTCCGCAAGCTAACTCAGCTAGAATGCCATGTGGGTTAGAACGTAACATTTATAAAATGCAACAATAAATATACTATGGCAAAAAGATGAAATTTTCTATAGTTGCATTGACCCCGGTTTCTAAGATTTTACACTTAAACTTCACAGTTTTTCACAAATTTTTGACATTTTTTATTAATTTGTTCCCAGACAACATACAATGTTTAGAGATAAATATTTGTTCCCAGTTGCTTTGAAGGAAGATCCGCTTATAACCGGATTACCGGGCACTGTGCAGCTTGGCGAGGATGTGCTGTTGAACTGTTCCACAGTACCTGCGATGCCACCGGCCAACATCGTTTGGTACATCGACGGGGCTCCAGAGAAGGTATTTATACTGTTGTAACATTGAAATACTTATACAATATGTCGTGTAAGAGGGGCACTGGCTCGGTAATTCACTATATGTGGCAAGTCACTCAATTCACACATCCTGTTCCGGCTCGCGGCCTACGGAAAAACTTCTCAGTGTTGCCACCAATCGGTGTTGCCATCATACGATGAACGCGAGACAATATATAACTATGATTTAGTTATATCTCTGCACAAACACTACACAATATATTATGTATTTTAATATACATAAAAAGACCGATTCTTAACTAAGAATTTTTACTCACGGTTTACAAACCTACAGACGGAACCGTGGATGGTGGACAACACGGAAGTGTCGACTGCTGATGTGTTCGGCTTGCGTTCGAGCTGGCGTGCCCTGAGGTTGCGCGTCACCACACCACGCGGCTATGTCGCCTTGAGGTGTGAAGCGACACAGCCGACGCGGCCACAATACACGCGCGCGACAAACGCGACTATCGTTGTCGCTCGGTCGCCACACTTATCCATGTTTACCGCGTCTGGTAAGTAAAATAATTTTTGGGTAATATTACTTCGTTTACATAGAAAAAAGAATACAAGTAAAGTGTGGATTAGTTACATTTCAAGTAATGCTTATTGGCGAGTTAATGTTACGAGTATTTTGTGTCAATTTCATTGAAATTACCATTGAATTACTACTCGAAGATAGTGAAACTCGTACGCTATTTTAATGACGGTTAGCCTACTTGACACTTTACTCAGAGATGGTGAAAGAGGCCCTAAGATATACGAACGCGCTAATCTGTGGAACTACCAGTCGGATTTCAAAAATCCCATTTGCTGTTGATAGCCCAATTTTAGGCTATTTAAAAAGTAGCATAATATACTTCGCTTAACTGGCTTGCATAATATGGTAAAAACTGTGTATTTTGAAAAAGATATTTTTGATTTGTCCTTTTCAAAGTTATTTTGAAAGGTACACACTTCTTAAGTTACGATTTATTCTTAAGATTAATGTGGGACTTAATCACCATTCCTCTCTCGTATCTTCATTATTACAACTTGACTTCATGTCAAGATATAAGTAAGACGTATTTTTCTTCTGTTGTGTTTATTTCTTTACCGAAAAAGCATTTGAATAATTCAGCGAGTCACGAGTACGAATCATCAATTTATGTTAGAATGAGAAGTTGGACAGCCACCTCCCATTATAATGCCACCACAAAAAACAGTATTGGGAATGTGTTTTACCAAAAATTATTTTTCATAATCATTTCCTTGATTTTATGATGGTGAAAACTCATTTTAGTAAATACAAAATTTAAAATCAACCGTTTAGAGCTTCTTTCAGGTGATACACATGTCAGAAAAAAAAGCTATTTTTAACATACATTCCTAAAAAAAACTTGAAATCCGCATTCGCCGATGTGATCCTCTAAAAATCTGTATCCGTGGTTGGAAATTCAGCATCTGCAACAACCCTGCTTGTGTCATGTGTCAAAATAGAAATTCAATAAACTATTGTTTTTTGACAGGTACAATCGCAACGAAACAGGTGACTATTGCAGCGCTAGCAATGTGCGCGTATGTACACATATTTTCTAAACACAGTGCCTTGAGTGAAGTTTAATCGAGAGTAAGTTTAAGCACATTTGGTTAAACTTAAGCTGCATTCACAAAACACACACAATGTTAAGTATGTGCTTATGTGAACGCCGATTTGTATTTTCACCTATACGTTTACATCGATGTATTTTTGTTAAATTCAAAAAAATAGTAGCCACAGAATATTATAAATTGAACATTATATGTTTTTTTTTATATAATAAAATTGTTTAATAACAAAATAATGGGTGAAAATATTGGAAAATAGTATAAATTAAGTTTGTCGTCGTAATTATAATGTATAATAAAATTAAACTTATAAATAGCAAGCACTGAATTTCGATGTTTAGGTCACTTACGATTTATATAATTATTTATACATATACAGGTAACGGATACAATTCTTAAGTACATAATAAATGTCTAAGTTGTATTGTATAGTTTTAAACTAAGTTTGATATACAGAGTGTCCCAAAAAGAATGGATAACCTCGTTCAACTTAATGTCAATAATTTTTTTTTATAAAAAACTATATTTTTTGTTATTTTTTTTAAAACCTCGATTTTTGTGTGTTCCTTTTTACCTACCTGATATCTTTTGATTTTGAGTACCTGATATCTGTACTATTAGTTTCTTTTTTTATTATTCATTTTTTGGGGGATTATTCATTTTTTGTAGGACACTCGTATAACTTGTGTTTATTACCATACTATTTACTATATATACCTTTTCAAAAAAGCGTTTAATAAGTACTGAGTAATATTTACGGTCATTCATTTTCAAGTTTTTTTTTAATTATATAACTACGTGTTCTAATTATAAAACCTCTTCTAATTCTAATTAAGGCCAGGTCTAATCTTTATAACATGTGAAATTATAAATTTTTCGCTCTTATTTCAAAGTCTTCGAATTACGATTAATTTTAAGATTAAATTACTTATACTCACGTACTTATTCCTTATACTTAAGCTAGTTTGGTTTTTATATTAAAAAATATATATGTCATAATGCCTAAAATTTGTTCGGTTTCTGTCGATCGATACATGCGATCAAATGTCAACCTTATTTTAGATTAATAAGTGCTATTTCTCCCTATAAATATAGACGACAATGTTTTTTTTTAAATATGATTTCAAGCTATTTAAAATTGAAATAAAACCACGTTAGTGGGTTTTCATAAATAATATTCAACCGTATTTTCTGGTATCATTACTGGAAAATACGGTTAATATTTTATTTTGTTATTTTAATATCAACCTTTCAGTAGGTATTCCTTTATTTTATTTTATTATTTAAATTAGATTAAAACGTGCTATATATATATATATATATAGCATTTATAAAATATGGCTTCATCACATGACGATACAGAGTAAATAATCTTATAAATTATTTTTTTCTTAAAGACTGCACAGGATATTGAATGTCAAAGGCATGATACTGAATGACATGTCTTATAAGGAAATTAATGCTATGAACGTCTTTGATTAAAATATTTTAATTAATTTATATGCGTTTCCTTATTTAATAATTAAACGTGTTTTTGCAAGAGATTTATGTAAATAAAAAAAAATCATATTCAGGACTTTGAACTAAGAATCAATTAGAGATCTATTTATTTAAGTGAAACTTTCCCTTCATGTTTTGATCACTGCTTAGTTAGTTGTTTATAATTTATTTATTGACTATAAATTATAATTATAATTTATAATTTATAGTTATTTATATAGCCAAACAAAATTCGTTTGGCACATTCCCATGAAATATGCGCTTATTTAATTAGGTAGACACGCTTTATTTTATTAATAATAATTTATTATATTATAACATTCATAAGTTTCATGTTGTTATGTTTATGGGCAGCCATGCCCAAAATCATTTTTTGTTGTAGATAGTAATTTTAAATAGGATTACGCTTAATATTTAAAAATCACTGGTCACGTTGTTCGTTCATGATAATCTCCGAAACCAGACAAAGAATTTCAATGAAATTCGTATACGTGTGGTTCCAGGTTAAAATATATATAAAAAACTAGCTAGCTACACGTTCCCGGCTTCGCCTGGGTTCAAAATAAAAACTATTAAGTTGGATCAAATTACACATAGTTACGAAGTTTTATCAAAATCGGAGTTTAAATAGGAATTCATTGACGTCAAATAACGTGACACGAACATTTTATATATATAGATATATTTTGTTTATAACACACGCGAACAAACTCGCGAACTTGAACATACTCTTATGCGATCATTTCTTTAAAAAAAAAATGCAATAATGCTTAAATCCAAATCATGTTTTGTCGAGTTCTTTATTGTAATGCAACGCAGTAATTTATATTTATTTTAAAATTTTTGTATAGCATTTTGTCTGTTTCTGACTATATCCAAAGACTCTAAGGTGGAAAGTCTAAGAAAACCGTAATAACCAAGGCTATACGACATTAATCTCTATATACATAATATACATAATATTATGTCATTAATGATGAACATTAATGATTAATGATGAACGTGACTGAATTGCTCTGAAATATGGAAATCTAATATCAGTTCAACCACTTCCTATCAATCGGAACAACGAGAAAAAAGTCCGCGTAGTCTGATCAATCGGACCAACGGGAAAAAAGTCCGTGTCGTCCTATCAATGGGACCAACAGGAATAAAGTCTGCGTCGTCGCGATCAAACGGAACAACGGGAAAAAAGTCCGCGTCGTCCGATCAATCGGACTGACGGGAAAAAAGTCCACGTCGTTCGATCAATCGGACGAAGCAGTCAGACCACGCGGTCTCAGGGATACTACTTCATTTGAAATAAATCTAAGATTTTTCCCCTTATTTATCTTATATAAGGAATTTAATGCTATAATAAAAATCTCATAAAATGTATAGGTTAATTTATATTAATTAGTTATGTATTTTGAAGACTATTTGTTTAAAAGCAATGCTTTTACAGGCTGTGTATTATCCTTTAGTTAAATGTTATCCCAAATGTTATTATAACTGTTAATTTAAAACGTTATAATTATAAATATATTTAAAAAAAAAACCGACTGCGATGTTGCAAATTTATTGTTGATTTACTTTTTTATTAAATGATCATAATATTGAATTACATTCAATGGGAGTTATTTAACTTTACAAGATCGACTTGTAATTAATTTTTCCTTATTTTTGCTCGTCACAGTCGGATAAAAATTGTTTATTATGGACGAAATACACGATCAATCATTTGGCGTGACGACAAACTGACGTAACGCAACGGCGCGATTTGAAATCCAGTGTTTGACATCAAGCCATCAGTTTTTACCATTCACGATCAAATTTTAGCTTCACGTCAGTCAATTTGACGCGATGGACTGATCGTGTATTTCGTCCATTAAGTATTGAAATAGACAAGACTAAAGTCGTATTTCGTGCCAAATATTTGTGTAAATGTATATAAAAACGAATAGTTAGATAAAATGACAGATTAATAAAAAAAAAAGTAATATATGGGGCAGTAAATAGGTGCGGAGGATATTTACAAATTTATATCGTCATTTTTTTTAATACAATTATCTGCTTAAAAATATTCATTAATGCTACATTGATCTTACAAATTAAATTTATCAAAAATATTTTGAAAGTTATTGTGTATTATGTGTATGCAGGTAAGCATTTCTCACAGAAGAGAAAAGTCTTTATATTGAAGTTTTTTTTTCTATAGTATTTATGTTAGTTTTCTATAATACAAAAAAAGTACCTAGTTTAATATTATGGACGATATAAATATTGCGTCGATCTCCTCCTCCACACTTGATTACTTATTTTAAAATTGTGTATATTCTGTGTGTACCCCTTTTTGTTTTTTGTGATTGTCCACTTTATAAAGATTAATGGTCAATTTCGAGCACTATCAAAATGTTCTGTGATACATGTGTTTATTACTTTATATTGCAAATATTGAGTAATTATAAAATTATGATATATACAGGTTGTTTAAAAAATACTTCGCCTTTTAAGGCTAAGTGTACACTGTGAGCCGAATTACGTAGATTGTGAATTTAAAACATAATTGTCGTTGAACTTGTTTCACACATTTATGGGGGCAAATGTACATCAGTACGAAGTTTGCTTACAAATATCGTGATTATGCGGGCGAGTAAAGAAGTACGCCGACGTGACACTTAGACAAACAAAACTTGGATTTTATAATGGATTTACAGGGTCACGTACGTACGTGATAGCGAAGTATAAAATATACATATATATATACCATTGGTACGACTTTTCCTTAATATCCAGCTCGAAATCTAAGCTCGCAAGCAGTACTATCACTGTGAATGACAAAATATGACATGTTTCAAGTTTACATTATTATTATGTTTTATCGCTACATACTGGTCAATATATTCTGACATAGTAGGTGGTCAAGCTATTGCTATAAGTTAGTAAAGCTGGAAAATGGAATAGACAGAGTATATCTTCTCTGTCTACGATTACGTTTGCTTATGACTATGATCATCTATGATAATTTTTGTCTATGACTATGCCGTATGAGCAATTTAATCTATGTAAGATATCAGTTTGATGTATAAAACGATACTTTTCACCTGTTCGTGTAATTTAACGACAACAGCTGTGAAGTTTTTGAACGACTTAATGAACGTTTTTTTTCTAGTAATTCATCTCATGTTAATTAGTTTAGACGTATTTTAATCTGCTCCTAAATGATAAAACTGTTATTTTCATTGTGTTTTATTCATCGTCTGCCCATGCACTTGTAGTTCGTAATGGAGAAGAAATGTATTTTGAATTTTTTAAACATCCTGTATATATAAATTGTCATTGGATATGGAGTTCTTAAATGGCGATAAATAAACGTGTATAATTAAAAACGTGTGTTTTTATTCATTAACCTTCAACCTGTATGTGAAATAAGTTTTTTTTTTTTGTAAATGTCGTCAGACACCCTGACCGTAAACTTGGTGGTAGGTGGCAACCGTCGTCTATTCACTGAAACACAACAGCACACATTTAAAGTTACAATAATAGGTTACATTAGGGAGCTGAAAATTGGAACGAATGTTGGGAACACCATTTGTAAATTATTCGTCCGCATAACGAAGTAGTTTTTACAAACAAAAGTATGAATCTTTTTTTTTAATAAAATTAATATAATTAGAAATATAAAAGTGCCCATATATCTTAAAAAAATATATTCAATTTGATGAAAGCGGTGTAATTGGGGAAAACTATTCATCTGATTATCTATTGGATCTTCAAGTGTAATCTTCTTCTTCTTTCTCCTAGATCGCTGATATAGTAAGAATGATTGAATTGAATGAAATGTAAGATTGAAATGAAACCGCAGAACTAGTGTCTTACAAGCCATTTCATAGGTGAAACTAATCTGAGAAAATATATTTATTTGACGACACGTTTGGTCTAGTGGCTAGTAACCCTAGCTGTTAACCAAACGGTCGCGGGTTCGAATCCCGCTAGGGGCAAATGTTTATATGCTAACATTTAACCTTTGTACCTGAGTCATGGATGTTTTGTGTTTATAATATGTATGTAATTACAAAATAAAAGTAATCTATGTATTATATCAACGTCTGGTATCCATAATACAAGCTAATGCTTCCTACTGTCTCAGATTAAATAAGAGTTACTGTCTGCTGTGGAATTAGATGGTGCTGTGTGGAATGTGTGAAGATATTATATTACTATGAGGATATTAAGTATATCAATACTAATAATAAATCTGTAAGGGTTGGTCATGGAGTAAATTACTTTGTTTTTAGAGATATCGTGTTTATAGGCTCTATACATGATACTGAAACTAAATTTACCATTTTTAGAATTTTTTTCTGTATGTATGTATGTATGTATGTATATTACTCCATAATTTTTTGGGCCCCTTTCACAAACTACAAGTAAAGTGTTGACTAGTTACTTTTAGAAATCATTTTCTGTTATATTGAATTATGCACTCGGTTTACTGCATCATTCGATAGCCGAATTTTTTTTATTGTTTTCTATTTAATGTTTGGGACGTTTACCGTACAAACAAAGGTATATTAGCTCCATTAACCCCGGTTACCGGTGACTTTAAATGACAGTTAGGCCTACTTTACGTTTGTGAAACAGGCGCTTAAACGAATTAACAGATTTTCATGAAACTTGGTAGATAAACATTTAGACGTATAGGACACATGATAGGATACTTTTTTCTTTTTCAACGCGGACGAAGTCGCGGGCGCCAGCTAGTATATTATATATCAGGTGTTTCGTAGAGAAAAAGTGGCGAACGAAAAAGCAGTCTGAAATAAATATACAAAACGAACTGTGTATAATGCATACATTTTTAAATTTATTGCTAACACGTCTTGTACCTTCATATGAGACACGTGAACGGGTATTCCAGTTTATGCCGACTTGTGTAGATACTCCATTCCTTTTTTTTTTCCACAACTTCAACTACCACAAGTGTTGTGCTTTTGAAATCGAAACTAACAATTTAACAAGAGTTAAAGAGGCCCTCTTTCACCATCTCTGAGTAAAGTGTCAAATAGGCTAACCGCCATTTAAAGTCACCGGTAAGAAAGCGTACATTCACCATCTTCGAGTAGCATTACTCAAGGGTAATTTCATTGAAATTGAAACAAGATACTCGTGACATTTACTCGCCAATTAACGTTACTTGAAAAGTACTCAACATTTTACTTGTAGTTGGTGAAATAGGCCCTTATTATTTATTTATAATTTAACTAAGCCGCCAAGGAACAATATTGCAAGAGACGTCCGCAATAGAAGTTCTCCATTAATATTAGATGACACTTTGGTAGCGGTCTCTGCATCGGAGAGGTTACGGCCAACTTGGCACGATATCGTTTCTATTTAAAAGCAATGAATTGTTAATAAATATATCCTTTAGCGGCGAACAGTTCTTTCTCGGGATATCAGTCTGACTTGTTAAAAATTTAAATGATTTTCGGCTTCAACTTTATGAAAACCCCTTGACGTTGTTGGAGGTGAGAAAAAAATGTACAGCTATTTTATTATATATATTAGTACTAGATGATGCACACGACTTCGTCTGCGTTGAAAAAGAAAAAAGTAGCCTTTGCTGTGTCCCGTACGTCTAAATGTTTATTCTACCAAGTTTCATGAAAATCAGTTCGTCAATTTAGTTTCAGTATCATGTATAGAGCCTATAAAGACGATATCTCTGAAAACAAAGTAACTTAAGAGTTGTGGAAGAACATACATACATACAATTTACCTACACTTGCAGATTTATTATTAGTATTGATTACTAGATGATGCCCGCGACTTCGTCCGCATTGAAAAACCCCTGACAAAATATGTGAGCAAATGAAGCCTGACATCATTATTGTTTTTATACTTTTTGCCAAGGTTTTCATTTTTACTTGTAGATAATCCATCGAAAAAATGTCACTTTATACTTAAGAATAGTCCATGTTAGCTAGCTGTTGGCGAAAACATATAACTGGACTTTAACGTCGGGGTTTGTGAGGGAGGTTCTGGTAAAAAAAAAGGAAGATAACGCGGAGGTGTAACTACTAGGAGAGCTTTTACCGCGAAGTATAGCTAACGCAGACTGCGTTAGCTATACTTCGCGGTAAAAATGTCACTTTATACTTAAAAATAGTCCATGTTAGCTAGCTGTTGGCGAAAACATATAACTGGACTTTAACGTCGGGGTTTGTGAGGGAGGTTCTGGTAAAAAAAAAGGAAGATAACGCGGAGGTGTAACTACTAGGAGAGCTTTTACCGCGAAGTATAGCTAACGCAGTCTCGTAGTACTAGGTACTAGAGAAGGGAGGTTTTTTACTGAGTAAAAACCTCACACTACCGGTCACTGACCAGTGTCTTTTAGAAGAATTTCCTTGTCTCAATTAAAAAAAAATGTTAGCTAGCTGCTTATTTTTGAGTTTCAAATAAGTAGAACGGTAACTTAGAAAGTTCCGGATATAGGATTCAGTTCTGCGGAATGGAAAGAAGCCACAATTTACTCTCTAGACACTTTTATAAATATACAAATAAAGAAGCAATTTAAATACTACTAAGTCTTAACTTTTTGCCCTTGTTGTACAACTATAACTAAGTATGCCTTCTATAGCTACTTAGTTATTTGTACTTAGTTTTAACTAAAACTTTCTATAGCTTCTCTCAGAACCATTTTCTTATCATTGGTCAGGATATTAATACACTCTATAGAAACCTGTCATCGATATGAATGTATATATGAACAAAAATACATGAGATACAGTCGCGGGCAAAGGTTAGTTACCTACAGTATAAATACAGATTATTTAATATTTTTTTAATAATATTTGAAAGCAAAATATAAATCTAATTTTAGTATAGTTGAGGTAGATATTATATTGTCAGCTCCGAAAGCATTCTGCTCGTATCGAGAAGCGGATAGTATAAATTTTAGATGTTCTACACTCGATCTCGTCCGTCATATTGCAATTTTATTATATTCGAGCTTCCAATTTCATTCATTCATGTTTTATTGCATTTTATTCATATCATATCAAGTCACTTCTGTTCTGAGGCACAAAATTGGCAAACGGGGAAATAGAACTAAAGTGATCATAGGAAAAATATTTTCAAATATAAATTTGTTCAATCAAATGATACTTAATCAAAAGACAGTCCAATACATGGGATAATCAGTCCATTTATCTCACAAATTTAAATTTACTTTATCATTTTTAATTATTTCCAAATGATACTACCATTTGTTTGTTTGTTTATTTTGTACCTACATATAATAATTGTTTTAATTTTTATTTGTAATTTAATGTATATAGTATTTAATTTACATAAGTAAATTCTTATTTAATTGTTTATTAATATTTAATGTTAACTTCCCCCATAGGACAGGCAGAGCCTAGTGTGGGGGACAGAAATGTATTATAACTAAAGTTTTTATTCTGAAATAAAATTTCTTATTCTTATTTATTTAGATACAGCCAACTTGGAGAAGGAGGTCAACCGTTGAAGGCAGCGTTTTGGAAGCTCCGAGACATCTTCTCGTCCAAAAAACAAATCCTTAGATCCTTAATATAAAAGTTTTCTACCAATGTGCGTTGTCACTGATGACAATATGGCGCTGAAAGCAGGTCTCTAACTATGGGCCTCGTAAGAAAGCTCATCGAAGAAAGCGTAAGAAAGCTCATAAGCAATTTAGAGGTAATGCAGCCAGTATATAGCTACTAAAATTCAAAAGTACCACAAATCAAAATTACACTTTTTTAATGGAGCGGACGAGGGGCAGCTCTAACAGCCTCCTGAATACTATATCTATGTGTGTGAACTGTCATTTAAGAAAGATGTGGGCACAAACCACACTTTCGGTCTGTAAATATTATTACTAACATAGTTTTTAAGTTTTTCTTGTATTACTAACACTAATATGGACAAGTGTCTGAAATAAACTTATTATTATTATTATTGTACCGGACTGGTTTCCGGTACTTGTTGCTGGGATTAGAGGAAAACACCAATAATAGGTTCGTTAATGCAGAGCGGACGGAGTACGGTTCCCCAAAAGGATGCTATTGCGTAACTTCTTTCTTCATATTTCGTCGACCGACCACTAGTTGATGCTTGTCACGGAGAGCACTTTCTTCTACGATTTTCCCATGCCGAGTGTGCGTTGATCCGAAGAGCGATTAGACGTTTTCTTCCTTTTTCAGATGTCTTGAGCTTGGCGTAGTGGAGTGAAGTGAAATCCATACAAAAACGCGCTTCTTTTATAGAGGCTTCTCCCCACCACTGGAGTATACATCCCCACCAGTGGTGGCTATGCGTCCCTACCCCTCTCCTCAGTCCGCTCTGTGTACTTTATTTATTTCTTTAAGTTTTACATTGAAACTTACATAATTATTCTAATTAACAATTATCTTTATCTAATTGGAATCTTATTGGACTAATTTACATACTTTATACCTAAGAAATTGTCTTGTTAGAACCCGAGACGAGACGACGAAAATAGTGATTTGGGTCACCCACTTGTTGTCTCTGTCTAACACTTGTCGTCTCGCTCGGGCCTTGCACTTTAATGTTCACTTTGTATTTACACATTTTATACACTGTCGCGTACAATTATTATTATTATTTACAGGAGGGCTAGTCGAAAAAAATTAAATTATTTTTTCTATTTTTTTTCTTATTAGATTTATATCAAATATGCATATATATTTGATATAAATCTATATTATACATCGTTAGTTTTTAAGTAACATTAAATTTTGAATACTTTTATAATAAACTGAATGCTAGAGGTTATATACTTTTGAATATAAAAAAATATCAAAATATACTAAATATGGAATAAACTATAAGTCTTTTTTCAACATACAATATGAAAGATTGTAATTGTATTTTTGCAATAAAAACATTTTTGGATTTTTTTTATCTGTGGTACTTACTTCTGAATTTAAGCAGCGATATATTTCGGTACCTTGCCACTTGGACTTAATTTTTATTGCATTCATGAATATTAATAATTAGTAATAAGTTATTTTGAGTTTGTTATATATAAGGTAATAAAGTTATTATTTTATAATATGGAATATTACAATTTATTTAATGTAATTGTTTCTTGAATAGAAGAAAATCTCAATGTAAGCATTTGTGTAAAAGTATTTTAGTCCTATTAAAAAAAAATCATATTTTTTAATTATCAACATCAAACGGATAAAATGAGTAGTGCTGACGAAACATAATTAGCTATCCGTTGAAAATGAGAATCTGCATACTCCGACAAACATCGTTCATTCATTGAAAATGGTAATTTGCTTATGAAACGAATAAAAGAGTACCACAAAGCGATTTTAATTTTTAATTCGATATGGACATTGGGAGCTTTTAATATTTAAATTTTTACACCGATTTTCTAATAGAATTTTCTATATTGATTTTATCTGAAATAAAAAGTCTAGCAAATAGACATTTTTCGTTGGATGTTTTTTGAGAAAAAAAAAATTGGGAAATAATTCCACTTTTTTCTTATTAAATTATAAATAGCTATAATATAAATATAATAAGACGTTGTTCTTATTTTCATTTTTGTATTGTCGTCAGTAAGAGGAGGAGTAACTCGAAATTGTAGGGGAGCCCACGATGCTAAATGTGGAGATACTCGAGCGTCTTGGGAACTTATTTGATTGTGAAGATTAGATTGTAGGAACCGTCTGTATGAAAATCTGACGCGCTCGAGTATTTCAAAATGGCAATCGCCAAAAATCTTTTTTGCATTTTCAAAAAGCTACCAAGACTTACGTTACATCGGAATCGTCTGTATTTTAAATGGCAGCTTAGTGTGGGTTCACTTAACATCCCCTCTGAAAATCTGACTCGCTCGTGTAGTATTTAAATTTTTATCCCAACATCCACCAAACCACATATGATTAACACATATGATACGTGGGCAGAGATACATTAGCAATATCTGACGCGCTCGAGTAAATCCCACAATCCCTTTTTGGGCTCCCCTACTATAAAAGGATCATGAATCAATTTAAAATTCAATTCTAATAAGTCGCAATTGATACCTACTTAAAATCAATACTAGAGTGAAACTTGTGTTTCATAAAAAAAAAATTATACAGTGAATATTATAAATAATGTATATAATATATGTATGTTAATATGCTGCAATAAATCAGCCGTTGTTTGACTTGATCGATGCATATTTACTTTGATTACGACATTTGAAAACTTCAATAACATTTTCAGCAATATTCGAGTTATAACTCAGAACGGATGTCCGAATTACGTGAAAATTTTGAACCGTACTACAATGTAATAAGGATTCGGTGTTTTCGTCTATTTGTCAAATTGCGCAATGTTTATGGCTGCATTTGGAGCGTAGCCAGCGGGGTGTTCTTTAAACGAAGGGACGAAGAAGGATGGCGCGTTCTGATCCGCAAATTGTAAAATCTCATCTTTAACCGACGAGATTTACGGTTTTATTTATGGAACGGATTTGATGTCATTAAATTTAACCTATTTTATTTGTTGGATTTCTTTTAGGATTCAATTCTTGGGGATTTTTATTTTATTTAATTAAAATTAATAGTAAAATTTTATTTAATAAGTATATTTTATATATTAGAAGATAGACCTAAGTGGTCTAGGGTTAAATTTGTGCCACGAATCAACTTCGTAGCCAAAATTGAAATATTGTCCTAAGGAAATGCATTATTTAAATAAAAATAATTATACTATGTTTACTATGTTTTATGGTTAACTGTGTGTCAAGTTCCATTAAAATTTGTTAGCTCTATTAATTTGCCAGCATATATTGAACTAGGTTTTGCCCGCGACATCGTCCTCGTCCGATCTGAAGAATATCTGAAAATTTCATCAATATCGGTTGAGCGGTTTTGGAGTCGATAGGGAACAGATGGGAACACACATTCACACATTGCTTTTTATATATTTAGTTTAAAATATAGAATAAAGAATAATTTGACGTAAGTACCCACATTTTATTACTAGCACAAATCACTTTGCTAAACGGAAATTTTTATCGCCATTTTATGCTCAAGTAAATTGTAATTCCTCAATTAGTCATTGCAAGGCATCATTTGGGACAGAAAATAAGTCATATCGACGTAAAATCAGCAATCTTGACATGGCTTCATGTCTAATTAGCAAAATTAATGGTCCAGGCATTACGTATTATAGTATACCTACCGGCGAGTAATACAAAACTTACAATAACAATTTAAGAACTAATTGAATACAATCCTTTAACAGAATGACATCACTTAAAACGTATTAGATTGGGGGCATCGTACAACATACGTTGTAGTTTGTAAACTCGACGTCGAATGAAGAGGCCAACACTCTAGAAGCTTCGAGCGTTGTTGATTGAGCGTGCAGAGCATCGCTCGATATTGAGAGGGTATCTACTTGAAACGTCAACAAGGTTTAATCTTTGGAGTGGTTAATAATATCTTTAAACTTCGCCGACATTTTTTGTAGATATTTTACAATATACAATTTCAATTTATTTCTCTTCATCTAGACCGAAGTACGTCCACTGATGGATATATGTAGGTCAAAATGAGCTGGTATCTAGCGACCTAAATTCCTGATCGTGCTGATTCTTAATCTGACGATTATTTGAAAGATTTTACTTAATACAGCGTCTACAGTTTTTTGAGAGCCTGAAGACGCTCTCCCCACGGTTGAAAAGGTAAATATCATATAACCTTTTTTTTTCTTCCTATCCAATCTTCAAAATCCAATAGGTCCCCAAGACGCTCGAATAACTCCACTCTTAGCATCATGGCCTGCGGACCATGATCTTACCGTACTACATATTCTGTCCTACTCCACTTCCTTTTACTAATCCATCGGATTATGTGAATGACTTTCGCATGTCTACATAAATGTGTCTCCTTATTCCTTACATAAATGTAACTTCTCATTTTGTTAAGCGACGATGGGCATTTTTGTAAGGCCCATAGTTAGAGACCACTTTTAGTACGCACACAGCAGCTTTAGCCCAAAAAGCGTTTCTTTTGAGGCACTAAGGAGTTTTATACAAGAATATGCCTTGGAGATTCCCAAACGCTGCTTCAAATTGTTATTAAATTATATAAAATATTTTTATTTAATTTATGTTTTGAGGCGACGGTAGCCACAAAACATAAAACAAAAAGTCTGTCGACTGTAAAAATTAAAAATAAATGTCTTTTCTATTCAAAATATGTATCACATAAATTAAATTTATAAGCAGACACGTCTCCGTAGAATTCAATATTTAATTATTCACCTTTATTTCATACTCGTAGCAATTGGTTTTAGTTTCATCTGTTTTGTTTGTCATCTTTTTAACCCTTATCAGTTGTGTGTCACGTGCAAGTGAAATATGTCCAAAACTTCACTTCCAAAAACGTAACTGTCTCGTCTTTCTACCTGCCTTTTATCTATTTTTGTTATACCCTTCATACAGAAATAAAGTTGAATTATGTATCGTTATTTCGATTTTTTTTACTAATATTAAAATTTGTTTAATATTAGTAAAAAAGGAATTTTTCAACCTTGTGTTTATTTTTGTAAATTTTCTTAATGAATTAAAGGAGAAGAAACAATAAAAAACACAAAGTGAAAAATGTGATACCACAAAGTTAACATTTCTCACTGAGATATAAATGTTAAAAATCTTGTTATTGCATGACAAGACGTATTTAAACATAATCTGAATCAATGTAACGATTAAATCTAAGACCGATCAATGCAATTTGATCTAAAATTTTACACTTATATGTAACTTAAAAATATTTATATTTTGAAAATACTTAAGAAAACACAATAATTGCTTCTATAAACCGATTGTAATAAACATACAACAGAACTCTTTGAGAACAGATGAAAAGGCTACTTACCGGCAAGCTAAACTTATCATCAGCCGAGATTGAAGTCATTCGCTATTTCATATAAAAAAAATACATTGGAAAATCAAATCAATTATGAATTATCCGTTGGCTCAATCAGGTGATCGCTCATAAGATATGTATAGCGATTGGTTGGGGAGCCCAAGAGGGGATTTCTGGAGTCACTCGAGCGCGTCAGATTAAGCTATGGTAGATTAATTACATGCTGAAAAGTGTGCATTTTAATAATCTGACGATTTGGTTGGTGGGGTTGGCGGGGGTGGGGGTAAAATTTTAAATACAACTCGAGCGCGTCAGATTTTCAGAGGGGATGTTAAGTGAACCTAAACTAAGCTCACATTTTAAATTCAGACGATTCGAATGTAACGCAAGCTCGTGGCAGCTTTTTGAAAATGCAAAAAATATTTTTGACGATTCTCATTTTTTAATACTCGAGCGCGTCAGATTTTCATACAGACGGTTCAGCCTAAAGTCATGATCGTGCTGATTCTTAATCTGACGATTATATGAAGGATTTTTTAAAATACAGTGCCTACAAAATTTTAAACGCCTGCAGACGCTCACCCCACCGCTGAAATGAAAAACTTCATATAACCTTTTTTTCTTCTTACCATCCAATCTTCAAAGTCCAATAGGTTTCCACGACGCTCGAGTGACGACACATTTAGCATCGTGGGCTCCCTAACCAGATCGCCTACTCTTACCGCTTGCGTTACCTTGATCAAATCAAACACAAAGCGGCGTGTAGACGTCTTGTCAACAACTATGTCAAAGCACTATCATGACTGGGAACTGTGCCATCGGCAGGTTGTTGGGGTTATTGACATCGCCTGTGTGACCGACTTCTTAAGTACTTACTTACCTAATTATGAAATTTTGCAAACACGTTGTCAGTGATATAGAATAGGACATACCACCTTTCGTCCAGAAAATATATTGTCCTCGAGTGATAATCTAAAAATAAAAAAAAGCCATGACAAAATTATTTGGGCTTTAGATTGAATAAATATTTTTACACAAAAAAGGGGCATAAACGAAGACGTGGGTTAATATTTAGCTTAATTTGCGCTTTATGTTAGTGTTAGACCCATCGGACTGCTAGCAATAAAGATATAAGCATTGTTTCCATAATAGAGAACCGGCGAACTTTAAGTATAATAGATATTATATTGTCTAAATGTCTATACGATCAAAACTGTCAGCCTTTAAAATCTAATTTATTTTTACTAGTTATTTGTTAAAAATTTATTTTTTTTATTTTATTTTTGTATATCCAACTGTCTACGTTTTATTTATAGAGCGGAGTTAAGCAATGTAACAATATATAGGAAATAAGTCAGAAGCATATATAAGCAAGATTTCCCCGGCGGGTTCGAACGTGTGACCGGACAAATTGCGCTCTTCTCTCTAAGAAAAATTGAGGTCTTACGATCTCTCAACTTCAGAGCGATTTAATGGTGTTACAAGTGCAAAAGGTGACACTACAGATACCGGATAACTTGCTATAAAAAAAGGGATTAGGATTGTTTTTATTTTTGATATATGTACAGTCAAGGGCAAAAATATCTGTACGTTTCCAAAGCAGCAAAAATATCTATACAGTTGAGAGGCCACAAATATCTATTCGATAATTCGGTCAGAAATATGTGAGCATTTAAAGGGTCAATAAGATCTAGACGTTCACGTGGCCATAAATAAATGTACAATGTCAATCAAATATATGTAGACAAATAGGAGGGCATAAATATCTATACATGAAAGTATCATATACATGAGAAAAAAACGGGTGCCAAAAATATCTATACACGCAACTATTATAATATACATGAGAACAAAGAGCGTGTCAAAAATTTCTATACACGCAATTATCATATACACGAGAACAAAACACGTGCCAAAATTATCTACACATCTATTTGATAGTCAAAACTTACCACATAGGTATGCAAATATGCATCTTATTCAATTGAGATAAGTAACACACAAAATTCGAATTAGCATTCGCTTTAAAACTATTTTTAAGAAGCACTTCTGTTTAGGTACTGGCCACTTACTCGTACATATTTTGAAAATAATTTAATCGAATGTCAAGTTCGAAAACTCACAACTGAACATATAACAAAATACATGATACTGAAACTAAATTGACCATTTTAAGAATTTTTTTCTGTATGTATGTATGAATGTTCCTCCATAACTCTTAAACGAATTAACTGATTTTCATGAAACTTGGTATTTATTATAGATAAACATTTAGACGTAAGGGACACAGGATAGGTTACTTTTTTCTTTTTCAATGCGGACGAAGTCGCGGGTCAAATAAACGTCAGTCTCACCACAAAGAGGAATAGAAACTAGAAAATATAGTAAAAACCTAAGTGTTCTTTTTAATGGCAAAGCCACATTCGTAAAATCACATACATTAGCGTAATCGAAAATTTTTCGTACTAATATAGTAAAATTACTTATCTTCCGAATAAATATCTTCCGTTTCACCGCTACATCTAGTATTAATATAATACTGACATAAATTTAGCATTAAAAAAACGCTTATATAATATTCATGAGAAAAGCCACATGAAAATCGTATATGATAGCTGTGAACGCTGTGAAGCAGAATCTAAAAAATAGGATGAAAGGTGAAACAAATGTTACGCTAATGACGTCACGACCAAAATGAAAGGGACAAACCGATTATATGACAGAATGGTACTCTTTTCGATGATTGTCATAATTCAAAATTAGAAATCCGTTTTGTTCTCATATGAATGTTAATGATAGTTTCATGTATAGATATTTATGCCCTCCTATTTGGCTACATATATTTGACTGACATTGTACATTTATTTATGGCCACGTGAACGTCTAGATCTTTTGACCCTTTAAATGCTCACATATTTCTGACCGAACTATTGAGCATATATTTCTGGCCTCTCAACTGTACAAATATTTTTGCCGCTTTGGAAACGTACAGATATTTTTGCCCTTGACTGTACATAGATTTAAGCACATGTATTTGTCTTTCATATAAAAAGCCAATTAGTTCTTATTAACTTAATATTAATTGTTTATTTATTAAAATATTATGTAACGTCTTTAATTTTACGCCCAATAGAATTATTATAATAATGTAAAATTTCCTGATTTACAGGCTTTTCGTGTTTTTCAAAAAATAACTGTAAATATAAAATTTAAATATAGAAGTGTTATTTAATTAATATTATAGCTCTAAATTTGTATTTTTTTTTATGGATACATAAAAAGTCTGTGTGTACGTATATAAGCCATCTAATCAAATTTTCGCCTTACTAATTATGGTGGGAGTATAAATGGCGAATTTTATTTGAAGCGAACCGGATCTTAATTAGAATTTATGTTTCATTTAATATTATAATGGAAGATGTAATGAGGTGGTTCGAACGTTAAAATGTTGCTAAAAACGATTATGGCCGATTTTCTTTCAGTTAACATTAAACTTAATCGTCTTTATTGAACCTAATAAATTTATTTAAAACTATCTACACGCTCCCGGCTTCGCCCGGGTTCAAAATAAAAACTATCCTATCTTTTAAGTTGGACCAAATTACACATGGTTACTAAGTTTTATAAGAATCGGTTCAGTAGTTTAGGAGTTCATTGGCCTCAAACAACGTGACACGTAATTTTTATATGTATAGAGATAATACACCTAGATTCTAAGTATCATCCATCGAAATACTACAATGGAATTTGCGTCACAAATGCCAAAGCGGCATATAAAAAGAACGCCTTTGACAGAATCATGGCGGACTCTTGCCTTCACGCGTCAATGGTAAAAGGTAGTAACGATCAACTTCTACTATTTCATTTTAAACTCTAATGGGTTGACGTAAAGTCACATTTTCTTTAAATTACGTACTTATTATTATGTTTTAAATGACAGTTCATGCTCTACGCATATGTCACTTTTAAATGTTCCATAAAATTCGTAGTTTTTTGTATGGCACGCGTGTTCCATGTTGTAGTAGTTTGATGGTATCATCGAAATAATATATCTTTGCAAGGCAAGTTTCGATTCCATTGACAACTAGTAATCTAGGTATAGTTTCCGTAATTTAAAAAGTATCTTGTGTCACAATTAATAATATATTACCAAACTAGCTGGTTCCGGTGACTTCGTCCACAAATGGTGGAGAACTAAAGACTGATAAAGTCGTACCATTTTTTGAGATGTTGTTGATTTTGAGATTTCTAACTAAATCTGGTCTTATTTATATTATTTTTTATTATATAAGCCCAATTAGGATATCACAGGCCATGAGATATCCATATTCCACATTTTCCAAAAAGTTTTAGAAATTTTCCGATAACATTCTCTTTAATAGGACATTGTTAGAGGTGAAAATCGATACAGAAAACTTTTCCAACTACTTTGGTCTTCGCGGCCTAGTTAAGGCTTAACACAAATATTAACAACATAGTTTCAATATCAAATATTTGAGCAAATACCTTTCTATACTAATATTATAAAGAGAGAATATTTGTTTGTTGGTTTGAATTCAATAGGCTCCGAACTACTGGACCGATTTGAAAAATTCTTTGACTGTTTGGAAGCTATATTATCAGCGAGTAACATTATATAGGCTAGTAAATTAGCGTACAACAGCTAGTTGTATATAAATAAACAATTTCACCCAGTGGCAAACATTTCTCTAACTAACTCAACTTTTTGACAATCCAATTAACAAAATTAAAGTTTGCCAAAATTAATTTACAAAGTAAACTTGGTCGTAGTTTGTGGAATATAATCACAATTAGCTAGTTGAATATATTTAGCAAGAATAGCTGTGATAACGAATTTGCACAGATTCGCGACTACTGAGTTTTCGATTGTGGCACAAGCATTATAGATTTAGATATAGTTATAGTTACTTGAGTTTTTTTTTAATAAAATAATAAAATACTAATTTTATAAATAGAGAAAATTCGTATTTTTGTATGTTTGTATTTTTCTTTGTAATGAATAAACTCAAAAACTACTTTTATTTTCAAAATTCTTTCACACATAGAAAGCTACATTCACCTAATTAAACCTAACCTAACATCTAAGGTCATTGGCAGTGGACACTCGACCAAGTAATATCGGGTACCCTTAGCGCCTATTTCACCATCTGTCAAGTAGACTAACTGTCATTTAAGATCACTTCATTTAAACTAACATTTTAACTTCACTAACATTTAATCATTTAAACCGGGGCTAATAGAGCTGATATACCTTTGTTTGTACGTTAAAAGTCCCAAACATTGAAAAGAAAATAATAAAAAAATCGCCTATCGAAGGATGCAGTAAACCGAGTACATAATTCAATAAAACAGAAAATTATTTCTAAAAGTAACTAATCAACACTTTACTTGTAGTTGGTGAAAGAAGCCCTTAGACTTTAGACTGACTCCTATAGACGAAATGAATGAAGTATCTTACTATAATATATTGTAACTTCATATCACAACTAGGTTATAAAAAAATATAGTCTATGTTACTCGCTGATAATATAGATTTCTATGGTGAAAGAATTTTCGAAATCGATCTAGTAGTTTTTGGTTTAAAAAAATATAAATCTTTTCTCTTTATAATGTTAGTATAGATATAAAAAATAATAGTAAAACGCTACCTCCTGTGCATTGTGTCAGTAAGTCTGCCCGCTAGTCGCCGTCTACTGATTAGCCAGTCGAGGAGAGTTCGTTACTCAATTAGGAGCCGGTTAATCAGCGCCTCCTAGCACCAAACACAATGTATTCGGAATGAATAATTCGTCTGCACCACGACACTGTCGAAATTCACAACTACTTTGCATTTCCCTGCGACTACACTATACATACATACCTATTGATATACAAGTAGTGTTTTATTATCTACAAGATAAACGGTTTATAACTCAGTTTTGCGAGTGCAATTGTACCTATTCAAAAACACTGTGATAAATTAGAGTTGGGTTTGCTCTTGGCCAATAACGAGCTGCGTAGCGTAGATTAGGCCTATGATGGAGCTAGCTCACCCAGAAAATGTCTATTCACTCGAACCTTGGAAAGACTCTAGGAAGAGTCAATTCGTTCAACCATTGCCTCTCTCTCAGAATTCATTCATCACGGCTGGCCCCTGAGCTGGACAAATATCTCTCCAAGACTGTGCGAGTGCAATTGTACCTATTCAAAAACACTGTGATAAATTAGAGTTGGGTTTGCTCTTGGCCAATAACGAGCTGCGTAGCGTAGATTAGGCCTATGATGGAGCTAGCTCACCCAGAAAATGTCTATTCACTCGAACTTTGGAAAGACTCTAGGAAGAGTCAATTCGTTCAACCATTGCCTCTCTCTCAGAATTCATTCATCACGGCTGGCCCCTGAGCTGGACAAATATCTCTCCAAGACTGTGCGAGTGCAATTGTACCTATCCAAAAACACTGTGATAAATTAGAGTTGGGTTTGCTCTTGGCCAATAACGAGCTGTGTAGCGTAGATTAGGCCTATGATGGAACGAGCTCACCCAGAAAATGTCTATTCACTCGAACTTTGGAAAGACTCAAGGAAGTCAATTCGTTCAACCATTGCCTCTCTCTCAGAATTAATTCATCACGGCTGGACTCTTTATTTTTTTACAAGGGGAATCCATCAGGGATACCCACCGGCCTGGGGACAGACCGGTTATGTCGGACTCCTGCCCCTAGATTGTATTGGGGAAGGCCTACCGATTAAACCTCTGGCCCCTGAGCTGGACAAATATCTCTCTAAGATCGTGCTATCATCTGCGCACGCAACTACTTCGGAAGAAGCAGGTCATTTATGTGAAGCAGGAAAAGAGTCGCGGAGTGTTACCACAAATCTTCGACTATTCTTTCTATCTTAATAATAAAAGGCGATGTGTGTATGTATGTTACGTACGTCTCCTATATTCAAAACTGCTGACCCGATTTTGATGACATTTCAGACATTCTTCAGATTAGTGCAGCAGGTGTTCCTGTGAAGATTGGTAGCGATCGGGCAAAAACACTAGTGCTAAATATTTTTCGTACTAGCTATGCCCGCATTTAGTACGCGCGGTATTCCGTGGTATGACTTTTGTAAACCAATTGGAATGAAATGTTACAGAGAACTTGCTACAATACATTAGTGAAAACTTTATCAAAATCGGTTGAGCCGTTTCTGAGATTAACGTGCACAAACGCACAGATTAATAGCCAAACATTCTAAAAAATCTACGTTTTTATTATTATACTAGCTGGCGCACGCGACTTCATCCACGTTGAAAAAGAAAAAAGTAGCCTATCCTGTGTCCTGTACGTCTAAATGTTAAAAGTTAAAGTTTGTTTAAAGTTATGGAGGAACATATGAGTACATACATGCAATACCTACACATACAGATTTATTATTAGTATTGATTTTTAGATTAAGAATTTATTGAGACTATTTTATTTATAAATTAATGTTTCTATATACGTATTTATAGGTCGACACAAAAAAAATGTATCTCTCACGCCTTCGTTAATCTTTTCGCTACGGGTAGAAATCGGCAAGAAACCTCGGTAGTTGCTTTTTTCTGTCAAATACTGCTTTCATTAACAAAATGATTAATATTGTGTCTAGACAGTAACAAAAATAATTCATTAGGACATATTTTTGTCAGAAATATATTTAGTTTACTATAACTAACTAGGTCTTAGTACACAAAATAGCATACGAAAAGAATTTAATAAGTATATAAAACAGTTAAATATATTTTAATAGCGACCCGCCCCCTGCTTTGCATGGATGCATTTTTTTGCAATTTATATGCACAAACTATTTTCGTTTATCTATTTTCATCATTTTCGCTTATAATTATGAATATTAGTTACTTACTGTTTTACATCATTTTCACCGGAAACGGATATACCGGTAAAAATATTTGTTTGAAAATAAATAAATAAACACTTTTTCAATTTTCAATTCAATTCAATTATTTATTGCGAAACCATAATGTACAAAAGATGTTATAAAAATAAAGACCAATGTTATGGACCCTGTTGGGCATGCAACTTAGGGACTAGGAGAGAGGAAGCGTATATATATAAGCATATAATTATTTATTTATATAAATATATATAAGAATTTTATTTTATTTTAATTAAAATTAAAAATAAATTCAATATTCATTTGAGTTGTAGTAATATTTATTATTTAGATTTTTTTTTAATTTTTTTATAAATATGATATCATTTTTTTCTTTTTTTAAATTATCTGGTAATTTGTTATACATTTTTATAGAAGAACTGAAGGTATTTGAAGAATTTAGTATTAATCGTGATGTTGGTAATATTAGATTATTTTTATGTCGTTTATTACTTTCACAGGAAACTTATATTACATGCATGAGTGCATTTAAAAACGAGAACAAAATTTCCAAAAAAAAAACCTTTGGAAGATAGAGTCTCAGTCGTGATTTGAACGCGTTTAATTCTGTCCGACAACGGATACATTGTTATGGTAATCTGGGATCGTTCGGAGTCCACTCAGATCGAGTATCTGATAGCTTCGATTAGAGCCCGTGTGATTTTGATACACGACTCTGCGGGATTGTGAGGATTAGCAGGGAGTTGGTTTCATTATTACTCTTGCACATTATTTTTTAATGAAATCAAGCTTACGATACACGATCTATTTAATGGTTGTCTATTAACTTGTGGTGTAAACCTTAGGATGGACTGTATACTGGGCGTCCCAAGACTATGCGACATGAAGGGAAAGTACCAAATATCGTAGATATTTTGATGAAAGAAGACTATGTTATTTTTAAAAGTTAGTAATACTGCATTCAAAGATTTTCTAAAAATTACGTCGTAGGCAATACATAATATTCTTGAAATTTGAATCAAACATTTTACGTTATTCCTTTCTTTAAAGATACTATATTACTATTTTTTGTCCATTCTTTCGATTGGCATCAAAAATACGGGTAATTTTTTTTAACATTTAAGTAGGTTCGATTCCCAGACGAAGCAAGTAATTTTTAGAAGATCTTTGAATGCAGTATTAAACCATTAAAAATAACATAGTCTTCTTTTAGCAAAATATCCTTTTTACGATATTTAAGGTACTTTCCCTTCATGTCGCATAGTCTTGGGACGCCCTGTATATAGTTTTCTATATTACTTATACTATGTATATATGTTTTTACTACTGACGTGCAGTCCTACGACTGACAATTTTTTACTCTTAAATTTTCTATGAATTCAGAAGACGCAATCACTAAGTACCGAAGTAAGATTTTACTAGTATATGTAACTTTAATTAACATGTATGAAACAAACGTCATTATATTGAAGTTAAATTAGTAGGTAAACGCTAAAATTGGTGCTAAATATAGTTGAAGATGTGGTAACACACGAACCCCAGGGAGACCGCACCGTTCGTTCACGACGCCAACCAATCAGTACTGAGTGAGGCATGAACGGAGATTTAATATAAATTATACATTATCAATCAAAATGTACCCGTACCGTGTTGCGAGGCAAGGCTCAAATGGACAAAGCTTTCATTTAAGGGGTAAACAAATGCTAAATCCTAAAAATTGGCATTGTTTAATAAAGATGTTAAAAGAAAGTGTCAACGCAATTGGTTTGAAAAAAATGTATGTTATACTTAAACATGTGAAGAACAAATTGTATTGTTTAGAATTTCCATAGAAGTAATAAAAACCCCACAATAAAAGTTAGAACATAATAAGAATTTGACATATTGAAAATTGTTTCGAAAACGGCTTATTGCGCGCAAATGATTCCTGCACCGATTAATAAGTAAATGTCAGTTTAAAAAAATGTATTTTTATTAATATTGTTGTAATGGTAAATAAAAAAAACCACAATTGTCAGGCCTGTTGAATTATCTCCGCCGCCTGGGAGCTCTAAATATATGAAGCTTCAATGTCTCTGTCTCAGTGACTGCGTTGAGGTGTGGACTACGTTCGTGCGAAATTAGTTTGATATTTAAAGGTCAAATCGGTGAAGGTTAAATCGTCAATGTCATTGGCCTATGTGTATCCCTTAAGAAAAAATTGTTTTGATAATGGTGAAGATTTACTTTTTGTAATCTTTTACAGAATATCAAATTGAAATATCACCACCCATTCTCCTATCCCTAATCTATATCCCCGTTTACATATTGCCGCTCGCGATGCCGTATTTATTTCCCTAAATATTGCTGTAGCAACGTCAAGGGCAATGAGTGTACATATGGCCATTGACATTGCCGCTCGCGTTGCGGTATTTATTTCCCTAAATACTGCTGTGGCAACGTCAAGGGCAATGAGTGTACATATGACCATTGACATTGCCGCTCGCGTTGCCGTATTTATTTCCCTAAATACTGCTGTGGCAACGACAATAGCAATGAGTGTACATATGGCATTGACATTACCGCTCGCGTTGCCGTAATTATTTCCCTAAATACTGCTGTAGCAACGTCAAGGGCAATGATTGTTTACATATTGCCATTGACATTGCCGTATTTATTTCCCTAAATACTGCTGTAGCAACGTCATGGGCAATGAGTGTTGACATATGGCATGGACGCTCGCGTTGCAATCCGTTCGAGAGCAATTGAGCGAGAAAATTTGATGTCCGTCCGAAGAACTGCCAATTGAGGGATAGCCGGGCAACGCGAGCGGACACGGCAGCGGCAAAGGAAGCGACCTGTTTACATACTCGCGTTGCCAATTTTATTTCCCATGACCCTGCTCATGGCCGTGAAAATGGGCCATTATGTAAACGGGGTATATCGTTTCAAAAACAGCGGGATTTGATCGAATTTCTTCAGAAAATGTATATGTATAAACAGCTCTATTGTCTTTTTAAATGGTACTAACCAGTACTAACTAAAAACTACTGTAGCTATGGTAATGGTTAATATGTGGTATTCATAAATACACAGATTCTATAAATAAACATTTAAATTTAAATTAAATCAAATTCCCATTACTAAACCACATAATTGTGAATTTATGTGTATCGTACAAACAATATATTAGTTAGTCCTCAAACATTTGTATGGTTCAAACATTCGCTATAACGTTGGGTATGCAATGATGGTAATGATAGTATTAATGATTGGTATTTCAATATAATATATGCCAAAGTAGTCATATTGGTTTTAGTAATAAACTAATAATACTAAATTGTCGGCATAACATAGCAAACAAATGTATGAACTTTTTTATGTATTGCTACGACCAGTAACTAATAAGTAATCATGCAATTACGTAATATGGAATTGGTAAGCTTTTCGAGTTGGCAAGTGTGCTTTCAAGATATGAATATAATATTTTTATTAACAAAAACTAATAATATTATTAACTAAATAAAAAATAAAACGTGTTGGTAACTATTAGATTAAGGGCCTTTTTCACCAACTACAAGAAAAGTGTTTCATTGAAATTACCCTTGAGTAATGCTACTCGAAGATGGTGAAACTCGTACGCTTTCTTACTTGTGAGTTTAAATGGCGGTTAGCCTACTTGACACTTCACTCAGAGATGGTGAAAGAGGCCCTAAGGGTTGCTCAAATGCGGTTTGACAACCTTAAAAAAAAAACTAAATAATTTAAAATAAAAATATGTGTACCCTTACATTGGACTGTACCCATATAAGTATTACAATCATTCGTTAAAAAGTTCTCAAGCCCGGAGAAACTTCCGCACAGTAAATACACTCCTTAAAATGTTAAGATCAAGACGCATAAAACCGCTTTCAAGAGAACGATGTTTAAACGTCTGACCTATTTCCTATTAAGTACAACATAACAGTTGAGTAGAAAACACAAGTTTTAAAATTATAATGTTTTGTTGTAACAACAATCGGTGGTGCATTGTACATAATCGGTGCTCAGTGCACCGCACGGGGGGGTTAGGTGGGTTATCCCCAGTCGCTCCTTTACAAAGGGGTTACCCCCCAAAGTCAATTTATACAGTAACGGAGCGATGTGACGCCGCGGTTCCGGAAAAGACCAATTCAAATGTTCGATCTTTGAATAGAGCGCGCCGGCCTTTCATTTTGTAAAAGGTAGTCTTCAATGTAGAAGATTGTTTTGGCGTCCGATAAAATGTAGTACAATTTTATACGTACGGGTAACTTTTGGGAACACACAATTTAAAAATATACTTTTAAAAAAGTATACTTACTATACTTTTAATTTTTTTAAATAATTTATTAGATATTTTATTTAAAATTATATTGTATAGACTAAAACTTTTAATTAATATTATACTTATTATATGATTGATTAATGCAAAAACGATAAATTCCGCATCTATAGCATGTATGAACTTATAAATCTAATTATAGAAGATGAAATTATAGAAAAACATTAACTGAAAGTTCCTTATTTTAATAAAAATATATAGTTCAAAAGATCTACATACAATTTTGTACTCCTACTATAATATATGCGTATAATATCTCATACAAATGAGTTGTATTCAGCTTCAGTACAAATTATTTCTGTAGCATATTTATCAGGGTGCTACGCTCGATGTAGAGGCTACGCTGATTACACTCACGAGTGTTGCTACGTCGTAGCAGTGCTACGAGCACTTCTGCATGTATTTAATTGTTAATTCGTTCGAGCTTTTTTATAACCTATTTATTTTAAGTATAATATTCAATTTACTTATTACTCCCAAAGCGAATGATTAATTCTTCAATTCGCGTGCTTTTAGTATTTTTGCAATAATAAAAAATATATTCATTACTAAATACTTCATCTTATTTAATCTTATTTTTAAATTTTATTAATAAAAATATATTTTTTATATTTTTATAGAAATATTACTTTATGTTTTATTTTCAAGAATCCATTGCCACTTAATTTATTATTAATTAAAAAAAAATAGTTTAGTTTATTAATAATCTTAGATTAATATCAAAGTAAACACTCGCTTTTGTCATATTATTGAGATAATATACAATATACATAATTATGTTTGTCTAATCAAGCTAGCAACTAATTTGCGTTCATGTCGGAACATGGCTCCACATGTTAAGTGCTGTAGGTACGAGATACAACTTAAGTATAGAACTGTGTTGAGATAAGACTAACGAGTATTTAATCTCAAAAGGTTTTACTTCCAGGATACTTTCTATCGACACCCTTTTAGGATTTAAAATAGCTTGCATTTTTTTTATATAAATTAATACTAATAATAAATCTTACAGATTGTATGTACATATGTATGTATGTATGTATGTATGTATGTATGTATGTATGTATGTATGTATGTATGTATGTATGTATGTATGTATGTATGTATGTATGTATGTATGTATGTATGTATGTATGTATGTATGTATGTATGTATGTATGTATGTATATATGTATGTATAAACATTTACACGTACAGGACACAGAATAGGCTACTTTTTCTTTTTCAACGCGGACGAAGTCGCGGGCGCCAGCTAGTTAATAATAAATGTATATTTACAGGGACCAATTTATGAAACAAACACTATGTACATTACTTTTCGTTTAAAAATGTTAATTACTACCTTTATAAAATATGGCCTAAGTAACTCGCTAATAATACTATAGCTTCCTAACAGTGAAAGAATTTTTCAAAACGATCCAGTAGTTTCGGAGCCTATTTAATGCAATCAAACAAACAAACAAATATTTTCTATTTATAATATTAGTATAGATTATTCGCGTCAACCTTAATTAATTATATTATTAATTACTTCCATATTTTTTTATATTAACTTCAGTAACTCATTGACTTTTTGAATTTCCCTTAGGTATTATAATAATATCAACACTACCTGACTCTTGGTAAACAAGAACATAAAATATAAAATTTTAATTATATTCCTGACTCATGGTAAATAAGTCTTGAAACACACACTTCGCTTATTAAAATGAATATCTGGAATTCGTTTGTGATAAATAATGCCCTAGACAGAATTCACTCTAAGGCAGCCCCGTCCAACTTTCTATCACCCGCTAACTTGAACTAGTTGAACTTTTCAAAAACTCAACATAAGGCTTTAAATCAGAGCCTCGGTTAAGAAGAATTTCTAGAAGTTTAAGCGGAACGCTCGCGAGGCTCGACAGAGTAATGAAAATTTAATAAATGGTGTTATTAATGCCACAGCTGCGGAACACAGTACACGAATTCACACCACATAAATAACAGTAAAACATATTTTAGAAAACTGTTATATTCCTATAACATTTTTTTGGGATATTTTATTTAGCTTATATTTTTATTTTTATAAAGTACAAAGTAAGTATGCTATTTATGTCGACTGAAGTTGATTGAAAAGTGCTCTGTGACGTTTCAAAAAGAGGTGTTCATTCGTTCAGATTCAATCGGTGGTATGATATTAAGGGTATCGGTCAGTTGAACGAACGCGTTCGCGCAAAGAGGTCGATGTCGTATGTCCGCTCATCTTATAATTGGAATGATATATCGATCGGTCAATAAAAGTACTTGGACTAAACATAAAGTGGTTTAATTAATGTACCCAAAATAGAGGGTACTAACAGTATCTATATAATAAATTTTAGTCGATTTTTGTACTTAAGGAATATGAAATTAACAGAAGCGATTGTATTCTTCATAATATAGCTGTTTTGAACAGCAATAGCGTTCTATTTTGAACATATGAAATAAATAATAAATCGCATAGACTTATTTTACATATTTCTATTATTATTACACCAATTGTAAGCCCCTTCACAGTAATTGTAAGCACTTGTAGGCTTTTGTTATGGGATAACTATACAACGGACAGGTGGACAATGGACGCTGCACACTCAGACGGGAGTTAACTTTGAAAAGTTAATTTCAAAGTTGGCCCTGCCGATAATGAACCCGGAACCCTTGAAAGCTAAGCAAGACCACTGACCCATTGACTATCTCGATGATAATGTTGAGACATATTAACTCATCTTAGTGGGACAGGTTATTCATATGTCTAAGTCTATGTGTATTTTATAAGATGTACCTCAGAGAGTGTGCTCAGGATCTGCATGAGCTCATACTGCCTTCCCCTTTCTTTTATCCAACATTCAGACGTACGGCAGGTCACCGTCCTTATCTAGTCGAAATCCCTCTTTTTCGGACCAAGCCCTTTAAAACATCATTTATAATGCGCACTGCCAAGGTTTGGAACTCCCGGCTAGCGTCTGTGTTCTGAGCTCATGTAACCCACATCTTTTTCGAGTTCGAGTGAATAGGCATTTTCTAAGTGAGCTCGCTTCATCTTCGCTTCACAGATGGATGCTGGCCAAGAGCAAACCCACCTCTAATAGAAAATAATAATATAATTGTTTTCCGCACATAAAGTTATAAATGGAATAGAAAAAGTTGCATTTAGTACATTAATGGTACATTACTGATAGAAATGTTTTCAAATTGTTCAAATTAAGAGCAAAGCTTTTGCGGTAGATATGAAAGGAAATGGTAAAGGGTCAAGCGCTCCTTGCCGAGTAGGAAAAAGCTTATACGGGCTAATTACATTTCGTATTTTGTTTGTGTTTCTCATTATCTTCCATATTTGCTCTCGAACGTAAAGCTATCATCTTATTTTATTTTCCTAACTTAACTCTAATTACTTTATATAATACAGTAAAATATTTTTAGCGTTACTTGCTTTAAATGACAATATTTAACTTCTTATCCTCCCTTCCTGTCCATATGTCTGTCAATCTGCCAAAAACATATATTTAATGTGAATGAGGGTTTTCATCAACTACAAGTAAAGTGTTGATTAGTTACTTTTTAAGTAAAGCTAATTAGCGAGTAAATGTTACGAGTTTAAGAAAGAAAAGAGGTTTAACAAGTTTTAAACCTTATCATCAATACTAATAATAAATCTGTAAGGGTTGGTCATGGAGTAAGTTACTATGTTTTCAGAGATTTATTTTATTTATTTATTTAAAAAGGCTTACCAACTAAAGACATACTAAATCACTATATACAACACTACTAAAAGGAACATTACAAGTATGAGTTTAAATTAAAGGAAAGCACAACATTACATATTTGACATTAATTAAATTAAATTATAAATGAATTAACATGAACATATGAACAAAAGAGAGAAAAAAAGAGAAAAAAGACAGAAAAAAGAAAAAAATCAATAATGGTAAAATAAGAGAAAAACACGAGATATCGTGTTTATAGGCTCTATACATGATACTGAAACTATATTGACCATTTTTAGTTTTTTTTTTTCTGTATGTATGTAAGTATTGATTTTCATGGAACTTGGTAGATAAACATTTAAGACGTACGGGACACAGGATAGGCTACTTTTTTTTTTTCAACGCGGACGAAGTCGCGGGCGCCGGCTAGTATTATATATGTACGAACATATATTTATTAATATAATTTAAATTGCAAAACTATAATTGTACCCTTGGACCAATATAGTTAAACTTACTGGATATTACCGCTTCCAAAGAGAAGTTCCTCCACCGCTAGGTAGTTATATTGGGGTGCGCCTAACCGCAACTAATTAATAAACTGCGTACTGGATCAAACTGGTTTTGTGTGGGTCGACGTAAAATTTAATATTGGCTACCTGAAGGAACCCCACGAGGCTCCGCTCATTTCAAAAATGTTATTCAAAACAGTGTTCAACTTTTGGAAATTAACAACTTTGCGTTGGGTGTGCCCGTGGCTGAATATTTCTTTACTTGCAGACTCATGTCTATATTATTATTATTTTTAAAAATTATTTAAAATATACAATTTTTCGGTCAATTTCAACATTTTCTCAAGCATTTTTAACATTTTTCTAAGCAAATTCCTAAGGAAAATGTTGAAAATGCTTGGAAAAATGTTATAATCTACCGAAAAACCAATTTGATGCTAAAAATATGAAATATAATTGTTATTAATTTAAAAATATAAATATATTATTTACCAACTGGATCATTTAGGCAGGGTTCCAAGCATACTGACTGGCTTACCTCGTCGTACAGCAAGGATAATTTTCTGTTGAATACAATGGCCAGATCTGGAGTCGCCATTTAAGACAACCACGTTTTTGACACAATGTTAAAAATTTAAGTACATGGGACTCCTCTGTACTTATTTGAGTATTTTTGGCAACTATTCCATCAATATGGGACAGTACCGATGTTTTAAGGCAGGTTACATTTCAAAATGATAGATGACCCATGTTTGTCTGTATCAGAGGCTCAACATATTTAGTAGTTTCTAAAAATTATAAATACCGTTATAGAACGGTTGCCTGATTTGACTGTAAAATGCACTGTATCCTGACACCAATTATGGGGGAGAAAAAGATTATTCTGATATTTAAATATTTCTTCTTTATAATAATCTTCTTGAAATAGGATTTTACACTATTTAAAAACAAACAGTATAATATGGTTCCAACAATATTGTCATGATCTATTGATGTGAGGTCCCAGAGCGATTAATTTGCCTATCTTATCTGTAATGCCGTCCATCCTCACCCCAGTTAAATGTAATCTGCTTGTAACATAATCTCCATATAAATTAACGAAATACCTTACTGTTCATGTGATGTAACAATAGCTGTAGCAAACGTGAATATATTACATATTTCTCTTTTACTTTATACGAGGGGAAAGAAGCTCAAGAATTTTTATAACACTACAACCCTGGGCGTAGTGACATAAAAATTAAATTATTAGTATTTATTTTATGCTACAAACCCTATATGATGTCTATATTCTTTATAATATGTTAATATTTATCTATTTATAAATTTATGATTGTAATAGGCTTCCACCAACAATGAAGCAAATAGTGAAAACCGCATTAAAATAGGTTAATACGTTTCTAGCGATAGCGTGCACAAACCCACGGACAAACAGACAAAAAAAATTTTTTGGCCTTGATATAAATACAACAAGCGCTAATTGTATTTTAGAAAAAAATGTACAGCCTCGGTTAGCGCCAATTTTGTGTAAAATTCTACTAAACATAAAATAAAAATTAATGTCAATACATTCCAAAAGCATCCAACATTGATTAGTCAAGATCGTATGACTAATCAATGTTGAAAGATTTCCAGATCAAAATAGAGCAAAATATATTTCCTGCATGTCTGAGGAGCTATGATGAGATGGCAATTTTTAGCACAAAATTACATCAAAGTAGTTTGTTTCCGTTTCAGCAAGACTAGACGTTTAGATAAGGTTGCCGTGCGTACTAGAACAGTTTAAGGAAAGTGCTAAATTAACTGAACATTGCCAGTTCGACGTAGCTTACCTAAACTTTCCATAACTTCGTGGGTACTAGTATAACAGTGTTGGGGCATGGATTGATTCGCAACTCTTAAACAATTTATATTATTTTAAAATCCTGTTACTTCGTTGATCTAGTTATGTAGAAAGTATAGTTCATCGCAAGTTTTTTTTATCTGTCTTAAGTGGACTCATGTTTTAACGGGATTGCAACATCTCAAAAGTTAATTTGTTACTGTAAGCGCCTGTTTCACAAACGTCAAGTAGGCCAAACTGTCATTTAAAGTCACCGGTAACCGGGGATAATGGAGCTGATATACCTTTGTTTGTACGGTAAATGTCCCAAACATTAAATAGAAAATAATTTAAAAAAATCGGCTATGAATGATGCAGTAAACCGAGTGCATAATTCAATATAACAAAAAATGCTTGCTAAAAGTAACTAATCAACACTTTACTTGTAGTTTGTGAAAGAGGCCCTAAGTATCACATCACACATACGTAGGATAAAGTTTCTTCCAATACAGACCGTCTGCAGTAATTTTTTATCTAAAAAACAAATATATACTGGAAATAAATGGCAAGCTGTATTATACTGTTATTATCTAATTTTCAATAGGTAATCAGAGCACACCCTATATTAAAGTAGAATCGGTATAACACAGAAAGAGTCAAAGAGTTAAAAACCTTATACATTCGCGAGTAACTCTATTATTATACAATGTGAAGAGCTGGGCACATCACTAGCTCGGCTTCCTTGCATTACGGCGGGATTACAACAAAGACCGGGAATCACGGAATCCCACTTAATCCCATCATCGTTATTGTTTCAACCTGCTTTTGTACTGATCCTACATTATAATTACGTCTTAATTACAATACTGGTAACGGATAGTTGATATGAGATGTTTATAAATGATATCTATATTTATTATGGTGACACGTTTGGCTTAGTGGTATCAACTGTCTGGTATCCAATACAAACATTAGTTGCTTACTGTGGAACTAGACAGTGCTGTGTGGAAAGAAAAACAAAAATAATATAATATGATTCAAAACTCATATAATTTTTAAAAGATAACATTCCAATTCATTCAAGCGAATATAATATAGAATGATCAGATCTCCAATAATATTCTTATTTGTACATTATATTGGTAGTCAAGCATCTTCTTGAGTTTATCTCTTATGTGAAGGTTGGCAGACAGGCTGGCGGACCACTTGATTATTAAAAACAACTAGCGACCCGCTCCCGGTTTGTCCCGCATCCGATCGCTACCAAACTTCACAGGATTACCCACTGGACTAATCTGAAGATTGTCTGAAAGTTTCATCAAAATCGGTTCAGCGTTTTTGGAGTGCATAGGGAACATACACACACACACATTTATAATATATTAGAAGAAGAAGCTATAACATCATTTAAGTTAGTATCGCATTTATTTAGGCATCTAGTTGAGTGGTCTAATATTTTGGCCCGGTACTGTAGTTAAGGCGTAACATAAAAATCCAACCGTTGAAAAAAAAAAATAGTGATAGAGATTGAATAAATTAAAGTGACTCTACATACAATACCTACATTTACAGATTTATTATTAGTATTGATTTCAGGTGAGGTAAAAAACTATAAAAAGTTTGCGTGCAAAAATCTCATGCAGTTAACGTGTACTGAATTATAAAATGGAACGATGCAGGTCTGTTGTGATATAGTTAGTTGTCAGTAAACACAGATAACAGGTTCGATCCAGCGAGATCAGCCATCGTTGACAAAGCAAACGTTTGTGCAACACGAATAAAGGAGAAACATCATGCTATTATACAGCGTGTTCAGTTTATTAAGAGCGGGCATAAAGAGAAATAGCCAATCCTAGATTTGAATTTTATCTAAGTAAACAAAGTCTAATTTAATTAATTTTTTTAAATAGATAAATACATTATAAATGAAAGTGACGTCTGTAACAGAAAACATAATATAATGAAATTTTCTTGATAGAAAAAAATCACCAAGTGAGCTCTCATTTCCATCGATTTTAGTTTTATTTTCAAAATGACACACATTACAAAGCTAAAAGTGTATCAGTAATTTCACTTCACATATTATCTAAGGCTGTATGTAACACTTTTTCATTTGACATTGTAGTTTACGAATAATTAATATTTAATACTTTTGGCACTTATAACATTTTTATTGAGCGAGTTGCGCTATCTTCCGTCGCATGTTGTGCGTAGTTCTACGTATTTTGTGTCACTGTTATGTCCAAGGGGCCACGCGGGTGAAATTACAAATTTTGTTTGCTTTATACCCATTCTTAAACATCAATTACTGTTATTTGTATTTATATTTACAATTATAAAAATTAAAAATCTAGCAATTATTTTATAATGTTCAAAGTGTTTTACCTTCATCACGAATATTTTATAGGACATGATAGGAGAAAATAAATTATTGTTGAAGACCTATATTGAGATAATTATATCTAAGATGAAAAAATAATTCTAGCAAAGAATTGTATATTTTTAAGAAGAAGTGGGAAGCTATTGGCATCTACAAACATAATTTAACAACATAATTATAACGTAATAATAATGTAAAGTAATAATAATGTTGCACCGCTCTGGTATTATTTACATTATTTTACACATATATTTATTTTAATTCTTAATTCTAATTTTTTTTACAATATAATTAATTATACAGATAATAAATACTATAAAAAAAACTTAAAACTAGTAGTCCACAGGCAGCGGGGCGAGGCCCAACCGGTGGTTAGGGCTGCAGAGTGAGGAACCTCTTGACAATTCGTGCCGTGTCCAGAAGTACCGCCTTCTGTATCCGACCCTTGATCCATCCATCTAGCGAGAGACTTAAGATGTTGGTGGAGGCTCTTCGCTATAAGACATTATTATTACTATTATAGTTATTACATTAAAAAATCCTTCACTGGTAGGATTTTTTTTTGTAACGGCTAACGGTCCACTTGATGGTAGTTAGCTACTGTCACTTATAAGACAAGCAATGCCACAAGCGCTGAAAGTGTGTTGCTGACCTTAAATACGATTATGAATAAGGAAATGAGCTTTTGCATCCTTTACTTACTCACCGAAACGCCGAAAAACAGTAAAAAGGTGGTTACTGTTGCCGGACGAGCTACCAAAAACGGCTTTTCTCAAATATTTTTGTTTATAACCTTAAACTTTAAGCACCATCTTTAAACAAATTATATAATGCAATTATACAAATGCAATTATATAATATTAAAAAAACAGGAAGCTTGTGATGGCTGAAGTAAGTTTTGTCTTTAACCCTTATACAAAGGGTAAAATATAGAGCAAGGTTGGCGACATAGCTTCTTGCATACCTTACTCAATAATACCTACACCACCTATTTTTCAACAGGGTTTTTTGTCTGTCTGCCTGATTTTGTAATCGCGAAACGTGGTTTGCCATATTACTAATAGTATGTTTATTTCACTTAATATTATCTTGTTTCTCAAGCATCCTGTACATAGTTAGTTTGCCAGAGCTGCCATCCAATGCGACAAACTTGTCGTACATTTACCGCCGACTGTACACCGGCCGGCTGTCACGTTTCATACCTAGTGTAAAAAACTTCAGTGTTTTATTTATGAACCTGGTATGGCTTTTATTATGCAATCTTGCTTATTATTATTTTTTAATAAACATTTGATAACCAACTCTTTACAGAAGACAGTAATTAAATAAAAGCTCCAGTGCTGTTGGGCTGCATCAGTGAAAAGGGGATCCCAAAGACAAATTCTCTATTTTTACCTTGGTTCAATTGTTATAGTAGAAATCAGTTAAACCGTTTCTGAGACTAGAGTATGCACAAATGCATAGACAAACAGACAGAAATTCTAAAAACTATTTTTTTTTACTTCTGTACTATAATAGTGTGTAGTTACAACTAGTTTTTCTTTAATATTTAATGTGCAGACACGGCTTGTTTACCATTTTATATGTATAGATTATGTATGTATGTATAGTTCAATAATTAATGGCATTATAAATATAATTCTTAACTAAACAAATATTATTAAAAATTATATAGATTTTAGTCAGTGGGCGGACAATTACACCCAAGCTTATTTATAAGGTAAAAATTGTGCAATTTTGATATAACTTGTCACATAGGTAGACCTTGTTCTGGATTAAGAAATATTTTTGACAAATATTAAGGTTACATTCAGTAGGTAAATCAATCTCAAACGTTTCAATTTTTTTACGATAGCTTTGCATATACAATATACATGCACAGTTCAATAATTCTTAATATAACAAAAAGCTTTTGGTAGACGAGCTTTTAAAGGGTAACCGTTTAATAGAGTAGCTAAGATTTTCTCCCATCTTTCCGCAAACCTTTATCTTTCTTTATCTTTTTCAACCACTACTTCACTGTGATAAATTGCTCCGGGACGTTACACAGATAAAGAATACTTGCTTTCATTTAAAATGTGCAAAATTCAAAACAGTAATGGGTTTCTAGTCTCGGTAAATATAAATTTTAAAAATATTAATACATATTTAATTTTATTTCAATTTCATTTTTTTTACTTTTTCATTAATAATTAGAATCTATATAGCTTTTAGTGAATTATGAATAATCAATGTATGGGTCAGGGACAAATAATAAAAAAATATTTCTAACTTACATGTTTATGATTTATCGTAGAAGGCTTTTACTATTTAAATGGAAATAATCATCTTAGTCTTTGGACGTCTACTGCTGGACATAGGTCTTCTCAATAATTTTCCAATAGGGCCAGTCAGAAGCAGCCTGGATCCACCGTCGACCCGTGGCCCTTATCAGGTCATCTGTCCACCTTTTAACTTTTTGGCGTCAATATGAAAGTATAATTTGATTAAATACATAAAAAATATGCAAAGGCTCACTAAAAAGACTAGAAAGATGTGAATTTCGAAGCTATTCAGCTTCTCGAAGTCACAAATATAGTTAGACGTTTGAAGAGGACAAAACCTTTTGAATTAGAGCTTAGTGATATGTAGTGAAGTTAGTGCTACTTGTAAAGAACACAATATCAAAGAGTTTTCCCCTTAATAGAGAAAATAAGAATCATATTAAGCAATTGACACTATTCTTAGTAAATATTACAGTTAGGGCCTCATTCTCAAACTACAAGTAATGTGTTGATTAGTTACTTTTAAAAATAATTTTCTGTTTTATTGAATTATGCACTCGGTTTTTTTTATTGTAGCCGATTTTTTTTATTTTTTTCTATTTAATGGTTGGGACGTTTACAGTACAAACAAAGCTCGTATATCAGCTCCATTATTCCCGGTCACCGGTGACTTTAAATGACAGTTTAGCCTAATTGACGTTTGTGAAATAGGCGCTTAGTATAAATTAGGTTCAAGTAAAATTACTCATTAGTCTTATATTAGATTTCAATTTTAAAAAGAACACTTTTCCTGGTAGGTACGCCCTTAAAAAATGTATTAAATGAAATAAAAGTTATTGGAAACACAATGAGCGCTTAAAGAGAAGAGTTTCAAACGATTAGACACTCATTTGTCTGGAAAATTCATAAGGAATAAAAATGCAATAAAATTTGCGACAATAGCGTACTGCTTATAACTGTTGGACCATGAATAAAATATATATCAAGAACTATGTATATTCGGATTTTCTTTCGGGGTTTCTTTTCATTGGCTATTTTTTCCGAAACCCTGGTAAAAATAGTCCACAATTTAAAAATGTTTTTTAAAACCTATTTAATGAATAAATAACAACTTTCTTTTTTAGTCAAATTTTTTAAACAATGTTGTGAAAATTATTTTCACAATTTTATTGATACTCATTCCTTGCGTGCGGTACTTTGTACTGGCACATAAAACAAAACAGGTCATGCAAACGCCGACCATTTTTTCCTAACGAGCTTCCTTTCCAGGGCTTTTATTATATAAGTTCGCTTTGAATTTGTAGAACGAAGGGATTCTTGTCGTATATTAATTCTTTTTTGTTGTAATTAGTACGTAGGTACCGAACACATATTTTTGTCATAAATAAGTGATATGATGTCCTAATATAATGTCTATGGCCAAACTAAGTAATCAATACTAATAATAAATCTGTAAGGGTTGGTCATGGAAAAGTTACTTTGTTTTCAGAGATATCGTGTTTATAGGCTCTACACATGATACTGAAACAAAGGCCCTGTCCGCACTGCGATATTTCACCGCGCGGTTTTTTTCTCACAATTCTGTAACACATTGAATCTTATACGAGTATCCGCACAGGCGATAAAAATATAATTAGAATACGCGGAAAATAATTCGCAAAAATAAAAACCGCGCGGTGAAATATCGCAGTGCGGATAGGGCCTAAATTGACGATTTTTAGAATTTTTTTCTGTATGTATGTATGTATGTATGTATGTATGTATGTATGTATGTATGTATGTATGTATGTATGTATGTATGTATGTATGTATGTATGTATGTATGTATGTATGTATGTATGTATGTATGTATGTATGTATGTATGTATGTATGTATGTATGTATGTATGTATGTATGTATGTATGTATGTATGTATGTATGTATGTATGTATGTATGTATGTATGTATGTATGTATGTATGTATGTATGTATGTATGTATGTATGTATGTATGTATGTATGTATGTATGTATGTATGTATGTATGTATGTATGTATGTATGTATATTCCTCCATAACTCTTAAACGAATTAACTAATTTTCACGAAAAATGGTAGATAAACATTAAGACGTACGGGACACAGGATAGGCTACTTTTTTCTTTTTCAACGCGGACGAAGTCGCAGGCGCCAGCTAGTAGTTAAATATACCTAGTTATTCCATAATAACTGACGGTCCACTTGATGGTAGGTGGCTACCGTCGCCCAAGGACCATTGAAGTTTATTTCATATATAAGTGTATAAAAATTTATAGGAGTAAAATCAAATGTCACATGTCACACGTTACGCGTTACAGGCTAAAATATGCTTTAATACATATTAATATTATATAATTTATAACACATATAATATATTACATTAATATTTTTTAATTATATTTATTAATTTATTTATTCGTTCGTATTTATTAAAAAAAAAATTCTTAAAAGTTTTCTGTACAAAACAAGTTTTAAATATTTGGCCTAATCTGTAAGTTATACGAGTAGATATTTTAATTAAGACTTGTTTTGAACTCTGGTTATGCCCGCAGCGCCAAAAGCGACAGGGCGGGCGTACTCATTACAAATACATAATTTTGTGGTAACAAGTTTCCTCAAATGTAATGGAATATTAACAAACAAGCAGTCGGAACTTTATTGTACATATTGAAACCAATGGTTTCATGTTGACCAGCTTTTAAATGGTCGCGATTTGCAAGGCACCTTAAATATAGAAAAAAAAAATGAAATAAAAAAATAACATATAATATATTTCCTAGTATGTGTAGTGTCGTGAATAAATACAAGATTTTTATTTCTTTAAGATGATTCTTAGCTAAAACTTTATAAAGATCTGCTTCATAAGATAGCTTTCAGTGGCCAATTTAGGTTGCAAGTATGTATTTATACATGGTGCTTTTTTTTATGTTAAGGTCGACAGACAAGCTGACGGTCCACTTGATGGTAGGTGGCTACCGTCGCCTATAACTCAAGTAACGCCATAAGTGCTACAAGTGCGCTGCCGACCATAGAAGGATTAAGGATAAGGGATAAGGAAGGGAAGGGGGCTCTGGCATCCCTTACTCACACACCGAAACACAACAGCACATAATGCTGTTATTTCACGGTGGTATTCCGTAAGGTGGTGGTTACTGCCGCCAGACGGGCTGCCCAAATGACTGCGAAACGCAGTGTGCCCTACCACTACTACAATATTTATCATTCTAGGTTTAGTATAGTAGTACCTATAGTATAGCTCTGCTACGAGTATGTATATACGACCTTGCTCAATGAGGAGACATGTCTCTAAGGAAAAAGCCTTACTTAATTAAAAATTAAAAAAAAAAGTTATAGCTAAGAAAGAAACATCTCGATTGATCAGATTTCAAACAAAAAAAAACTGATTAGAATAAGTTCATCCGTTCGGAAGCTATGATATCACAAACAGACTCACAGATACACAGTCACAGTCACACACGTGCACAGACACGCAGGTCAAACTTATAACACCTATCTTTATCGTCGGGGACGGGATATTTTCGACATCATATTTTAGGTGTTGGATGCTTAAGGTCATTTTGGCTTTTTGACCTACTCAAAACCATTTGACGTATAACATCCGCAACAATTCTAGAAGTAAAAATGTAAATTGTAAATTGTATACTAGATATCCTTACTAATATTATAAATGTGAATGTGAGTTTGTTTGTTTGTTACGCTTTCACGCAAAAACTACTGAACCTATCGCCATGAAATTTTACATACACGTTGTCTGGGACACCAGAAAGGACATAGGGTACCTTTCATCGTTCAACGCGGACGAAGTCACGGGAACAAACTAGTAACATTATAAAGAGGAAAGATTTGTTTGTTTGCATTGAATAGGCTCTAAAACTACTGGACCGATTTGAAAAATTCTTTCACTGTTGGGAAGCTATATTATCAGCGAGTAACATAGGCTATCAATCAATACTAATAATAAATCTGTAAGTGTAGATATTGTATGTATGTATGTTCCTCCATAACTCTTAAACGAATTAACTGATTTTCATGAAACTTGGTAGATAAACATATAGACGTACAGGACACAGGATAGGCTACTTTTTCTTTTTCAACGCGGACGAAGTCGCGGGCAACAGCTAGCCACTAAGCTTTGAGTATAGGTATATAATTTGCAGAAAAAAAATACTGCATCCAGTGGAGCGGTGTGGCATTATTAAAATATAGTTATGAAACTCAATTCCTGCTGCTTCTCTATTCATTCATAGAAAATTTACATCGCAGTATGTTTATTAAACAAATTGGCTGGGTGTTCGTTCGCATCACTTTTAATTAAAACTTGTTTTGACGAGGGTATTCTCTGTTAACGCACGATTTCATAGGAACCTAATAGCCATGTAAATTACCCTTATTGTATGGCACTATTGTCATAAGTACATTGTTATATCGGACGCTATTTGTATTCCTGCGTCATATATATTATGGAAGTCAATGAGCTCTTCAAGCCAATCTATACTATTGCAAAGAGGTAAAGTTTGTATGTTTGTATGGAGATAATCTTCGAAAATACTCATCTAATAATTTTTTTCAACAATAGTTAAAATAGAATTTGAGGATGGAAATAAATAAATAAATAGTAATAAATGTTTTCATTCCACACAGCACCACTTAGTGTCACAGTAAGCAATTAATGCTAATATTATGGATACAAGACAGTTGATATACATAGATTACTACATACATATCATCAATACTAATAATAAATCTGTAAGGGTTGGTCATGGAGTAAGTTACTTTGTTTTCAGAGATATCGTGTTTATAGGCTCTATACATGATACTGAGACTAAATTGACGATTTTTTGAATTTTTTTCTGTATGTATGTTCCTTTATAACTCTTAAACGAATTAACTGATTTTCATGAAACTTGGTAGATAAACATGTAGACGTACGGGACACGGGATAGGATACTTTTTTCCTTTTCAACGCGGTTGAAGTCGCGGGCGCCAGCTAGTTATAAATAAAAAACATCCATGACTTAGGTACAAAGGTAAAATGTTAACACATAAATATTTGCCCCTAGCGGGATTCGAACCCACACCGTTTGGTTAACAGCTAGGGTTACTAGCCACTAGACCAAACGTGTGTCATTTAACATCTAAAGTAGTGTAACATTAAAGGCCTCTTTCACCAACTACAAGTAAAGTGTTGATTAATTTACTTTTAGAAATCATTTTCTGTTTTATTGAATTATGCACTCGGTTTACTGCATCATTCGATAGGCGAATTTTTTATTATTATTTTCCATTTAATGTTTGGGACGATTTACCGTACAAACAAAGGTATATCAGTTCCATTATCCCCGGTTACCGGTGACTTTAAATGACAGTTAGCCTTCTTGGCAGATGGTGAAAGAGGCGCTAAATAAAATTTATGTAAAGGTGCCCTATGTGATTTTCTGTATCCCCGACAACGTGTATGCACATGTATACATGTATGATGAATTCATGTAATTCATTTTGAAAAAATATTGAAAAAATATTGAATTGAGTCCTGTCAAATGATAATTTATATAAGAGAAAACAAAACTGGTAAACATGATTAGTATTCGCAGCAACAATGGCAATATATTGTGTCCCGTCTTTGCACCAATCACGCCAACAACTAACTTATCCAATAACAAAGGGTGGCGTTATTCTGTTCCGATACTGTGTACAAAATAAAAATAAAATATTCCCTTCATAATATCACACCTTCGGTAAGACAAGGGCATAACTTACATTTTTTTTAAATTGAGAAACTTAAAATATATGCAGAAATGTCTTAAAAATATTATTAAATTAAAAAATATTTACAAGGCTATGGGGCTTATTTGATGAAGCAATATAACCAGAAGAATACGATATTGAATGTAAAAAAATTAACTTTAAATGACTCTCCTGTAAAATTACAAAAAGTGCAGTTATGCCCTTGTCTTGCCGAAGGTGCTATTATGGATTTATACAAAAATACAAATCTTTCCTCTTTATAATATTAGTATAAATTTAAGCACGCATATTATTATCTAGGAATATTTTTAGTTGTACAGTTTTAGCCAAATTAATGGCCCGACACGTTCTCTTCCTTTCACAGATTATATTATTATACACTAAGAATTGTCTAATATTGGGTAAGTCAAGCACAAGTGTGCTTATTTATTAACCCCCGACGAAAGGGATGCTTGTTTTATAGGCGACGGTAGCCACCTACCATCAAGTGGACAGTTGCACAGGTCGCTACCAAAGATTTAAATCGAAAGATGCGGCGTAATCTCCTCACGCCATACTAAAAACACACCGAAAATATTTTATACTTTTGTCTTTAGTATAATGTATGTTGTATTTTGTAACACACTTTCGCTAGTAATGCCGCATCTCTCGATTTAAATCTTTGGTCGCTACACTAAAAGTGGCATAGTAGAATATCACCGCACTCACAACTTGGGGTGATATTTAGAATTAGTTGCACAAAGTTGTCCTTAAAGTGAACACGTGTTACGATTTGAACCATTATTACTAAATGTTAAGGTTCAAATCAGTTATGCAACATAAGAGTTTCTTGTAGAAACCTAATTGATAAATAAATATTTTGGTTTTGATTTTGATTTTTTGATTATGAACATTAATTTACATTATTCAACTTTTATCAGAAATTAACGAGAGAAAGTAATAGCATGTATAAAAAAATCCAGTGGACACTTTTTAGCGGTGATTTGAGACCCTGAATCTAGTGTATCCCTTATCAAAGCTTACCATATAAAAATCTATTCATTTTTGAACACAGTAAGTACTTCCTCTTTGAAAATCCAAGTTTTCTACAAATTGAATCCGCAAGGAAGTGATATTCCTGTCGCACGAAATTGCTGAAAAGAGTTTCAAGTTTTGGAAAATTGAGTTAAGAGACCATGTAATTTAATTCAATTATTTATTGACTTGTAGTGGACAAGACAGTTGTAACGTAATAGGTCCGCGAAGGACTTTTTATTCTTATTCCAAACACGTAGCCCTTTCGATAGAAGCCATATCTTGTGTTATTAATATAGGGGTTTTATTTTTTCATTAAACCCAGCTTCCATTTATTTTTATACAATACATGTTCTCTTTGTGCTCCAGTAATCTCATTAGAGGCCGCTATTGTTTGGAGGAATTAATGTTTTAACCAAATAAAAATACGTTTTCTAATTACCGATGGACATGAAATGTTTTTGAAATTACTCGATGTAGCCAATATTTGAGCAATATACGTAATACAAATATTTATATGTTTGCACAAACTTTATTTGCCTATATAGCTTTTTCTATTAATGTAAACATTGGGGGAATGGAATAATAATTTAGTGGAGAAACAAAAAGAGGACAGCGACTATCTTTTATGATATTACTACTGACTGTGGCCTCCCCCAGGCTTCGCCCAGGGTGCATTTTTTTAACGTAAAAACCTTCCCTGATTATCCCTCTATAAAGATATAGATTTATAAAGATTACTAACTGGTGCCGGCGACTTCGACTGTTGAACTATGAAAGGTTCACTATGTCCTTTCTGGTGTCCAAGACAACAGTATGCAAAATGATTTTGCGTGAAATCGTAACAAACAAACAAACTCACATTCACATTTATAATATATACTTACTGTAACCTTCCTCTTTTATCGCTGTTTTGAATTTAAACCGTATCAAAATGTATAATAATAAAAATAATATATATTTTTTTCAGTCATATAAGTCAATACTTTATAAATTACATAAAAAATAAACATAAACTAAACTTAACTATTTACATCATCAAGTAAAAATATTTTTTTCAGAATGTTTAATGTTATAAAACGACTTAGTTTTATAACATTAAACATTCTGAAAAACGGTTTTGAAGCAACTCTCATCGTATTCAAAATTAAAATAATCCACTAGATATCGCGAATTTAAATATTTGTAACGAGATTTGTCAAACTAATTCAGCAAAGTAATGTTTTGTGTCAGCGCCAACAAAACCCTTTGGACAATCCTAAACCAATATACCAACGGATTGATTATCTCGTAAGGATTTATACGAATTCGTTTTAGACATTCAAATATAGATTCTATTTTGAAAGCATTAAGATATAATATTATGAGAAATTAAAGTTTAAGTTTTTTATTTGGCGTCTTAGTTACACTTCGTTATTTTTTTACTTGTCTCAATATTCATACATCGACAGAACGTTTGTGGAATTTTTGAGATGCTTCACTTGTTTTTTTTTAATAAACATTATACAAGTAGAGGAATTTGTCGTGTATATACACCCTTGCTTGTATACACTCTTACTTGTATAGTGTATATATATATAATATATGCTCTTTCCATTAGTGAGAACTAATGGATGCAAAATAACAATAATAAATAAAATACCCAATATATTGGAGATAAATACATAGACATATTAAATATTTATACTAGCTACACGCTCTCGGCTTCGCCCGAGTTCAAAATAAAAACTATTCTATCTTTTAAGTTACGAAGTTTTATCTAAATCGGTTCAGTAATTTAGGAGTTCATTGGCGTCAAACAACGTGACGTGAAATTTTTATATACGAGTATATGTATATGTATATAGAGATTTTAGAGTAAGTTTCCCAATAGACTTTATTTCTGTGATGTTATTCTAACTTTGCTAGATTTATCGAGAGTTTAGTGGCCTAGAAAATAATGAAATTGAATCCCAAATTGAGTCTAATCGAGCTTCAAATCGTTTAACAAGTTGTGACGTCACGAGTTCGAGTTTAACAATGTGGCTTGAAATAGTTTCAGGTTAATTTATTTAGATTATAAACGCGGCCTATTAGGTACTCTATAATTTTCACAATGTTTTACACAATGATGATTTGAAATTGAGGATTAGATAATAATTGAGTATTTGAAGGTTTTTACATTTCATTAATCAATCTATATTTCTTCAATATTTTAATGAGAACATACCTGCAAATCATATTAACTTTATTAAAATTTCTATTTAATTAAGATATTGTTACATATTCTGGTTATATATCAACAGTAGATATCAACAATAGATATAAGATTTTAAAAAATCTTTCGCCATTAATTATATTAGAATAGAATTTCAGTATGGAATAATATTCCACACGAGCAAAGCCGCGGGCACCAGCTATCTAAAGGCGTTATATTGATTTACATAGATATTTTGTCAGGAGATATGTCTCATTTCTTTAACGCGGACGAAGTCGCGCGCCCAAGCTATAATTACTACATATTATAAAACAAAGTTTTCCGCCGCGTCTGTCTGTTTATTCGCGATAAACTCAAAAACTAGTGCACCGATTTTCATGCTGTTGAGTGGATGGATAGAGTGGTTCCCGATGAAGATTTTAGTATATAATTTACAAAGTCACGCAGGCGAAGTCGCGGGCAGCAGCTAGTTAAAAGAAACCCCCGACTTTCTATTGAGTACAAACACGATATGTCTGCTGTAAGTTGCTGGGGAGTTCGGTACACCGCAGACTACTTGGTGCTTCAGCATCTGATCAACGTCACCATATCTAAGTACCTAAGTAAGTAATATCTAAGTAACTGTATATCAAATTTCACATCGATCGAAAGTTTACTGTGAAAGTTAGTGAAATCCTTTCATCAACTAGGAATGAGCTGATGATCTTCAAACGCCTAAAAAAATCTTCATATTTAATTATAGCTATGAACCATCTCGATCACGTCAGTTTTCAAACAAAAATAACCGCATCAAAATCGATCCATCTTTAGATAGATATACACATATACACAGACACACAGGTCAAACTTATAACGCCCTTTTAAGAGAAACATTATTATTATAAATATTTTGTGTAAAGTTGTGAAACATTTTCAATGGAGAGAGAGGTTTAAGAAAATAATTCTGTTTGTGCAAAAAAAGGTAAAAAGGTTTTACGGTTGGCTCATTCAATATTCAAATATTTTATCATAAAATATAAATAAGATATCAAGTAAATATTGCATTAAACGAGCCATCATAAATCTCTCTGATCTCATTATTAAAACCATTCATTGAATGAATGAATGAATGAATAACCGATATAGACGTAGAGTCAAATATATATTGCAGATTAATTACTTCCCGGACCATCCCCCTTTAACGAAAAGGTACGGGTCATTAAAAGATTAATTCGAGAAAGAATCCCGAGGGACTTTGTATAGAAAATCTTATTTACTTCAAGTTAGTCTTAATGCGTGGTATAAAAATCAAAGCTCAGCGGAATAACAAAACCAATTAAATCTAGCTAGAGCTATATCTGGAAGGACTAACAAAATAGATCGGTAAGTAAGTAGGTTATCATTAGGATTTAGTTCAAAAACTGATACCTAGTGTGTTGTGTAAGGAAAATAAATGTATGACCGTATACAGAACACGCCTTGTGCTTTTGGCGATCAAATATAAGTAAGCAGTAGATGTCAGAGATAGAGAGAAAGCGAAAGAGAGAAATTTATTAATAGTATTTAATTTTGCAAAAACGTTACAAGAAACGTTACATTTCGTTCAAGCGTCAAATAAACATGCATAATATTTTTCAATCTTCAAATCTTCAGTCAATTTGGCACTAGGGCTTTCAGATTTCAGTCATTCTGGGACTAAGACATTTTAATATTTCGTTGATTTGGGAAAGGTAATTTGCATTCCAGTCAAAATGGGAAACAGGCAATTTGGGATTTGGTTGTTATGGACCGAAAGCGATAGAAGGAAAAAATCAGATTTTTTTTCGATCCATGATTGCAAAGACATTAATTTTCAGATTGGGAAAACAAAAATGGCCCCAAAATTCGCACCTACTTAGATAGAATCGAAAATGTTATAAATTGGACCACACGAAAGAAGTGAATTTGATCACACTGTCGAGTCGAACATTTCGTAGTTTATTTTTATTGAAGAATTGTGAGCGCTTCCCGCTTGGTCTGAGGCAAAGTCCGTTACAAAGAACGGATCATTATTACACTAAATCTTAATTAAATTATACACTGCTCCACTTTAGCTAAGAACAAAGGCCGTCAGACTGGTTTTATGTGATTTTTTTATCGAAGATTGTCGGGTAATATCAAGCAGAGAGACGTCGACTTTTAAACCATTAGCTATGACGGAGTCTTTTGTAAAATACTTAATAATAATGAAAAAATCTTAGTATTTGTGCTTGTATATTACTTGCTTAGTGTGGAACTGTGTGGAATATGTGAAGATATTTATTTTTATTGTTTTTTTTAAATCTTATTTAAGAAAACTTCTAATTCTACTTACTTCAACATACTTCTAGTTTTAACGCGTGTACATTATCTTTAACAAAGTCATTATTTTCAATTCTGTGACAATTCTTACAAACATTTTGAACGTGAACTCTGGTAGGCTTTAAAAATGGTATGTTTCCATTGAGGCGTATATTAAAGCCATCATCAGGAGGCAGTGGCTTGATAACGCGCGAAAACCCCCAGCGTCATATTACGCCCTTAATATCAGCGCAGGGACATATCCAACCTTTCTTGCAGCGAGTTCCACTCGGCTCGCACATTTTGCCCCGTTATTATAAACTTTGTTATTAGTAATGTGTTGGCCCTGTTTTGTTTAATGTATTTTTGCAGTCGACCGCTCCAGGGACGGACTTGCGTGTTTTTTAAATGCGGCTTTGGGGATTACTATCAGTGCCTTAATTATGTACAAACATAACTCGTGTTAGGCCGGAGGCGTGGATTTCCCTTTCTCCCTTCGTCTACGCTAATCCAGAGGTTTGTTTATTCAATTTTGTAAAACGTAGCTCGTTTCAAGTTACAAATGTAGGCGTGTAATGAATGTTGTGCATATTTCAATATTCAAAAGCAATTAATATTAATGAAAGGACATGGTGATTTTCTCGGACGCGGTTCGGACATATTTTTAGAATTTTTGTGAGCGTAATAATTTTTTGGAGTTTACTCCTTAAGAATCGAGATTTCATATATAAGCCCGTTGTATGAAAATTTGTGGGAGTAAAATCAAATGTCACATGTCACACGTTACGCGTTACAGAGTACAATATGCTTCAATTCATTTATTATCGTTCGTAAGGAGTAAATCGGACCTGATACACACACACACATTTTTTTATATAACGAGACATTCTGATGACCACTTGATGGTATGAGACCAAGGTTGCATTTTGTAACACATGCAAGTCAAGGGTGCTACAAATTTTGAAAGAATTGAAGATTAATATGGGTCACGGCGGGAATGAGAGAACGAGCTTTTAACCTCTTTTCACATTCCATTGTTTTTCTGAAGAAAGTTTTATAGCTTTCATAGCATTCCGCGTGATTCTAAGTAACAACGGACACTTTGTAATTAATGAGATGTCATTTCAGAAGAAAAGTAAAGAAACATTTTAATCCATATTAAACAGAATTGAGTACAACTGTGAGTGTTGATTTTTTAAATTAAAATACAGTTTTAATTTTTAATCTATTTTTTAAATAATAAAAGTTGATGACGTTGGTGCTACACTTGCGAACAGGTGACTTTTTTTTCCATAATTCTATGATTACTCCTTAGTTGTTGGTCATGCAATGCATAGAAAGACATGAAATTTCTAAGATATCATATGGAGATTTGGAGGTATAAACCAAAAAAATCAGATTAATTTAATATCCGAAATTACTTATTTAACTTTTGAAATTAGCAGTATTTCTGACATTTTCGTGAGTTAAATTCTTGTATTTAGTGACTAGTTAAATGTTAGCAGATAAAAATATTATTTTGATACCGACTAAGTATTTCCATAAAAAACATCTAGTTGTAATATAAATTTAAAATCTTATGGGAGATAGTTGCCATCTATAAGGCCTTTTCTAAAATATTGGAATTCCTGGCGTATGTTATATTGTTTTCATGAGTTCAATATAAGTCCTGCGAATGCCTTGCGTTGCATTCTGTCCGATTATTGAAGACAACAAATTCTCTCAAATACCTATTACTGACTTTACTCCCTTAATCTGTAAAAAACTACAGTGATCGATGTAATAAATAAATCACTTCCATTTAAGAGACAATTTAGATCACACGCGTTTAAGGTAATTTTAGCGCAATATCTGTCGGATGAGTAGACGCGAAAACGTATAATTAATTAAAGAAGCAAGCGACAGTGACGAAGATAAAGCTGCAAAAATCTCGACGTAACAAAAACAAACAGATGGAAAAAGGAGGGAAATGTGCAGATTTTCCCGTTTCTTTGAAGAGATGACGATCACAGAATAAAAAAAAAAGAAACAGTAAAGCAACTCGAGAATGAAACTACGCTATACTTAATGTTCAGACATAATAAAAATGTTTTTATCCCAGTAAGCAGAGCGTACTTGTAACCTTTGGTTCGTTGTTCTAAATCCTCCATTAGTTATCTACTAAATGTTATCTAAATATGTAACATAAAACATCTACCCATTATTATGATCCAAGTTACTCCTCTACATTATAATGTCACGAAGCATTTGACCCTAATATTCGCGAGTTCTTCTTATATATTACGAGTATTAATGGTGGCAGCTAGGCTGACGGTTCACTTGATGGTAAGTGGCGACCAACACAAATAAAATTTGTTTACGACACGCTTAAAAAAGTCCATATTGAAGGTAAATGAAAATAATAAAGATTATTCCTTCGACTTGCAGTGACAAAAATACTGACTACGTTCCCACGTGGATGTCTTTTAGAGTAGTTTCCTGTAGATATTTGAGATTTTAGGAAGGTACTGGAATTTATCGGACTAGAGATTACTTACTGCACGTGTATTGTTTTGTGTCAGTACTCTTGTCGCGTGTTGACTCTTGTGAGCTTAACGAAGCGGTAAGACCACTCACGGTGGATGCGGGACGCTCGCTGTGTGCAGCGCCTAAGATTCCTATCTTCACTATCGTTATGTTCTTGTGTAAAATGTCCTACTTTCCAACAAACAACATGCCTAATATTTATCATGTGTGAAAATTATAACGTTGAAGTACAGGCTGCTCGACGCTGCTTCTATTCAGCAGAATATTGCGAAATCTATTGCAGAAAAACTCCACGATAAAGTTTTATACACACATCTGGGAAGCGGGTCCACCAAGATCCCCTAACCGAATCTCTCAGGGGATCCTTATGAACTCCTTGCTTCATCAAATTCTTCTCAGAGATTATTTGAAGATGTGTCTACAGTTGCGGCACCCAAGCGTTCGACCTCTGGGCTATCACTGGTTATATCATTACAATGTTTTACAGAACAATTCTTAAATATACCCTTCAACAACTTCCTTAACAAACCCAAGAATATATTCCAGAAACTTCTTCAAAGTGCAACGAACGTTCAAATTTAAACAAGTTTGAAGCTTGTTATTGAGGTAACCTGGCAATATGTGGCGGAGTGTCTCAAACGTAAGGAAATTAGGTTGCATTTGTCTCTCTGTACGTGATGTAGGTAAGTGACGTAAGAGGACTCCAAACAGCTTGTTTCTGGAATTGAATCTTATTTCGTCTTGTTATACTGGGTAGATGTTTTTTGTACAACATATGTGACTGACAGCACTAGAATGTTTTTTTTTTTAAATTGGTCAAACAGGGTGAAGGTCTACTTGATGACAATTACCGTCTTTTTTAGTTCATGCAAATTTTAAAATCTAAAATACTCGTATGTTGGCGTATGAAAAATTATACAATACAGCCTATATCTCAATTTTTATTGTTTTTTATTACCTTTTAGACTTACATCTTATAACAAAATTATAAATAAATATTTTGGGTATTTTGTTCCTTAATCAGTTTCGACGCATTTTCCTCCATGGTTTGTGTATTCATTTCCTGTTCTAGATCGAACCTTTCTAAGCTATAAATGGGACTTTTCTAAGCTATTGTATTACTGTTGCTAATTAATACAAGCAACGCCAAAGGTGCTACAAGTGATCTGCCGACCATAGTAGGATTAAGGATAAGGGATTAAGGATAAGGGATAGGGAAGTGGGCTTAGCAGTTTCGAAATGCTGATTATACAAGGTAGAGTGCGGCAAAAAAAATTAGTTAGAAAATATAGTAAATATTTAATCAAGGTGTAAACGGTTGAATGAACGAACTTATTTGCATTGCATGGACTGGACGTATAATTTTTTTTTTATACAAACATTATACTACTATAGCCGGTGCTGAAAAATAAAAAAGATATAAGCAATATATTGTTTGACCTCTTGTTTGTATAACATTTTAACGAGGCGTTAGTTTTTTATTTTATTTTAGATGATCATTAGGAACAGTACTTTTTTCTGGATGAAAGGTACCCTATGTCCTTTCTTGTATCCCTGACAACGTGTATGCAAAATTTCACGATGACCGTAGAAGTTAAGGTGTGAAAAGGTAACAGACAGACACTTTCAATTACTTTCACATATATCTATAACAAATATTACATACATATTCCATTTTTTTAATTGTCATAACATGAAACAAACTTCAATATTCCAACATAAATTAAGTCTCGGCTGTCTGTATTCCAAAAGCTCTAACGGTCACTTTATATAGCGAATCCGGAAATTGTACACGAGCTTTCGGAACATTTTCGGCCCTCAGAACTTTTCATGTGACATGATACGGGATCTTTCAATAAGGCTACGAATCGGTTTATTCGATACCACTGTGCCCCAAAGGTCAATAGGTAAAGTAAACGTATCATATTAAGTGGATTATCACCTGACAATTATACTATAGTACTAGCTGCTGCCCGCGACTTCGCCCGCGTTAAAAGTAAGGGATGTGTAGCGCCTGACTAAATGTGTAAAGCAATATTAACCGCCTGATATCTTTGCTGTTATAAAATTTTCAGGGGTTGTATCTTTATTTTTAGTAGATAGTTGATGCTCGCGACTTCGCCCGCGTTGAAATTATATATTAAAACCTTCCTCGAGAACCACTCTATCCATTGGTGAAAACAGCATGAAAATCGGTGCAGTAGTTTTTGAGTTTATCTCAAACAGACAGGATAAGGATGTAAGGATAAGGATTGTATATAAGTTTATTGCTATTTTAATAAAGCGGTAATGGGCCACTGACTTATCTAACTTTATTTAGGTTTTGATAACAAATGTGAATTTTTTGGGTAGAATCACAAGATGATGAAAGAAATGCCAGTTTTAGGATCAAAAATCTGGACTACTCATATGTTTCTAGGCGACGACGGTAACGACCTACTATCAGCTACTATCTATTTGTATCTATACTATCTATTTGTTTGTATCTGTACTACTTTCAGCCATTGTCTACTACTAATATTGAAACAGTATACGAGTATTTTCTGGAACCGTTTTCGACACCAATTCATGAAAACTATTGGTTTCGAAAACGGTTCAATCCAAGTTTACGTTTGATGGATGTTCTTTGACGTCAAATTTAGGTTAACAACAAGAACCACATCAATTTGAATAAAAATCACGTAGCAAAAGTAATATTTATCACTCATATTCAAATGTGTGATGCTTTTTTAAAACTTTTTGCTAAACATTGCCTACAAACTCACCGCAGATACCGCCCAAGTAACGTGCGTTGGAAAGCAGAGCGTGTAAGCGAGGCATAAAAAGTGCAAAAAGTTACAAATACGTGGTCGCCATTCGAAAAGCTCTCTCGATGTACGTGCCATGTGTCGCATTGTTACCGCTGATTCAGTTCAACGAATTGAAATTAAATATCCGCTTTAATTTGAAATGAAAACAGTAAAGCTTAATGGTACGAATTTTCGGTAGCCGACGAGGCAAAGGCAGGTTCATATCGCACTGCAACTGCTCCTCTGAGAATGTATTTAATGAGCGAATTGGTAGGCAGGCTCAGTTTTATTTATGGTACTTCATTTCATACAGAAAAAGACAGAAAGGATCATCTAAAGATTAAATTAAAAAAAATCAAAGCCTGACAAAAAAATATGTACTATCGCGGTCAATGGAGCAGACCCACTTTTCATACAAATTTGTCTAACGTTGAATTATATTTTGTCTCTCTATACTCCTAATATCATGGAGCTAAGAACTAAGAGTTCAGCACGTATTCTTAGCTTCATGCCTAATATCACCTAATATGTATAAGACGAGGTTGTCATAGTAACGTAAATGTTATAATACGAGTACGTATTTGAACTAGGAACAAAGATAAATACAAAATGTGCACACGAAATTGTTCCTTACGGTGGGACTGCTCCCCGCGGGACCGCGATAGTACAATAAGGCTCGAGTGAAGTCGCCGAAAAAAGAATTATATTATAGAAATTGTAAATCGCAAGTAGTTGATTCATGACTGTTCGAAATTTAAAATATTCCGAAGACAAGGAAACGTTATTTGCCAAATATATTCAAATTCAGTATTCGTGTCCGGACACCGTAACTGGTACTTTTTGAGGTGAATCTCGAAGAACGCCTGGCGCACAAGTGGACTTGGCATCATAAAAGTTTTATTTGAGAAGTTGCAAGTAAAAGGAATGCACTATGAGCTTCTAAAACTACTTCTGTGTACAAACGGAACAGGTACGAAATAAGTACGTATCTTAAAGTCAAATTTAAATAAAATTTGCCTTGTGTCTAGTATTTTTTTAAATAATTACTGCAGCTTTTGTTTTAAAAAGTTTCAATAAGTTAATGTTATAAGATCATAGTATAAATTAATTAACGTGACATCTTTTTAGAAGTGTTAGGGCCTCTTTCACCATATGTCAAGTAGGCTAACTGTCATTTAAAGTCACCGGTAACTTTAAGAAATCATTTTCTGTTATATTGAATTATGCACTCGGTTCGATAGCCGATTTTTTTTTCTATTATTTTCGATTTAATGTTTGGGACGTTTACCGTACAAACAAAGGTATATCAGCTCCATTATCCCCGGTTACCGGTGACTTTAAATGACAGTTTGGCCTACTTGACGTTTGTGAAACAGGCGCTAAGTATAATTCATTTAATAAAGCATATTGTAGCCTGTAACGCGTAAAGTGTGACATGTGACACTTGATTTTACTCCCATAAATTTTCATACCCCGGGCTTATTATAATATGAAATAGATTGCTAAGGAGTAAACTCCAAAAACATTATTGAAAAACTTTCAACTCTATATTCTAGTCACACAATTTTTCTAATTAAATTCTCTGCGTGAAATGTTTCATCTCGCGTGAGTGTGTTAAACCCGGTATGCTCATTAATCCAAACAATTATAGTCTTTTTACGTGTAGGCCGTTATCGATTTATACCCACAGCCCACACTGGATCATCCCAATTACAATAAACGATAATGGAAAGGTCGCCATTTTTTTAAAACTTATTACAAAATAGCCACTATGTGTCCCGAGTTCTGATTATGGTGAAATTGGACACTATGGACGAACGAACTCTCTAGATGTGACTCGTTGAGATAGAATAGGATATTTTTCACAACGTTAAAAAGGTTTTTGAAGTGAAAACTTCTTTACATAGGCGCGTTGGGCATTTTTGAGATGGGGTAAAAATCATTGAACTCGTCATGTAATTGTAATGTCATAGTCATATCATGTAAGCGTTAACAACTGCATATGAAAGTAAAATTACTAGATATGATAACAAGAATCAATATGGTTTACACCTCCGAACAATAAAATAGTTTCATATTATATAAACATCAAAACTTTCATTATGAATTTATTATTGTCATTGTGTGTCAGTGTCATATATATATTTTTTTTCTCTTGTATTTCTTGCCATCAATAATTGCGACAATTTACCTAATTCTATCTACCTAAACCAAGGAATTTAAATATCATACAATTATTTTTTGTGAAGCTACGTTTTCACTTCTTACGCGATTCTAACGACTGTTATTTTTATTTTTTATTATTAGAGATGGGTTTGGTCTTTGCCAACATCCAGCTGAGTAGCGAAGATGAGGCCTATGATGGAGCGAACTCACCCAGAAGATGCTATTCACTCGAACTTTGATAAGATTTTGGTTATATGAGCTCAGAAATGCAAACGCCGGCAGGGAGTTCCAAAACTTAGCAGTGCGCATTATATAAATAACAATAAATGTAAAGGAGGCCTATGTCCTGCAGTGGACGTCCTATATCTGAGATTATGATGGTGGTGATGGTGATGATGCTGAAGGTGATGATGATGGTGATGGTGATGATGATGATGACCAAGAAGAGACAGACAATTTTTTAGCAATCTTTTTTTTAATACTCCCCCTATCAATTTTTGATAAATATATCCAATAAGTGTATGGACAGGAATTTTGTAATGTTTTATTATATTACTAGCTGCTTTCCGCGACTTCGCCTGCCTAACTTTGTAAATTATATACTAAAATCTTCCTCGAGAACCACTCTATCCATTGGTGAAAATCAGTATAGTAGTTTTTGAGTTTATCGCGAACAGACAGACAGACACGCGGCGGAGGACTGTTTTATAATATGTAGTGATAAGTATATGGACACGAATATTGTACTGTTTTATTATATTAAGCGCCTCTTTCACCAACGTCAATTAGGTTAAACCGTCACTTAAAGTCACCTGTCACCGGGAATAATTTAGCTGATATACCTTTGTTTGTACGGTAAACGTCCCGAACATTAAATAGAAAATAATAAAAAAAAATCGGCTATGGAATGATGCAGTAAACCGAATGCATAATTCAATCAAACAGAACATGCTTTCTAAAAGTAACTAATCAACACTCTACTTGTAGTTTGTGAAATAGGCGCTAAGAGATATTTTTTAAATTAATAAAAGAATCTTTCATGACAAGTTGTGTACACGAAAAATTACACAAGATTTGGTAGATGACTGTTACGCATCGGCTGACAAAAAAAAAATCCATTGTACAAATTTCTCCCTAAGCTCCCCGAAACTGTTAGCGTCCAATCCGCAGATATTATACCAACATTAAACCGAGCGGGCAGTTTATTTCGTGTATTTGTTCTCCGAATCTCGTATTTTATCTGGGCAATAGCTATAAAAATGGTACCAATTCATACAATAATAATTCTGGTAAGATTGTCATTTAATGTCGCTAGTCTCTTCATGAAATTTTTGCTATTTTATTTGAGTTCTTTCCGAGACGTTGAAACGAGAGTGATTAAGCGGACAAATTGAAAAAATAAATAAATAATAATATTACAGTTGATCTGTGTGTTTTTTTATGTAGTCCACTAAATCAGACATTGGAAAAAAAATCACATTAATATAAATGTAACTATTGTTTTGTGGACTATGACTAGCAACCCGATTCACCACACCGTTCTTTATAATTAGGAATATTATATTGTAGTAGCGACCCGCTCCCGTCTTCGCTCGGAAAAATAAATAGTCCAGTATCCTTCAAAGGATTTTTTTTCAGATTACTAACAGGCTGAATCTTCGTGAGTAGCTTCAGTTTGTCGAGACGAACAACTTTTTCCTCTGCGAAAATTCTCGATAGAGATAGCTAAAGGAGTTAGCAGCCGTAAACAACTTCCAAGCGTAGGACTGGGAAAACGTACCGCTCAATTTGTAGGACTATGCGGCCATTTTATTATACAAATGTTTACTAAGCTGCAGACAAAAAATCAGCTGGTTAGTAATAATTTTTATGACCTCATTATAATGATTTATTGGGAGTGGTTTTTTGGGAGGGATGGGTATACTAACTAGCTGATTTTTTGTCTGCAGCTTAGTATACATTTGCATAAATGCAGTAAACATTTGCATAAAATGGCCGCATAGTCCTACAAATTGAGTGGTACGTTTTCCCAGTCCTACGTCCTAGAATTTTCGCAGAGGAAAAAGTTGTTCGTCTCTACAAACTAAAGCTACTCACGAAGATTCAGCCTGTTAGTAATCAGAAAAAAATTCCTTTGAGGGATACTGGACCAAAATTCTTTATAGTATACATAAACCTTCCTCGTTTGTCTCTTTCTAAAAGTGAAAATCTAATTAAAATCCTTTGAATAGGTAGTTTAATAGTTAGTGGAGAAACAGACGCGAACAGTTTTGGCGACTTAGTTGCAAATATTGTCTTTTTCTACTATGTAACATAAAAACTTTATAAGGTTTTTTATATACATAAACCTTTCATAAAAAAATACCTAATTGATCGTTGTTAAAATTTTAGCATAATCCAACATTAATATTAACTACATGGAAACTATTTGTCATATATCTAAAAATCAATCCCATTTACTAAGCCGATATGGGTAAATAGTTATGGCTAACTTTTTATAAAAAATCGCGTGCAACAGCTAGTATATAATATAGAGAGTGATGAGAACTACTTTTTGTTTCTTTGTCTGTTATTTGTAAATTTTAAGAAAACAAACAATATTTCTTTGATAAAATGTTTTATTTTTATTAAAGCGAGGCTTGTTAGAGATAAAATCATAGTAACGTTTGTAAGTGTATGCATGATACTCGTATCTTTAAACAGTAATGGGCTTCTCAAAGTACGAGTAACACGTGGACACACGTTTTAAAATAACAGTAGCTATCAAGAAATAATAACAAACGATACTGAAATTTTCCTTTGGCAGAGATACTAATGCATTTCCAATCCTGCAAGACATTAACGAAATACACCTGTTAAATAAAAATCACCTCACGATGTTCATGCTAGTCTCCGAAACCGTCGAACACATTTCAATTAAATTTTGTGAATGGTTGTTTTGTGAGAATTAAATAGTTGAGAAATAGTATAAAAAAGCGTTTAAATAGTGAATAAACAAAGTGAACCGATAGTTAATAATATGAGTGAGAGTAAGCAATAGATATAGAATTGAATAGATTATTACTTACTTACTTGTTTTATTATTATTACAGGCAGCCTCGCCACGCTCGCCTCTCATTGGCTGATAGCACTGTACGCCTTGCACGTCCGTCGCTAGTTGTCACATCGATTTCTTTTAAATAAAAAGAGACTTTTGGCGGCACATTGTCTTCGTTCACAGTAATAATAAAATTATACAAACCACTGTGCCTGGAATCTCTTCTGTTGACGCTACTTTACTGCACAAAATCAGACTTCAAATGTGTCCCGTACACATAAATATAATTAATTCATAAATATACGTATTCATAATATGAATAAGAATAAGAATAATGTTATATTTGTAGTAAAAGACATTTAAGAACATACAAAGGTAACATATATAAAGACAAACACAAACGCTGCTGTACATATGCTGTATAACATAATTATGCTGTAGATATGTATAATTAATATGCATTTATAAGCTCCACACAATCATAAAACCATAATATACGGTATACCTACAGAAAATGTTAACCTAATTGATACATACACAAGCAATGGTTGTGACGTGACTGTGTTACAGGTCACCAGATATACGTTCCAGCTTCATAAATATACGTGGGAAAAATCGCGAGCAAAAGGTAGTTCTTCTCTCTACAATTCCGAGTGTTTGCGAGCCGTCACCTACTGTTTATTAAATAACCGTGAGATGGTCACCAGATAAGTGCGCTTTATGCCTTTATTATGGAGTAAACATGCTCCGGACAGAGATATGCGTATTTACGATCTCTATTCCCGCTTTTTTTCTTATTTCCATCTCTAGCCTCTGCTATTTCTTTCGGTCTGAATAGCGTTATATTGCTGTAATAATTCTCAAGAAACATTTATTTTGGAAGACTGAGCGAAACAATTGGCTATATGTCTTATAGAAACTCGTATAACTGGACTTTTGGTGAAGATAAGATTTTTTTTCTTTCACTCTACACAACTCACATATTGAATTAACAGAATTGTGATCCAAATACATAATATACTAGTGTAGTGAAAAATTAATTATGGAAATTTATTTTGAGTCAAATGTCCAATTCAATGGTGTCTAACTTGTATACAAACTTGTCTCTAGAAAGTTATTTTAATTTAATTTTTCTGTGTCTGTACGGGTTATGAATAAAGTATTAATATTAAAAAATGTACATAAATATAATATAGGTAAAATTTACGGATATAATTTCAAAGTGATAACAAGCGTTAAGTACACGAGATTTTCATATGTCTACCTATATGTTAAGATTATGAGCACAAAACAAAATTCCTGCTGCAAGTTTTGCTCGAAACCTTACTTTAAAGGCGATCCTGAAAATAAACTAAAAACACATTACCAAGATTAAGTAAATAAAATATTCTAGATTCGTACATCGAAAAGCACGACCTACTGCTTTGGTCAGCCATGCGTGACTTCCCAATGCCAATACGCCAATACCACTACTAACATACAGCCTTTTAAAATAGGAACGCTCCAAAAACTTCTAGGCATCCATGTGAGTGTCCTGGTTTTGTAACCTGAAAAGAAATTTAACTTATCTAAGCGCCTGTTTCACAAACGTCAAGTAGGCCAAACTGTCATTTAAAGTCACCGGTAACCGGGGATCATGGAGCTGATATACCTTTGTTTGTAAGGTAAACGTCCCAAATATTAAATAGAAAATAATAATAAAAAATCGGCTATCGAATGATGCAGTAAACCGAGTGCATAATTCAATATAACAAAAAATGATTTCTAAAAGTAACTAATCTACAATTTACATGTAGTTTGTGAAAGAGGCCCTAAGAGGTTTATTTACATAAGTAAGTAGACTAGAACACAGATGCTATCGATCTCACTTGACTTCAGAATACAAAATTAATTGAAGGGTATATCTTTAAAGTTATGCAAATTTTTTTTTTTATACCTGCAGATTGATGGGCAAAGAACTTTCTGATTAAGTATAGTCCACCATGCAAGACTACTGGGAATTGGATGGATTTCAGATGTGTTTTAAGAAAATATATGGCACAGACAGGCTGAATGTGAATTAATTGGTGATCGGTCAGAATATCCCTATTAACATAGCTAGAGATATTATTCCTACCGATTTTATTTCTACCATTTGCACTGAGAGAAAATAAGTAACAGAAAAATAGTTCAATTACTAAAGCCTATTTAGTTAAAAACTTCAGTTTCTATGTGATGTGTTTGTCATTAAAACAGAAATCTGCATCGTCACGATGCCGAATCGAAGTCGTGCTACGACTTGCCAGGCTTTATTCCCCGGAAAATTGGCAAGTCATAATAATGCGCTGGGCCATAAATAAGGATCGACAGTGGGCTCTCGAGGCTTTCTTTTTACGCTACATTTCACTCTTGCTGCGGTGACATTGTGGCTTTGTTCTTAAGAGCAAGCGTTCGCGGAAGCGGAAGCTGATAATTTTATATAAAACCCATTTTATAACCTTACTAGCTCGAGGTTTTGCCTGCTTTGAATTGGAATTATTGTACTTACTTTTCTATGTTAAAAGATTTATTATTAATTATCTGAATCAAATATTATTTTTCCTTTTTTATCTTTTTTTAGGTCGGACACGATGTCGGCGATGTTATAACTTTGTTTTATTAAGACAATTGTCCACATCCTTAAAATATACTAGTAAATAACCATGATTTGTAATATACTAGCTACACGCTTCCGGCTTCGCCCGGGTTCAAAGTAACAACTATCGTATCTTTTAAGTTGCATCAAATTACACATAGTTACGGAGTTTTATCGAAATAGGTTCAGTAGTTTAGGAGTGCATTAGTGTCAAACATTTGTCATACAGTCTGAGCTCACTTTTAGAGAGCTTAATGTTGTAAAAATTATGAGGATAATTTTATAGAACGTAAGCCTTTGCTTATAAATAATAAACCCTTGTTGTTAACTAAAGGTATGTGAGTGGTGCTTCTGACCCTACATTTAGTAATGCTATAGGTGATAAGGTATTATTCCCTGGCATCCCTTACACACGCACCGAAACACAACAGCACTCGTAGCTACTGTTGATTCACGGCGGCATTGTCACGAGAAAATATTGACTTTCCGTTCAGTACTACAATTGTAGAGTATCTAAAGCCAAAATAACATTCACTTGAAATGTTTACTCCACAAAATGTAAATTAGACTGAACGAATTTGTCACAACCGCCCAGGACAACAATGCATGTACCTATCTGAATAATAAACTTAACGGGATGAGTTACTATAGTTATTATAGTAGTGCCGCTATAGTTATATCGTAATAAGACCCAGATTGTCTCGACTCAGATTTTACTAAATTTTTATATGGGGATATACATGTTGGATTACAAAATTAAGTAGGTATTTAAATCGGAACTGCCTTTTTATTGTAACAAATCAATTTCTAGACTCTATCAAAGAATAAGGTTCTCACCGACGTTTATGTGTTTCCATCACTTAGTCATCGGGAAATAAACTCCAGTGGTCTATTAAATCTAGTCGTGTTCCCATCCTATGGGAACACACGTGTTCGTTTACACTTCACCAAACACAGTATGTGTATAAACATAACATTATAATATACTGTATTTGGTGAAGTTTGTGAACAGATTTTAGACCGTGTTACATTTATATTGGGCATTGCAGCTGATCTTACGGCAAAACCACTACTTTCAGAAGACCACAGTAAAATAACAGCATGTGCCTTTGTGAGGGATGCTAAATTCCATTTCTAATCCCTCTAAGGTCGGCTGTCACTTGTAGCACATGTGACGTTACTTATGTTAATAGGCGCTGGTAGCTACTTACCAACAAAGTGAACTGTCAGTTTGTCTGACGACCCTACATAAAAAAAATGGTCGATCATTGTAGAGCGTTTTGTTGAATACATTTCCGCTATTTATATGTTACCATAGGCACGACCTAAAAAGACATTTAGGGCTTGCTTATTGGCGACATATTTTATACGCTGTTTATATTATATGTATATAGCTTTTTATTGTCAAAGAAGAAAGATTCTTTACTTTGTTAGGGAAATTTATTGTGTAGTAGTCATGTATCGTAGATTGAAAGTTTGGACAGCTATCTGTGTCGCTTGACTTATGTTCCTTCGTACTTTTTATATCTAATAACTTAAGAATCTTGAAGTTAGCACACTTGTTGCCATTGAGTGCAGGCGAAAATAAATTAAAAAAAGCAAAATATTTTCTTCGAAATAATACTATACTTATACAGTATTGAGTGACTTTCTGTATACAAAACTTGATATTTTAATTTTTTTTTTTCAATTATTTATTTATTTATACAACATAATGTTACATTTCGTATGTTGTATAAATAAATAAATAACCGCACAATTAAAAGTTAATTTTATGTATTAAAAACTAATATTAAAAAGTTCGTTTGTTCGTATGTACAAAGGAGTTAACCTTCTACATCGCGGACGAAGTCGCGGGCACTAGCTAGTTAAAAATAAACACATAATTAGTCTATATCTAATCTAGAACACACCCTCACATCTATATGTGTGTATAAATCTAAAATAGAATACTTATATTCTCTAGAAAAGTCCCTAATGTATAGAAATACTCGTAGACTATTCATAAACTCGTTGATAATCCAAAACATAAATTACAAGTTTTCCTGGAAAGATGGCTCTTATCCTCGTATAGGGCGATCGGCAAATATCTTATCCCGGAATTGTGTGCTCGTTATTGGGGCCTTTTGTTCCACGGAATTACTTCCTTACTGGTCTTATGGGCGCGATAAAGCCGTTTTCGTCCATTCACGTCCGGAGAAAATTAGCCCACTGGCTGATTATCGCCGATGTCCGAGCGAATGGCTTTTATTTATTTGTTTGCGGCCTGAGAAGTGTAATTCCTTAGACCTTCACTAGAGAAAGTGGCCGTTCTCTTGCTATGGATTTAATGAGAGCTAATATGAGCCGTGTTTATTTTATTTTATTTTTTCACTTTGAACATCAAAAAGTTAAAAGTGTAATGGTGTATTATAATGATTTGGGAATAGAAGTTTTAAAGAAAAGTGATCTATTATTTGTTAATAAAACGTTTTAAGCCTTTTAAAACAAATATAAAGTAAACTTTAGACACTATTAAAATTTAATAATTTTAAACTGACAATCCTTACTAATATTATAAATGTGAATGTGAGTTTGTTTGTTTGTTACGCTTTCACGCTAAAACTACTGAACCCATCAACCATGAAATTGTGCTACACGTTGTCTGGGACACCAGAAAGGACATAGGGTACCTTTCATCGTTCAACGCGGACGAAGTCGCGGGCACCAGCTAGTTTTAATATAAAAGCAACAAAGGCTTTATAAATGTACATTTTAACTCAGGTTCAATTGTAATATAAAAGCCTGAAGCAACTCTTAAAGTTTCCGGTATAATATACTACGAGTAGTTGGCGACAGAGCCGAAAACTTGAAAATATATCCAATTTAATGTCTTCCAAAGAAACACTTTCTGGTCTCGAACTCCAAATAAAACTTACAAGTTATGAAAACAGTGTAATGCCATCAAAAAGTAAAAAGCAAGCCAAACTTGCCACTTCCGAGAAGTTAAAATGGGAACGTATTTCACGGTACCTGGAGTGTAGTAGACACATTTCATAGTTTTATTTTTAGTCACTCTCATAGAAATAGTCATAGACATAGAAATAGACGCAAAAGCAGACGTAGAAGTAGAAGACAAAGTACACATAAAAGCAGAGGTAGAAGTAGATATAAAAGTTGACATAGAAGTAGCAGCAGACGAAGATGTATACTTAGAAGTAGTCGTAGATGTAGACTTAAAAGTAGACGTAGAAGTAAAAGCAAATGTAGGCGTAGACGTTGATGTAGATGTAGACGTAAGCATAGGCTTACGGATAGGACATAAACATTAAAAGATATCATTATCTACTAAAACATAAAATGAATTATTAGTTTCTTTTAGAAATTTGTCAGTGAAATAAAAGCAGTGTAAATATTGTTACAAGATAAAACAGACTGACTTGATATTTTCATAATGTCAAATACCTACCTTATTTTTCATTTTAATAATTAATGACCAAAGATTGATTCTACTTAGATATAATATGAACCGTTTTGGCCACGATGGCTGATTACCATACATATGACACACATATGTAACGTGTTTGACGACACGTTTGGTCTAGTGGCTAGCAACCCTAGCTGTTAACCAAATGGTCGCGGGTTCGAATCCCGCTAGGGGCAAATGTTTATGTGTTAACATTTAATTTTGTACCTGTCATTTTGTCATGGATGTTTTGTATTTTATAATATGTATGTATTTACAAAAAAAAGTAATCTATGTAGTATATCAACTGTCTGGTATCTATAATACAAGCCTATAGTTGCTTATGTGGAACTATATGGTGCTGTGTGAAATGTGTGTAGATATTTATTTATTTATTTATATGTAACCAACAGTTTCAGCTATTCAAACGACATCTAAATTAATCTTATCATAAGGGCGTTAGATGACGCTCTTTACTGACGTTGTTAACTTCACATGGACGTTAGAAGCATCCAATGATAATAGAGAATTTTAACACAAATATGTACTTTTCATTAATACTTTTATTTTGGTTGATACTTATGTAGTTGAAATACTACAAATGTTTACACAGTGCACACAGTGCACACAGTGTATTGAGGCATCGTCGTCGCGGGAAATCTCTTATCGTGTTACGCCATTATCTCGAGACCCTCGGGAATGCCTCACGCGTACAAACTCCTGGACGCACGAATTTCAACATATATACGTGTGAATTTTAAAGTAAGTTTGAATTTTTTCTGTAAAAGGAACTAGTTTTTGGAGATTTATTTTATATTAAGTTCGTCAGACAGGTTGACGATGGTGGTGGCAACCGTTACCTCTAATAAAAGCAATATACTAGGATTTAGGATAAGGTATTAGGGAAATGGGCTCTAACATCCTTAAGAGCTGGTACACATGCAGACATGTTGTTATTTCAATGTGGTCTTCTTTCAGGGCGCTTATTGCTGTCAGAAGTTCTATTCAAATGACAGTGAAACACAGTGTATCCTATCATTACTAACTATGAAAAGTATTTTTCCAAAATTGATTCAGCCGGATATTGAACTCAGGAATAAACATTCGAGCATCGAGCTCGTCATCGAGTTAGACCAGGTTACCAATAGTATTTAGCGCGCCAACTACTTGTATGCCTTACTTAAAATTTTTTAAAAAATCACGAAAGTTCTATGTAGAATAACACATAATAAATCTCCATTACCACCAATGGTGGCCGTAATGGTGCCGACTGGGAAAAACAATCCCATTCGCCACCATTGGAGGCGAACATGGTGGTGGCAAGTGGGGACATACCGAAATATCGCGCATACCGAAATAATTGTTTATATTTTAGAGCTATTAAAAAAAATTAATAATCCTACAATATTATGATTAAAAATATAATATTTGCGGAATCATATCATCATTGTTAGTAAACCTTTTGTTCAATCAAACGATATTATTATCATCCAATAAAAGTTGTTCAACGAATAAATGTGTGACAGGTCTTTTGGGAAAACACCTCTTCCGAAAAAGTAGACGCTATATAATAATTCTGGACAAATTTTACTTCCCACTATTGAGTAGAGACGTAGTGATATTTACTGAGACTGAGCTGAAAACTGAGTATTATCATAGTACTTAACCAGTACTGGTTAAGACTTAAGTACTCTTAACTCTATGGTTATAGTTTATTAAGGCAATGATCTGTTAATATAAAATATCGTCTCCTGACATTCAACACCGTATGAATAAGAGTTTAACTTTAGTACCTACTTCAAAACAACTAATGGTAAATATTGTTTTAATTAACAGCCCATTGAAACAAAGTATGATATCAACTATACTAGTTAGAATATATATTGAGAGGGGGTGATGTGTCTGATTTTATAGACAAGTGTTACAAGGTTTGGTCGTAAAGCTACTATGTAGTCAGCCTGGCTCCATTTAAAGCAGGCTTATGAAAGATAATACCTTTATTTCATCATTAACCGAGACCGCCAATAATAATCTTTTATGAAACGTAAAACTTTCTCAAATTTTAACTCTGTCGAGGGAATCGTGGCACATTACAGATTGCCAGCAGTATAGTATATCAACTTTTACTTTATCTGAAATACTTAAACTATACCTACAAACAAATTATATTAAAATATCTGTTTGTGATTACGACATAATTAGTTTTATTAAAAGTTCCTTTTGGTTGTATTAAACGTTTAAGAAATTCAGACAAGAAAAGCAATAATATTAATTTTTTGCCTGTTTTTTATTGGCTATAAAAATAACACCTACTTATAAATGTGTATTTGAAGAAGCATGAAAAAAATCGATCTGCCACTACCTACTAAACCCTGGGTCTCCTGAGGCATTAAACAGGGAAGTTGAACATTCACGATATATAAAAATTAAAAAAAAAGTTAGTTAAAAAATAAATATTTTATTTATCCCCCACTACACCTACTGTCTCTGTATACTGCGGTGCGTTTGGTGCGCATGCGCGGCGATAGTGCGGGACAAACGACCATCCCGGGAAATCTATCGAGTAGCGGATTACTTGGCATCTTTGGGGACGCCAGCGGCAGAGGCACTGCGTTATTTCGCTGTTAAACTAACGATTACAAAGTAACCCTTTTAAAGAGGCGCCGTGTTCACATGCACGTCTATTATGCGGTACGTATTCGTACTTGCTGATAAATAATCTGTTTCTTGCTCGACTTTGTAGTTCAATTGTATTAAAAGAAGGTATGAGCTGATTAACTTTGAATATGTATTGGCAAGTTGTATTTAACTGCGGCGTGCTCGTAGGGCGACCTCCTTCTTTAACAAAAACAACGATAACTCAGCAAATATAAATCATAATGAGGTACAAAATCCGTTCATACCTATCCGAGATTGGCACACACATACAACATACACATACAGACAGACGAATTTACTTTATAATATGGTAGTGATGATAAGTAGGTAAGTAATATTATAATCGGGAGTTTGTTTGTTTGTCACAATAGGTAAATAGGGACTGTTCTCGATTTCGAGGGACGCGGACGAAGTCGAGGACGAAAAACTAGTATATGTGACGAGTTCTCCGTTCTATGGTAGCCATGAATAAAACCGCCAGCTTGTCTGCGACCCTTTATTGTAAAAAAAATTGTTAATATTATAAATTATCAATTTTATTATCCTTTTTTAAAAGTGAATTATGTCCTAACAATCAATAATCGCAAGCTATACACCTTTTAACGCTCCATAAAGTAATGTTTTGTATATGAAAACAAAAAGAAAACAAGTAAGTAAAAGGCAACAGCTGGGCAGCAACTTTGTTGTTAAAAATTTAACTCGGACCTCGGGAACAAATGAAAAATTTGAAAACAGTTTATCACAAGTTCTCGTCGTAACTTCGCTGGTATAGTCACAACAAGTTCGCTACATTCCTAAATTCGCGTTAGTACTGCAACATTCTGTACAAAAACTACTACTAAGCTAAAACAAAACTCATAATACATAAAATACTAATATTATAAAGAGGAATGATTTGATTGTTTGAATTGAATAGGCCTCGAAACTACTGGACCGATTTGAAAAATTCTTTTTATGTTGGGTAGTATAAAAGATTATTTTTATGATAATTCATTGTATTAATTAGCTTATTTATGTAGTATATTTAAAAATATTTGCGCACCCTAGAAGGGTACCCTACATTACATTCTAATGTAGCGAGAAATATCTATTGTAAAACCATTGTAACCTATATTCAGCAAATAAATGATTATTACATACATACATACATACATACATACATACATACATACATACATACATACATACATACATACATACATACATACATACATACATACATACATACATACATACATACATACATACATACATACATACATACATACATACATACATACATACATACATACATACATACATACATACATACATACATACATACATACATACATACATACATACATACATACATACATACATACATACATACATACATACATACATACATACATACATACATACATACATACATACATACATACATACATACATACATACATACATACATACATACATACATACATACATACATACATACATACATACATACATACATACATACATACATACATACATACATACATACATACATACATACATACATACATACATACATACATACATACATACATACATACATACATACATACATACATACATACATACATACATACATACATACATACATACATACATACATACATACATACATACATACATACATACATACATACATACATACATACATACATACATACATACATACATACATACATACATACATACATACATACATACATACATACATACATACATACATACATACATACATACATACATACATACATACATACATACATACATACATACATACATACATACATACATACATACATACATACATACATACAGAAAAAAAAACTAAAAATGGTCAATTTAGTTTCAGTATCATGTATAGAGCCTATAAACACGATATCTCTGAAAACAAAGTAACTTACTCCATGACCAACCCTTACGATATACGAGTATCCTAACTGAGTAATAGTAGGACAGACGCTTATTACCTCACAATATTTTCAATTTAAATTCAGATATGAAATATAAAATTATTATCATAGAAATTCAAATAATTCGAAAAAGAGAGGGAACAACTTTCGCTTTTCGTATTATTGTGTTATTTATTTTGATTAACACGTTCAACCAAACAAACAAACTCTTCAGCTTTATAATATTAGTAAAGTATAGATTTAAAAAAAAAAAACTGAATAAATCTGTAACCCATATATTCACTTTGCGTCAAACTTAAAGTATATATCATTTTGTTAAACAGAGCAACAGTGCATACTCGTAACTCACGTTCTGAAATTCTGAAACAAGCTTTCGCTTGAAAGATTTCACCAATAATAAATGGTTTTAAACTTTTGAAAAATATGAATCTAATAAATCTCCGTTTATTTTCCTGTTCAACAATATAGGTACACTTTTTTTTTGTTATTTTCCGTTCGGATTTTCTTATAACACAATATTGGTTTTATCTTAAAATATTGTTAAAACATTTTTTGTAGTTGAATTTAAAAATTTCTGTTGAGCATACTGCAACCAAAAAAATGGCATCCCATTAACCATCCACAACCACAACAGAAAACAACCGTGAAATAACCGTCAGCCCGACTGCCGAGCTTGACAAAAATATTTTCAAATTTTTTGGTCTATTACACATTTAATTTAAATCATATTTTCAAATTTTATCTCAATGAAACTCACCTGACGCCATAAAAAGAGGGTCCAAAGTTACTAAACGTTCTGTTAACAAACCCTAAACACTTCGTAAAAAGGGAAATTTTAAACTAATTTATTTCCCTTTCCAACTAGCACCTTATTACAAGGCCATAAAGAGTACTTTCTTCCAATTTGTATCCTGCTGTCGGTGCCCAATTAAACAATTGCAAATTATTCACTTCAGTCAAATTAGAGTTTATTGCGAAGAGTTAAGGTATAGTTTGGCTTGTGTCCTCCTTTGGGAGCGATGCGAAGGTTATAAATCGCGCGCTCCTACTGGACGGCAGTTTCCAGTTCATTTCCAAATAAACTTGGCTAAAGTGATAACAAAGTTTGGTAAAGTTATATTGGTTACGTGTAGAGCTATTAAAGATAAATTGATACGGCATATTGTATTAGGTCATACCTATTCGTATTCATGTATCCTCTAGATTTAGATATGATACTACATACATTTCATTTCTCAGAACTATTCAAATAGTAAAATGAAAGTAGTGGCAGGTTTAAGTATCTAATCTGTCTGTAATGGACCAAATACACGGTCAAGCGTTTGACGTGTCTCCAAACGATTTAAATCAAATGGAGCCACGCCAAAAAATTTGCCCACACACGGTCAGTTCAATTTTCTGTCATTTATGCGTTTGACCGGGTCGAGTGACGTTGACATGAGCTATGATTCGGAAGCGCGACAAGATGCCACGACGTAGTGTTTCTACCAAGGAGGATAGAAATGTATTCTATCCTTGGTTTCTACACTCACGATCAGTTGGCGCGATGAACTGACGTGACGCAACGGCGCGATTTGAAATCCAGTGTTTGACATCAAGCCATCAGTTTTTACCATTCACGATCAAATTTTGGCTTCACGCCAGTTAATTTGACGCGATGGACTTACCGTGTATTTGGTCCATAAGGGTTGGTCATGGAGTAAGTTACTTTGTTTTCAGAGATATCGTGTTTATAGGCTCTATACATGATATTGAAACTAAATTGACCATTTTTAGAATTTTTTTTCTGTATGTATGTATGTTCCCCCATAACTCTTAAACGAATTAACTGATTTTCATGAAACTTGGTAGATAAACATTAGACGTACAGGACATAGGATAAGCTACTTTTTTCTTTTTCAACGCGGGCGAAGTCGCGTGCAACAGCTAGTAAGCAATAGATTCAATAAATGTTTTAAAAATTAAGCACGGACGAAGTTGAGGGCAATAATTCTATAAACTTAGGTAATATAATTTTCCCAAATATCTAGTTTTACCTCATCCGTTAATAAGTTTTAATTCGTCGAAATTCAACCCCAATGTTCCGCGGTCCTGTATTCGCGCAGTTCATGTATTTTATGACAGTTGTATGTATTTTATACGACTCAAAACAAGTAATTTTATTTATCGACGGCGAATGTTCATAGAATGGGAGTTATAAAAGTATTTTCATGTTCATGAATTCCAAATTCAACTCGTAATACTAAAACTCATCGTGTAAGTAGGTGAATAAAAATTGTTTATTACTATTTTATTTATAACTAATTGTTGCACGCGAATTCGTCCGCGTAACTTTATAATATACAGGCTAATCAATGCAAACAAACAAACAATCAAACCTTTCCTTCTATATAATATTAGTATAGATACATAACTACAGTTTGTTCGCTGAAACGAACTAATATAGCGCTTTCTCTTTCACTCAATTCCATACAAAAGACAAGGACAGCAAATCTTGAGTGAGCGTATACAATAATAGATGAACATTCATTCTACGCTACTTTTAGCTTTGTGAACTATAATAAAATATTACGTATTTACCCACAACCCTACATTTTTTATTTTGTATAAACAATTCTAGCTATTAAGATGTGAATTATTTATTAATTAAGTTATAAGACATTTTGGTTCCTGATATAATCATATAATGAAAAATATACGTTAGTTAATATACATTAAAAACGTTAGTTAAATGAAATTCAAACCCAGTATAATAACAGTGAGAGCGTCTGAACAGTGACAGTTCTACGAACAGACTAAAAAGTAATTGTACTCTGTACACTCACATTGTTTGTTATCCCTTATCTCCCTATAAGTTCGTTTCAGTGAACAAGGATTAGGTATGGTTTATTTCAGACCTAAGTCCATCATAGACACAAAAGCTGTCACATTACAACTGAAGTTTTTAACTCGGAATTATTTGAATTTTATATATAAAAAAAAAAAAAATTATTTTTATTTTCTTATTGATTTATGAAATTCTTATGAAATTAAGAAAGCTGAACTTTGTTCGTAATAAATAATGAAATAAATGAAACATTTAAAATTATATACTTAAGTAATATTTTCAAAGATGAAGACTAAAATGTCGTATCCAGAATAGAAGGTTGGGTGTCCAAATAAACAGTATTTTACTATAACTATAGACCAAAGAGACTATAAATTAGGTCATAAACCGCCACGAATCTTATGTTCAAATTATTTTGTGTTTTATGTCGAAATTTTTAATTTAAGGCGATTTCGTCTTAATTTTTAAAAATCTTATAAAAATCTTTCTTATATCGTTTGTCCTAAATAATGTCAAACTACTAAGTTTACAGCTAAAATTGAACGCACACAGTGATTTTTGAAAATTTTAACTCCATGCGAAGGCAGGGCGGGTCGCTAGTCAATAAATTTATTTAATTCCGAAAATCGTGATATTAGGAGAATAGTAAGACCCAGGAGAGCTTTGCACCGAATTTCATTAACTGAAATAACCGAGTGTTCACTTTAGCCCGGTGTCTAACCGTTTTGGCAAAAGCTTAAACGTTGCAAATCGAATCCTGTCATGTACCAGGAGAACATAATCAAAGAGCGTTAAAGGCCAGTACACAATGTTTGGGGAGGACTGAATAGGAAATGTCTAAACAGTGATAAAATTTCTCTGCATTATTAGGGCCGTTACACATTGCCGTCTCGAACTTTAGTCTAAACAAAAAAATGTAATACATATTAATACACAATTCAAACAGTCATAATATAACCCTCATACTAACTAAATTTCAGACTATATTCATGAAAACTTAACGTAAATACATTCATAAGAAAAATATTGAAAATTCTAAGAGGAATAGTAACTTCATTTTAACTACAAAGTAGGTTTCAAATAAGTATAACTTAGGAAATGAAAAAAATATGTTTCAAACTTCAAAAGTCGATTAAGGCGGTTTTAAAGAATTACTTTCTTTTTAACTATTAAAAAGGAAAGGGCACATTACCGTCAGATAGACTACCCTAATGACTACTAAACGCAGTGAGACCTACCACTACTTGCAAGACCTAAATCAGAGCCAACTTTAAAAAGATCGTTTCCAAATTTGGCCTAGACCATCTAAGACAGAGCACTCTGCTGGGCCAATGGGTCTCTTATATTTGATGCTTGTAACATTAATAGTTCAAATAAGGACTTAGGTGTACTTTGAAATTAACTTGATTACTTACTTTTATAATTAAATATTGTCGCGGGCATAAGAAATAATTCAAGACTGTTTAATTTTAACTAAGTATACCGTGTAACATTCTCAGACTAAAAGTGTAAGATTTAATTATTTTCAAGCTAAGTTTATAGAACAGTCTTAATACGGTGTACTTACTTATTTTCGCAGGAGCATCACGTCTTCGGGTGAGGTCGGTGTCTTTTGAAATATTAACTTGTGCCAAGTCATGCCACCCTGGTTACGACCTCGGTAGCTTTGTTGGGTTTATTTTTCATTATTAACAAAAGCAGAACTAAACTAAGGGTGGGTTGCACCATCTAACTTTAACGGTAACCATATCGAATCCAGCCGTTAAATCTTCGCTTAAGCATATAATATGCGTTGCACCATTTTTACAATGGTTAAAATGACGTCATAACTTAAAGATAACCTTAACCGCTCGATATTGGTCAATGTTATTGTTTAGGTTAAGTCAACTTTGACAGTTTTGAGACAGGTGACTTTTAATGGCATATTTTAGGACTAGTGCATCCTCTTTTAGAATTTATTTATTAGTTTCGAACGAAAGCAAATATATTTTTCTGCAAATTATTTTTTTACACAAAACCTTTTTCGTCTGCCAATGTAAAATTTTGGTAAAACCTTACCAAAATCTGTTGGTTGGTTGAGAAGAATTAGTGGAAAAACAGAGAAAAGGCGGACAGCGACTTCAATTTGTAATATGTAATCTTCCTAGCTTATCGCTTTTTCTATTAGAGAAAAACGCATCAAAATCTGTTGCCTAGTTTAGGAGTATTAGCAGATATACAGACAACCAGACATGGAAATCTAATTTTCAATTTATATTATGCAATATTGATGTATAAATATGTAGATAAAGATTAAAACAAAATAATGTAATTCCTGTAACCTTACCTTTTTCTCTTCTGTATGATAATCTCTAATGATTGAGGAGTTTTCAATCAAATAAAAAGAAGCACTTTCGATATAAACTTTTGGCCGAAATTCGAGTTGATATAAAAGCACTTGTTTCATTTCGTAATAATTCTCTATTTATATTTAAATATTAAAGCGAGGTATTCTTAGGGCCTCTTTCACCATCTGTCAAGCTAGGCTAACCGTCATTTAAATTCACCTGTCACCGGGAATAATTTATCTGATATACCATTGTACGTTAAAAGTCCCAAACATTAAAAAGAAAATAATAAAAAAAATCTCCTATCGAAGAAAGGATGCACTAAACCGAGTGCATAATTTAATAAAACATAAAATTATTTCTAAAAGTAACTAATCAACACATTACTTGTAGTTGGTGAAAGAGGCTCTTATTAAAATAAATATAATTTCTAGGTAAATGTAGGTGTGTATTCGTATGTCAAACATTAAAATGAGACATGGAGTAAACATTGGTGAACATAAAAAGTGGAGTTATTGATTCCATCAGCGTAAGTTCGAATACAGATCTCGTAAAATTTACGCCTCGTGGTTAGTGATAGGGTTGTCACTTGATTTTTATTGGAAGTTCATTTGAAATAGGAAGTTACAAGACTTCAAGTTTCAAGTGAAGATTAAAAATACATATATATATTATTATTATTATTAGAGATGGGTTTGCTATTGGCCATCAACCAGCTGTGAGGCCTATGATGGAGCGAGCTTATCCAGAAGATGCCGATTCACTCCAACCTTGAAAAGATTTGGGTTATATGAGCGCGGAAATACAGATCCCAAATCTTGGCAGTATCATCATCAATCATCAATATTAATCAATACTAATAATAAATGTATGTATGTATGTATGTATGTACTATTTTATGACTGAGAAACGTAGTGTGTTCCTCTAAAGATTCCACTGCAAGAAGATACAAGATTACACAGTCCACTAATCGCAATGTAAGTATTATACACTAGCGGTCTGTTACGGCTTACCACGAACGGATGCAAATTATATAACAAAACCTTCCAATAGGTGTGCGATATGTGCAGTAGGTACAGAACTTGACAACCCTGAAATATATTTTTTTGTTTTATTTTCATATCCGAAGACACCTGCGGTCGTAATTGAGAATAGAGTTTTATTGCGTTTTCATACTTTTATGTTCTATCTTGTATTGAGTTTATATTACATTTATTTTTATTACATGTTTCTGGACTTCTCGACAGAGAGTCCATTGCGATATTCTTTTTGAATGTTACTTAGGGCTGCATTATGTATTAAAATTTGAATCGTTTAATTATTATTATAATAAATAATATCTTCACACATTCCAACTGGGCTTGTATTACTTTTTTTTTGTAAATACATACATTTATAAATACACAATAAATAAATTTGTAAATACACAAAACATCCATGAATCAGGTACAAAGGTAAATGATAGTTAAATACATAAACATTTTTCCCCTAGCGGGATTCGAACCTGCGACCGTTTGATTAACAGCTAGGGTTACTAGCCACTAGACCAAACGTGTCGTCAAATTGGTTGAGTGGTACTGCCTACTTTAGCAATCTATCTCAGGAGTCCAGAGTTCTCTTCTCAAGGTCTACTTTGGAAATGAACTTTTTAAAGTTTTGGTCTGTTTCTGGCAAGTAGTGACCGAGCACACTCGTCCAGCCTGTCTTACACTCCTAACCATAACCAATAACCATATTGACGACCAACTGTCCGTCAAAATTAGTGAATCTAACGAAGAAATCCGATACAAAAAAGGAAAAAAATTCGACACAAATCGCAAAAACAAATGTGACATTTATGGACTTAACCCAGTGTTAGTAAGCGCCTATTTCACAAACGTCAATTAGGCCAAACTGTCATTTAAAGTCACCGGTAACCGGGAATAATTTAGCTGATATACCTTTGTTTGTACGGTAAACGTCCCAAACATTAAATAGAAAATAATAAAAAAAAATCGGCTATCGAATGATGCAGTAAACCGAGTGCATAATTCAATATAACAGAAAATGATTTCTAAAAGTAACTAATCAACACTTTATTTGTAGTTCGTGAAAGAGGCCCTAAGACTAACACAAAATTGATTTAATACAGGAAATTCGATTGAAACAGTCGATTGAAATAGTTCCATGATCTCTTGATATAAGAATTGTATATTTATAAATTTAATTTATTTCTTTGTTGCATGTGCCGGTCAGAAACTCAGACGGACTAATTTGATGGGACTCTTTTATGCAAAGACGTTTATGATACCCACAAATTATCAATCGTTTTAAATAGTCCACTCGCTATATGTGCAGTATTGGGAGTCAGCCAAGATCGGCTGACCAACAGCTATAGATTCAATAAACTGCGCATTTAAATAAATTTACTTACTATGAACATTAGCAACAAGTACCTACCTTTTTTTTTACTGAATTATATTATTTGTTTTTTTTTTTTTTTTCAATTTGGAAGTTAAAAAAAAACTAATTTATACATAAAAAATCGTTTATCCTGAAGCTGAATTTTTGAAAATAGGTTTATTTTAAAACGTAAATAAGTGTCCGCTAACTAATATTATAAAAAGTAAAGATTTGTTTGTTTATTTGTTTGTTTGCATTGAATAGGCTACGAAACTACTGGAGCGATTTAAAAAATTCTTTCATTGTACGTAAGTTACATTATCAGCGAGTAACATAGGCTATGTTTTATAAAGCTACGCGTGCAACAGCTTGTTAGTTATAATTATTTACGGTTTGATGTACTTTTTAGAAAATACTGGCAGGCAGACAGACCTATTTAGTACAAAACCAGTTATTTGAGATTACAAACATACAGTTACATTTTATTTATTAAGTAGTATCGTTTATGTATTCCTCTAATTAATCAAATGAAGTTTTTATTCATAGTAAATAGTTACAATTGAGCTGAGAACACTCAGTTCTTTAAACATATGTAATGTTTGCCTAATTTAGCGCATAATAGACGTTTGTAAAACCGCTCATACGTAAACATTTCCATTTACAGCCGAACGAGTTTTTCCCCGCAAAGCGTTCCGCCATATTTCTTTTTTTCATATCAATTCGACAAAACGACAATTTTTCATTAAGAACGCGAGGCTGAAGCAAAAATTTAAACCTATTTACGGTAAAATATAAATACTGGATGGGAAAATGTATTTTATTTATTTATGTAATTATTATTGGTAAACATAGGTTGATTTAATTGAAGATGTGAGTGGATGAAGGTGGTATGTCGCATTTTTGGGTTTTTCGTTTTTATGCGTTGATGAAGGTAATATGTCTATATTATGAATGATTACAGACCTTAAGATAGTCGATTTAATAAATTTTTTTGGAAATTTAAAACTTCAAAAAGGTGTTATGTACAGTTAATTTTTAAAAACCAAATAGTGCAGAAAAGTTTACTTTTGTTAATGGAAGAGGGCTATGTATGACTTTTTTTAAAATTAAATAATAGAAATGTTTACTTGCTATCATACCATTAATATTTTAGGTTGTTTACACAACTTTTTTTTTCATCTTCACATATTCCACACAGCACCATCTAGTTCTACACTAAGCAACTATTAATGCTTGTATTATGGATACCAGACAGTTGATATACTACATAGATTACTTTTTTTTTGTAAATACATACATATTATTAATACAAACATCCATGACTCAGGTACAAAGGTAAAATTTTAACACATAAACATTTGCCCCTAGCGAGATTCGAACCCGCGACCGTTTGGTTAAAAGCTCGGTTTACTAGCCACTAGACCAAACGTGTCGTCACCAATTTTATTTAGTGAATGTTTAGATATAAGTATAGATTTTTAAAGTTAACACATATACATAATCAGAGTTCATAGGCCCATCGTTTTGTTAGTAAATAAAACCAGCAATTTTTTTCCTAACCTGTGGCAGGTAATTGGTTGGAAAACGGTGGGTAAATTCCGGGATTCACGCCTAATATAACATGAAACCTACAATGTTACATTAGGAGCAATGGTGGGTCGACCAATAAAAATATTTCTTCGATTCCAAGTGTAACATAGAATGAGGGTGTTTTACCTAATACTAGCATATAACCGCGACTTTTTTCGTGTTCCTTTTCTTAACTGTGGCGCCGTGGTTAGACCGCATAGTTCAATTTTTTGATGACAGATAAAATAAAAATAAATATCTTCACACATTACACACATTACCATCTAGATACCTACCAGACAGTTGATATACTACATAGTTTACTTTTTTTGTAAATACATACATACCTATTATAAATACTAATTAGGTACAAAGGTAAAATGTTTACACATATAAACATTAGCTCCTAGCGGGATTCGAACACGCGACCGTTTGGTTAACAGCTAGGGTTACTAGGCACTAGACCAAACGTGTCGTCGAACATTCCCTACATTCTGTATAGGAATATAGTGACATTTCTGTACTATGGACAAAGTGTATTCAAAATTACATGATGATAGGTTAAATAGTTAAACGTGAAAATGTAACAAACAAACTGACTTTCACATTAAAATTTATATTTAGTTATTTGCATTTAAGTTTTTTAAACATTATGGAATACATGCATTTTGTGATACGTTATTATTATTACCATCCCCAGGTAACACACTGCCGACCATAATAGAATTATTATAAGCCCTTGTGGGCACAGTCATCCCGTATTGGTTCTGTAGGGGTTTGGTTACTACCACTTCCCATCTTAAAAATGCACGTAGAAAAGTGAAATTAAACCTAGAGCTATAATAAATGCAACAGACTATGCTGTAATTTCAGTAGACTGTACCAAATTGACCATTTGTAATTCTGACAATTTGAAAAACTGACCATCTGAAAGTCTGTCCTTTTGAAAATCTGACCTTTTGAAAGTAAAGGTTTAATTATATATCTGATATCTAATTATAAATACATCTAGGACTAATTACATATCTCATTTTCTAGTTAACCATATTCTCCTCATTTAATTGAAAATGTTCCTGGAAAACTCAGAAGCCGAAAAATGTGTAAAATCCAATAACAATTTTTAAATAAAAATCAATGAATGAAGAACAAGATTTGAAAGCCTGATACAATTTTATATTAAAATGTAAAAAATGTTTTTCATTTAATTTTCAATCGTTTGCTCAAGGTAGTACGGTCGCAATTTGGTTAACACTCTGCGGTATGTCCATTTATAAAGGTTAGGCTTTCAAGCAAGCCCATCCCCGAGGTGCCGTTAACTCTAAATTCTGTAAAAGCCGTTTGTTGCTCGGCGTTTAGATCCTTGCCATTCTGCTGAGTGCTTTGAGATATAATTTTGAACTCAATTTTCTTCAGGGTAACATTCAATTTTCCTTGTAACTTTTGTATCATTATTACTCTGACGTTAAGAAGTAACCGTCTGACGTGTAATGCTGATGTGGAAGACGAAATGACGTCTTTGAATTATGTGCTTAGAGGTTTCTTGGATATGTCACAGGAATAATACATCCTATATTAAAAAGTTTAATTAAACTAACTGATAAATAGTTGGATATGGTACGTTTCTTTTTTCCCTATTTCTATATACCAATTTACATATTTTAGGCATTGGGCTACCAAATACTTTTTTGAATCCGACTGCGATGGTATCACATTTAACACGTTCAGCCAACTAAACAAACAAACTCATCATCTTTATTACATTAGGTATCACCGATTATTATAATTATTAAACAAATACTGTACCTACACAAATGAATAAATTGGAACAGGATTTGTGTGATTTGGAAGTAAATACACAATATAATATGTGAATACAATACAAAATGTTCTAGGATTTGATACCAGACACTGTTTGCAGTAGTACTTGCTAATTGGTTGTTACGAAGTTCATCGACTTCACTGGAGCTCTTCGAATATGGGTAGATATTCGTATACAGACATTACATATACAATACACGTGAAGAGTAACTAAGAATACTTTCATGTTCAAGTTTCAATGCACAGATATATCTATAACAGAAGCTTAGACCGTCCATTAGGGATATTCTATGTTATGTTTATAACATTAAAATGTTATGTAATATAATACTCAATCACTTGGAAACTGTTGAATTTATTTAGATAAAAAAAAAACTGTCATTACAGTCTGTATAGATTAGCAATAATTGTCAGTTTATCACATTTTTGGAGTTTACTCCTTAAGAATTGATTTGCATATAATTATAATGCATAAGTATGAAAATTTATGGGAGTAAAATCAAAATTTTCAGTAATTACGCCATCTACACAATATTATTTAAAAAAAGAACAATGTTCTTTCGGAGTATTTTAATTAAAAATTTTAAATTTAAATTGTGTCGGAGCTGACACACAATTTTTTTATAGGTCGACAGACATGCGGAAAATCCACATGGTTAACAGAAACTACACCATAGAAAAAAAGCCATTTCGAAATTTACTTGCAAACAGGCCTTCTTATACGAACTAGGAACGACTATAGGTACTATATACTGGGTTTACACTTTACTCGCATGACTACAAAAGTACATAGCTTCCCTCAGCGTATTATCATAATTAGCATAATTTCCTAAATTATATTAAATTAACTTCCAATACAGGTTTCCTTGCACGTCTTTGCATTTTCCTTTGCGCAATATTGAGCAATTGCGTCATGTGATCTGAACATTAACAGTAATTACAACTGTAATTATTGTTCATTAAAATAATTTCATAAAATTATATGTGCAAGACTGATATCAGTTTGAGTTTTCTTATTGATGTAATCAGAAATAACAAAGAGACAGGGTTTGTATGTTTGTAAGGTAACTTAAAAACTACTGGACCGATTTTAAAAATTCTATATTCACCTATAGAAAGCCACATTATCAACGAGTAACATTAGCGTGCGAAGTTGCTTGATATTTACTTTGCAAACGGTGTTAGCTAATCAACGCCGCAGGTGCTAATAGCAAAGATTTAAATCGAGAGATGCGGCATTACTAGCGAAAGTGTGTTACAAAATACAATATACATTATACTAAAGACAAAAGTATAAAATACATATACCTTTGTCTAAACACACTTTTAAACACAGACAACACATTCCTTACTTCAAACGTGACTGTGACGATAGCGACGCTCTCAACAAGCGACCGTCACTCACTGTAGCTGGCGTGCAACTGTAGTTGGGTTGAACGCCTGCGCCCAACCCATTGTTAAGAATTTTCGGTGTGTTTTTAGTATGGCGCGAGGAGATTACGCCGCATCTTTCGATTTAAATCTTTGGCTAATAGCATCTCAGCACAATGCTGAGCCAGTATCCGTTTCACTGCCGCGAGGACACATACATCTTTTACCTGTTTATTAATTTCTGTTTTGTTGTTTTTGTATTATGTTTGTGTCTTTGTGGTGCGTGAATAAAATTCTTTCTTTCTTTATATGACTCCCTCCCCCTTTTTAGGTTTTTCATACGTTTTCTCATACTTTGTTCTAAGTATATATAAATAATTTGTTAGAAAGTGTAAATCCCACCTGGATTCATAATATATTAGCTCAGTACTACATGGTGTATCCGCTAAAAGGGGTGATGTCGTGATATTCCTCACCCGCTCACTGTGTACGTGACCTTGTTTCAGTGTAACTAACAACAGTATATCAACTCAAAACAAATTTAGCGCACATCGTCATTCTCTTATATTTATACAAGACTTTTCCCGCGACTTCGTCCACGCCCCTTTTTAATGCTTAAAAGCATTAAAAATAAAAAATAAAAATGTGGCTCCGACGCCCGACTGGAGTTTACTCCTTACGAACGATAAATAAATAATTTAATATAATTAAAACATATTAATATAATATATTATATTAATATGTATTGAAGCATATTTGATTTTACTTCCATAAATTTTCATACCCCGGGCTTATAAATATGAAAATAGATTATTATGGAGTAAACTCCAGAAATCAACGTTATAACGTTATAATTATTAATAAGAGCTATAATTTATTCATTCTTTAGTGCTCATCTAAATATTTCTCTCATAAATTATATTTCTTAATTATAAAATTAAGTAATAAATTTAATATTGAATAATAATAATGAATTTTGGCAACGCTTATACCTCCTCACTAACCGAAATTGCTCACTCGGCTTTATTTTATGGTAAGGTCTACAGAAAGGTTCCCGGTTAACTTGGTGGTAAGTGACTACCATCAACTATAACACAAGGAACGCCAGAGGTGCTGCAAGTGGATTAAGTGGAGCTCTGGAAACCCTTACGAAAAACAACAGCAAATATGCTTAATTTCACTGTGGTTTTTTGGCCAATTGACTGCGAAACGCAGTGTGACCTGCCAAAGATGCTTTTCCACAGTTAAGTCGAATCTGGGACCTCCAATATAGAGCCTTAAATTTTAAAATGATGCCTCCATTTTTGAGTTCTCTTGGACCATCGTTTACCTACTTATTTTCAGTACACTTCGCAAAATGTACTGAGCTCCTTTTAGTTATAAAGACAGCGATGGATTTACTTCGCTCTTTCGAGTTATGAAGGTGGTTTATTAGGGTTCCGCGGGTCAAGTAAAACTAAGAACCCTATTTATGTTGCTTTATCACGTATACATTGTATCCTTTAACTTATATAAGCTAAGGTTAATCTCGTCAGATTAACTCAGAAAACACTGAATATTATTTTATTCGTGGAGAAAGGCGCTGGTTATACCTAAGTCAGGTATGACAGCGACTTTTGTCCTCAACTTTATGGTCACAATTTCAGCTGTAGCCACTCTAACATCAAGTGAATCTGAAATCTGAAGATCTCTATCTTATCTCTATCTTAATTCGTAAAAAAGGTATGAAGCAAAAAATATGTCCATTTTATTTATTTTATTTAATAAGGAACACAAAACTGTACACATTGAATACATGGTACATAAAGCCTTTCTACATAAATTACCTAACGAATACTAAAAAAAATAGCGGCACTCCGGGAGTGCCGAAAGAAGTGAAAACTTGAACAATTACGTGTTTATTTTTTGATAATTGTCAACAGAGGTGTCGGTTACTGTAACAATGTCGGTAACGGTAACAGTGTCGCGAGTTCAATGGTTTTTTCCCAACTCAAAAATGCTCAACGTGCCTAAAGAAGTTTTCACTTCAGAATTGGTATATTTTTTTATATATTTAAACACAAGGCAATATCTACATAAAATACACAATTGGATTACATCGGAATACAAAAGTGTAACGCCGACGAAGGGTAGAATCAATAAATAGACAAGAAGCTGGAAACTGAAGGGAGAAAATGTTTTCGTAACTGGCCTCGCGACAATATGCCGCATAAACTTGATCGCGTCACATAAAATATAAACAAAGTTGTGTTTTCTTTCCATTCCTTGTTCCCCTCGACTCTGCACAGATTAAATATGGTTACAGTGTATATTCTCTGAAGAAAAAATATATAAATACTAGCGGACGGACCTAGCAGATGTTTTCCTGCCCGAACTCGAAACTTCCACGATTAACTCTTAAAGTACTGAACCGAATTTGATAAAATTTCATAGCTATCTGATCCAACTTAAAAGATAGGATAGTTTTTATTTCGATTATATTGCAAATTACATGTTTTTTTATCGAACAAAGTGTAAAGTTCCACTAGTTTCTAACAGATGGCGGTGTAAGTTAGTTTATTGACATATCTTTACACAATATATTAATTTAAAAAAAAGCTTGTAACAAAGTCCTCTGCGGCGTCTCTCTGTCTGTTGTCTATCTGTTCGCGATAAACTCAAAAACTACTGCACCGATTTTCATGCAGTTTTCACCAATGGATAGAGTGGTTCTCGAGGAAGGTTTTAGTACAACAAAGCTACCCGGGCGAAGTCGCGGGCAGTAGCTAGTGCATAAAACAGATATAGGAAAATTTTACTGCTTCAACATGTATGAATGTAAATAAAGTGATATAAATTCATTTTGATATAATCACTATACAAGGGTGTAAAAACCATAAATTTACATAATGATTTTAAATAATATAATTTCAATAGACACCATATAAAGTGTCCTAACTGTTCCTGTGTGTTTATTGTGTGATAATGGTCTTTATGGAGAATAGGACAAGGGTCTTGCAAGGAGCTCTTAGCATGTAATATTAAAATAATATGACTTTTCCTTGTTTTAACAGCTAAGCCTACTTAAGGCTGTCCCTCGAATTGCAATTTTAATTTTCAATTTCCTGTGGAGATGTGAAAGTTTTTTTTTTATACAAAAATTATTTTCAATTATATTATTTCTAATTAAAACTCTAATTACATATTTTTATAATAAAAAAGGCACAGTTTTTTTTTCAAATCCCTTATCCAGTGCACTTGGACTACTTGTGGCCATCAAGTAGTACAAGTAGTGCAAGGGGATTTTAATCCTATCGTCGTAAGAGAACTAGTACGTCATTTAGAAAAATATATCTTATTTCACAGAAGAGAATAAGTCAAAATGTTCAAAAAAAAAGCTAATACCAGTATTCACCCCCTTTTGTAAAAATTCAACCAAAATTATTTTAAAAATTGGAATAAAATATTTCAAATTTTTTTATCACTAAGGCCCTCTTTCACCATCTGTCAAGTAGGCTAACCGTCATTTAAAGTCACCGGGGATAATGGAGCTCATAATATACTTTTGTTTGTACAGTAAAAGTCCCAAACCTTAAAAAAAAAATTGTCTATTGAAGGATGCAGTAAACCGAGTGCATAATTTAATAAAACATTAAATTATTTTTAAAAGTAACTAATCAACACTTTATTTGTGGTTGGTTAAAGAGGCCCTTAATATCATGAATAGCCAGAAAACAAAAAAAAAGATACAAAGACAATTGGTTAACAAACAGTAGATAACGGTACTATCTATTTATAATAGCTTAAAGGATTTGTGAAACGAACTATAATTAATCCTTCATCCAAAGAGCTTAGCCATAATCTTATTATACCATTTATTAATAAGATATTTGAGAATATACGTTGCTTTTCCATTAGCCCCTAAAACAATTTTCAATATAATTTCGTTGATGCGAAAAATTTAAAAATTATTTTGAACTGTTTCATTTTTAACTATGGATCTCTTAAACATGTTTTTTTGTAAATATTTTTTTTAAGTTCAAATAAGAAGAGGTAATTTTTATAAGTTAAAATGAAACTTATCCATATTTTTCTAGAACTCCAAGTAACTTAAAAATTATATTTTATTCAATTTTAATACGACTAAAATATTAATTTACTACTTAATATTATAAATTTGTTTGTTTGGTTGAACGCGTTAATCTCAGGAACTACTGGTTCGAATTGAATATTTTTTTTTTGTGTTGGATAGTCCATTTATCTAGAAAGGCTTTAGGCTATATAAACATTTTGAACGCGGGCGAAGTCGCGGGCAACAGCCAGTCTTTAATATTATGTAACTTGTGGTTTACATCTTCTTGATAATTTGAAGCCATGCATATGGCTCGCTGACTTCAAATTGGTTCGTAAAAGCAATTTACCTATCGTCACCTAGTTACTTGTGTCGCCTTTCCCGCAAATACGCTAAGGGTTGCAAACTGAGGAAGTTAATCACATTATCAAACCCCCTGACCCCCACTAAGACCAACAAACTACGAACGCAAAGAACATTTTAACGAGTTGCAGAACTAGAGTTCGTACTCGTTAGCAGTGGCGGTGTTTGGATTTGAATTTTAAATTTATTATCGACACCGCGAGAAGTATTAATTTTTATTTTCAACAGGAGTTTGAAATTTTAGACAGCAACTAAAGTGAGGTTTAATATTTTCTCGTTAAGTCTGTTTTTTAATCTCAGAGACAAAAATGACACATGCAAATGTCAAGTTTGCATATAATGATACCATGAAATGTATGTAATGCATGTCAAATGTAATGTCTGTCATTTTTGCCTGAGATTAAAAAACAAACTTTAAAAGAAAAATGAGTAAATAATATTATACTTCTTTTACAAAATACAAAATAGTTTGGATACTTAGAGGAGCTAGAACACAACATTGGATCTGCAAGAGCGATGTTGATTATAGAAGGACTAGCTGGTTCCCGCGACTTCGTCCGCGTTGAGATAGTCTATAGCCTATAGCCTTCCTCGATAAATGGACTATCCAACACAAAAATAATTTTTCAATTCGAACCACAAACAAAACTAACTAACTATCTTAGGCCTCAAACTTGCTCCTTAGCTGGTTGTAGGCCAAAAGCAAACCCATCTCTAATAAAAAAAAATAGATTAAGGATAAGGGAAGGAAGGGATGGGGTAAAGGACTCTGGCATTACTTACTCACTCACCGAAATACAACAGCACATATGCTGTAAAATAGATATAATATATTCATAAAGATATACACTTAAGAAAAAGAGACGCGGAGAAAGCCTCGGGTAAAAGCTAATAAAAAATTATTATAAATTTCAATTTACTTCCTTCAATTCAATTCCTAAAATGTATTTTTAGTTCTAAAGTAAGCGAAGAAATCTTGTCTTGTTAAGTATGATGCACTTATATCCAAGTTTGCAGGTAAACAAATAACATGCCGCTATAAAAGTTGTGATCTTATAATGAACTTACTTAGTTATAATAAGCGTTTATAAAACTAACAAGTGGAAACAATATTATTTAAATTTTTATACTAATTAAGAATTAATTAATTAATTCTTAATTAATTAAGAAAATTTAATTTATACATGCTCATTAAAAACATCGAAATACTACAACTATGGAATTTGCGTCACAATGCCAAAGCGGCACATAAAAGTACGCCTACAACGAAATCATGAAGGCGGACTCTTGTCTTCGCGCGTCAATGGTAAAAGGTAGTAACGACCAAGTTCTACTATTCATTTTACACTCGAATGTGTTGACGTAAAGTCACATTTTCATTTAATGAAAATGACATATATAACAGAGTTGATGCTCTACACATGTAATTTTTAAATCTATACTATTATATAAAGCTGATGAGTTTTTTGTGTGTTTGGTTGTACGCGCTAATCTCAGGAAGTACTGGTTCGAATTGAAAAATTATTTTTGTGTTGGATAGTCCATTTATCAAGGAAGGCTATAGGCTATAGTTAGTGTTCAATAAAGTTCGTAGGGTTTTTTTATGGCGTGCGAAATCCATAGTTGTAGTACATTGATGATTGAAAATATTACCTAGTCAATTTGATAAAAAAAATGTAGCTACAATGTTTAGTATTGTATATACTTCAATTTTGTGTATAGTTAATTGAAATAAGTGTGATTGTTATATATATTATATGGAAGATGACAAAAAGAATGGTATCTTGGGTTTATTTAGAGTTTATTTAGGTGGTTCAGGAATGTCATAATCATGGCACTATGAACATTTTTAAAGTAAATTTGCAATTAAATGGGAATAATATTTTCTTAATAAAACAAATTATTTCCAAGATACCAGTATTCAAACTAAGGTTTTTGCAAAATTTCCCAAACGATTGTGCAAACCGCATCAAAAGCAATTTTATAAATTACGAAAGCAGATGTTGATGGTAAACTCGTCTTTTTACTGTTTACTGATAAAATATTTTTATGTAAGTATATCACTTTTTCTGATCACGTATCAGTAGTACATTTCACTATCTGTTCCCGACTAAGGGTGACATGGGAGGGCAAGAAAAAGGTTTTCTCTAAAGAGGACCCTTTTTAACGAGGTGACGTCATGGAGTGGTTACACTGTGCGACCGGGACCCGGAAATATGTTAAGAGTTTTCCACTCGATTATACCTCGAACTTTTAGAATAAATATATTTTTTTATTTGAATCTAATATCGTGTAAATTGATACTCTTGTTTGATTTAAATTTTAAGGACTTTATTATAGACTAGCTGTTGCACGTGATTTCGTCCGCGTAACTTTAAAAAATACTAGTTGGCGCCCGCGACTTCGTCCGCGTTGAAAAGAAAAAAGTAGCCCATCCTGTGACCCGTACGTCTAAATGTTTATCTACCAAGTTTCATGAAAATCAGTTAATTCGTTTAAGAGTTATGGAGGAACATACATACAAATACATACATACATAAATACAGAAAAAAATTCTAAAAATATCATGTATAGAGCCTATAAACACGATATCTCTGAAAACAAAGTAACTTACTCCATGACCAACCCTTACAGATTTATTATTAGTATTGATGATTAGTGTTGATTGATAGCCTATGTTACACCCTGATAACGTAGCTTACTATAGGTGAAAGAATTTTTCAAATTGGTTCAGTATAGTTACGGAGCCTATTCAATTTAAACAAACAAATCTTTTCTCTTTATAACATTAGTATATAGATATGTATGATAAAGTTTTCACTATTGCAAAGAGCGATAAACAACAAGGTTTTGTGTAATTTGTCAATTTTATTATTGTATACCCTATACAATAACAAAACTTACAAAAGCACTAGTGCATAAAACTTAAAAGGAATTTATTAATTTTAGCGGATCATGTCTCAAAGTCCTAGAGACTATGTCATAGAAGCGAACATAGTCTCTTAGGACTTTCACCCTTACCATCAAGGTCTACAACAAATTTTCATTTGCTTAGATGCCTAGATGACATTAGCTACTTACCATCAAATAGACAATTAGCCTGTCAGTTGCCATTATCGTCATAATAAGTATATAGAAACTAGTGATGTGCCAGATCGTTAAAAATGTAGATCCGCGGATACGGATTCGGATATTTGGTGTCAAGATCCGCGGATACGGATACCGATACGGATCTTTTAAGAAATAAAGAATGATCTCAATGGAATTTAATACTTTTTCATTGCTACCTAATCACCTATATGTAGAATTTCAGCTATGAATTAAAAATTAATAATGGAAAAGATCCGTAAAAAGTAACGGATACGGATAAGGATATTTGGTCTTAAGATCCGCGGATACGGATACCGATACGGATCTTTTAAGAAATAAAGAATTATCTCAATGGAATTTAATACTTTTTCATTGCTACCTAATCACCTATATGTAGAATTTCAGCTGTGAATTAAAAATTAATAATGGAAAAGATCCTTCAAAAGTAACGGATACGGATACGGATACGGATCTTTCTTCTCCCTCGGATATCCGCGGATACGGATACGGATACGGATATCCGGCACATAACTAATAGAAACACACACATCCCGCTATCATTCACACACAGGGTGTTTAAATGTGAGAGGGAATGTTTCAAGTGCAGTAAATTTCCATACAAATACTAAATTTAGTTAGAAACTGCGCTCCAGTGGGAGGATGACGGTGATAATACGGTAATGTCCGACTTTACGCTCCTAACTATAATATAAAGTGTTCAACGTTTGCTATATGTTACGTGCGATAATGTAAACTGTCTCCTCTCTGCTTCTTAAATACAATTAATTACATTGGATTTATTTGGATCTGCTTACATTTGAAAACACATGAGAAAGTTTACGACTCATTAACATTTTGTATAGAATAAAAAAATTAAACGTACAATCATAATACTCTAATTAAAAATATTAAACTAGGTACTACAAAAAAATGTACTAAGAAATATATTACAAAGGTGATGTAAAATTAACAACAAAAATATGATTTTAAAAAAAACATATTTTTAGATGACTTTTACCACTTGGTAGAAGGCAATATATTAATCCAATTTTAGTTTATAAAATATTTTTAGAAGTTGATAATACTTTTAAAACACCTTAAAGTTATAATTTTGCCATCGTTCTCTTTCTTGTATTTATAAAAAAGGTTAAGCTGAGAAATATTGCTTCAAATCCAACTTCACTATATCTGCTAATAATATAGATAATACGAAACCTTATATGATATGGTATGAAGTGAAATATTATGTACAAGCTTACCTACACAACTTTGAAATTAAAAGTCGTCTCGGTGATATTTTAATCTAACAAAAGCTTAGTGAAGATCTAAGTTTTCAAAGAGCTTTATTACGATGAGTCTTGAGTCAAGAGGCTCTTGTAGTTGCTTTATTAAATACAGCTTGGAATTTCAGTTGCTACCCAATTTTTTGGCATTAAGTAGGTACACCTAAGACATATACAAGAAAACGTAAATCGAAAAAAAGAGAAAATGCATAATATAATATCTTTTGTAACTGAATGCTATGGGAAAAAGTCATTTGTAACAATGTACGACAAGAGAAAAAGCATGTAATGACAAAAGTGACGAAACATGACAGGAGAAAAAGCTTGTAATGACAAAAGTGACGAAATATAACAGGAGAAAAAGCATGTAATGACAAAAGTGACAAAATATGACAGGAGAAAAATCATGTAATGACAAAAGTGACAAAATATGACAGGAGAAAAAGCATGTAATGACAAAAGTGACAAAATATGACAGGAAAAAAGCATGTAATGACAAAGTGACGAAATATGACAGAAGAAAAAGCGTGTAGTGACAAAGGAGACGAAATATAACAGGAGAAAAAGCACGATATGACAAATTTGTTTGTGATAAAATGTGACAGGAGAAATCTTATAAAAATCAAAACCTATAAATAAATTGAACTGACCAATTAAACTTTCACCAATTAAACTGGACATGTTTCCAGTACAAATTAATCAAATGAAATGTTTATTTCAACTTTAGCTGTAACATAGAGCAATTCGCATAATTATGACAAAGTTTGTATTACGAGCGTCCAAACGAGCTCGTGTTATGTGCACTTGCCGAATTTATACCAATTACCGAAGCGCCCTCACATTTATATGGTTTAACTGTTCGTGCTTAACAAAACATCTACATGTGTCTTTCTTACAACGGTGGTATTTCCACGTATAAGGCTTCATACGACAGATTGTGTTAAAAATACTTGAATTTATATTATCCCAGTGAATTTTGTAAGTTTGACACAAAATAATACTAAATTATAAAGAGAAGATTAGTATTGTAAAGAATAACCTCAAAAACTACTGCACTTTTTTTAAAAATCTTTATTTAAGGCTTTTCCCTTAGGGACATGTCGCCTAAATACTGCACTGATTTTAAAAATTATTTCACCTATAGAAAGCTACATTATCAGCGAAGCCAATAATTGTGCAATGCTTCAATTCAAAAGGATATTTAAAAAAAAAAAGAAGTCGCAACTTGTGACTGTGTACATTTATTTGTTGTATAATACATTCGTTTGAAACCAACAATTTATTACATGTAGCAAGTGTTGTTTTTATGATGAGGCGTTGTGAGCTCCTGCATATTTGAGTGGCTGCGTACCACAGTACTTATAGCAGGCAGTATAGAAAGTGTGCATTATGGAGTATGGAATATTTTTACTAATAGCGCACATTTCGTGAACAAAAGCACACATGCTGTTATTTCACTGTTATTCACATGCGGTCTTCTGTATGGGGGTAGTTACTGTCGCTAGACGGGCTACCCAAATGACTGCTAAACGCAATATGGCCTGCCGGTACTTGAAATATAATATTATAATCAATAACAAGTCTTATCTTATTTACAATGAATGTCAAACAAAGCTTAATAGAAATATGTATATAATATCTACCTATCTTATCTTATCTAAACGAAAAATTCTCGTATGCCACGACGATCTCGCAAACGGCTCTAACGATTTTGACGAAAATCTAGGCAAGTATTCTTCAATTTTTTATCTATGTTTCATAGACTTTCTTTCCTAAATATAAAAAAAAAACTTTTAACCTTTTATTGGCCCGAGCGAAGCTCGGTCACCCAGTCTAGTATCAATAAATATAAAAACTTATTAAAATTTAAAGATATAATTATATTAGTTTCCATACTTTTTATTGTTTATATCGTGAATTGCGCAAATACTGAAGACGAGAAAATATAACCTCAAAAATATCACTCTCATTTCACGTAGGTATACGCGACGTTTTTGAGGTTGTTAGAATTTACACTGTTATTGTCATTTGCACAATGAAGCACGCCTTTGTAATCTATGCAGAGTTGTGCTATAGCTATAACCTTCATTTACATAAATTTAACATACTACGAGTATACTATAATTTTGTAGGTATAGAGCTTATATTATATAATTAAAAAAAAAAATAGTGGCACTCCGGAAGTGCCGACAGAAGTGAACACTTGAATGATTACGTGTGTATTTTTGAATCGTCAGGAAAGTTCGTTAGGAAGTCGGTTACACGGTTACAGGTCGCGAGTTCAATGGTTTTTTTTCCCATCTCAAAAATTGTTCTTATTTAAACTGTCAATTCAATTAGTTTTCGCAAGGATGTATTGTTACGTAACATATTCTAGTTTCAGTGGTATTGTGTAGATGGTGCAATATCTGAAAACATACAGAGGTGTTGGTTACACGGTTACTATTACAGGTCGCGAGTTCAATGGTTTTTTTCCAATCTCAAAAATTCCCAACCTAAAGAAGTTTTCACTTGAAAAACACTTCGTTATTTACTACAAGAAACTTAATTACGCAAGAAATAGGTTCCAAAAATAGACAAAGTAATATTATTTAAATATTATTTAGTGAAAACCGATTAGCGTATACAGACAGTCAGTCAGATTATGTAAGGATATATTATATATATTAAATATTTCTACTAAAATGTCATCAAGATAACTGAAGTGGAGTAGAGAATTTGACATTAAAATAAAATATTTTTTATATAAAAATCAAATTGTTTTATTTAAAATCGCAAACATTTCATTCTGTCTCTGACAGAACTGCATAACAATTTTTAACGAACTCACTGAAAAAATAATTATACTATGTAGCAATCCTTAAAAATGGAGTTTTGATTCTTTTATTTCGAAAAACAAAACTATGTTATTCATCAGAATGTGATGAAACTTCATTGGGTTGATAGAACCCCAAAGTGGTTACTAAAACCCAAAATCCTGAAAAGGTTTTTACGCAGCATAGCAACGTATGCAGATAGTTTATTAATAACTATAAGCTGACCCTCGACTTCGTCTGAATATTGCAAAATATAATATTATCTAAATAACGCCTGACATCTTTATCACTGTGACGACGGTGGCGCCACCACGGTGACAGTGGCACCTAGTTTTTTATATTTTCAGACGATCTTTCGGCAACCTAAAAATTTTGCAAGATAAAATTGTAGTTTATCCAGGTAAATTTGTATAGCAAATTTAATCCAATCCTTTGAGTCGTTTTTACGTGAAAGAGTAGGTAACGAACATACCTATGTACATCCAAGCATCTATCCATCCTCGCAAACATTCTCATTTAGGTCTATACCTAATAGAATTACTTAGTACGAAGTTAACCACCCAAAACTATAAACTTCTAAAATCTAGATTATTTTTTGTAAAAACATGCTATAAATAATATTAACTTGTTAATTATTAGCTCTTAGACATCACTTGATCAACTTATATAGAGGGCTTCTGAAGACAATGTAATAAGTACTTGTACAAATGTACATATTAAACACATAACAAATATTGAAGATCCCCTATTATTATTAAACTACTGGGTTTTGCCCGCGACTTCGTCCGCGTCCGATCGCTACTAAACTTCACATTATTACCCTCTGGACTAATGTGAAGGTTGTCTGAAAATTTTATCAAAATACATACATACATACATACATACATACATACATACATACATACATACATACATACATACATACATACATACATACATACATACATACATACATACATACATACATACATACATACATACATACATACATACATACATACATACATACATACATACATACATACATACATACATACATACATACATACATACATACATACATACATACATACATACATACATACATTTATTATTAATATTGATGATTGATGATGATATTGATGACACACACACATTTTATATAGACTAACCGCTGCCCGCGACTTCGCCCGCATAACTTTGTAAATTATAACCACTCCTATCCATTGGTGGAAACATCATGAAAATCGATGTAGTTTTTGAGTTTATCGCGAACAGACAGACATACAGACAGACGCGACGGAGGACTTTGCTTTATAATAATATGTAAGGATATAATTCGAGAGATCAAGAGAGACTGGTTTCTGTGGTTATTGAACTGTTGGTCGTCTTTGCTTAGACATCTTGATATCATTTAACTTAGATACTCGTAGTAGCGTTGAGCTGAAATGGCGGTTAAGTTGGATCAAGACAGACAGAATAACTTAATCCATGCATTGTTGCATCAATATTACTTACTCAATTGGATGTACTGTTCTGTAGTAGTTTACATATTATGGAAAATTTAATTAAGTTATACATATAGTATTCATCTATCGTTTCTATAATATATTACTAGCTGTTACGGCTTGTAAAGCCTATGTTGCTCGCTGATAATATAGCTTTCTATAAGTGAAAAATTTTCAAAATAGATCCAGTAGTTTTTGAGTTTATTCAATACAAACAAACAAAAATACAAATATTCTCTTACTACTTCTTACTTTAAATAAACTTATGTTCCAAATTTGAGTAGTTTAGGGCCTCTTTCACCAATTACAAGTTAAGGGTTAATTAGTTACTTTTAGAAATAATTTTATGTTTTATTAAATTATGCACTCGGTTTACTGCGTCGCTTCGATAGGCCAATTTTTTTTTTATTATTTTCTTTTTAATGTTTGAGACTTTTACCGTACAAACAAAGGTGTATCAACTCCATTATCTCCGGTTACCGGTGACTTTAAATGGTGGTTAGCCTACTTGACAGATGGTGAAAGAGGCCCTTAAATTGTTTTTGTAATTATCCTGACCTGACTGCAACCTTTTGCAGACATTTTGCAACCAAGACTGAATTGAAAAAAGATATTTTGCCTGCCGTCTGCCTGTTTAAAAATAAAAAAGTTGCATCTCGGGCGAAACCGGGAGCGGGTCGCTAGTTAAGAATAAATTTCACATGGGAATGGTTTAACTTTTTGAAGGAATTTCAAATTTTAACACTCTTAAATTTATTTAAATAAAAAAATCTAAGACAATAAATAATCTGGAGCAATATCGTAGATCTTCCGTAAGTATTTTTATAAAATATTTTAGATTTATGGAAGACGCCAAGTGAAAACAAAGTTTAAAGTTTACAAGTTTCATACGTACGTGAGGCGACTACAAAAATCCATTATTGCAACGTCTCTAATGCCAAAGATAAAGTAAATAGAAATGAACTTACAACTTTGAAAATTAGTTCACTATAATTCTTTTAATTTCCGGGTTCGATTCCCGGCGGGGTCAACTTTGGAAATTTTAATGTAATTTTCAAAATTGACTCTGGTCTGGATTTGAAAAGTAGTGGTAGGGCACACTGCGTTTCGCAGTCATTTGGGCAGCCCGTCTGGCGGCAGTAACCACCCCCTTACAGAATACCACCGTGAAATAACAGCATATGACTTTGCTGTTGTGTTTCGGTGAGTGTGTAAGGGATGCCAGAGCCCATTACCCCTTCCCTTCCTTATCCCATATCCTTAATCCTTCTATGGTCGGCAGCGCACTTGTAGCACTTATGGCGTTACTTGTGTTACAGGCGACGGTAGCCACCTACCATCAAGTGGACCGTCAGCCTGTCTGTCGACCTTACATAAAAAATTAAAATCAATTATTATCCATACTAGTCCATATTAATATTATAAACTAGTGGGTGCCCGCGACTTCATCCGCGACCATTTTTTTTTACATACAAACAATTCCTGATTATCCCTTTTATCTATAAGTGAAGACAGAATTAAAATCGGTCCAGCCGTTTAGGAGGAGTTCACATAAAGATGTGAAAATAACTGTCTGTCTGTCTGTTACCTGTTTACGCCTAACTGCTCAACTCGTCATCATAAAATTTTACACCTTACATCCAGAAAAAAGTACTATTCCCAAGGGATCATCTCAATAGAATTTTTTTTTTTAGTTTGGACGCAATCGAAGTCGCGGGCAGCAGCTAGCGGGCTTATTTAGAATAACATGAATGTAATCCATGACATAAATGGTTAATGTAAAAATATAAAAATTCATGAAAGTATACAAAAATTTAATTGCAAATAAAAATAAAAAATGTTCGTTTATTAAGAAGTAAAAATGTTTGTAACCCCACCTGTGCAGAGGTCGCAAACCTTACATTAAGTGTTACTTAATGTTAACGAAGAAAAAATCATTACAACCAGATATTGATTGTGATAACAAGTTCCGGGCCAGTTTTGATAGTCGACCGTTCAACGACCCAGCATCGGCACCGCAAAGGAAAAATTATACGACTCATCTGTTCGTTTTTTATTTTATTTTTTCAGGTGTAACTTTTTCCACGTAAGGGAGGAGGTATAGTGGAAAACTAAACTCACTTCATCAACATGAGGTTCTTTTTTTCTTTTCGTTTATGTAAACGCTGTTTATGTTTATGTAACAGTTCCACCTTCCTTGTCCGAACTGCTAAAGATTGGAACTCATTACCTGCGTCCGTGCTTCCTCAAAATTACAATCTCGGGGTCTTCAAATCAAGGGTAAATGGGCACTTACTAGGTAAGCGTGGTTCACCTGCACCTTACATCAAGTGAGATCGCGGCTGCCTTGATTTTATATAAAAAAAAAAGTTGTCAGACAGGCTGACGATCTACTTGATGGTAGGTGGCTAACATCGCTTGACGGTACCACATGATAGTAGGATTTTTTTATTATTTATTAGAGATGGGTTTGCTCTTGGCCAACAACCAGCTGTCTAGCAAGGTTGAGGCCTTTGATGGAGCGGCCTATAATAGGCCTATGATGCCTATTCACTCGAACTTTGAAAAGATTTGGGTTATATGAGCTCCGAAATACGGATAAAGGATACCTTACGATAGGAAAATGGGCTTCGGTATCCCTAATTCGCTCATTGAAAAGCACACAGCAAAAAGCAGTGTGCTGTGCAACTATTTCCCAGACAAAAGAGCCACCTTTGAAAATTTCATTTACAAAATTGGCCTTGTCGGGAAAATTAAATTAGGGCTATTCTAAATTAATCAAGTATTTTATTTTATTGTGTCATTGTGAAATTTATATTGAAACTAACTGGCGCCTGCGAGTTCGTCCGCGTTGAAAAAGAAAAAGGTAGCCTATCCTGTGTCCTGTACGTCTAAATTATCTACCAAGTTTCATGAAAATCAGTTAATTCGTTTAAGAGTTATGGAGGAACATACATTCATACAATATATACACTTACAGATTTATTATTAGTATTGATATTTAATTTTAAGCTTTAATCATTTTAAGTGACTTAAATTGGAGCTTAACATAGTGAAGAGATGATATACTTAATCACTATAATTAATTATGCATCACGTAGTGTGCCTTGCTACTGGCTTACAAAGTTAAGTAAGATCTTTAACGTTCAAATTTAAATTGTAACCTATATTATTTGCAACCTCATATTATTATAGATTTATAATAATGTTTTGTACTTATTTCACTATTTAAGTTTATACTAGTACTAGATTTTCCAAATGGCTTTATTTTATAACTAGCCACTTGGCACAGAATTGAATTTTTCAATAATTTCTTAACTGATGCTTACGTTATAAAATAAACATATTTTACAAATTTTAGCTTTTTAGACTTAGTAGTTTAGGCTGTGTGTTGATAGACAGTTAGGGCGAACTATTTTGTTTAGTATAAGCGCCTATTTCACAAACGTCAATTAGGCCAAACTGTCATTTATTTAAAGTCACCGGTAACCGGGAATAATATAGTTGATATACCATTGTTTGTACGGTAAACGTCCCAAACATTAAATAGAAAATAATAATAAAAATTCGGCTATCGAATGATGCAGTAAACCGAGTGCATAATTCAATATAACAGAAAATGATTTCTAAAAGTAAGTAATCAACACCTTTACATGTAGTTTGTGAAAGAGGCCCTAAGTTTATTATTTTTTCTAAGCTGGCCGTAATGCATAGAACTGCATAGGACTGCATAGGACTTGTATTTAGCTTACTGCTTATAATTTTGTGTTCCTGTAACTACATAAAAAAAGTAATAAGTAGAAATATCATCAAAATCACCCCCTTTCGATATAAAAACCAAGCCATAAATCTGTTTTCTGGCCTTATCTCGCGTTGTTAAATGAAAATGGCCTAATACTTTTAACCAATTTAACATGAATATTTACGCATCACTGAACAGCTTTATTGAATGGAGTTTTCGAGCAGAAAGTAAATAAATATCAAAGGCATGACGTTCACGCGACGATGTCATGTAATAGGCATGTGTATAGTCATGTATAATCATGAGTGCCACCGCATCTGCCTCGAGTTGTACAAACAAAAACACAGCGACAACATTTAGCATGCAAATGGAGAACCGAGCACCATATTTTAACCTAGTTTTAGTTTCATGCTTCATTACAGCTGTTTTACTATTTTCATGATTTATTTCTGTGACTTAGGTTTGCGACCTCTGCACGGGAGAGGTTGAAAACATTTTTATTTCTCTGTTTTTACATATCAACTGCATTATAATTTTGGTATAAATTCATGACTTTTTAAGTTACTTGATATTAGCTCATCAAATTATAACCAATCAAATTAAGCAATAGTAACCAATCAAATCAATTAAACTCGATATTAGCTGAACTCAGTCACGCTTCGCTGCTGCGTGCGCGGTTCTGGATACTGCTTAGATATAATACTATTTTCTAAAACAAAGTAGCCCAAATTACTCCCTATAACTTTAGCTATTTGCCAGTGAAAGTTCCGTCAAAGTCTGTCCAGCCATTCCGGAGATTAGCTAGAACAAACAGACACGTAAAAATTGTCTTTATTCCTTATCATTTATCCTTAGCTGAGCTTTTGCATCCCCAATGGTGTTCGTTGACAGTTATAATCTGCCTTCACGTCGATTATAAAATGTATAAAAAATGAAAAGAAAAAAACTAAAACTGTCTACATAAAACTCGTAGTCTAATATTTCTTCTGATTTCCATTGCAATTACAAAAAAGGGGAAGAAAAATGATATCTTGTCATTTGTATGATTGAAGCAATAAGTCGATATGACGTGGAAAATACTCGTAGAACAGACGGAATCCAATAATCGAGTATTCAATGTGAAATCAAAAATCGCAGTAATCGAGTTATGGCACCATCGGAAACAAGGTTCTATATTGTGTATGCCTTTGTTCGATGCTCAAAATGTTATATCGTTCGAAGTGGTATGTGTAAGAACGCGTAAAATTCAGCATTGAAATTACACACAGTTTGGTTTATATAATTGCATTGTCTATTATATATATTTCAAATTATTAAACTAGAATTAGTAGGATTTTCTCTAGGAATTCTGTAAGGTGATGGTCAGCCACCAGACGGGCTGGTAAGTTTATGACTGCAGACATCTTGCCACTACTAAACTACCATTTATGTGAAACGACTAATCGAAAAAAAATAGAAATAAGATTAAAAAGCAATTTAATCTGTAAAGAGAACGGATAAAACGAAATTTTCATATATATAAAAAATAGTAAAATTTAATATCAGTGTTATGTTAGATAGGATTTCCACAATGCCGCCAAATCCAGGTTTACAATGCGAAATAAATATCATTGGAATATAAAATCTCAGCAAAATCCCATGTTAACACCCTTTCATGGAAGGATTTAAATTTTTGTTTCAGAATAGCGCGCATTGATTTTGTATATTTTATGAATTACTCACTTAAAAAAAAGGGTATAATAAGTGATTGCCATCAATCAACAAAGGTTTTTAGCATCAATTGATTTCAAAGCTCAGTCCTCTGTCCTGTGGTGTTGTATCCTGATATACTCGTATTTTATCTGTTATTTATTCTCCTAATCATTTTTATTCCTTAAGTAACCCTGGGGTCTTGCACAAGTTTATAAAACATCTCGTCTTATAGGCTTATAGCCAGCACTATATCATTTAAATTTTTATCTTATATATAAAAATCTATTGCCGTGGATTGCCCTAATCTTTTCAAAGTTCGAATGAATAGGCATCTTCTGGGTGAGTTCGCTCCATCTTAGGCCTCATCCATGCTACTCAGCTGGTTGTTGGCCAAGAGCAAACCTGTTTCTAAAAAAAAAACCGCTAACTAGTTTTAAATCACTTAAAGGATAAGGGAAGGCTTGTATATACAAAACATGCACTCTGGGTGAAATTCTGTAGTCAAATATAAAATAAGAAAGCGAGCCAACCCTGGTTGAGCTTCTACTCAACCAATCATGATAAAATATTGCATACACGTTGTCACGGATACAAGAAAGGACATGACATACCTTTCATCTAGAAAACAGTTCCCGAAGAATCATCCGAAAAAAAAATCATGGATCCTAGACGTGGGAGCCAAGTGGAGGGAGGGCTGACCGAAACATATAAACTAAGTAGTGAAGATTCAATATATTACTACTCATATAATTATTTTTGTCTGGTTTTAATTTTTTTTTAAAATGCTTAAGTTAAAAGAACGTGCCGCGTTCCAATTCGCGGGCAAAAGCTAGTTACATATAAAAAGTTTTTAATAAAAATGTCCAAGGTAAAATTACCCCTAAAACTAAAACTGAAACTAGTATAAAACGATTACCAGTAAGAGAATTTGAAGTAGAACAGCGTTCAAATGAAAATGCTTACTCTTTAAAAGAATATTTGCAGATTCAAAGAGAATCTACTTTTCCGCTTATCCGTTCCCCAAAATCCGATGCAAGACGATATCGTCTTCCAAGTCAAATAACTCTCGTTTCAAGCACTTCCGCAATATCCAAAAGGCTCGGCATAAATCATTGGAGGGCCATTGGCGAATCGTTCTTCTGAAGCCTCCGCCTCAAGTAATGCATCTCGATTGCTTTTTGAAATTCATGAAGTCACTTCCAAGTGGTCTTAATATTCTCGGCAGCATGCATTCTGCAATTTAATTATTACCCTTGGTAGCACTATCTTACTCTTAATAAAATGTTTAAACAATAAAATAATAATAATAATAATATATTTTAATATAATGTTAATAATTATAATTTTCGCAGGCATATTTTGAGTTTGAGATAATGTAACTTTGTATAGATGATACAAATTTTAAAATCACCTAAGTAGTTTTTGAGTTAATCCATTACTATAGATGTTGCACGCGAGTTCGTCCGCGTAACTTTATAAAACATAGCCTATGTTACTCGCTGATAATATAGCTTTCAATAGGTGGAAGAATTTTTAAAATCGACCCAGTAGTTTTTGAGTTTATCCAGCAAACAAAATACACAAAAAATTTAATCTTTTCTATTTATAATATTAAGTGTAAGTTAAACTTACATTTTCTCCCTATAATTGAGGTACTCCCTATACTAGAGTCTCCCTATACTCCCTATATTTCTCCCTAATGAGATCTTTAAGTAATATTTTATTGTTTAATCTCTAGGACACTCAAGACTCGCCTACCTCAACGCTCATCTAATTCAAGTTTAGTGCACCGTGTCTATTTGGTGGGTAAAGGGGGCTTTAAGATCTGAGATTTAAAAGTTCTCAATAGCTTTGGGCAGATAGTACGCAGAGAACCAGAAAACTTGGAGAAGCTGGTGGTGGTTGGAAGAGTAGATGGCCAGACCAAGTTGTGGCACTTACAGGCCTTACCATTGCGAAGGCTATGAGAAAGGCTGAGGACATTATGGAATGGAAACAGCTGGTGGTAGATGCCACTAAGCTCTGAATGGAGGCATTTCAGAGCGGGCACCACCTTCAGCAATGAAATATGATGATTCTATCTATCTAGGATCTTATTCTCTAACATCAACCTCATCTGCAAGCGTTACCATTTGTGACTAGCTATCAGACAAAACATCTGTGAAATACTAGTCCTCAAATACCAGCATTATTTCTATATAAGGGGCTAATGTTTAAAAATAAATGCTTAAAAATGATAAGTTATTCGTTTATAAGTGTTCTTTAAAAACTTGAATTATATCTCTATATATATATAAATATTAAGTGTCACGTTTTTTGAGGCCAATGGGACTCCCTAAACTACTAAACCGATTTTGATAAAACTTCGTAACTATTGGTCCATCTTAAAAGATAGGATAGTTTTTATTTTGAACCCAGGCGAAGCCGACGCGTGTAGCTAGTTGTATATATATTACGCCTATTCTCAATATGACCTATATTCTGCTCGATATATTTTTAATATAATATATAAACAGCAATTTTCAGAAACAAATTACAAGGTCTCCCGTTCATTTCGCATGTGCCCAGTGGAGCATAAGAGTACATTCGCTACAAAAAGATATTATTATTCGTACAAAACGCTGTATACTAGCAATGGGTAGCGCAGACAGAGACAGAGTACTGATCGGAAGTTCTGCGACAATTTAGAGTAATTGGTAATATCGCTGCCAAGTACAAAGACGTTGGTATAAATATTGCATCTTTCAAAAGCTAAAAGCGTCATTAGAGAAGTTTCATTCACTTTATTTTTGTTTTTTTTTTATTTTTCAGAAAACTTTTTTTTAATTGTGCAAAATCATAAGAATATTACGACTAGCTTAGATATTTAGATAGACTAGTCTAACTTTGGCTAATAGCCTAAGTAACTAGTTGAATAACTCGATGAGCATAGCAGTTTAGTGTAAGAATCTAACTCAACTCTATTCATTATTGAATTACTGTAAAGAACAATGAGGCTCATAATTACTTTAACTTCTTATACTTATTTTTTTGAAAAATTAACTAGAACCCAATAGATCCCTTTGGAAAGGGCGAAATTCCTTAATGGTAAATATATAGATATTTTAGTTAAGGATGAGATCTCCCACCAGGGGAAATACATGCACAAAAGTACAATAGCACATGTGCTGATATTTCACGGTTGTCTTCTATAAAGAAGTGGTTACGTCTACCAGTCTGCCAGTATACAAATACGGAATGCTGTGTTCTCTGCCATTACATAAAACAAAGTAATGTATCGTAACCTCAAAATGTTAGAAGTTTTCTTCGTTCCATTCACTAGAAACTTACTTTAGCAACATTCCGTAAATACAATACAACAACTTAAGGCTAAACTAATCCCGTACATTCTTTTGTACCATGTTTGTTCTATAGATAAAATAGTATTCTATATCTCAAGAATCTAAGTAAAATTTTTATGTAATTTTTGATGTCCATAGTGGAAGGAAATTCAGAAAGGTGATGTAAACAAAATTGGGGTTATAAAGTTTGATGATGTAGGTATATATAAAACTACATGACGACACGTTTGGTCTAGTGGCTAGTAACCCTTTTTTTTTTTATAACGGGAGGATATCTGCGAATCAGATCCCCACCGACCATGGGGAGATCGGTGGGGTATGTGGGACTTTTACCCACTAAAACCCCACGTCTCCCCTAGTTGCCCGGTGTTGTGATGACGGCGGACGACCCCATGTCCGCCGCCCCTGGGCGAAGCGGCACAGGCCGCCAATTCTCCACCTTTCGCAGCAGGCAGTCAGCGAGGGGCTTCACTCATGAAGCACCCCATAACCTCTTCTCTGCGGCACAACCTACCGCAGAGTTGGAGGCCGCTTCCACCTGAAACTCTCGGAAAACCCCTGCTCGTGTGGCCGCTCATCTCTACGGCATTAAGGGTGGGCGGCCCAAAGGGGGGTTTCCGCCTGACATTTCCACATCAATCGCGGCAGCCCGAGACAGGCTTCACCTCGTGATGTCGTCGGAAGAGTTACTAGGCCGGGTGGCGTGTCCGGATGTTCACTCTTCCAAACGACTCCAGAAGGTGGTTACTAGGCCGGCCGCGCTACCGGGTCTTCACCACCCTCCACAAAGCCGCGATTCTAGTACTCTGCCAGACTGTCCTTCCCTGCCGTAGAGCTCCGTCTTCGCGTGCGTTGCCCAACTACCACTGAGCGACAGAGCTATCCGAGAGAATCCGCCCGCTGCGACCCGCGCCGGTCTTCGTTCGCAGAACCGAGACCCATACCTCGGTCCGACGCATAAGGACCGGGGGTGCCATCTCTCACCGGCCTACACCCGCGTGTTCCGAGTACGGTTCCTCGGCCTAGCAAGCGGTGACCGGTGAAGCTCCAACGGACAGTTGGAGCCTCCAAACTGTTGCTCCGCCACGAGCTCCGATGGTCGGAGCCCGCTCGGAGCACACGCACGTGGGTCTTCTTTGTTCCCCAGCGACAATCCGATCAGCCAAGCAAAGGCCGGTGACCCCACCGGCCCCTGCAACCGCCGAGGGTTAAGCCCCCCCACCACTACACGGTCATGACCCACCTAGGGGGGGAGTGGCTAGTAACCCTAGCTGTTAACCAAACGGTCGCGGGTTCGAATCCCGCTAGGGGCAAATATTTATGCGTTAACATTTTACCTTTGTACCTGAGTCATGGATGTTTTATATAATATGTATATATTTACAAAAAAGGTAATCTATTTAGTATATTAACTGTCTGGTATCCATAACACAAGCATTAGTTGTTTACTGTGGAACTAAGATAGTGCTGTGTGGAATGTGTGAAGATATTTATTTATTTATTTATCTGTCATCTACATCCAAAATTTAATTACACCACTCGATAGCTAAAGGATCAATTTTTTTTTCGTATATATGGTAAATTCGAATTCGTTGGATATAATAATATTCATATAGGTAATAGTTAATTTATCGTATTATCAATAATTAATAACTGTCAAAATACAAGTTTATACGAGTTTATAGCTGGGTATCTCAAATTCCGAGGTGAACTTCTTATTTTCCTATTATTTTTATAAGACCCGTTAATTACTTAAAAAAAAAAAAAACATTTTTAACAACTATATTCAAAAGTCTAACGCATATTCTTTTTTCAAATTGAAATCGTCCTCTAATTGCTACAAAATTCTCCCGAGAGCGTCCTATTTGGCTAAAAGCATTTTCGAATCGGCTTCACCTATGGGGACGCAATGTTTACTCGAAGTCAAATTCGCTAAGACCAATGCCGTGTCTTGGCTTCGAAAAAATAAAGGTATTATCTTAGATCAAATGAGATTTGTTTAAGACTGAGCACACTGTAGCGAGAAATTTCTACTCTTTTGCAAACGCCAAAATCTAATATAAATTCTGAATAATTCACAAGAATTATATTATAGTTTTAAAAAAGAATATCTATGTTTTTTTTTTTTCTCATATTATTATATGAAAAGCACAAATCCGTGTGCAGGTCACTAATCACAAATTTGAATATTTACAACAAATCAATAAGACAATAACTATAAATAATCTAGTATAATATAATAAAATTCCTTGCGGTTGTAAAAAATTGTCGACAATTAGTGACATTCACCGACTTATTTTGAGGATTTCAATATATTGTAAATCAAAGAATTTCGAGAGATTTCAATGACTGCTGAAAAGAATTCTGTCTACTTCACCGGGTCATTTAGTTAATAATTAATTAATAAGATTATAATGTACTATTTTATTGTATTCAGCCTCATGAAGAATGCTGAAAGGTTATGAATATAATCTAATAAAAAGTCCCTCTGGAAACTTTGAAATCAACAAAAACTTCTGTTAAAAGGTATACGTCGAAATGTAAAATCTAAGCATCAGATTTCGTGTTAAGGAACATGCCGAGTCCAGTCGTTTTTATTTTTGGTAATTATCCACGTAAAAGCCGAGTTTTACGGTTTTGTTAATGGAAAGGTAATGACGGTGAAACGTTCTCGCAAGCCTTTTAATGAAAACCAACATCTGACTGGGTGTGGCCACACTGTTAGATCAGTGTTGCTCACTTTTCTACCATACAGCGTTAAAGTGAGTCCAGACTATATAACAAAATATGTTGTATTATATAATTATATCATGTTTTATATGTGTGAACTAAAGCATGTTTTAATGTGTTAATAAAACAAATTTATATAGTTACTAGCTGGCGCCCGCGACTTCGTCCGCGTTGAAAAAGAAAAAGTAGCCTATCTTGGGTCCCGTACGTCTAAACGTTTATCTACCAAGTTTCATCAAAATCAGTTAATTCGTTTAAGAGTTATAGAGGAACATACATACATACAGGAAAAAATTCTAAAAATGGTCAATTTAGTTTCAGTATCATGTATAGAGCCTATAAACACGATATCTCTGAAATCAAAGTAACTTACTCCATGACCAACCCTTACAGATTTATTATTAGTATTGATTGATACTAGAAGGTGCGTGTTGCTTATCGCGACTAAAATTATTTTCGTGACCAACTTTGGAAATGTGTGAAGAAATCGCACGGTGCCGGCGGGCTGCAAGCAACCGCGGAGTCATTGTTGTGACCAAATTGGAGATGTGTGAAGTGGTAGAGGTCTCGTGGTGAAGCGGACTACAAGCAGCCAGGAGGCATTGTTGTGACTAAATTAGGGGTGTGTAAAGTGGTATATATCGCGTGTTGCCGCAGGCTGCAAGCAGCCACAGAGGCATTGTTGTGACCAAGTTGAGGGTATCTGAAGGGGTAGTGGTCGTACGGTGCCACGCCGCGGAGGCATTGTCATGGCCAAATTGCGGTTGTGTGAAGGAGTATGTCAAGCATAATTGCTTAAGAAAGGCGGCGCTCACAATGTGACCATACCTTTTGTAATGAAACTGCCAGCGATACCATACACCGACACTTACGCCAAACAAATTGTCTTAGAGAAACCTTACAACGTACATAAACTGTAATCGGAGTTGCTTGAGACGGAGGGTTTTATTATACACAGTGGTCGCATAATAATCATCATTTATTGTTATAAAAAAAAAACTCATTTATCATGTCACAATTAAAAAATTCTTCTGATATGCATAGTATTTTTTTACTGCATGAATATTCTGTCGTTTTTATATCCCTGACATTGTGTACGCAAAACTTCATGTTGATTAATACAAATAATACTCAACACAAATCAAAAATAAAATATTAGTTAAGATTCCTTTATTTCTATTTCGTTATCGACATATTTCGTTAGCAATATGTTTATAACTTAAAAGGTTTAAATTGTCGGACATTTCTAATATTTATTGTTCTACGTAGCGCCTTTGGAAAATGTTACCGCTACAGGAATTAAAAAATAAGTCACGTGACATGTGTTCTCACTGAATAACATATCATAATAAAACATGACATAAAAGTACCGCGTCCCAAAATATAGCTCGTAAATGTATAAAACATACAGATCAAAATTTTGTCTGTTTATTTTATCCGTTTTTAAAAAATCGTGCGTTTCTTATTAGGTATTAGTTTAGTTTAATTAGGTTGAAAATGTACACATACAATCTGCATATTCATATACAAGTAAAATGAGTGATTTTTTGTTTGAGTAAGAGTACTTAGACGCGACGAGTATTTACGGTTTACGTTTGAGTGTTTTGGCTAAAAGTCGAGAAATTAAAATCAATTCATGTAATTTAAATCTCTAACATACATCTATACAAATTAACATAAAATATTTGTCAATGACGTTTTAATACAAATGCTTAAATAATATACCTATAGTAGATAATAGATATACCAAGTTTCTTCTAACTGGAACCGAGTTTTTGGTCAAAACGTTCACCCGTGTGTATTCTAAAGTGACTCGCGCTACGTCAACTCAAATTTGTTTCAAACTAAAAAGCCATTTATTTTCTCGAACGCGATAAAATGGAGACGCGTAAAAAACTGGTGTTCCGATGTACACGTGTTAATATACAAAATAATGTTAGTTTACGTTGAGTTGTAGTGACATGCCATACTGCGTTTCTCAGTCATTTGGCAGCCCGTCTTTCGGCAGTAACCACAAACTGCCGAAAGGAATGTTTAGGGTCTCTGCTAAATTTATTTAATTGGAATTTAATCTTCCAATACACTTTTTTCACATTTTCATCTAAGTTAGAGGTAGAAAGTGGGCCACAGCGATGATCATCTTTACAAGTCAATAATTTTTCAGTTACCCAATAAGCAACCGTCGAATAAGGTAGAGCTTCTCTGCTATATGTCACAAAAATCCCGAATTTGTTTAGATATATGTGGAACTAATTTAAATATGTAACATTTAGCGCCTCTTTCACAAACGTCAAGTAGGCCAAACTGTCATTTAAAGTCACCGGTAACCGGGGATAATGGAGCTGATAGTGGAGCCTTTGTTTGTACGGTAAATGCCGCAAACATTAAATAGAAAATAATAATAAAAATTCGGCTATCGAATGATGCGTAAACCAAGTGCATAATTCAATATAACAGACAATAATTTCTAAAAGTAACTAATCAACACTTTACATGTAGTTTGTGAAAGAGGCCCTTAATATTATTTATTTAATTTTAATATTGTCTTTCTTCCTTTCCTTACATATTAAAACAAAGTCTTCCGCCGAGTCTATCTGTCTGTTCGCAATAAACTCAAAAACTATTGCACAGATTTTCATGCTGTTTTCATCAATGGATAGAGTGGTCCTCGAGGAAGGTTTTAGTATATAATTTACAAAGTTACGCGGGCGAAATCGCGGGCAACAGCTAGTTTTATATAAAAATGGTCAGACAGGCTTACGGTCCAGACGGTCTCGATCTAAGATTCCTAAGATAGGGGAACGGGCTCTGATATCTCTAACTAACTCACTTAAACACAACAGCACACTTGCTGTTATTTCCACTGTGGTCTTCTGGTGGTAAATAATTTGTTTTATATGCCGTTCAATATACAGTGAAGCTGTAGTAGATCGATGTATAGGAAAAACGATATACAAATTGTATAATAGTAAAAATCCCAGGTACAGCTGCATGTCGCAGTCAATTTAGGAAACGAGCCAAAAGCCAGTACGGACGCTTTGAAAGTAAATCCTCTGAGAACATTCATTAAAATACATCGTCTTTTTAAAAGTTAACACATTCCTTTTTACGTCATACACCTTTTATGTTTGCAAGATAAGATTTCTCCAAAGTAAATTCGTAGTTACCTCACGCCGTGAAAATAAACGAGACAGACATTTATTGCACACACGTATAATGAAAAGCTTAGAATTTTCTTTCGGTCTGTGTTATTTACTCTGTGTTTTTTTTGACGTGATACGTCCATCAATTTACTACAGCTATGGATTTAGCCCATCATACAAAACACTACGAACTTTATATTATGAAACATTTAAAAGTGACAGATGCTTAGGACTTCTAATAGAACTTGCTTTGTTTGTGGAGAAAGAGAATAAAATATTTATGATTCAGAGTAAAAAAAAATTTTTTTTTTCGGAAAAAATTCTAAAATTTGCATAACTTAAGTTTACTCAATATAAATACAATTGAAGGAAATTGATGCCAACCCTTAGCAAATTTTCAATTACCGCTAGCATTGGCGAGAGTAATTGAAATTTGTGACAATTTAGAACCCCTTCAAAACAACTTGAGAGATTCATGAAATAGACTATAGAACCTCATTAAAATACATTACATTGTCGACTTACTAATTGTCAATTTATATCATTACAAGCGGTTCACATTCGGCACAAAACTTCTTCATTTATCGGTCACTAGTGTCCCGCTCCCGGCATCGCCCGGATTCAAAATAAAAACTACCCTATCTTTTAAGTTGGACCAAATTACACGTTTTACGAAGTTACAAAGTATTATCAAAATTGGTTCAGTCGCTAAAAAAAATTTCAATTCGAACCAGTAGTTCGTGAGATTAACGCGTTCAAACAAACAAACAAGCAAACCCTTATCTATATTAGTATAGATAGATGTACATGTACTTCCTTATTGCATGTAGTTTATTCTGAGCACGATATCCGCATCAAACCACTAACATTTATTCCTGCTCAAGCTCAGTGTACAGCCACCGGCACATTTACCCCGAACAATGTTGCAATTAAGTCCATGCGTGTAGCTACTTTAGTGGGCGACCGTACGTCCTACGAAAGATGTAGGTTTAAAAGCGTCCGGCCCGAGATGTGGAGAGTGGTCGGTTGCCCGCAGAGTGATTTAAGGGGTCGTTCCCACACGTTATTATCCCCTAGAATGTGTGGAGAAAAATTAACACTATCCAGCATAGTGTTTCGAGATAAAACGCCTCTATTGTCACTGGAGTATTGTGCGGGCATTGTTTAATGTCGGTGCTCTAATCCGATTCGACTAGCACTCAATTAGGAGCCACATAATCGCAATGTTGGCTCCTAGACTAGAACGATTTCAGTTTTCTTTCACACTAGCTGTTTCACGCGACTTCACCCGCGTAACATTGTAAAATGAAGCCTATGTTACTCGTTGATAACTACTACTATCTTGTCGTTAGTTATCGTTGATGTTACTAGCTTTCTATAGGTGAAATAATTTTTAAAATCGGAAAAGTAGTTTTTATTTATTTATTTAATAAAGTACACAGTTAGAATGCAATTATGTACATGACAATAATAAATACGTGTAATATAATAAATAAATAATATAATAAATACGTAATCAAAAAAATACGTTTTTCTAAATTGCAGTCCTAAATAGTGTACATAGCACGATTAACTTAATTTTAACCAAACACTAATGAACTTAACTAACAATAATATCTATTAAAACAATAAAACACATTTTATTTGACATATTTAGTTTTTGATTTTATTTATTACAAACATACAAAAATACAAAACTTCTCTCTTTATAATATTAGTATAGATAAACCTCGTACTTATTTAACCTTAGTAAGGTTAAGGATAAGAGATTAGGAAGTCACAGGAAAAGTGGTTTTCGCTTAATTAACTTAAGGATTTAAGCTTAAATTTTTTTTAAATTTAACTTCCCATTAAATGTGTACAAACGTGAAATTTTATATACAAATATAAATATACAAAAAAATATACATTCCCATGAAAGCGCATTAGTTTGATCGCGTGCAAGAATAGCCGGGCAGGTGCACATTAGTGCTGCTAAGTGCGTCCACGCTTGCCACAGGACACCTTGATTTATAATGCCTTTTAAATCTAGATTCCACTGCACTCTACCGCATGAATAAATAATATAAACAACTAATTAATTAGCACAACTTATATTTGTACTAATGTTTGCCTGCTGGTCGAAATTCGACTGCAGTGGAAGAAAAACTAACTTTTTTTCAAAGAAAAAATATATATAATATATATAAAGCCCGCTATAGCTATTAAAAAAGAAATTTTTTCAAAAAGAAATTGGAAAAAGAGATCGGAATGTTTCATTTTACGTATAACAAAATGATTATTATTATCTTTATCTATACAAATATTATAAAGAGGAAAGATTTGATTGTTTGTTTGTTTGCATTGAATAGGCTCCGAAACAACAACCGATTTGAAAAATTCTTTCACTGTTGTGAAGCTATTATCAGCGAGTAACATAGGCAAAGATTTAAATCGAAAAATGCGGCGTAATCTCCTCGCGCCATACTAAAAACACACCGAAAATTCTTAACAATGGGTTGGGCGCAGGCGCTCAACCCAACTACAGTTGCACGCCAGCTACCAAGTGAGTGACGGTCGCTTGTTGAGAGCGTCGCTATCGTCACAGTCACGTTTGAAGTAAGGGATGTGTTGTCTGTGTTTAAAAGTGTGTTTAGACAAAGGTATAATAGGTATTTTATACTTTTGCCTTTAGTATAATGTATGTTGTATTATGTAACACACTCTCGCTAGTAATGCCGCATCTCTCGATTTAAATCTTTGAACATAGGTATATTTTATAAAGTTATGTATACATAAAATTATTACAGATATTAATAAAAAAAAATTTAACAATAATTGTTGAATAAGTTTGAATTGCTATTAAAAACAATAAGAGTTAATTCAATAAATTGAATGTATTTTTTTTTATATTACATATTATTATTTTCCATTTTTAAAAATAAAGTAGATACATCATTTACTTCAGTATACAAAAGAACCGAGTCAAATAGAACATTCTATTATATTTCTTTAAAAATTTTGTTTTACAAAAATTTAGTATGAGAACAAAGGGCGGACAGACGAGCCTCGCATAAAGAGAGGGCGAATCTAAATACTAACGTTGTATTCGTGTTATGACAGTAGCTATTCTAGATGATATTATGGAGAATAATTTATTATCGCACTTAAATATTATTACTAAGATAAACTCGAGAATTTCACCTTGCAACTCAGACGAAATAGAAGCTAAGACAGTAAATCCAACTCTTGGCAAAAGCATAATGTGAGGCGTCAGTGTATGTCAGGCGTTATTATATCTATTAACGCGCATTCTATTTCAACGCGGACGAAGTATGTACCCATAGATAAATTATTGGTCTCGCTGCGCTCTACTAGATACGGCCCTACCTAAAACCAATAGCTCCGTGAATGCGGCAACTTTTATTGTAGTGTGTGTAAAACATCGTCACTATTTATCACTTTTTACTAACAGTTTAATTATATTTTTATACATTTTCACTAAGCAAATTGGCATTTTATCATGCCCAAAATTTAATAAAACATTCGGCATGTACACATCACAGACACAGTTTGCAGTTTGACTAGCTCTTCGGCGTAGTATTTGTTGCCGCATTTGTCAAGTACTGCTGTATCTAGTAGAGCGCAGCTAGACCAATCAAATATGTGTTTGTACTATAGAATTTTGCTTTATACACCAGTAAATGAAATTAAATAATAATTTTATTGTCTTCTACAAAAAATTGACACGAAAACAGAATTGTCTTAACAGTAATTATTTGAAATATTAAATTTATTTCACCCCTTTGTATCCTCTTTAGAATTGCCTAAGGGATGCTAGGGGGCCACAACAAAGGCAACGGCTGCCTCGTAATGAATATGTTTTGTGTTTAATTATTCAGAATTTTGTTACTCTAGAGGGATCTGTCCTTTTTATTCAATTTACAAACGAAAATAAAAACAAATGGACTTCCAAATATATAAGTTACTTTATAACGTATTATTAAGGCCATAAGGTCTCTATTTGTATTTGCGTACTCGAGTCTTCTATTTTCTCTTAAGATATAAGATATAATATCTCTTAAGATATATAAGGCTTTTAACAGAAGCTAATGTACTTCCTTATTTACTGTAATGTTTAAATTAAATCCGTTTTAATAAATAATTCCTGTTAAAGGGGTAAACTTTTTAACAAACCTGCGACTATTTAATAATTTCCATAATTTTATCCTTATTAATTTTTAGACGATCCCTCGGGAACCTAACATTTCTAAAGGATAAAAATTATCCTATATCTCAATACAGGTAATAGACTATCTGTGTGCCAAATTCCATCCAAATATGTTCAGCCATCTTTGCATGAAAGTGAAACAAACCTCGCATCCTCACAAACTTCGCATTTATAATATTAATAGGATTTTCTCATGTTACAGAGGAGTTTAAAAGGTTTCTAAACTTACCGTCTAAAGTGAAACTGTTATTACCGCAATATCCTTACTTATCCTTACTAATATTATAAATGTCAATATGAGTTTGTTTGTTACGCTTTCGCGCAAAAGCTACTGAACCGATCACCATGAAATTTTGCATACACGTTGTCTGGGACACCAGAAAGGACATAGGGTACCTTTAAATGCTAGGGTTACTAGCCACTAGATCAAACGTGTCATCAAAAAGTTAGAAGTATATACTTTATAAGACTTATTGTGTCCATTTCCCCCTGTTAAAAAGTTAGGTAATTCTTCTCGTCGCTTCTAACTTAACCCACACTAACGTCCAACACTCGACACTATTTCCCGAGCAGTAACTTTCAAACTATTTAACTAAAAGGTACAACACGCCTCGAAATGTCTTCTTGAAGAAATTGTCAACAACTAAACTCAGTAACAGAGGACTAATTCTCTTATTACAAGAGACGAAACATTTTCTTGATAAAGTTACAAGTATCGTAGACTCCTTACGGTTTTACTTTGATATCTTCAAGGGTACACTTAAAACGTTTATATATCTTCTTAAGTTACCGTGTTTTATATTATATTTTTATTTTTAACCATATATATATCTACATGTCAGTCGTTGGACTTCACTTGACTATCTACTTAGTTATATAGTTAAAAAACAATATTGACGTAAGCATTTACTTACTATGATGTTAATATATATACATATTTTAATTTTTATTTATTTATTTTAAGATACACCAACAGTACACATGTTAAAATTATTTATAATATAATGATATAAATGATGATATAATGACACACACATCGCCTTTTATATATTGATAAGTTATTAAGGACCTCTTTCACCATCTGTCAAGTAGTCTAACCGTCATTTAAAGTCACCAGTTACTGGCGATAATGGAGCTGATATACCTTTGTTTGTACGGCAAAAGTCCCAAACATTAAAAAGAAAATAAAAAAAATCGACTATCGAAGTATGCAGTAAACCGAGTGCATAATTTCATAAAACATAAAATTATTTCTAAAAGTAATTAATCAACACTTTACTTGTAGTTGGTGAAGGAGGCCCTAAGTCTGTTTTAATTACATACGAGTAAGTTGCTGTTAAGTGCATTTCAAATATATTATGGTATGCAAAACTAATATGCCAGTTATATTATCCTGTATTTTCACTTAAATACATATCCAACTTTCCAACATGCTCTCTTAACTTGCTGTCGGGCAAAGTCACTCTCAATTACTAAGCAGTTAAAAAAAGAATTAAAAGAATATAAAATGTTGGCCGCTAATTTTCCTGCTCCGTCTTATTAGCTCCCTTTAATCTTAAAGTCTTCACTTTGTGTTCCCAAGACGTAAACAGTTTCCGAGTTCTTTTGTTTTATGAACTCGTGTACTCTTTTAATGACAAATTATACGAGTTTCTCAAGTTTAATTTAATTCGTATGCCTCATAAAATCAACAGAGCTAAGCTCTAAATTAACATTTGTATACTGTTTTGGATTTGTTTGTGTAGGCGTGATTACTGATTCATCAATTTCTGTTTCATAATGTTTTGACCGGGATTTTTTTCTTATGTGTTAAAATATTTATTCAAATTATTTATTAATATAGATTACAAAATATATAATTATAATTAATTTTACCATAGTTTATCATCAATACTAATAATAAATCTGTAAGGGTTGGTCATGGAGTAAGTTACTTTGTTTTCAGATATCGTGTTTATAGGCTCTATACATGATATTGAAACTAAATTTACGATTTTTAGAATTTTTTTCTGTATGTATGTATGTAGGTATGTATGTTCCTCCATAACTCTTAAACGAATTAACTAATTTTCATAAAACTTGGTGGATAAACATTTAGACGTACATGACACAGGATAGACTACTTTTTTCTTTTTCAACGCGGACAAAGTGGCGAGCGCCATCTAGTTACCTATAAATATTATTTTTACCGGACTTGGCACATGTTTTTCTGCCCAAACCTGTAAATGTAAACAAAATAGTAATAACGAAAGTTCAAGGCTTTTAGTCTGGACTGGTTGAAAATTAAGCAAACAACTAAGTACGTACCTAAGCAACTCCAGCCAACATTATGTAAGCGTCTTTTGTTCCGGGCACATTTGTTTACAACACGGAGCCTGAATGCGACACGGATTCATCGCTCTGCTTCTGATCGTACTAATATGTTTTGTTCCATTTTAGGGACGGTTTTCACTGCTAAGACTTTGTCAAATGGCGTATAGTTTTGGATGTATAATTTCCTATTGTGACACTTCAGTCGATGGCTTTATTCTTCGTCGCGAAAGGAAACCATGAGTATTGTTCTTTCCATGGCACGCTAACTGGCACTGAGCACTCAATCTAACTAGCATTTACTAAACACTACTAACTAGCCAATACATTCTGATTAAACAAATAAATCCATCAATACTAATAATAAATCTGTAAGGGTTGGTCATGGAGTAAGTTACTTTGTTTTCAGAGATATCGTGTTTATAGGCTCTATACATGATATACTGAAACTAAATTGACCATTTTTAGAATTTTTTCTGTATGTATGTATGTATGTATATTCCTCCATAACTCTTAAACGAATTAACTGATTTTAATGAAACTTGGTAGTTAAACATTAAGACGTACGGGACACAAGATAGGCTACTTTTTCTATTTCAACGCGGACGAAGTCGCGGGCGCCAGCTAGTAGTGTAATATTATAAATGTGAAATTAACTCTGTCTGTCATTTACCTTTTCACGCCTTAATAGCATAGTGCTGTCATTTATTAACAGACACGTTTGGTCTAGTGGCTAGTAACCCTTGCTGTTAACCAAATTGTCGCGGGTTCGAATCCCGCTAGGGGCCAATGTTTATGTGTTAACATTTTACCTTTGTTGAGGTACATTTAACATTTTACCTCAGATGAGTCATGGAGGTTTTGTATTTATAATATGTATTTATTTACAAAAAAAAAGTAATCTATGTAGTAATCAACTGTCTGGTATTCATAATACAAACATTAGTTGCTTACTGTGGAACTAGACGGTGCTGTGTGGAATGTGTGAAGATATTTATTTATTTACTTATTTGAATTTTAATAAATGGACATGCGAACAATCGTTGCCATGATAAAGACAAGATAAAAACAAAGACAATAAGTGTAAAATGAAATGAAATACTTTATTGGTTAGGCACATTTCCTTCTCAGAAACTCGTTAAGAAATTAAACAAAACAACTTACTTCCTTTCGGTAAAATCCTGGGCAAACAGTTGACAAATTAAAATATCTTTATTAAGGGGACGTTTTTATCTTTCCACAGGGAATGTTTCGGGAAAAAAGGAAACGGTGAGTTAATTAATCTCCCCGTCTCGATGCTCTCTCTTCAAATAAAGACTTCACACAGTACTGAAACCTAAATATTCATAAATTCTTATTTTTGGAGTTTACTCCTTAAGAATCATTTGCATATATAATTTATATAAGCCCGTGGTATGAAAATTTATGGAAGTAAAATCAGAATTGTCACACAAATGCGTTATGTTATGCGTTATAGTTACATTCTATTTTTTTTTTTATATTTTAAAATATCTGAAGTTTCAGAAATATTGCGCCATTTGACAAAAAATATTTTTGAAGTGAAATCTTCTTTAGGCGCGTTGGGTATTTTTGAAATTGGAAAAAACCATTGAACTCGCGACATTGTCATGTAATGTAACCGAAACCTCTGTATATTTTCAAATATTACGCTTAAATTTAATTTAAATAAATTTAAAAAAAGAACAATTTTTGAGATGGGAAAAAACCATTGAACTCGCGACACAGTCATGTAATGTAATTTTGTGAAGTTTAGTTTTCACTTCTGACGTGAAGTCCAACGACTGACATATATATTTTTTTCTCAACAAAACAATTTCTTTCCCTTTAAAATACTTTAGTTTCGATACTGTTTGTAATTTAAACTGCGTCAAACCAGTAACAGGTGGTTGTTAATAAGGCACTAATTTGCATCCAGTCTTCTGTTAATTAGGAATCTGAAAAGCAAATCTCGACTCTTTGTGTAAAAGAAGAGAATTCTCATTTGAGTATAATAAATTTTACTGCTAAGTAAATTCAATACAATTAAATAATATTATTAATTTCACTGTAACAAAAACTCTTGATTTAAATATTCTTAAATAAAAGCAAATAGCCTCAGGGTTTTTCAACCCTGAACAAATTAATAATATTTTTTTCTATATGAAGGTCAGAGTTCTGGCTAGTAGTCCACTTGATGGTATGTGGCCACCATTGTCTACTGACACAAGAAACACTAAATAGGGAATTGCAGCCTACCTTGACAAGAAATCAGGACTTTTTAGCTTTGAAATATATATATTTGAATTTAATTAGAATTGGAATTTGATTTGATTCAAATTGAAAAAAAAAAAAAAAAAATTGAAATAAAAATATTGTATATAAATAATTTTTATTTTAACTTAGATTACGAACAGATACATTGAATTAGGATTACTCCTGCAATGATGTGTCATGTGTGTTGTAAATAAATAAATAAATAAATAAATAAAAAAAGAAATATTCTTAGAGCATCTAGTATTTATGGGCTTAACTAGACAGCCTCTCTCAGTAACCACTGTTATTTGAGAAGACCACGTTAAAATAACAACATGAGTTCTGTCGTTTTTCAATATTTTTGTGAAGAATATTTGAGTCCATACTAAATCTCATTAAGGTCGATAGCGCAATTTCATTATCTCTTTGTAATTTTTGTGAAATAAAAAAATCGATAGCCACCTGCTAGTAACTGGTCGCCAGCTTGTCTGTTAATATTTTTCACAGGAAGCTCTCATCTTGATGGCACAACACAATGGATACACTCAGACAAACCATGAGAAGTTACAAGTTAAGGGATAGAAACATGGATACCAGCAAAATTCGTCCCTTAAAACACTAGTCTTCATTACGAACATCCTTAATAAAGCATATTAACCTTCATTGTTTTCTTCTTGGAATACTTTTTAACTCAATGGATGGAGTACTGAAATGTGGTTAACTTTTCGTACACAGTTAGCATAGAACAATTACGTACAAAACTCCGCTAATAGAAGCAATTGCCTCTTATCATCGCTCGGACGAAAGTTAAAATCACATTACAACGGCTAACGAGACGGGAAGCGGTTGCTGACATGATTGGGTCCAAGACACAAGTGTATTGACTTTTTCTAATTATCTACACTAATACAGTTTTCTATAGCAAAATTGCCAGTCTATGTGTATTTTATAAGATGTACTTCAGAGAGTTTGGTCAGGAGCTGCATGAGCTCATACCGCCTTACACTTTCTTCCATCGGACATACACAGACGTAAGGCTGGTTACCATCCTCATCTTGTCGAAGTCCCTCTTTTTCGGACCAAGCGCTTTGAAACATCCTTTATAATGCGCACTGCCAAGGTTTGGAACTCCCTGCCGGCGCCTATATTTCCGAGCTCATATAAACCAAATCTTTTCAAAGTTCGAGTGAATCATCATCAGCTGATGATGAGTAACCACATCATTATGATTATTTTAAATCTTCATATTCATACATACGAAATTTATTTGCATTGACTTTGAAACTAGAATCCCAATGTAAATATCCATAGGGGAGAGTAACTCCGTTAAAGATATCCGCTATCTTCTTTTACTTGCACAGCGGATTATAATCGAGAAGCGTACGGCGGGGGCTCTAGAATTGTTATAGGCTGGTAATTTGAGGAAATAACAGAGTAAGTAGTTAGAAAAGAGTTCCTCTTTATTACTTGTTTGGATGATCGAACACTGTGATTATTTATTTATTTATTACAAGTACAAATGTGGCTTCGATACTTAATAATATATTTGCTTACTATTACCTTACTATATGCTTATATTTACAATAAAAAAATCTGAAATATTTTAGTTTCAGTTTGTATTTTATTTTATACTAGTGATCCGTACCCAACTTTGACTTTGGTGTAATTTCTATACATACAAATCTTCTGTTTATCCTTCTTCCCACAAGTGAAAGCCGAATTATATTTCCTTCTAAGCTTTATATATAAGCTTCATATATATATATATATATATATATATATATATATATATATATATATATATATATATATATATATATATATATTAATTATTTATAATTATTTAGAGGAATTATTAACAAATTGTATATGATATCAAGCTTGGGTCTCTTAGGCTAGATTTTGAGTAGCCAGTTATGTTTTGAAAAAATGTTGAAAAATCCCACGGATCCAGAGAAAAATGTTGCCGTTATTTTGCATATTTTGCGTTTCCCAGTCGTGTCTGCGTTACTATTGCAGACACGACTGGGAAACGCAAAATGGAAAATGATCCATGAAGATGGGATGGTGCCAATGTGTCGACGCTTTGTTTCCCACAGTAATGAACAATCTATATTCCATGAAACCAGAAACAACAATCAAGTCCCTTGCCATCATCACATACAATATCATTTGCAAATATAAATTATAAATTTTTCAAAACTAGCTGTTGCACGCGACTTCTCGCTGATAACGTAGCTTTCTATACTTAGGTGAAAGAATTTTCAAAATCGGTCCAGTAGTTTTTGAGTTTATTCTTTAAAAACATTCAAATTTTCTCTCTTTATAATATTAGTATAGATATAGATATAGTTATATAAAAAAACTTTTTTAGTTTCGCAAAAAAATATATCGAAACATCTTCCTCTCAAATTACAAGAACAACATACACATAAAGTATCTAATAACGGAACAACTGAAAATGTAATGTCTTAACTCACAACACAGTATCAGTTAAAAACAGTAGTCCGGTATTTTTTTTTAATACCGATTGCCAATATATAAAAAAACTGTTGTTTTACTATTACTAGTACTAGCTCAGTTTAGCTGACCCGACATGCGACGTTCAGTCGATAGCTATTGAAATGTAAGCAAAGAACTTTGTATTGAAAAAGAAAAAAATAATAGGTTCTGTAAGTTTTTTTTGGGTGATTTCTACAATTTTTCTCTTCATGAGAACTTTTCTCGGACTTTAATGAAAATTAAAAAAATATACATATATCCAGCTATTCTTAAGTTGTACCCATTGCTGCACATTTTTATTCTATTTTATTTTATTAATTACTAGCTGTTGTACGCAACTTTGTTCGCTTTTGTTACTCGCTGATAATATAGCTTTTCAACAGTGAAAGATTTTAACAAATCGGTCCAGTAGTTTCGTAGCCTATTCAATGCAAACAAACAAACAAACAAACAAATCTTTCCTCTTAGTATTTTATATTAGTATAGACAATAGAAAAAGCACAAACTTCACAACACTAATTCACAAACATTCACAACATTCACAAACTACGAGTAATGTGTTGATTAGTTACTTTTCGATCATTCGATAGCCGAATTTTTTAATTATTTTCTATTTAATGTTTGGGACGTTTACCGTACAAACAAAGGTATATCAACTATATTATTCCCGGTTACCGGTGACTTTAAATGACCGTTTGGCCTACTTGACGTTTGTGAAAGAGGCGCTTAATCTAGTAAAGAATAACTTCTTTTTTTTTTCAATTGTAAGTATAAGGAATTAATTGTTTAGTTACTGTTGTATTAGTTGTATGTACTGTGTGTCAATCTTGTCAGTTTTCCCTCCCATTCGTTTTATATGATGTTCGATTTGCTCAAGAGCATCGTAGGCATCATTTCTATCGTACCCTGATTAGTCTTGTCGCCGCCAGATAGACGTTAAGGCGAAGTTACTTTATATTATGTATTCGCAAGATAGTTTAAGAGTTCGATTTTGAAATATTTTTTATTTATTTATTTATTTTTCGAAAGGTACACCAACAGCACAAACAAAAAATTTACAACAGGTACAGGCAACATAAGGCAATTTTAAGGCCTACACAGATAAACTACAAACTACAATCTAGAAAACTAGAATTATTACAACTTAAACTCAAATTAAATTAAAATAAAAGAAAACAAAATGAAAAGAAAAGAAATTATTCAATTTATTATTATTATTAACAGTTATTATTATTATTATTTTATTATTATTAAAAGTTATTAAAGTGTAACAAGATTTGACTGTGATATAAGGTTGCCTCCAGTAGAATGTATTTTCAAAATTTTCTGATAAGGAAAAATAAAGAAAGAAGTTATTGAAGACAAACCTAAAAACTTCTAGTACAAAATTAGACAAAATTTGTCAAAATTGGACCAAAAAGTTTAAAATCAAATATATTTACCTACGCGACATGTAGCCCATAATAACTGACAACTCCACACCCAACTAGTGGTCCGTGAGCCAAGCGCTATTTTCGTCAATGATTTCCTCTCAGTCGATAACTCGTAAAATGCCTCAGAGAGTTGTATCATGAAGCGTTGTGAAAGCTGCGGCTCCGAGGGTGGGTTGAGCAGTGGTAGCAACCCATGCTGTCATCAGCTGACAAGCAATCCACCTAGATATAGCCAGCTGACTTTTTTATTTATTAACTATAATACATAAACTATCTTTTGATAAATTTTCTATTGGGAGGAAATCACTGAAAACATTTTTTTTTCGTATTCGTGTCTTTTTCCAGCTGACGTATAATCCACCACTTTGTAATTAGCTGACAATTTTTTTTTCTTCGAAATCTAAGGCTAACTATAATTCGATGACTTTTTAATTGGGAATAAATGAATAAAAATATTTTTTTTTATTACACTCAACCCTTAACACTCTCTGATTAGCTGATAACCAGCGCGACATTATCAAGGAGTTAGCCGACATGCCAACGATCGACCAACTTTTTAACAAATTCATTTTCTGCCAATACATACTCCAATACTCTAATTTGAATCTTAATGCTACAGTCATAAGATTCCTAAGAGATAATTTGATGTAAAATTATAAGTTGCAGCGCTCTGGTTCTTACGTGCTCTTAAAAGCCAATTACGGCGAGCGACGTTTTTATTTCTTCTGGATCCGATATAGGAGTTAAGCTTTACTGTAATGAGTCGAATAAAATTGTTTAACTTTTTTATAATGGACTAACTTTTGCCGGCGACTTCGTCCGCCTTCATCCTTCATGTTATTATTTAGTAGAAATAAGATTAAATAAATAAAATAATTAATTTAATTAAATAAAAAAGTTACTAAATAAAGTTACTTACTAACTTTTCTAACGAGACGTTAGAAAACATGTTTCAACGCCATAGTATCGTCACTAGAAACTCATATTGGTCGAAAGGGACTTTGTGTTACATATTACAACTATAATAGCAGACGCTCCACCAACTCATCTCCCTATTAATTAAAAATCTATTTATTACAACCTAGTACAATGATAATATAGCAGTCTAACTTTATGTGAAATATATTTGGTTTAATCTTCAAGGTGAAATCTTCGTGAAACCACTTCAAACAGAAACAATTATATAACTAAATTTAGACGTCTGTTGCGAAAGCCACAAACGTTCTAGACCTTTAGGAGATCGACAAACAATTCCTAAACTAGTAAGTATAAGGCGGTTACCACAAACATTTAAATTCCTTAACGAACGACGAATTTAACTTTAAGATGTTACTAAGTGATTTGATTTATTTTTATTATTTATTTATCTTCAAAAATATTGATCGGTTTATTTTTATATTTAGATTTGTCTTGATGGAATATAATATAATTTAATTTTTTTGTAACTTAAATTATCTTAATAAATAGGTATAATATAATAATATTTGTAATAAATGTATATATTTATAAAGAGTTAGTTTTAGTCTAAGACAAATTTCGATTAAAAAAAAATTCAATTTTAAATTTCATTGTTGCGATAGATATATTCCATCTATATATCTATCGCACATCACATATGTATATATTATATCGATATAGTCTACAAATGTTGTTCATGGTTAATATTAAAAATAATGTTAATTATTGTTTTGGTTCACCGGTAATAAATTTGATAAAATGGGTAACTAAGGAGTTTTTCTTGAATTTGACTAACAACCATACAAGGGTAGATTATTTGGGGCCACTTCATCTGTTAATATGACGATAATATATCATGTATGTGTGTAGTAAGAGAGTAAAAAAAGACCTCTAAAAAGGAGTTGATGGAAGTATTGTGGCAACGAGCATCGTTTAAATATTTAACTTCAGAACTTGTTAGCAACTTCACAAGGGAATCGTCCACGCGTGCCTGCATACCCTTACAGCAATAGTAAATCAATGGACGTCCTCATGCTGTAATATAATAATAAAAATGTCATGTTAACAAAGTACTGCAAAATTACTTGGCTCCTGCTTAATTATCTATCAGCTGAATGTTATGACTATTATACAATTTTTTTACTATATATGATTGGTATATACTAAATGAAATTAATAGATAGTCTTTAAAGATTTCAGATTTAAATATATAAATTTTTTAAACAAGATAATATACTAAATTATTTATAATCGTTTTAGAAATTACAAATTTTAGTTATTTTAAAATTGGTAACCGAGCGATAAAGAAATAACTAGGTATTGTAGTCACTTAAATGTCTTCGTCCGAGCATGTTTACAAAAAGACTGTATAATTAATTTTATGATGTATAAGCTATATTATTTTAAAATTATATCACTCTATAAAGTATTATTATTTTTTGAGTATTAAACAGCCTTGCAAACTATGATCATAGGATATCACGTATATAGAAGTCACTTAATATTCACTTAGATGCTAATTTATTTGTTTATTAAATAATATATGGGGACGTCCATTCATTTTATAATAAGTAAAGTGCTTAACGTGCTACCAAGGGGGATTATGAAACTTGAAACTAATTTAACAGAACGTTTGTCATGTTTATTAAGCTTCAGATATTTCTTTTATAATTTTAAAAAGAAAGAACTACGAGTATTATTATTAACTGTGTGATTTATCGGATAGACGAAACATTTTGTATAAGTTTATATAATCCAACAACTTTTACTTATAATTATATTATTATTACAGTATACTTATAACTACAAAGATATGAATAGTATTCAACTCCTCATGCATCACTTTCCTGTTCACAAATTCGTATTCTCTGTCATAATAAAGCAACGCTCCTGTTATCAAGACTTTTACTTGTGGAATGAATGTGAAATTACACAGCAATTCATCTATATATAAATAAAAATTAATAGCTAAATTTGTTGTTAAGCGCAAAACTTCAGAACGACAGGAGAAATCCGTTTATTTTCTTTAATATTCGTTGAAGTTCTATGAAAGTTCTAATGAAGAGAAAAATTGGACATCCATGCGAAAAATTTTAGCCGGAGAAAAAATATTATTCTTATATAATTGTAATAAAAAATATCATTCTTTGTAAATCGAATAAAAAATAAATACTATCATCTACGTGATGTTGTTTTTAAATAACCTTGCGGCGAAGGGATATTCAAATTTTGACAGCCTCTTGAAACGACACGAATCAATGAATTCTCTTAAAAGTGATTTAGAATTTTCATCGGAAATACTTGAATCACTTATAAATATTTTGCCGGGGAAGCCCCAGATAAAAACCTTTGTAAACTCTCCGTTTTGACAGCAAATACGTTTTAATAAACAAGGGCCGTTTCAATCAGTCTCGAGATTACGGACAATTTGAAGGGTGAAACAAGTTAAAGCTCCTCAAAAGAAAATGAGATCCTGTAAATTTTAGTCGCATTAATGAGTTGTTTATTTGGACTTGTCCCTGGGGTGCCTGCGGTGCAAAATTTTGTGTCTGATCTCAGAAAAGAAATATCAGAATAGATGAGGTATTTTTTTTGAAGTGAAAACTTCTTTAGGCGCATTGGGCATTTTTTCCAAGATGGGAAAAACCAATGAACTCGCGACTTGTTACCGTAACCATGTAACCGTAACCGTGTAACCGATTAATTCAAAAAAGAAAAATTTTTGAGATCGGAAAAACCATTGGACTCGCGACTTGTTACCGTAATCGTGTAACCGTAACCGTGTAACCGATTAATTTAAAAAAGAACAATTTTTGAGATCGGAAAAACCATTGAACTCGCGACTTGTTGCCGTGTAACCGACAAATCTGTATATAAGTATGTACATACATATATTGTAAAATATTTCCTGACGTAATTGTTCAAGTTTTCACTTTTGTTGACACTCCTGGAGTGCCACTGTTTTTTTTTTTACCATAAACAGATTTTTGTGAGCTTTTACTGACTTAGGCCAGTCCTTCCAAATACGCCTTTGTTCTGCGGTCAATCTCGTGTCCTATGGTATTTATCTGCAAACACTCGTGCATTCAGATGAGGCATTTGAACAATTTCATAAAAAAAAATCTATATATTACTATGATTTAATATGAAAAAGAAGGTTTTTTTCAAAAATGTGATAACTCCACTTGCTCTTATCTAATACTACGAGTATCTATATCTATAACTTTAAAACCCTGCCGGGAATTGAAACTGGTACCCCTGTGACAGAATCAAGTAACTTAACCATTCGAGCAATTGGCTCGTCTAAAACCACTGGTCCACTCGATAAATAAATATTGGATAAATCTTTTAATATTCATGGAATAGTCCATTAAGGTTTCACGGCTAAACACAAAACCGTTTTCAAATCTTATATGAAAATAGCTTATTCCTAGAATTAGGGATGCGATAAAGCTTACTTCTTACGAGAAGCTTTTGATGAGGGCCCTGAATAATGAATAGTACACAGTTTCAAACATCCTTGACCCCAAAGCTTAAAAGTAGTAACAAAAAATGGTTGTGTTAAAATAGGGATTTAGTGATATTAATGTTGCTGGTAGTTTGATGTTGGCTTTTTTTTACATAATTACAGTTTACAGTTTCTAGATCAAGTCAACTTTCGTCCCCAAAAACAATACTTCTGTATTATATTGCATCATCTCAGCTGGCCTCTCCCATAAATTTTCTGTAGGACCGGTCAGAAGTATCTTGGATCCATATTTTGAGTACTATGTGTCTTCAACACTTCCACTTCAACCTACTTTAGTAAGTTATGTTGTTGACTTATGTTTGTCTATAAATCTCTTCAACGGTTAGGTATATGGATGGAAACATTTCTGACCAACGGATTTTAAGCAGTGTGGTGCGTAATTTTTATATGCTTGAGTGGAAATTAATCAATAGCTCTTATCATAAAACCATTTTTTTTATCAGAGATGGGTTTGCTCTTGGCCAACATTCATCTGTGTAGCCAAGATGAGGCTTATGATGGATAAAGCTCACCCAGAAGATGTCTATTCACTCGAACTTTAAAAAGATTTGGGTTATATGATCTCGGAAACAGATGCCGGCAGATTCCAAACCTTGGCATAAATTAAGTTTAAAGCGCTTGGTCCGAAAAAGAGGGATTTCGACAAGATGAGCACATGAGGAAGAAAGGAGAAGGCGGTATGAGCTCATGCAGCTTCTGAGCACACTCTCCGAAGTACATCTTATAAGTCATAAAATAATATTGCCACATCTAAACCGGACTTAGCATTACCAGAGATTTCTTTGTAGGCGGAGATCGAGGGGCCCTCCATTCGTTTATCTTTAAACGCCTCCTTGAAGAGGGATGCTTAGAAATAAATTAATATTGTAAAGCTATTTAATTTTCTTCAGTGTTCTCCTGCTCGCCGTCATTGTTATACGAACATTATTAGAAATTACGTTTAATCTAAATTGTAATGACCTGGGAAGGTGATGCCTTAAACACTTCCCTGATTTGCATTTTGATAGCATTATGTACTTCATATTATTTATCGCTCGGCTGCCGGAACCGCAGACTAAGGTTGGGAGTACCCATAAAGTGTTGTTCTTAAGATGTCTATTCCCATCGTAGCACACGTTTCACTCCTCCCACACACATAGGCGCTACGCCCACATGAAGAGTCGAGGTGCGTCGAGGCGCGTCGCGGCGCAGACGAGGCGTGAAGAGTTGCGGCGGAGGCGGCTATGCTTTCTTTACACAGTCAACTTCACTTGCCAAGAAATCATTTACCAGTTTCGTTTAATTGTTGCGCTATTTTACCCCATTTTTGGTCCTGTTTGTTTCTATTGCTATAGTCGGAACGTGTCTGGTCATAATGACACGGGTTACATCATACAAGTTCGATGATTTTTACTTTTATTTAATAAATACACGACCGCGTCTAAACACAGCCGCAAATAAAATGCCGCGCCCATTCGGCGACGCTTCGCGCCCTCACCGCATCTGTTCGCGCCTCGCCTCGCCTCGCCGCCGCCTCTCCAGTATGTGGGCGCACAACCATTAATTTCTATAGGAAAGCTAGAGGCGGCGCGCCACTTATGCGCCCGTTCCTCGACGCGACTATATACCGGGTGTCTCAAGACTATGCGACATGAAGGGAAAATACCTTAATGTTATTTTTAAAAGTTAGTAATGCAGCATTCAAAGATTTTCTAAAATTACTTGCTTCGTCTGAGAATCGAACCGACTTAAATGTGAAAAAAAATCACCCGTAATTTTATGATGCCAATCGAAAGAATGGACAAAAAATAATAATTCTTCTTAATCTTAAAAGAAAGGAATAACGTAAAATGTTTGATTCAAATTTCAAGAATAGTTATTTATTGCCAACGACGACGTCATTTTTAGAAAATCTTTGAATGCAGTATTACTAACTTTTAAAAATAACATTCTTTCAGCAAAATATCCTATCTACGATATTTAAGGTACTTTTCCTTCATGTCGCATAGTTTTGGGTCGCCCTGTTGTATGTCTTAATAAAGTAATAGTAAAATAAATCCACCTATTATCTACCTATATCTATATCTATCTGTATGTCTATATCTGTGCGAAGTCGGGAGCGAGTCTCTAATAGTAAATCCATAGGTACTTCTATACTAATATTATAAAGAGGAGATTTTATTGTTTGTTTGAATTGAATTGGCTTCGAAACTACTGGACCGATTTCAAAAATTCTTTCACTGTTGGGAATCTATATTATCAGCGTGTAACATAGGACGAAGTCGCGTTGAACGGCTAGTATCACATATAGTTATGGGATGATAAACAGGCTCTAGGCTGCCAATGTAATGGAATATTTGTGTGATGAAAATTCTAGATTGAGTCGAACTACAAAGCTAAAAGTTAATAAGCAAATAACTAGGTCCATATGCGCCTTTCACACGGTACACCATTTCATTGGAAACTGATTGAAACGAGAATCTACTTCAATCGATGTCCGACCTATTTCAATCCAATTAACGCTTCATAGAACAGTTATACACAGCGCTTACCACAGATTTATATTCCGGCTGCACTTAACTGAATTGTTCGGAATTTCGTGTTTAAATTCGAGATAACTCCCATAACTGGAAAACTAAATATTAAAGATTGCATTGAAATAAAATATAATTACCTTTATTAATAAAAAAATTACTTTTTTGTTTCAAAATTGCTTATGCCATTTAGATGACTTAGGGCCTCTTTCACCAACTACAAGTAAAGTGTTGATTAGTTACTTTTAGAAATAATTTTCTGTTTTATTGAAACAGTATGCACTTGGTTTACTGCATCATTCGATAGGCGATTTTTTTTTATTATTTTCTTTTCAATGTTTGGAACTTTTACGGTATTTTTGTAATGCTCTTCTGTAAGGAGGTGGTCCAGACCAGGGCCAACTATGAAAAATTCATTTCCAATTTTGGTCCTGCCTGAAATCGAACTCGGGATATCTGAGACGGAGCGTTGAAGGAAGCACCTTAATTACACGACCAAAGTGAAAAGTTAATTTCTAGAGTTGGTCCTGTCTGAAATCGAACTCGGGATATCTGAGACGGAGCGTTGAAGCAAGCACCTTAATTACACGACCAAAGTGAAAAGTTAATTTCTAGAGTTAGTTCTGTCTGAAATCGAACTCGGGATATCTGAGACGGAGCGTTGAAGCAAGCACCTTAATTTTTTTTTTTTTATGTTAAGGTCGACAGACAGGCTGACGGTCCACTTGATGGTAGGTGGCTACCGTCGCCTATAGCTCAAGTAACGCCATAAGTGCTACAAGTGCGCTGCCGACCATAGAAGGATTAAGGATAAGGGATAAGGAAGGGAAGGGGTAATGGTATATTACACGACCAAAGTGAAAAAATAATTTCCAGAGTTGGTTCTGCCTGAAATCGAACTCGGGATGTATGAGAAGCAAGCATCTTAATTATTCTACCAAACGGCTTGCCAAATGCATCGCATTGCATCAATGCGTTTCATACGAGGCTAGAATCAACAGAAACCTGTCGCAGACTGGGTATGAACAATAAAGAACACCGCGATATGCAGCCTCCAACCGACGCGCTTTTAAAAGACAATGTAGTTGAATTTATGACGCCATGTTGGCAATCCTAACCAGCCGTCAGTTGGAGTGCGGCCAACATTTTAGATAATAAACCCTTAATATAGCCCGGATGCATTTCAACACTTCTAACATTTAAAAATATTGTGTGGGTATTCGTTAATGTTCTTGGAGAGGTATCTCTATATATATTTCAATTATTTATTCCCATTTAAGATTACATTAGATTAGATTTAGGTAGTACATAGGATGTTGCTTGGAGCTTGTATTGGTGCATGCTGAGCTTCCTATAATTGCGGCGGCATCCGCCTTGTACTAATTATTTTGAACAGTGTGTTACAGTTGGATGTCTGCCTCGTTGGGGGCCTTGTATAATAAATAAATAAATAAATATAAAAATTTCGTGTAAAACTTCGTAACCATGTGTAGTTTGGTGCAACTTAAAAGATAGGATAATTTTTTTTTTTTAACCCGGGCGAAGCCGGGAGCGTGTAGCGTAGCAAGTATCTTATAACAAAATACATTTTATATATAAAAACTAGCTGGTGCCCGCGACTTCGCCCGCGTAACTTTGATATACTAAAACCTTCCTCGAGAATCACTCCATCCATTGATGAAAACAGCATGAAAATCGGTGTAGTAGTTTTTGAGTTTATCGCGAACAGACAGACAGACGCGGCGGAGTACTTTGTTTTATAATATGTATTGATATAACTAAAGCTTTTAGTTGGAAATAATTCTGATAATTTTGTATAACTGAATAATTTTAAATGTGAAGATGTCTGTTTCTCGTTTAACTTCTTCTAAACCAATCAACGAATTTTGTTATAATATTTTTTTTATTATGGAAAAAGCGATAAACGAGGAAGGTTAATTTCTGAAATATATAATTTCTGGAAAAAAAATAGCTACGGATCGCTAGTTTAGAATATTTTTAATATTATTTGGAATTTAACTAATAAATATGAATATGTTTTAGAAATAAAAAAATCATGAGCACTCAACGAATGCATAAAATCACAAATAAAAATGTTGACGAATTGAGTTACATACATCACAGACCTTTTCAAATAACCTCGAACCTGACAGCTCTAATGAATGTTTAAACTTAAAAAAGGTTTAAAATTGCGACTAATTGCAAAAACATCACAGAGAATTTTTGAAATTTGTCCTAAATGGCACTCACTCGGATTTCTTTGAAGTTGCACTATACTATGTTCCTTTTGAATAAATTTGTTTCACATTTGCATTATAAGGTATTCTCTTTTTAAAAAAATCATCTCATCTGTCAAACAAGTCAAAACTTTAATAACCTGATCTAATGGTAACAACAAAAAGAAACTTCATCTAATCTAAAGATAATGTAGAGTTATATGTTTATATTTTAATCCCTAACAGTTACACACTTGAATCGATAACCCTCGACGCCCGACGCAAAAGACGCGTGTTATAAGTTTAACCTGTGTGTCTGTCTGTCTGCGGCATCGTAGCTCCCAAAGGGATAATAATATGTGATCTGTACAATAATCTTTTTAATTTTTTTTTACAGTATTGTGTACGTATGAAATGAAGCCCCACTAGGGTTGTCAAAATATTATAATGTGTCGGAGTGGGACATAGTCAAAATATTATAGCCTTAATTTGAGTTAAGACTTATTAATCTTTGATTAAGCCATTTTTTTTAAAAATATTGGTCTTTAAATTTGTAGGCTTAGCGCCTGTTTCACAAACGTCAAGTGGGCCAAACTGTCATTTAAAGTCACCGGTAACCGGGGATAATGGAGCTGATATTGTACCTTTGTTTGTACGGTAAAAGTCCCAAACATTAAAAAGAAAATAATAAAAAAAAATCGCCTATTGAAGGATGCAGTAAACCGAGTGCATAATTTAATAAAACATAAAATTATTTCTAAAAGTAACTAATAAACACTACCTGAGTTGGTGAAAGAGGCCCTTAGTTCTAAAATACAATAATAACTTTAAATAAAGAGAACAAAAACACAAAGTGTAGATTTAACTGAAAAATCTTTTAGCGCTAAGATAATTCTTTTGTAAGCCTTAAAACTGCTGGAACTGCTCTTAACGAGTATACCATTAGAGGATCTTTCGAAAGTACCGCAATAAAGGACCGCGATATCATAAAATGAAGTCTAAAACACTGCTCTTCTGGATTAAACCAACTTTTTATTGATCACTTTACGAATATCGGTTCTCGATAACAATTTTAGAGATTTTAGAGTACCTAGTATTATAAACCTTAAGTCGTTCGTAGTGAAATCGTTCGTCGTGGAAGATGCTTTATGTTTTTTAAAAATATAATCAAAATTAGTAACAAAAAAAACGACTTCAAACAGTTTTCTCATGGATGCCATTGTCAGAACTGGACTAAATTGAAAGCACCAGCTTTCAAATAAAAAAAGAATCATTAAAAAAGTTTCACTCAGTCGAAAGTTCTAACAAACATAAAAAACAGTCGAATTGAGAACGAAGTCGGTTGAAAAACAAGCTATACTTAGTTAAAATTATAAAACTAACCACCGATTTTCTATTTTGCCTAAACATGCTATATAAAGTTGCTGAAGAGTTTGGTTTTAAGCAGACTACTTGATGCTGCAGCATCAGATCAAGGTTGCCATGTCATAGAAAAACCATCGAAGTAACAGTGTGTCAAATTTCACATCAATCAAACCTGTGGAAGTTATTAGTAGTTATAAATGGGCTGATGATATTCAAATTTTGCATACACGTCAATAGGATACCTTTCATCCAGAAAACAGTATTATTCCCGAGAGATCATCTAAAAATATAAATAGAAAAATCAATTCCTTACAAAAACGTATGAGCCATGAAGATTTTAATACACCTAAGAAAAAGAGGAGTAGACGAAGTCGCAGGCAAAAGCTTGTACTTAATAAAAGCAAAGTTAGGCTTGAACTATTCACTCGAAGGTAGGTATCAAACCATTGCATTAATCTTAGTAGAAACACAAGCAAAACCTACAAACACTAAATACAAGCTATGGACCTGCTGACCCGAATAGCGTACTGAATTTTCATAGCTATCAAATTAAAATACAATAAATCAATAGCCAGATAAAATCTCTAATCATCAAATCATCAAATGTCAAATACATAACGTAACATCGTATCACTCAGTTTTGAGAGTACGAGTATATTCAATCAATATTACATTTCTGAATTTTTCTTCGCTTCTTTAACTTTCCTTTTAAATGTGAAGAATCTTTGTGCTGACTGAAGTAAGACTTCTCTATAAACCGGGGAAATGGCTCACCACAATGTCGCAATCCTCAATAAAGATCTGATTCGAGGCTAAAGTATCAAGAGCCAGTTAATAACGTTATTGAAGAGGAGGAAACCACAGTATAATTGTTTGCAGTGTGAAATCTTTAAAAAAAATAGCATTAACACCACACTACGACTCGTAGGAGCCGAGAAATAAGGAAAGAAGTCAGTAGGAATGCTAAGCGATAACGACGTAATAGCGCGACGGGCATTGCGATGTTGTGTATACTAGCAGATGCACACGACTTTGTCCGCGTTTAAAATTTTATAATACTAAACGAGGAATTATTGTATGCCACGACGATCTTGCAAACGGCTCTAACGATTTTGACGAAAATCTAGGGTTAGGGGTTTTTTAGGCCTAGGTGGAACAGGCGGGAATATATTGTACATGTACGAGTAAATAATAATATCTAGATCTATATATTGTATATAAAAAATTGTCTTTTCCTCGTTGTCCGATCAATCGGACCACGCGGTCTCAGGAGAAATATGCATGCCTATGTATGTCATTTTCAATTAAACGTCTGGTGAAAACGCGGAGTAAGGGCTAGTACAAAGATTAAGTTTGTAGTCTGCATTTAGCAGGAATTGTTAAGGAGACAATTTTTAAACTTAAAGTTACGGAGTTTTTGAGTATTTGAGTTGGCTCATGACAGACAGGTTCAATGTGTTGATGGCCAAATGACGGTCCCAAATTGGGCCTTTGGGACACCCTGAAGTCCTCTTTAGGACTGAAGAGGCACTGAGAGAGAGAAGGAGTTATTTTCTATATGTAATATAATGTAAAACTCAAAAGAATCCACCGGTGAAATAGTATATAAGTAATTTAAAATAAGATACTGTATCAGTGAGATTATATACTGTTATCTTTACTCACAGCGTGAAAGCCATGCGATAAAGTATAGGTGCTAACGCCTGATAATTTCGCTGGACCTGAAAAACTTTGGAATGAAATTTTAACAAGCACTATAGCAGGGCTTCGCTTCAATTAATTTTGAGTGTTTGTTATTGGTTAAAAAAAACTTTAAATGGGTTTTTTCAGTATTGCCTTTTAAATCCAATACGATACTGTAATATATTTTTCCACCTGAAGGCATCAGGCTACTGGGTCAACTTATTTGGTTTAAAATTATTAGAATATAGCCTGAAGCCTAATATATTTTTTAATTTTAATTTTAATCTTAAAGCAACATATTTATATAATTATAAAAACTCAGCTTCCGTATGTTTGTGTCCTCAGAACTCAAACACTAGCCTATGGGTTGATTTCAAATTTTTTACACATTTTATTTTAACAAGAGTGTTTTGATATACTTTTTATTCCAAAAAATAAAATACAAAAAAGAGGCACAGCGAAGAGTGTCCTCATTCAGCTAGTAAATTATATTAATTGAGTAAGTTTCGAAGGCCGCGGTTAAGACCAGATTTAAGGTTAAATAATTAGAGCCTAATCCACCGGTAGAGAGTCCGAGGTCGAAGTCCAATTAATTGTTCAATCAGAGTGAACTGGCCACTTTGACCTTTTCAATAGCTTTCAGCTTTATCAAAATCACTTCATTGAAATCCAGAAGCTCCTTTTAACTTTTTCGTGAAAAAAGAGCAAGAGCGATCGAGTAAGGCAACTTATTGATAACTTTCTTATATTATTTCAAAAGTAACACTTAAGAATAGTGGTAGATTATGATATATAAATGTAATATTTAGTACCTAAACCACAAATACCAATTCTACCACAAATTCACATTCAGTAAAAGATTGAAAATTAAAAATCAACGCTAGTTTTAAACTTGATTACCTTAATATAAATGTACGAATTTGTTCCGTTAGTAAAAATCGGTATCAAAATAAAAAAAATATTAGCTAGGGCCGGCGACCGTTGTCAGACAGGCTGATTGTTCAATTGTTAGTAATTGGATACCGTCGCCAAATATCATAGTCTGTGCCAATAACACAAGGAATTAGGAAGACTGTGATTTAAATCTTTGCTTGAATATCAGGCAGTGTAGGGTTATGCCGGATTCTGGGAGGATACTCCCCAACCTGCGTGGGCCGAATACGGCCTGTCGCCGCCTCTACGCTGGGGCGGTACGGTCCATGGCCCTGTATGGGGCTCCCATCTGGGTGGACCGCCTGACCGCCCGTAATAGGCCAATTTTGCGCCGCGCGCAAAGGGCCATGGCGGTCAGGATTGTGAGGGGGTACCGCACCATCTCTTTTGAGGCGGCGGTGTACTGGCTGGCACCCCTCCGTGGGAGCTGGATGCCGAAGTGTTGGCGGTGGTGTACCATCAAGTCGCGGACGCACGATCGCGCGGCTCAGTTTTGTCATCGGAGGAGGTCGTCAGGTTGAGGAGACACTCCCAGACGATCCTCCTCCAAAAATGGAAGGAAAGGCTGGCAGAACCCAGTGCGGGCCGCCTGACGATTGAGGCCATTCGCCCCTCCCTAGAGGGATGGCTGGCGAAGCGGCGCGGAGCCTTCACGTTCCGCCTGGTGCAGGTGCTCTCGGGGCATGGTTGCTTCGGGCGTTACCTTCACCGGGTGGCCGTGAGAGAGCCGTCGGAGGAATGCCACCATTGTGGCTGCGCGGTTGACACTGCGCAGCACACTTTGGCTGAATGCCCCGAATGGGCAGAGCAGCGCGCCGCTCTGTCTCTCGTCGTGGGCTCCGATCTCTCGCTGCCGGCCGTTGTGAATTCGATGGTTGGCAGTGACCTTGCGTGGCAGGCGATGCTCACGTTCTGTGAGCACGTTATGTCGCGCAAGGAAGCGGCAGAAAGGCAGCGGGAAGAGGATCCCCTCTCCCAGCCAATCCGCCGGAGAAGGCTCGGGCGCAGGCGGGTGGCCTACATCCGCCGCCTTCCACCCTAACCGGGACCGGGGCGGTGGTCTTGGGGGAGACTGCCGCCCGTCGTAAGGTCCCCCGAGTAGGCCGGCGTACCTCCACTTTCGGGTGCGCCGTGGTTCTGACAGGGAGCACGGGCCTCCCCGCGTTGGATGGCCGTGGCGGGGCGCCGAAGTCGTGTAACAACGTCCCCGCGACCCCGCCCATCAGCGGCCGCGACAGATAGAAAGTCGTTGGGTTTTAGCCGGTAGGAATCCGGCATAACCCCGCTGTGTCCCCTACACTGCCGGGTATCCAAGAGGATTTCCCAACGTTAAAAAAAAAAAAAAAAAAAAAAAAAAAAAAAAAAAAAAAAAAGGGTTATGCCGGATTCGACTTTCTACCTCGGCTGGGTTTGGTCGCGGGGATGTTATGTAGTGATGTACCGGATATCCGTATCCGTTTCTTTTTGGCGGATCTTTTTAGGAATCTTTTACCTTATTAATTTTTAATTCATAGCTGGTTTTTAATTTTTAATTCTACATTATAGGTGATTAGGTATAGCAATGAAAAACTTTTAAATTCCATTCAGATTATTTTTTTATTTTTTGGCACCTTTACAATGCAAGCGTCAAGTGGCGCTTGCATTGTAAAGGTTGTATAAAATATAAAATTATTGTATAAAATATTTAACTAGACTTGACTAATAAATTTCAATTATTATATTACCAAGTAGTTCAAGTGCCTCTAACGGTATAATGACATTTGGTTGACTTTTCAATTTGCGTCACTATAATTAATTCTTCGGATAATTAATTGAGCTTGTTAATTACAAAGCAATCAAGTTGTTCAGCAACAAAGAATAATATAATTCGTAATGTCATTTTGCTCGTACAATTAATATTAACAAAGAAACGCAATTCTAGTCTCGCGTGTTTGCCAGAGCTTCTTTTCAACAGTATCAGGAATCACACAGTACGTGAACTGTGCTATTATCTACTATCTACTAGTTTATTGTACTATAAACACTAATTCAATTCTGCAAAGATATATGTAAAAGGCAATGTGTATAATGAATGTATGTTCTCTATGGACTCCAAAACCGCAGGACCAATTTTGAAGAAATTTTCAGAGAATCTTCAGATTAGTCCAGCGTGTAATCCTGTGAAGTAGCGGTCGGACGCGGACGAAGCCGCGGGCAAAACTTAGTTTTAAATAATACTAAACTAAAACCAACAAAATTTTTTTATTCTAAAATAAAAAAAACCTACAAAACACATTTTCTCCTTATGTAATTTTTTTTTCTAAAATTGAAAATTTTGTTTCAAAAAGAAATCGTGTATTTCTTACGAAACACTTTAGCAGACAAATCAAGAAAGCTTCTTAGTAAAACATCACATCAAGTGAGATACCTGTGTCACGAATACATACTGTTTATTCTTACTTTATTGTGGTTCTACGTCGTAATTAAGTTTACAACCCTTGGAATTTGCGTTTTAACTTAGCACAGAGTAAATTTGTCCAAAACTTCATTGTTTACGAATTCCGTTATTATATTAAATCAAGTTAACCGTGTACAGGACTCGTAAATCGTTTAGGCTCACAACTTTTCAGTTCCTTCAACCGGGATTAAGGAGAAAATTGCGGTAAATCAGCTTTACTCTGTGGCGTGGTTTAATTAATCGTACACTTACGCGGATATCTATGAACATGTTTGACGACACGTTTGGTCTAGTGCAGTCATGTCAAAGGTACGGCCCGCGGGTCGCATACGGCCCTCAAGCCTGGCCCGTTAACACATGCCAAATCTTATAAATGGCCCTTTAGAAAAATCAGTTGGACACCCTTTGTCTAGTGGCTAGTAACCCTAGCTGTTGATCAAACGGTCGCGGGTTCGAATCCCGCTATGGGCAAATATTTTATGTGTTAACATTTTACCTTTCGAATCTAAGTTAATCGAAAATATTCGAATGTAAGAGATACCTAAAAACCACCAACTAAAACATGAAACTAATTTTCTCCAGCGTCCAAACTGTCGACGAAATGTCTGTCTAAAACTAAACCAATTGACTGACCACTCCTTATTTTAATACTTTCATGCCTTTTGTTAACGAGGGCAGTTCAATTAGCTGGTGCCGTCAAACTTTCTGATACCTTTGAACCCTTTTCAATCGTGGGATTTCTCAAATCTGTACTTTGAAAGCCCTATTAATAGGAGGCCCGACGAGGTGACGTGGGATTTAATTATGAAAAACCGTTGTTGTTATAGGGATTGAAGCTTTTCAAAACTAAAGTAGGTAAGAATGATAAACTAAAAGGTTATATTAGGTAAACGATATTATAAAACAAAGTCCTCCGCAGCGTCAGCCTCTGTTCGCGATAAACTCAAAACTTACTGCACCCATTTTCATGCTGTTTTCACCAATGGATAGAGTGGTTCTCAAGGAAGGTTTTAGTATATAATTTACAAAGTTACGCGGGCAAAGTCGCGGGCAGCACCTATAGCTAGCTGTGTCACTGCGGACACAGTAGTTGGAAGGTCGCTGGTTTTGTCGGAAGAAAAGTCGAGTCGTTTCGGCTTTGCCAATAGTTTTAATAAAAAGTTGAACAATGGTGTTACAATGCGTGTCTTTTTCGTATGTAATTTTTGTATCTAATATAGGGTAATCGGAAGATTTAATTCTCCCTGTCAAATTCGTATAAGTAACGTTCCGTGCCGCGACATGCCCCCGGCCTTGGAAGCACCGTCTTCCTAAAGCGTGACCTCATGTTCTTCTAGAAGCGGGCAAATCTTCGTGAACGTTCGCCTCACAGTCCCTGATGATGTGCGGATGTCTGCTACTCGTGATATGCCGTCTCTCCCCGGGTAGGTCTTCTCGATCCGACCAAGTTGCCATTTTAGTGGAGGAAGGCAATCATTCTTGATGACGACAAGTGTGTTTGGCAGCAATGTGTCAGCGTTCGTTCTCCACTTGCAGCGGGTTTGAAGCTCTGAGATGTATTCCTCTGACCAGCGCGACCAGAAGTGCTGGCGCAGTTACTCGACCCTTTGGAAGCGTATTAGTAGACTGGTAGACTGATCCTGCAGGTCAGGAGACAGTCAAAGGTCGACCAACCAAGAAGTCGGCTGGACTAAGGGGAAGATCTGTAGGATCTGAGGAAAGTGGTGAGAGCGGACGTGAGTTTAATATTGCCTCAATTTGTACTAAGACTGTGGTAGTCTTTTCAAATGTATGATGGGCATTACCGATCACGCGGAGCAAGTGATGCTTGCATAATCGTACTCCAGACTCCCACAAACCACCGAAATGCGGACTGTACACCGGTATAGATTTAAACTTAATTGACTGTTTATGTGCGTATTCTAGAATATCTGTTGAAAATGACTGTAGTGATTTTGAGAATTCATTCATTGCACCTACAAAGTTTTTTTCCGTTTTCGGAAAATATTTCAGCGGGTTTCCCGCGACGTGCTATGAACCGCTTTAACGCCAGAATGTATGCCTCAGACGATAAGTCGCTTACTAGTTCTATATGTACTGCGCGCGTTATAAAACATATAAATAAGTAAATGTACGACTTAACCGTTCTCGCTCCTCTGCCTTTACGGTTCAGTGTGAGAATGGAATGGGCCCAGCATAATCCCTTAAAAAAGGATAAGTAGGAGTCAATCGTTCTTTGGGTAAATTACCCATTAATGGACTGAGAGTTTTACCCTTAAATCGCTTGCACAAAATGCACTCATTGACTACCTTTCGCGCAAGGTTTCTGCCTCCGAGCGGCCACCAGCACTGGCGCAAGTCGTAAAGCAGCGCCTGCGCACCAGCGTGTAGCAATTTCTGATGTCGCTCGCGAAACAATAATACTGAAAAATGATGTTTCGATGCAATCAGAACGGGGTGCATTTTGTCATAATTGAATGATTCGGAATTACCTGATCTCCCGCCAACACGTATAATTTTATTTGTATCTAAAAATAAGTTTAATTTAAATATAAGTATTATACGTAAGCGGGGACGTGCGTGTCATACGATTAAATTAAGAAAAATATTGAATTAAAATTGATTACGATTGACTTTAGGTAATTTATTGAAATTGCAATTAAAATATAAAATTATGTAATCTGGACAGCGTGTTTTGTAATCTTTTTTCTAAAGCTAAAATTCGTTTGAGAGCATGAGAAAATGTATCTCCCAAATCATGTGGTGATGACTTCAATGGAACGGTAACACGAAATTTTCTGTCTTTGTCGCGGACTGTGTGTGTGTTACTGTGTGTGACCAGAGATTAACCAACCTAAGTAGGTATTTTGTAAATACGGCCCGTTGGGCAGACGTATTTTACCGTCTTTAAGTAAATCCCAGAACTTGTCCGCGCCTATCAATAAATCCACCTTTTGCGGTTCATCAAAAAATGGATTTGCTAATTGTATGTTGTCTGGAATCCTAAACTGTGCGTTACGTTTAGGTGTATTAAAATGTGTAGTTGTTGTGATGTAAGGCAACACAAAACATTGTAATTTTGTTGTATATGAACTAACGCGTGACTTTATATTAACTTCGCATATTTGTGTAGACTGAGTAATTGTGTTATCTACACCGCGTATTTCTTGAGTGGACTGTATCGATTTTATTTTTAATAATTCGCATAATGAACGCGTAATTATACAACGTTCGCTTCCCGAATCTAGTAGTGCGATCGCTTTGTGATAAGTACCTCGGTTGTCAGCAATATCTATTAATGCTGTCGATAGTAACACCGGTTGCACACATGGGTATTGTGAACATAACACATTCGCACGCGCCGTGTTGGTGGGGCTGCTCTGTATAGTAGAAGGGGACGCGCGCGCGGCCACAACCGCCGCTGCATTTTCGTATGCAGTAGTATGCGCCCCTGCGGAGTGTATGACGTCGTTGTGAATTAATGAGTTATGTTTCATGTCACATTTTCGGCAAGGTCCCATACGACAATCGCGTGCTACGTGACCAGGTCTTAAGCAGTTTTCGCATAGGTTGTTATCCTTAATTAACTTAAGCCTTTCGACTAAAGATTTATTAAGAAATACTTGACACGCGTAAAGTGAATGATTGCAGTTGCACAGTAAACATAGCCTTTTCGTATGCGTTCGCGTCGGCTTGTTATTAGCGGCTAAGTTACAGTGAACTCGGTAATTGTTATGTAAATTAGTGTTAGGTATTCTGCTTTCAGAACTTTTGTTGGTGCTGTGTGACACGATAAGCGTTTCTAATATATCGGCCCTATCCTTGAGGAATGATAATAATACGTCGATTTTTACACTAGACTTGGAGTCAACAGTTTGTTTATATATTGTGTTTTTATACTGCTCCCATTCGCGCTCAGTGGTCTTGTCGAGTTTAGTGACTATTATGTAGATAATTAACGTATCCCACGTATCGACGGGTTCGCCTAACAGTTTTAAAGCACGTATATTTTTGAGAATAGTATCGATTAAATTCCGTAACATATCTGGTGACTCTTTAGTTAACGGTTGTATTGTAAACAGCGCTTTTACGTGATTATGCACCAACAATTTACTGTTATTGTATCGATTTAATATAAGTTCCCATGCTACTAGGTAATTATCAGAGGAAACTTCGAGTGAATCTATTACTAGGGCTGCGCTGCCTTTTAAAGATGATTTCAAGTAGTGAAACTTCTGTATATTGCTTATATGAGTAGAATTATGCACAAGCGATAAAAAGGTGTCCCTGAATTCAAGCCACCGTTCCTTTGAACCGTCAAAGGTAGGAACAGAGATCGTGGGTAATTTAATAGAATCGGTGTTACCCACATTCGAACAGGAATTAACCTCATCGCCCAGCATACACTCTGCCTGCGCCAAGGTGCTATAGTAGCTATCTTCAAACACATCCCGTTGTTTTAATTGTTCATTTAAATCACATTCAAGTACGGCTTCTTCTAACTGTGTTTGAAGATTATTAAATTCGGAATATAAGCTAGTAGCACCCTGCATACGCAGCTTTAAATCGGCTCTGGCTTGCGTAGAAATAAAGCTATCTTTAGATAACGAATCAATATAGGTTGAAAATCTAGTTAATCTGCCTTTAACTATAGCGCGTTTTTTTACTAAATCGCGAATCAGCTGATTTGTTGCCTCATCGTTTGTAACGGTTATTTTGAGAGGCGATTTAGACCTAGGCTTTTCGGTGTCAGTATTCATCTCGGTGGGTAGTGAAAGGTGGAGTACTCACAATTTGAAAGTGGCAGATGATGCTACGGTTTATCACCTCTGCTGGACACGAACAAACGGGTAACTCACTGCGTCGCAATCACTGGAATTGAGATGAATAAGGGATTAATTGAAGCTCATGGGAGGTCTTGGAGAACTAGTTGGCTGGCCGTACCAATGTGCGCGTAGTCTTCTTCTCTGTAGATCGACTCATCGGTGGTCCGGTTCCTGAAGATCGCCTCGGATGGTAAGATCTTGAAGTCCGGTTACAGTCGAGTTGAGAAGGTCCGATTATGTTCGACTCTGATGGACCATTTTATGTACGGCTCCAAAGGTCCATTTATATCCGGATCCGAAGGTCCAATTATCTTCGGCTTCAAAAGGATCAATTATCCAGCTCTGAAGGACCAATTATGTCACTGCGGACACAGTAGTTGGAAGGTCGCTGGTTTTGTCGGAAGAAAAGTCGAGTCGTTTCGGCTTTGCCAATAGTTTTAATAAAAAGTTGAACAATGGTGTTACAATGCGTGTCTTTTTCGTATGTAATTTTTCGTATCTAATATAGGGTAATCGGAAGATTTAATTCTCCCTGTCAAATTCGTATAAGTAACGTTCCGTGCCGCGTCAAGCTGATACCCGCGATACGTTATATTACAAATTTAATATTACAACAGTTTGCCTACACAGGATTAATGTTGACCATGTTGTAATTGTTTAGTTTACAGTAGTATTCTTGATGAATCTTAAAAATTTTTTTTTGGTATTACAACACCTGATATCGGCTGCGATTTATAATTCTATGCACAAGAAACATTTTTGATTTCCCCAATAAATGAAGTGTATATTTTGTCACCTAATAAAAGATGTATTCATGTAAAAAATCAATTTAATCTCGGAATCAACCCACGTGTAGAACTTTGTTAATTTCGAGTTTCAGCGCAAAGTACAAATTAACAGTAGTCGAACTGGTAATATTTTTAATAATTGCTATTGGAATTTTCAATAATTATTTAGAAAGATTATATTACATGGTATGTATAAATGGAAATAATTTGTACCTGAAAAAAATATTGCAATGCCATTAAAAATATAACTCATTTTTACCTAATGAATTTAATGCAAGTGACTCAGTTACTCAGTATTTTCTGTAATGAGTAGATATGCTGTTGTATTCCGGAGAGCGAGTAAAGTATGACAGAGCCCTTCTATGGTCGGCATCCATTTGCAGCACCTGTGACGGTAGCCACCTGTCATCAAATGGACCGTCACGTCAGACTGTCGTATACATATAGGCTTTTTTTGTACGAGTATATTTATATAAGATTTATTTTAATTTTAACTATTTTATTTTAATTTTTTTTTTTGTTTTTGGAGCTTTTATGTTTTGTTTAGTAAGTGCGTAACCTCACCATCGGCTCTAACGGAAGACCAGCGCAGATTATTACAACCTGCATAATGTTGAGTCAGAGCCGGTTTGTGGCGAGGGACGTTTGTGTTTGTCTTTCTATAATTATGTTACTTATGTATGTTTCAAATGTCCTTTGCTTCAAATAAAATCTTATTCTATTCAATAGGTGAGACATAATAAATATAAATGTGCACGTATTTTTGGAAATAAAACTCACATCAAATAAAGATTTACTACTGTAAGTTACAATGTGTGCGTGGGTGTTGGAATATTCGATTGGTTTCTTCATTCGCTCCCAACTCAACCCCAATCATTGACTTTGAATGTTTTTAACATTGTATGTATGTTGAGCCGTCGTAAAGGGAGCAGGGCCAATTTGGAAAATGCGAAATGTGAATGTATTTTCGTCGTGTTTGCTGTTTGATTTCTTTGAACATTGTACATTGGTTAGACTGTGATTTGGTAAACAAAGTACAAATAATGTCGATGAATAATGATAGCAAATGTTCTCTTTTATGTCTTTGTGTCAATTCAATTGACATACGAATTTATGAGGACAAAAATTGTCTGCGAGTTTAATTCGTCTATTTATATTTTGCGTCTTTCTCGAAACAACAAATATGCTGGAAATAGAATAGATTTTTATTTTATTTTTTCATAAATAATTTTAGTCAGACAGGCTTAATGGTAAGTGGCTACCGTCGCCTCTAATACAAACAATGTCACGGTATAATTGCGTTGCTGACCATAGTAGGATTAAAAATAAGGAATTGGAAAGGTATAGGGCAATGGACTCTTGCATCCGTTACTCGCTCAACGAAACACAACAGCACACATGCTGTTATTTCATGGTGATCTTCTGTAAGGCGGTGGTTACTGCTAGTGATGTGCCGGATATCCGTATCCGTATCCACGGATATCCGAGAGAAAAGAAAGATCCGTATCCGTTACTTTTTGGCGAATCAATTTATGTATCTTTTACCTTATTAATTTTTAATTCATAGATAAAATTCTATATATAGGTGATTAGTTAGCAATGTTTCAGATTATTTTTTGGTACTTTTAAAATGCGAGCATCAAGGGGCGGGCGTCAACTATAGTTTCAAGGTCACGCGCACCGACAATTTCCGTATCCGTATCCGTATCCGCGGATATACATTTTTAACGATCTGGCACATGACTAGTTACAGCCGTCTGACGAACTGGCCAAAATGACTGCGAAACGCAGTGTGCTTTGCCACTACGATCTTATCACCATATTTTATGATCTATGATTATTATCATTAATTATCTGAACTTATATCATATACCAAAGTTCTGTCCGTCTGTCTGTTATATTAATTAACATATTTTTAAAATTACATGAAAAAAGCTTGAACTTTGAGTGATCATTTACTACTTTTTTTACAGAGGGTAACAAGCAATAATACTTATGTATGTAAAATATATGTTTGTTTCTTGATAATTTCCCTTTCGAAAAACGGATGATGTCTCTGAAAGATTACCACCATGAAGTCGTCCCAAAGGCAGCTAGTGCAACTTAATGGGGGTCAACGAAATTGATGGTATAACATCTCATTCACACAGTTCGTTAACAGCCTGTGCTCAGAGTGGCAAATACCCCGTGAAATTGGAGGAGCATCGATCCTATGAGATGGAATACTCAGATCGTTCCTATCCACACAGCTGGAGTGTTGATGTAGCAACATAAGCTTTTTCCCTCGTTAAACGATAGCAATAATGTTAAAATTATATAAATACTAGTTTTTGCATGCCACTTCGTCCGCTTTATTTTATACTGGCTGGCGCCCGCGACTTCGTCCGCATTGAACATACATACATACATACATACATACATACATACATACATACATACATACATACATACATACATACATACATACATACAGAAAAAAATTGTAAAAATGGTCAATTTAGTTTCAGTATCATGTGTAGAGCCTATAAATACGATATCTCTGAAAACAAAGTAATTTACTGCATGACCAACCCTTACAGATTTATTATTAGTATTGATTGATTGATAGCCTATGTTACTCGCTGATAAAGTAGCTTCCCAACAGTGAAAGAATTTTTCAAATCGGTCCAGTAGTTTCGGAGCCTTTTCAGTGCTAACAAACAAATAAACTATCAAAACTTTCCTCTTTATAATATTAGTAAGTATAAATAAATACTATTTTCTGCATGCGACTTCATCCGTGCCCTTTTTTATTAGTTAAAACATTTAATCAATCTTTATTGTTCTCGTATTTAAAAGGCGTTGAATTTTTGATTTTGATTTTTAGATAATCTCGCGTAAACAATATACTTTTTTTTTTCTAAATGAAAGGTACCACAATTCTCTCTGACAACGTGTATTCAAAAAATTTAAATATTAGTCACTTAATATCAAATAGACCGTCAGCCTGCCTGCCGTGTCATAAAGACACAAGTAACACCAGGTCAGTGTACCTATTCTACCTATCTACCTATCCTGAAAGACATTTTTCGCGCTTTCCTTGAAAATCTATACTAAATCCTTACTAATATTATAAATGTAAGTTTGTTTGTTACGCTTTCACGCAAAATCTACTGAACCGAGCACCGTGAAATTTTGCATACACGTTGTCTGGGACACCAGAAGGGACATAGAGTACCTTTCATGGTTCAACGCGGACGAAGTCGCGGGCACAAGCTAGTTATAATATAAAAAAAAGATGAGCCACATAACTTGTTTTTTTTGCAAAAAAAAATGAAAGCAAAAAAGTCGTCTACACGAATTCTACATAAAAAAAATGTAAGAAGAAAATCATGGCGAAACGAAGGCTTTTATATGAGAAGAAAATATTTTTGTTTGTATTATATATTATTTTCAAGCTATTAGCATCTTTATATGTTCGCAATAAGGTTTTAATTGGCAAGAACCTTACAAAGCTTTGTGCGTACATTCAAATAAATACTCTCTGATTTTTCTTTGTTAAGGAAACTCGTTGTTGTGGTAGTAATATGATATTGTTGTGTGAAATGTTTGGGGTCATGTTCTGTTTTACAATATGTAAGATTTTATTTAATACTATGTGGTGCCCGCGACTTTATTCGCACTCAAAAATGAAAAATATTAAATCCTGCTTTGTCTTTGTGATGAATGGTTAGGGAAGGCGCTTGCCTTAGCCCTCTATCTCAGGGTCCCGGGTTCGCTTCCCGGCAATGTCAACTTTGTAAAAGAACTTTTCTAAGTTTCAGATGAACTTGTAAAATACAGAAAACAACATGTTTAGCGCCTACGCAGGCATCCCAATAGTCTTGCCACTCAGCTGTTGGAAACCACAAATCAAACAACAGGCTGAAGAGACAGCAAGTAATATGATGGAGACGATTGAGCGCTGGCCCATTCTCCCTAAAAAGAAATATCTATCCATCCCTCCCAAAAGATCCGCTTATTTTCCTGGGAACCGACTGCATATTTAAAACAGATAAAAAAAGCTCTGGATTTAGGAATCACATAGTCGCAGGGTACCTACACTGCGTTTTGCAGTCATTTGGGTAACCCGTGAGGATAGGCAGTCATCACCCCCTTACAGACAACTACCGTGAAATAAACGCACGTGTGCTGTTGAGTTTCTTTATGTGAGTAAGGAATGACAAAGCCCGTTTCCCTTCCCAATCCCTTATCTTTAATATAATTATGATTGGCACAACATTTTCAGTACCACCTACCATAAAGTGGACCGTCAGCCTGTCTATGTACGTTAACATAAAAAAAAAAAACATAAACTAACCTATTCCAAGACTGTCAAACTGTCTGGTTTTAACATATCCATTTTTCTTAGTTATAAATGGATCTATATATGTCTATATTTTTGAAATATTTTAAATATTCAAGTACCAATAACCTGAAACAAAAAACATGTCAATCCGTTTTTTAAATACTGGCTGAATAGAAGTAAAAGGTTCGATCTATATTTTGACAAGCCCGTTGGCTATTTGACGAATAAGCTACTCTTTGGCATGTCCATGCAGTTTGTGTAACAATATTTTTTAACTAACAATGGAAATATTGTACGGAAAAAAAAATGACATAATTCTATGAAACTTTGATAATCATACGACTGTATACATGATATCGGATCTATTCCCATTAGTTCGATTGTTTGAACTATGTATTGGTAGTTTTTTGCTTCAGTAGCTTAATTACCTACATGAATTCATTGAATTGTCGAAACTTATAACAATTATAAATATAATTATAATTTGTTAAATAAAATGTATATTATTTTATTTACTAGTTTTATACTTATGAGCAATAATTTCCCAACGCCGGACGATGCTTGTTGACAACTGTCCCACATGACGAAAACCTCGTGAAAGCCGAGAGAGTCAAACTTACCAAGTACATAGACTTGGCTCACGAGGTGACCCCCATGTGGTATGTCGATTCGACAATCATCTTCTCGATAGTCATATCGGCGAACGGTCTTATAGCGAAGAGCCTCGACCAACATCTTAAGTCTCTCGCTAGATGGATGGATCAAGGGTCAGATACAGAAGGCGGTACTTCTGGACACGGCACGAATTGTCAGGAGGTTCCTCACTCTGCAGCCCTAACCACCGGTAACTTGGGCCTAGCCCCGCAACTAGCGGTTATCTAGTTTTAAGTTTTTTATGATATATATTGTTTTTTTTTTTATATATAAATTTATATTGTAAAAAAAATTAAAATTAAGAAAATGAAATAAATAAGTGCATAATAATAATAAATATCTTATATCTTATAATAATAATAAATATCTTATAATATACATAATTATTATAGATGCAAACATCCATGACTCGGGTACAAAAGTAAATGTTAACGCATAAACATTTGCCCTTAAGATTTGAACCCGCGACCGTTTGGTTAACAGCTAGACTTTGCCACTAGACCAAACGTGTCGTCAAATTCATTCCCATGCAAATTCACGTATACGCGTTCGATGCGTTTGATCAAGTAAAACTTGCACTAGGCACTCAGGATATTGGGTTGGTACATACATCCTTACTCATCAAAACACGTTTCACTGCGTTTTCTGAACGGCTGTGTTTACTGCAACTATTCCTTTGACCGTTGGTTCATCTAGGCTAGTTACTTAGGCTTTCGATGCAGTGATTAAATTAATACATAACAAAACAAGATGATAGAAGAAAGAGATTATCATGGTGTAACATAATAGTTGGAAATTGCTTCCCGGATTGTCTAGACGGAATAATGGTTGGAGCAGAATACCTCCTCCATTGTTGTTACATGTTTACTACCTGCGCCTAGGCTCTGAGTTAATTAATGCATCGCTTGCACTCGCACTGTAATCGGAGCAAGGAGTATACAACATCACAACACGGCAACAAAGGCAATATCATACATTAAAAAAAAAAACTACGTAAACTAATGTTCAGGAACCTTATCACATTAATATCCACGTGACGTCATTCGAAACTAAAAAATACAGCTAACAAAACGGACTGTTCTGAGTATGTAACGAGATTACGTCACCAAAATGGCGGCCAAGCGGATTAGCAATTAGTTGGAATAATATTTTTCTATGGGATATTTTGTCATTATACGATTTATCGAACGTATATTATTCCAGATGGATATAAGCTAGGTATATGTCATTCATGCTCCATCATTATGATATTAGTCGAAAAAGTAAAGAATTTTTTTTTTGTTTATTTTTTTCGCCCTACAAACATTTTTTTTCCTTTATATGGACTCATTATGTGGTTGAAGACTAAATTAAAAATTTGATTGTAAAAAAAACTCACTATTTATATCCCATGTCTGAAGTTAACTTAAGTCTGAAATTTACTTAGCTTGGTAGACGAACTTACTTTGACCTCCAGCCAGAGTAAGTGCGTCTGAACTCGTTTTATATTTTACAAATATATAGAAAAAAAATATTGTATAAGGTTTCATAAACAAAAATTTAAATATAAGAAAGTAGAATAAGAAAAACAACTTTCGACAATATTAAGGATGAAACGAATGAATGATGAAAATAAATAAATTAAAAATAAAGAATAACACTCATATATTTTCTCAGGACTTATTTCTTTTTAATTTTCCAACGCGCACGAAGTCGCGGGTATCAGCTAGTAAAATAATAAAGAGAAAATTAAAATAAAAATAACATCTGAAGTTTTGCTACTGTGAACAATATACAATGTTAAAGCTATGCTTTGTGGTCTAATGGTAATTGAACGAGCCACTGTGATAGAGGAAAATCATTTAAATGTATAATAGACTTCATGTTACTATGAACGTAACTTCAGTTGCTATTTTAACTTCATTTTACTTAAGAAATTATATTAATTTAAACTCGAGTGTTTAACTACAGCCTGAGAAAACTATCGTGGAATAAAATATAATATAATATTATGCTGTCGGGACATATATATGTCTTACAGTAAAAGACTTCTTGAAGTCTTGAGTCTTGAATCAGCTCGCTAGAAAGATGACTTCATAGAGAGTGGAAAGGTGCAGCAAGCGGAATACCAACCTTGGTTTTTGGTCTTATCTAGTGATGTGCCGAATCGTTAAAAATGTATATCCGCGGATACGGATACGGATACGGATCTTAACTTGAACTATAAACCTTGAAACTATAGTTGACGCCTGCCACTTGACGCTTGCATTATAAATGTGCCAAATGTTTGATTTTAAGTATTTAAAAATAATCTGAATGGTATTTCAGTTTTTTATTGCTACTAATATTATATTGGTACTAATATTATAAATGCGAACGTTTGGATGTATAGATGTATGGATATTTTTTACTCTTTCACGCAAAAACTACTGATCCTAACACCATTAAATTTTGCATACACGTTTTCTGGGACACCAGAAAGGACATAGGGTACCTTTCATCGTTCAACGCGGACGAAGTCGCGGGCACCAGCTAGTCATCTATATTATTATGTAGAATTTCAGCAATAAATTGATAATTAATAGGGTAAAAGATCCGTAAAAAGATCCGCTAAAAAGTAACAGATACGGATCTTTCTTCTCTCTTGGATATGCACGGATACGGATACGGATATCCGGCACATCACTAGTCTTATCCTTGATCCTCCAACCAGCATGTGTGGCTATGATTGTTGCACTCAATTCAAAAATTAATGTCCAACAATTCGTCAATATCGCTTTATAGCTGATATTGACGAAATGCGTGTACATTTTACTAAACACATCATGAATCAGTTTGTTGGAATTGTTTTAGACGCTTTTGTCTTTGGCTTGACACTGACTCGCTCTGACACAGAGCCTTAACCTTCTGTCTCAGCGGTTTCGGGTTAATTTCCGGCAGGACCAACTTGGCAATAAACTTTTCAAAATTAGCTCTGGTCTGAATCTGACATGTAGTGGTAGAGCACACCGCATTTCGCGGTCATTTTTGCAGCCAGTCTGGTTGTAAAGATCACCGTGAAATAACACAATAAAATAAACTTTTCTTGTTTTTAATACCCCTGTGGCCACGTGGTTCGACTGCGTAGTTCAATCGATCGCACTCACTTAAACCCACGATGGTCAGCAACACACTTGCCGCACCTATTGCGTTGCTAGTTATAGCCGAAGGTAGCCGTCTACCATCAAGTGGACTTTCAGAATGTCTGACGACATTAACGTCAATATAAAAATGAATATTCAAAATTATGTATTATCTACCAAGCAAAACGTTAGTTTAACCTTAAACCTAAATCAGGCGGCCTGCGTGACTTATCTCACATTTTTTAAATATCATCAACATAAAAACTGACTTACCATCTTAAGGATTGATATTATTTTTTTACAAAATGAAATTGAATTGGTTCTACAAAAGTAAGAAAGCTGAGAATTCGTCTCATAATATGTACATAACGTACAACTTTCAGTCTCGAAAGAAACTAGAGAAAAGTTGCGGCCATTTCCGCGGTCGAAATCTTTCCTCCTAATTCTTTAGCAATAAAACCTTTCCCGAGAATCGTAAAATACTTTGCTCGGTAAAGATACTGGCTTAAGGTAAACGTATACTAGCCAAATGAAATCCTATTTAAAAATGGGCTTTTGTAGCAGGCTGTACTTCCTATTATTGGGCATAAACCTAGGTACTTCTTCTCTTGGCAGTGCTTCCTACCTAAGTTAGTTTTCACTACTGTCTTAAACTGCTGCCATTTATGAAAAAATCACATAAATTCACTTTTTTACCACAAAATTAATCGGCTCTACGAGTTGAGTGGCTTGTTCTGATAGACCTTTGTTGATAGACCTTGATCATCAAGATTTAGGCTAGTAGATCCTGATAAGATAGAAGACATCTTGACGTGACATCTTTTATTCATACGCCGAAACAACATCAAATGTGCTATCATTTCAAGGTGACAGCTATTTTCACCTACCAGTTCCCTCATTTGGTGACTATTGAATTAGTGTAATTCTTAGTGAAAATTTTGTTATTCGACGACACGTTTGGTCTAGTGGCTAGTAACCCTAGCTATTAACCAAACTGTCGCGGGTTCAAATCCCGCTAGGGGCAAATGTTTTTATGTGATAAAATTTACCTTTGTACCTGAGTCATTGATGTTGCTGTTTATAATATGTATGTATTTACAAAAAAAGAGAGTAATCTATGTAGTATATCAACTGTCTGGTATCCATAATACAAGCCTATAGTTGCTTAGTGTGGAACTAGATGGTGCTGTGTGGAATGTGTGAAAATATTTATTTATTAATATTATAACACTTTTCTAAAGTGAAAGTTTGCAAACGCTATAGAAACCGGTGGGGTGTTAGTTAAGAAGATAAAAGATGTGGCTGTGGACGGAGCCCTTATCCCTATAGACCCTCCAATATACATTAACTTGGATTTATCGGCCGCTAAGGATGTTACACTAATCACCAGTGTAATAAATTCTCAATACACAATATTATCTTGGGACGAAAGGAGGTTTTGCGTTCATGCGATATTTGCCTATCCGGGTTCACTTTACGGTTATATACAATAGATAGGGTGTTTCAGCCTATTTATTTAATATTTATAGGATAGTTATGTACATATTAGGATTGGTTTAGGACGGGTAAATATTAGCAGGTAAAGCTTATGGGGTGTGTGTGTATCCTACTATTTTATGGTAAATTGATATAACACAAAAGCGTGTTGGTACCCTCTTTTGAGTATATTAAGCTGTATATTTATATTAAGCTGTATATTTATATATTAGTTATATGTATATTAAGCTAGCTATGTCTCCGCTTTTTATATTAAAGTCGACAGACATTCAGACATTCAGTCCATTCGCCCAGTTTTAATTATTAATGTTATGAAATGTACACTTCAGAGGGTATTATAGTCTATCCGATTAGATACATTTATTATCTTAGATACATTATTTGTTTGAGTAAATAAAGGTTGTCTTTTGCGGGTAATATAATTTTATCTTCACAAGAATGTTAATTTTTTGTGTATGCTTTAAAAAACTCGAGAATGGGAAGACCGATTTTAATTCGGTTTTCACCTATCGAAAGAAGGATAAGCGGGGAATATCTTATTGTAAAAATTGCACCTCGTGGGAAAAGCAGGGAGCGGGTCACTGCCTTTTTTTATATAAAAAATATGCGCCATAAAATCTAAAATAACTTCCTGTAACTATTAAATAAAGTTGAATGTTATTTATTCTAACTAATATTAAAAATGCAAAAGGAGTTTTTCTTACGCTTTCACGCCTTAATTACTCAACGTATCAGTGTGAAAATTTTGAAAATTTTGAAAGTTTTCAACAAAGTAAGTAAGTATATCTTCCAAAGGTATTATATAAAAATAAAAATATCAACCCCTGACAAAAATATAGCAAAAAAGGTTGAATATGTAAAATATTTGAACACCTTAGAAAATAGGGCGCGGACGAAGTCACGGGTAAAAGCAAAAGGAATTGCATAATATATAATTTTATGTGAACTTTCACGACTGTGTTATGTAACGAAACGTTCTCTTGTCGTGTTGGTCATAGCCGCTTCGTCGGACACATCAAAACCGCAATGTATTGTATCCTATTAACTGGAGCAATAAGGATGTAAGGGCCTCAACATATTGCCTGAAGACGCCCCAATTTGTCCAACCAACAGTTTGTCAGCTAACAACCGCCGACATAGACTATAGCATAGTATAGCATAGCATACATGAATGCATCACAGAAGCCTCAACCTCGTAACGGGAGGTTTTTGTATTGTTACGGTCAGTGTGATTAACTCATAATTTATTTATTTATTTATTTATTTATTTTGAACATATTATTAATAACTACCAAACATTCTTAATAATTAACAAGATAGAAGGTAAAAGTAATAACCTAGGTAAAAGGGTAGACAAGGTAAAAGTAAAATTACACCTTACTTTTGGTATTTGTAATAATTTATATAATAATTAAATTAGAATCTATTATTCGCAATTAAAAAATTTGTAACTTAAGCTTTTTTTAACTGCGAAAGTAATTTTGCTTGTTACGCTTTCACGCCTTAACTACTCAACCTATTTTTGAAAATATAAATTTTTAATCTTCTTCTTTCTTTATAAATAAAAATGAATCACTAAATGTGTTGCTAAGCGCAAAACTCGAGAACGGCTGGACCGTTTTTAATTCTGTCTTCACTCATGCATAGAGGGATAATCAGGGAAGGCTTTTACGTAAAAAAATGCACCCCGGGCGAAGCCGGGAGCTGATCGCTAGTCTAATCAGTGAGTAGTCTAATATGTAAAAATTTCGTGTCACATGTTTGTGTGCGATGAACAACTTTAGTAGTTGTTCATCGCACACAAACCACTGCTAAACCGATTTTGATAAAATTTCGTAACTATGTGTAATTTGGTCCAACTTAAAAGATTAAAATATATATAAATTGTACCCCGCCCGAAGCCTTGAGCGGGTCACTAGTTTCAATATATATATTTTTATTTTTAAACCAGATTCTAAATTTTTTGTAAAAATATATCGTATTGTAAAGTTCTAATTTATGTTTGTTACAACGTCTGTTTTCTATTGTTCTTTTTTATGCAACATCAAAAATGATAAGCAAAGTAATTTCCAATTTACATAATTATATTTAATTTGTCATTTTAGTTTTCATTATACTTTTTGTAATTTGTAAATCTGATTAGTTCAGAATCAGGTTAATTGAGAATTTGCTAAATTGCTCCTGAGGGATATGAAGTTGTTTTTTTTTTTCAACTCTTAACAACAACCTTGAATTTATTTAAGTTACTATCTAACATGTAGCTTGTTTTAAAAATAATAATTCATATTAAAAATGTTTAGCAATGTAAAAGGCACTTAATAGTGAGTAATAGTCACTTGTCTCGCTGTGAGTAGGGGACAGTGGCTTAATTGAGGGATTTCTAATGGGGATTCTCGGTTGGCGTACAATCAATCATTTTGGGAACTATTTACATTTACTTAAAGATATACAAGACTGTATATATTTCTTAATAAAAGATGTAACTATTCCATTTAATATTTTATTTTAATCCTTATAAGTGTTAGAAGAAAGGTTAGGTTATATTTGATAATATTTTAAATACGAAAGTTTTTGAGGGAGGATGGATGTATTGAGGTTCTTACTATTTCACGCAAAAATGGATTAAGGAAGCCCTTAATCCATTTTTGCGTGAAAGAGTAAGAATGCAACACAAATAGTTTATTTCCTGAAAATAAAAAAAATAATGAAAATATGTTAGGTTCTCGTTTATTCCCATTTTTCAACGCGGACGTCGCGGGCAAAATTCCTACTTACATTAATAAATATTAACTATTGTTGAATGGGTACATTATTTAAAGAACAATAATTGGCTGTCGGAATTTTTTGCTCAATAAAAAAAATCCCCAGTAGCTTAAACATTACAATAAAGATTTTCCCCCTTTCCGATATTCTTAGAGTACAAAGGAATTATAAAAGTCGTTTATTACGCCGAGAGGTAAATATAACAAATCATATTAAAAAAGAAGCAAGATCTTTTTCACGGTCCACCCTTTGTTCACTATGGAAATGGCTCTTTTGAAAGGTTTATTTTATTTCTTGCGACGCTTCTTCACAATGAACAATGTTCAGTAGGAAATCTGATAACTAACTCAGGAACCTATTCCTTATGGTCTTTTTTTGTCCTCTCTGCCATATTGATCGTCAAGGTCACATAGTCACCAGATACCATCACCTCTAAGGAAATTAATGGGTAAGTTGTAAGCTTTAGTGAGCAAGTATTACACTTTGAGTTCTATATTTTATTGTGACTGTTATTATTATAACTTTGTGTTTATAAATTATTGTGATTGAAAAAAAAGCGGTATTACTTCTATTACTAGATGCATATTTTCTGCAAGTTATTACAGTTATGAGTTCATAGTACACCTCAACTGTGTAGCACCTATTGTTTTTTTTTTGTATGTAAATGAATAAATAAATAATAAAATATATACTTTAAACTTCTTAGTTTAATACTCTTTCCATTAGCGAAAACCGTAACAAAATCCGTTGGGTGGTTAATGATTTAGAAGAAGTTAGCGAAGAATCAGACAGAAGCGGACAGCAACTATACTTTACAATATGTATAAATAATATACTATAACATAATTATATATTACAAGTGACTTCGTCCGCGTAACTTTATAAAATATTATAGCCTATGTTACTCGTTGATAATATAGCTTCCTAACCTTTGATAAAGAATGCACTAGATTCAGGGTCTCGAACAAAATCACTGCGAAAAAGTGTCCACTGGATTTTTTTATACATGCTACTTACTTTGTCTCGTTAATTTCTGATAAAAAGATGAATAATGTAAATGTTGCATGACTGATTTGAACCTTAACAATTAGTAATAATGGTTCAAGTCGTAACACGTGTTCACCTTAAGGACAACTTGGTTCAACTAATTTGAAATATCACCCAAAGCTGTGAGTGCGGTGATATTTTACTATTACATTTTAAGTGAAGCAACCTAGAACCTAGTGTATTGTGTGTTAACCTAGAATCCGCAATTCCCACACATGTTATCGGTAAAAATTTATTCGACTAATATCTGCAGCATCCATCCTGTCGCCTATAGAGATCACGTACGAAATATATTGTTCGCGATACAAGTGACACGAATGGGAACAGCAAGCGAACAGAACATGAAAAGTTAGACGTCACTATGGGTGCTACAAATACATCACGTGTCCCTGATATATAACAGTCTCTGCAACCGGCGGTTTCATGTAACATTCACCGGTCGACTGCACCATTAATTCAGTTTGCGCTGCAAGCACCAATACTACAGATCATATCCTGTACTATGGCAACACCTGGCGACGCCACTTTAACCTAATATTTATACACGGTTTCATAGAAAGATTAACTTAAGATTTAAAAGAAAGATTATATCAGTAATATTCAGGCTAAATACATGTTTGTATCCCCCCAACAAATGTAAAAATTACAAAAGTAGTTAGTCAACAAATAAAAAATGATGTAACAGATATAGATAAATAAATAATAAATAAATATCTTCACACATTCCACACAGCAACATCTAGTTCCACACTAAGCAACTATAATGCTTGTAATATGGATACCAGACAGTTGATATACTACATACATTACTTTTTTTTGTAAATACATACGTATTATAAATACAAAACATCCATGACTCAGGTACAAATGTTAATATATAAACATTTGCCCCTAGCGGGATTCGAACCCGCGACCGTTTATTTAACAGCTAGGCTTACTAGCCACTAGACCAAACGTGTCGTCAAACAAATTCTAATTAAAACCATTCATCTCTTTGCTCATGTTATATTATTATATTGTCGCTTAAATCGGCTATCTATTGAAGATTTCGTAGTGACATTATCCCCAGGCATTATCATAATATACGCAGAACGATAGGAATCCAATTATTAATCTATAACAAGGACTGATTTATGGATGAACATTGAAAAGCAAATCGCGTATGACCCATAAATAGAAATACAATAATATTCCGAATACCTCGGCAAATCGTGTGACAATTTGCGATGAATCCTGGCAACAATTTCATTTATTTCTTTAAAAAATTATAATGGGAATTATTTTAGCAATAATTTTAACTATTAAAATTCGAGAGATGTATAAAAAAATTGCAAGTTCAATTATGTGTAATTTTCTCTAATAAATTAAATAATACGATGGCCTTTTGTGTCTTAGAAATTTAGAATTTAAATTAAACCTATAGCAAAATTTTCTAGAGGCAATTTTCTATTTTAATCAATGATATCCTTACTAATATTATAATTGTGAATGTGTTTGTTTGTTTGTTTGTTACGCTTTCACGCAAAAACTACTGAACCGATCACCATGAAATTTTGCATACACGTTGTCGGGGACACCAGAAAGGACATGGAGTACCTTTCATCCAGAAAAAAAGTACTGTTCCCGAGGGGATAATCTAAAATAAATAAAATAAAATAAACATACTAACGCCTAGCTAAAGTATTATAGCAACAATGCGTCAAGCGTTAATTATGACATACATTTTCTCAGGTGTTACATATTTTATAAAGTTACGCGGACGAATTCGGGGGCCTAGCTGGTGCCAGCTAGTACCTACTTAATAAATGCGAAATTGCGTGTAAACCGCTAAATGAATTTAAATGAATGTAAGCACACGAACAGTCAATGATCAGTCTTAAAATCTAGGATACCTTTTATCCCATTAAAATAACTTCATATTTCTTCAAACGTACCTATGACCTCAACAGAGCAGCTGTTAGCGTATGGATGTAAATCGCCTGTGTCCCAATAGTGTCCAAAGTGACTAATATTTAAAAACATTATTTTTTTCCAATAAAATGTAAAAAGCTTAGGTAAAAAGTAAGGACCTTGAAGTTTCCAAATTGATGCCTCACCATGAAACTAGATTGGCACGATTAGTGTGAAATAGTTTTAGAAACCTGAAAAAAAAACGTAGGCACACTAATTTTTAACTAACAATATAGACAAAGTCACTGACAAAAGCTAGTTATATAATGTAATTATATTAGAGACAACGCATCAGCCAGACGCTTATATGATCGCTTGTTCCCTGATAACGTCTCAATAATTAATTATAGCGAATATACTATGCATGCAATCAATAATTCTCATGGATATTGGTTTCAAACAATGCTCATGTTAGACTAGCAAGCGATAGATTTACGATATATTTATATATCTTGCCTGTGACTGTGACCGATTTTATCACTTATGCAATCTAGCTGGCGCCCGCGACTTCGTCCGCGTTGAAAAAGAAAAAGTAGCCTATCCTGTGTCCCGTACGTCTATATGTTTATCTACCAAGTTTCATGAAAATCAGTTGATTCGTTTAAGAGCTATGGAGGAACATACATACTTACATACATACAGTTTTTTTTTTTAAATGGTCAATTTAGTTTCAGTATCGTGTATAGAGCCTATAAACACGATATCTCTGAAAACAAAGTAACTTACTCCATGACCAACCTTATTATTAGTATTGATTATAGCAAAAGTAACAATATTATATTAGTACTAGTATTGTTAAGCAGTTTTAACGGCAAGTGTTAGCTGTTATAGCCAGAACTAAATTTAGGTTAAGCCTATCGAATGATGCAGTAAACCGATTCAATAAAACAGAAATTTATTTCTAAAAGTAACTAATCAACACTCTACTTGTAGTTGGTGAAAGAGGCCTTAAATGTTTATCTACCAAGTTTCATGAAAATCAGTTAATTCGTTTAAGAGTTATGTAGGAACATACATACAATACAATACCTACAGTATTGATGATTGATATAGATTAAAAAAAAAACAGAAAATGTCTTGTGTTCGTTTTTAATGCATGCTGAGTTACCCTATAAGTGGAGTATACAATATTATAAAAGACTAGCTGGCGCCCGCGACTTCGTCCGCATTGAAAAAGAAAAAGTAGCCTATCCTGTATCCTGTACGTCTATATGTTTATCTACCAAGTTTCATGAATATCAGTTAATTCGCTTAAGAGTTATGGAGCAACATACATACATACAGAAAATAATTCTAAAAATGGTCAATTTAGTTTCAGTATCATGTATAGGGTCTATAAACATGATATCTCTGAAAACAAAGTAACTTACTCCATGACCTTCCCTTACAGATGTATCATTAGTATTGATTGATGATTGATGATTGTTTAAATGTAAATAAGTGTATGTTGTATACTGTGTTGGCTTCCTAATAAATAAAATAAAATAAAAAAGATATCTACATACTTATATAGGCGATTACAGGTACTGATAGAAAAGTCGATGTTTTGTATCGAAGTCGTTAAAAAGCTTAATACTTTGGTTCAACCTTAATCACCTTGGAGTTTCAATGTCGCTAGAACATTTTAAAAGTTTCCTTTCAATCCCGACATGTAAATGAGATTTATCCGTGTTTGAACCTTATCGCGATGGGACTAGAGGTGCTTTTACTGTGGAAAGATGACCGATCCTATATTACACCTATATAAAAATGCTCCTTATTATGAGTTGGTAATGGAAGAAATGCGAAGTTGAAATTTGATGTGAGGGTAATGTTGGGGCGTGGGTAACGAAGCGTGACTTAGAACGTTTTGACTTCGTAGCGCTTTACAAGGAACGCTAATAAAGTGATATGCCAATTAAAAACCTTAACTTTTTTTAAACTAGCAGGTGCCCTATACTTTGTCCGCGCTAAGAAATAAAAGACCCTGTCATAATTTTGCCAAGCGTGGTCAATCGTCATTTAATGGACGAAATACACGATCAGTCCATCGCGTCAAATTGACTGACGTGAAGCCAAAATTTAATCGTGAATGGTAAAAACTTATAGCTTGATGTCAAACACTGTATTTCAAATCGCGCCGTTGCGTCACGTCAGTTTATCTTCACCCCAAATGATTGATCGTGTATTTCATCCATTAGATAGCTGGTATTTTTGAATACTTAGCATATTATGTCTCTATTTAATATATAATATTAATATGTATAAAAAAACATATAAACAGGTGTATAAAGTTCAATTCCCGACGGAGCCAATTTTGGAACTTGCCTGTGATCTCGAGGTTATCTAACTGGCGAGGCACCCCATCGTGAAAAAACAGCATGTGTGCTGTTGTGTTTCGATGAGTGAATAAGTAATCCCGGAGCCCATTTCTATATCCCTTCCTAATAATATTATAACTAGCCGTTGCCCGCGACTTCGTCCGTATTCAAAACAATATATAGCCTAAAGCCTTTCTCGATAAATGGACTATCCAACACAAAAAGAATTTTTCAATTCGAACCAGTAGTTCCTGAGATTACCGAGTTCAATCAAACAAACAAACTCTTAAAGCTTTATAATATTAGTATATCTCTTTTTAACAAAAAAAAAAGAGACTTCAAACCGTCTCATGGTCTTTTTTCATGGATGCCATTATCAGAACTGGACCAAATTGAAATGGGACCACACGGAAAGCACCAACTTTCAAATAAAAAAAGAATCATCAAAATCATTTCACCCAGTCGAAAGTTATGAGGTAACAAACATTAAAAAAATACAGTCGAATTGAGAACCTCCTCCTTTTTTGGAAGTTGGTTGAAAATATAATCTGCAACGCATTTTCAGCACCTGTAGCCTGTTGATTGTATTATAGGCGACGGTAGCCAATCAAATGGTTTATCAGCCTGCATGACGACATTTACATGAAAATCAAGAAACACTAGTGAAATAATAGATTTACCATATGCACCTACACGAACAAAGAAACATATATTCGCTTCTTGTACGAGCAAAATCTCATGTTGCATGGAAGTTGTATAAGGAAAACTATTCCCTAAGTTCTTGATAAACTTCTAAGATACCTACTAAATTAATAAACCGCTTCGACATAGACAGCGTTGTTGATCAAAACTACTTATTTTAAAACAACAATATAATATATCGGTACAGATAGTAGTTGGTAGGGCATAATGCATGACGGGGCATCGAAGTCGTGTCATAACGGCCGCTATAGAAAGTCGTTGGGTTTCAACAGCTAGGAGTCCGTCATAACTTCACATGAGGGTTTCTCAACGTTAAAAAAGGGCATAATGCATCTGGCATCAGCAATCACTCAGTTACAAAGCCTACGTTAACGCGACGTCGCGTGGTGGTGCCTTACAATGTACGAACTTGGTACGAACCATAAATTAGCAGCCGCAGCGTATTTGCTTTTGGCATTTGTTTTGGCCACTATATTATATTATAGATATATTCCATATTTTAAGTATTACTGGCACTATAGAAAACACATTCAATGATTTTATTATTTCGGCCATCTATAGTTCAGCATTTTGGCTTGGCAATTAACGTGTTAAAACAGCATGACATGTCGCTGCTTTAAAACTAAAGGGGCACAAATCAAAATTTAGTTTTGTTAGCAACTAAAAAGGTGAACTGCTTTGCTCTGAACTTATTAGCCAAAGTTATAAGTTTATTTGTGATTTTGACTAGTGTCTGTGTTATATGAAAGTGTTATATATTTTGCCCCATTTTTTGAATAAAAGTAATTTTATTTTAGATCATTTTGTTTTATGGCCCTTTAGTTTTTAAGCAGTGATGTGTCCTATTGTATTTCGGTAAGTGAATAAGTGATCCCAGGGCCCATCCTTCTATCATTTATCCTATCAAATCCGCTTTTAGTGTTGCTGTTGTGTTTTGCGTTAACAAGGGACAAAGCTAACGGAACTATCTACCTTCAAGTAGGCCGTCAGCCAGCCAGATGACCTAATATAATAGTCGCCGGTATAATTATCATCTGAAGCCCGCTCCGATATTTTTATCGCATCCAAGTAAAGATGACGTATTAAAGAAGGAACATTTAGGTAGCATTCTGCTTAAGTGTCCATGTAATGTACTCTGGACCGAGGCTCCATTCTATCCACTTTTTATGTCAAATTTCATTACCACCGCATAAAGTCTCCGCTCTCCGTCTTGAAAACATTAAAAATTATTTGCCTTTTTACGCTTCGCGATTTAAATAAAGGAAATATTAAGAGTGTTTGCTCTCGACTCGTTTCAATTTGAAATTTTAATGTTCTTTAAGGATTTCATGAAGATACAAAAACATGTAATGTAATCAGTGTATTACTTAAGTAATAATCAGTGCATACTGGACCGATTTTGAAAATTCTTTCACCCATAAAATGCTACATTATCAGCGAGCAGCTATATTTTATACGCGGGCGAAGTCGCATGCAAAGCTAGTGTAACCTAAACTAATGAAAAATAAAATTGATAGAAAATTGATATCTTTTGTATCAACGAAACTATAGTCCGTTAGCTGACACAAAGACATAAAAACCCTTTAATATTATTTTTTTTATAAAAACGCAAATATACGTAAATAGATCCGAAACGTACTTATGGAAACGGGCTTACGGAAAATATTATTACATTTATTTATCCAAGCGAAATCTTCCCGTATCCCGGGCGAAGCAAAGAAAGAAATGTTTATGTAAAAAAAAAAAACATTATGAAAACAAAATGAAAGAATCGCGTACAAGAAACTGAGATGTTCCCTAAGATTATCCATCCTTTTTTTACTATACGTCTGACACAAAAGGAAACCGCCGGCAAATCCCCCCACTTTCAAATAAGCAACTATTGTAACTGTTCCCAACTATGGGTTCTTGAAAACTCAACAAGTCACGAGGGAAGAGTAGTACGTACTCGTCCATACAAAAGAGAAACTGTTTTTCCACTTCTAAATATTTTCCAATATCCATGATTTTTTTATATGTTATTGACACAATGAAAGACTAAGTTTATAGGTTTTCCTTTTTTTAAAATTTGCAATAGATTCAAACTTATAGGCACCTCAAATAACTTAATTCTTGTGATTAAAACTTTGTCGAATTAAACCGTTAGTTTTATAGAATAATCTAATTCACCAATGGATAGAGTCGTTATCGAAGAAGCTTTAAGTATATAATAATTTACAGATACGCGGGCGAAGTCGCGGGCAACAGCTAGTTATGTCGAGAACCATTAGTAACATGAGATCATCGACAACCGTCGCCGCCCGGGGGAAACCTCTAATCGGGTTTCTCTATTATGTCCCATCCCGGTCCAATCCCGATTCGGGTGTCCCGGATTTTTATCTACGAATAGGCAGCGAGCCGCTGACTTGTAAGCGTTATTCTAAAACAAACTTCGAGTTTTAAGAATGCCCTTTGAAATGTTTCGGCTACTTCCAAATGTTTTATTGTCCAACTAACACAAAAGTTTAGACGACTTTCCAAATTGTTTGATGTCAAAAATAGAAGCGGAAATACTTTCTTCTCCAACTTCCACAGTAAGTCGCCATTAACAAGACTTTGGAGCACCTTATTCCACAGTGAAAATATCAAAAACTTAAGAAGAAATATTTTAATTTTTTTTTTTTAATCAAATACTATATCCGAAAGAAAGAAAACACAATTTATTTAACAGGAAGCATTTGCAATATATATACAAAACTGCTTCGTATATTAATCTATACTAATATTAGGAAAGATTTGTTTGTTTGCATTGAATAGGCTTCGAAACTACTGGACCTATTTGAAAAACTCTTTCAGTGTTGGGAAGCTATATTATATTATCAGCGATAAACATAGGTTATCAATACTAATAATAAATCTGTAAGGGTTGGTGATGGAGTAAGTTACTTTGTTTTTAGAGATATCGTGTTTATAGGCTCTATACATGATACTGAAACTAAATTGACTATTTTTAGAATTTTTTTCTGTATGTATGTATGTTCCTCCATAACTCTTAAACGAATTAACAGATTTTCATGAAACTTGGTAGATAAACAGTAACGTGGCTTGTCCTCTAGGCTGTTGAAGTATTGAATTTTAATGCTGGCTGGTTTTAAAAATAAACTAGAGTTTAAATTATGAAAATATAGAAAAAGAATAATCAGAGCCTTATTCAATAATTAGAGAATTATCTATAAATAAATTTAAAACTAAACTCCTCTCGAAAGGTTATTATAAAATCACTGATTTTATTTCGGAGCTCATACTATGTTTAGTATTAATAAACTATAATTGTATATATATATATACTTTAATTAAGTGTGATTGTTGCTATTTTATATTTTAAAGATGACAAAAAGAATAATATCCTGAGTTTCTTCCGTTCCGAAACCCTGGTAAATTTAAAATTTATAATGACGATCAAAAGAGTTTCTTGTAGAAACCTAATTGATAAATAAATATTTTGATTTTGATTTTTTTTTTATTTCTTGACATAGCGAGAAAATTTAGTAGTCGCTTATAAGACATCGTTTTAGGAAGTAGTTGATTATGAAAATGTTTATTATGTTTTAAAATGGGTTGTTTTATAATATACTATAATGATGTGCACATTGAAAACTGAATTTAATTTAATCACCATATTCCAAGATGAATTAATAAGAAAGAGAAAGCTAAAGAGATATAACAACATCATAGGCGACGGTAGCCACCTGCCTCAGGTGAATCTTCAGCCTGTCTATCTTACGATGGTTTCCTTAGCGCTCTATCTCAGGGGTTCTATATTCGATTCCCGGCAGGACTCTTTTGTGAACCATCCTGTTTTACACAGTAAAATAACAGCACATTGAGTACCTATCTCTGATAGGATTAGGACCTTACCAAAATACTAATTACTTATGCATATGTGATGTTGCTTGTGTTAACAGGAGATGGCAACAACATACATCAAGTGCAAATGTCAAGCGACCTATAAAAAAAAAAAATTAGAACTTTCTACATATTTTATAATAACTATTAAAATCTGTCAACACTGCAGTGATGTTTTGTATATTAATTAAGCATTGCGCTCGAGAGCACTTCGCCCGTTTCAATAAAAAATTCGGTGAAAAGAGTACCCAGGTAATTTAGTACCCTTTTAGCGAAAATATTTTCATTTTTCATTTTTCAAACGAAAAGGTGGAAAACGTTGAATGAAATACGCTAATCGAAAATGTATATTTATTTATTTATTTTGTATAAAAATGTTATATGCGGATTGACTTGCAAAATTTTTATATAGTGATTTATAAAGGTTGTATTACTTAGTCTTTAATTGATGATAATTTATTTACTTTATTGATTTTTTTATTTATTTAGTTTTTATTGACATCTTTATTCCTATTATACTTTTTCCAGAATTTAATTTTTTTATAATCTCTCATGAAACAATACTTTTTCAGGACAAAAATGTTTTTAATTTACCCTATTCCATTTTTTTATCCCTGACAATGTGTATACAAAATTTCATGATGATTGGTTGAGTGGTTATTCTTATAGGATTGACTTTTCGTATGTAATATCTTATTTTACTTCAAAGATCCGTATACAATATAAATAAAACGTGATATAATGTGCACATTATTCTTCTTTATTGAACTCTTCATAATATTAAAATTTAAACAGCAAACATATCAAAACGTATAAGAACTTATAAATAAACATTACATTGCAAAATCTCACAACCAACTCTTGTCTTAAAACATGACTTATATATTTTCTCTGTCATTATATTCTACTTTTTCTTTTTCCCTATTTGAAAATTAACCTATTTATATTCAGCAAGTATTCAATTTCAAAATTCATTAACAGTTATGGCTTGAAAAAGTAAGACAGGCAAACAGACGTACAAATAGTCAGTTGCTTTCACATTTACAATATTAGAATTTATTGGCCTGCTCTAGAGGATACATTTAAAAAAATTACGATAACTATTGCATATACTGCATCTACATCAGTTACCTAAGTCAATAAAGTCCACACAGTGAAGCCAGTAGGTACAATAGATCAGGAAAACAGAAATTCATATTTTTCGTGGGAAGCGAATTTCAAAACATGTTGGGTTAGAAACAGCTACACACGATAAAAGAAATATGGTAGTAGTAATTATGTTTATTTGTTATTTTAAACTATATTTTTCCATAGTGGAAGGCAATTCAGAAAAGTGATGTTAACAAAATCGGAGTATACATTTTGATGCTGTAGCTACTACATATTATCTGATATCTACAAACAACATTTAATTATACCACTCAATAGTTAAAGGAGTACCTAAAGTTTTTTTTTTGTATATATGGTATATTCGAATTTGTTGGATAATTTCGCATATAATGGACGAAATACACGATCAAGTCCATTTTGTCGTCACGCCAAACGCTTGATCGTGTATTTCGTCCATATTAAGACTCAAAAACATCTAAGAATTTATACATGCTCCGCAAATACGTTTCACATGAATATGTTAGGAGTAACGTTTTCTTTGAGCGTTAATATGTATTATATATCCAACATATTCGAACATACCAAAAAATGTTACAAGATTACCCGTGCCATTTATTTTTCGCAAGGATATATTATTATTTACGTAACATATTCTAGCTTCAAAGATATTGGCTAACGCGTAACGCCTAGACGTGTGACAATTTTGATTTTACTTCCATAAATTTTTCTACCCCGGGCTTATATTATATGAAAATCGAGTAAACTCCAAAAACTTTAATCCTTTAACTAGTGGTATAATTAAATGTTGGATGTCAATAATAGATATGCATCGAAATACTACAATGGAATTTGCGTCACAAATGCCAAAGCGGCACATAAAAAGAACGCCTTTGACAGAATCATGGCGGACTCTTGCCTTAACGCGTCAATGGTAAAATGTAGTAACGATCAACTTCTACTATTTCATTTTAAACTCTAATGGGTTGACGTAAAGTCACATTTTCTTTAAATTACGTACTTATTATTATGTTCGTTTTGTTTTAAATGACAGTTCATGCTCTACGCATATGTCACTTTTAAATGTTCCATAAAATTCGTTGTGTTTTGTATGGCATGCGTGTTCCATGTTGTAGTAGTTTGATGTAGATATGCTACAGTATCACACTGTATCCCAGTCCTAAATTGCCTCCCATCATGGAAGCACTCAAATTTAAAGATACCGTCTTTCACGTCAAAATTGAAAACGATATTCTCAACTATCGCTATGTGTTTTACTGTGACAATGCTGTGTATGGGTGCATGAATATGAAAATACACGCGGCGCGAGTGTTTAGCTACCAAGTTTACATTCCGCTCACCATGATTAACGAGATTTCGGGACAATCTCCGTTTGAATTATTGCAGTTATTTATTTTTAGGATTACCCCCGGAAGGCCACGTTGACTGCGACGTTTGACCAGAGCTGAATGTGGTAGAGGTCGTCCGTATCTGTGGAAATAATATGCGAAGTGAACCTTTTTTGAACTCGACCAATTTGATATTAGAATATTTGGAACTCAGAATAACTATTAAGTGGAGTTCACAGCGATCACTTTCCCCGTACAACAATTAGGTACATACTTCCGACTTTACTGACATTGCTGTGAGATGTCACTTTTACGTTAAATAGTAGAAAATAGGAATTTACCACATGTTTACATGTGACATTCGTTTGACACAAAAAGAGTTAATTCACGAAACTATAAACGTTTGCGAAACATTTTACCGCGGCATGTTGTGGTAACTGCTTAATTTATTTTGGTGGTAAATTTCAATTAATTGATTAATTAAGATAAATATATTGGTAAAGCTGCATTATTTCTCCAAAATTATTGCTTTCAGTCACACATACTTATCGATATTCATCTTTTATTCTCTTTTGGAGATAAAAAATATACTTTCGTTAATGATTACGACTTTCGCTAGAATTCATGTCATCTGTTATTTCGTAAATTAGAAAATTTTGCTTTTTTGTTTTATAACTATTTTGTTTTATACCTACTTTTCTTTTTCGAAATAAATATGGTCACCCTACCTCAGAATACAATACCCTGTGCAGTAGAACACTAGTTTGAATTATTAATACTAGCTATCCTATGAATACAATTCCCTTTGGTTTTACATACTAATGTATTGCATAGGTGGGCACATTTATCTCTTGAATGCTAGACTTGCAAACTTGTATTCTGTAACTGTAGTTAAATGTAGATTGACCGACTTCTTGAAAAATATGCAGCATTTTTAAAAACAGATGAATTAGAAACTTTATGGTAGGGGAGCCCACGATGCTATATGTGGAGTCACTCGAGCGTCGTGGGGATGATAAGAAGATTGGATTAAATATTGGATGATAAGAAGAAAAAAGGTTATATCATGAAGTTTTTCATTTCAGCGGTGGGGTGAGCGTCTACAGGCGTTCAAAATTTTGCAGGCGCTGTATTTTAAAAAATCTTCCATGTTATCGTCAGATTAAGAATCAACACGATAGGAATTCAGGCTGAACCGTCTGCATGAAAATCTGACGCGCTCGAGTATTACAAAATGGCAATCGTCAAAAATCTTTTTTCCATTTTCAAAAAGCTGCCACGAGCTTGCGTTACATCCGAATATCTGAATTTTAAATGGGAGCTTAGTTTAGGTACACTTAACATCCCCTCTGAAAATCTGACGCGTTCAAGTTGTATTTAAAATTTTACCCCAACCCCTATCAACCCCACCAACCAAACTGGCAGATATCCATTATCAGACACGTGCGACATTGACAATATCTGACGCACTCGAGTAAATCCAAAAATCCCCTCTTGGGCTCCCGTACACAAATGACACTAAGTATAAGATTCTTAAAAAATGACATTTTTTTCACTCTCTGGTGGAAATTGGGCCATTATCATTACAATTTTTTTTTAATGATAAACTAAAGTTTCTCAAAGCTACTAAACAAAAAAAGAAAATAGGGCTGAAAATAAAATAGTTTTCATATTAAAAATTCACCCTTTCGGCTTTTAATTAGTGTCATATATAATAAATAATAATAATGCTCTAACAATAATCAGATTCATCCGTAACCAACCGGGCCAACATGTTGCGTCATAATTGGACGCCATCTTGATTTGCCGCCATAACCGCACGTCTGCCGCTGAATGGACACTTTCACGCTTGCTCACACATTACACCATCGCCTATGGCGACATGTGTTTCCGTTATTCTCCTCATATTTTACAAGCTTCCAGAATTATATGTAACAAAATGGCCATACGTAGGTAATTCACACATACACAGTCATGTCAATAAAAATACTTATGATATTATTTCGGTAGATACAAATGTCTTTTTGTAAAACAAGAAACATATATCTTGTCTACCTTGAACTATTTCTAATATTGGTTTTAACCTAACGGTTTATTCCCATCTCGGCAGCCTCGATGTGCTGAGTAAAATTTAGCTCAAACTAGCTGCTGCCCGCAACTTCACCCGCGTAACTTTGTAAATTAGGTATATACTTACTAAATACTTCCTCAAGAACCACTCTATCCATTGTTGAAAACAGCATAAAATCGGTGCAGTAGTTTTTGAGTTTATCGCGAACAGACAGACAGACAGACGCGGCGGAGGACATATTTTAAGGGTTGCACATGATTTATTAATGATCGACTGAAGCGTGCAAGCGAAAACCAATCGTAAATATTGTTATGGTTAGGTATACAATAATATTGTTGGTGGTTCATGCTTACTGCAGTAAGCCTGATGAACAAAGACCTCTTTCTCTAACACACACTAAGGCGCTACGCCCACATGAAAAGTCGAGGCGCGTCGAGGCGCGTCGCGGCGTAGACGAGGCGTGAAGAGTTGCGGCGGAGGCGGCTATGCTTTCTTTACACAGTCAACTTCACTTACCAAGAAATCACTTACCAGTTTCGTTTAATTGTTGCGCTATTTCACCTCATTTTTGGTCCTGTTTGTTTCTATTGCTACAGTCGGAACGTATCTGGTCATAATGACACGGGTTACATCAAACAAGTTCGATGATTTTTATATTTAGATCTAGATCGTCTGACATTTTACTTTTATTTAGTAAATACACGACCACGTCTAAACGCGACGCTTGGCGACGCTTCGCGCCTCGCCTCGCCTCGCCTCGCCGCCGCCTCTCCAGTATGTGGGCGTACAACCATTGATTTCTATAGGAAAGCTTGAGGCGGCGCGCCGCTTATGCGCCCGTTCCTTGACGCGACGCGACGCGACTCTTGTGTGGGCTTCGCGCCTTAAGAATGGGTATAAAGCAAACAAAATTGTAATTTCACCCGCGTGGCCCCTTGGACATGACAGTGACACAAAATACGTAGAACTACGCACAACTTGCGACGGAAGATAGCGCATCTCGCTCAATAAAAATGTCATAAGTGCCAAAAGTATTAAATATTAATTATTCGTAAACTACAATGTCAAATGAAAAATTGTTACATACAGCCTTAGATAATATGTGAAGTGAAATTACTGATACACTTTTAGCTTTGTAATGTGTGTCATTTTGAAAATAAAACTTAAATCGATGGAAATGAGAGCTCACTTGGTGACTTTTTTCTATCGAGAAAATTTCATTATATTATGTTTTCTGTTACAGACGTCACTTTCATTTATAATGTATTTATCTATTTTAAAAAATTAATTAAATTAGACCTTGTTTACTTAGATAAAATTCAAATCTAGGATTGGCTATTTCTCTTTATGCCCGCTCTTAAGTCTGTTTTTTAATCTCAGACAAAAATGACACATGCAAATGTCAAGTTTGCGTATAATGATACCATGTAATGTATGTAATGCATGTCACATGTAATGTCATTTTTGTCTGAGATTAAAAAACAAACTTTAGGTACTTCAATTCCGCAGTCAAAACCAACTACGTCAGACATTCGATATACAAAAGTTTAAATCCGCCGATTGGCAGACGAGCTGACATCTTTATTTGATGATAGGTAGCTACCGTCGCCGTTAATACAATTGAATTGTACTTCTCATTGTTCAAAGATAGAGGAAAAACATTGCCATTGGAGAGGAAAAACATCTCCCTAATGGGAATAACAGCATTTTATAACCATTTTAAAGCCAATAGAACACACAGCCAAGAGTAGTATCATTACAAAGATTTAAGGTTCAGTTCATATGTACGTACTTTATAACGCACAAATTGTAAAAATTGTTATTTTGTTATAAGTAGCGTAAAATAAAATATACTTTGAATTTAGGAAAGGTCATTTGCATTTCAGTCAATATGAGATTAGGTTTATTATCGAGAAGATTAAATACATTTAGTAAAAAGCAGTTATTTCTACATTACAAACAGACAGTTAAATTTTCTTTATTAATATAGATTACATTGTTTAAAGTAATTGACAGATATAATAATTTTAATTGCAGGTTAAGTTTAGTTCATGATTTGTCCTTAGGGACCATGTCGTACAAAGCGGTAAAGCAACTCTGCATTTCTTCGTCCTTGAAAAGAAATATTTCCATTTTATACTCCCCATACACTTGTGGCACTGTGAATTTGTCGTTATCGAAATAATAAGCAGGCGCCTCTTGTTTACCCTGAAAATTGTAAAGGCGTATTCTGTTATTGTAAAGTGTTCTCAATGGTTGGTTGGACATATCACTGGTAAGTAGGCATTTTCGTATCTTTCTACGCACAGAATGAACACCCGTCATTGGTGCCAATTTCCGATTTTGACACCGGCGCGTCGGTGCCACGTACTAGGAGTGTTAGCCTTGCCACGTACTAGAAGTGATATAGAAGTCATTGTTTTAACTATGTTTTTTTAATATTAAAATAATTTTAATATTAAAAATGTGTCGCCGGTGTCAAAATCGGAAATTGGCACCAATGACGGGTGTTCATTCTGTGCGTAGAAAGATACGAAAATGCCTACTTACCAGTGATATGTCCAACCAACCATTGAGAACACTTTACAATAACAGAATACGCCAATAAAAAATTAAAAATAGGTACGTATTAAGATGGCAATGAAAACAAATTATTTTAGTAACTAGATGTGCAAATTGGAGGACCATTTTTTTGTCACTAATACTACTAGTGATATGTTAAAAAAACATAGTGTTTTCTAGAAATGCCTATCAAGAAATTAGATGGACGAAGAATTGACCTCATTTGTTGCTTTCCCGTCGAATATTCTACGCTTATCTATTATGTATTAATTATATTAAGGGCCTCTTTCACCGACTACAAGTAAAGTATTGATTAGTTACTTTTAGAAATAATTTTATGTTTTATTGCATTATGCACTCGGTTTACTGCATCCTTCGATAGGCGAATTTTTTTTTTAATGTTTGGGTTGGCTCCATTATTGGCTCCATTATTCCCGGTTACCGGTGACTTTAAATGACAGTAGCCTACTTGACAGATGGTGAAAGAGGCTTTTATACAAATGAATAAAATTAGTAATCTGAGATACAAAATTTTTCAATCTTCAGTCAATTTATGGCTAGGCTAGAATACAAAATATTCTAATTTTAATATTTGATCGATTATTTTTCGAATTTTCAAAATCGGTCCAGTAGTTTTTGAGTTTATTCATTACAAGCATTCAACAATACAAATCTTTCTACAGAATAGAAAAATACTCCTTACAGCTGGCAAAGGACAGTCATCAACGCCTGCTGCATGTAACATGTCTAAAAACGTATCGCCCATCAATTTGTTTAATACCACACAAGCCTTATCCTTCATGTAAAACGTGCCTGGCTTGTAGCCTCCCTCTTTCTTCATCCAACCTTTTAACTCCAACTAAAAATGTATAACAAGAACAGTTGTTAACATACATAAACATATTATTATACCCTTCAAAAGAAACCGAAGAACATTCTCAAATAAGTACAAATAAATACAAAAAAATGGTACATATTATTGTACGTATATTTATTTCGCTGCTCACCTTTATAGAATTAAGGATAAGGATAAATATAATATAAATAAATATCTTCACACATTCCACACAGCACCATCTAGTTCCACACTAAGCAACTAATACTTTCATTATGGATATCAGACACTTGATACATAGATAATACATAGATTACTTTTTTTTGTAAATATACATATAAATAAAAAACATCCATGACTCAGTTACAAAGGTAAAATGTTAACACATAAACATTTGCCCTTAGCGGGTTTCGAACCCGCGACCGTTTGGTTAACAGCTACGGTTACTAGCCACTAGACCAAGCGTGTCGTGTGTCGGATGGGACGAGGAAAGGACTCTGGCATTCTTTACTCATTCACCGAAACACAAAAGCGCAATTTCTAAATTTTCGCGGTGGTTTTAAGTAAGAGGGTGGCACCAAATTATTGCGTTAGCAATATTTGCCGATATTAGTACGTGGTAGTACCTTACTTAGTGGCAAGGCATACCGCGATGTGTAGTGAAATCTAGGAAGCCCATCTGGAACCACCACCTCCTTAATGAAAACTAAAGAAAACTTTTAGAAAACTTTGTTGATGTTTCGGTGCTTGATTAAGGATTTCAAAATTATTGTTGGTGAACCATTTTTTCAATACTAACAATTTGTACACGTTATTCTTATGTTACCGAGGTCGAAAAATACATTAATATAATTTATCATCGTATTTCTCTCGGTGAAGCTTGTGTTTATAGATGACGTTAGCCACTTGCCATCAAAGAGACCGTTAGCATGCCGATCTTTACATTTCATTTTTTTAAATCTATATTTACAAAATCGATTGACCTAACTGACTATCAAAACTACTAAGTGTGAAAAGCTAAAATTTGAAACTCAGGTTTATTTTACAAGGTAAGCATCCGCGAAGAAAATATTTTGAAAATTTCATCTATAGATAACTAAAAACTAGAAAGAAAACAATGACTTACTATTACTTCGTCGCCAATATCATAGGGTGTGGACACTATCAAATCCAATACAAGAACACTTCTATTGTACCTTCTCTGTGTTATCGAGACATCGATTATTTTATTGGAATCCTCGCACTCGTCGAAAGTTTTGAAGATCAAATCGGCTGGACCCTGGTTAAAGAAGATCATTGAAAATCATTTGTCTGCGCATCCAATATTAAATAATGCCTGCAGGATGCTGTTGAGACTGCCACGCTATTGTAACTACTATTGTTTAAATGATAGCATTTGGGCGACCCTTACGAAAGTAAGAACCCCTTTACAAAAGACCGCCGTAAAATAACAAGCACGTGTGTTTCGGTGAGTGAGTGAGGAAGCTAGAGCCCATTTCCCTATCCCTTCCTAACCCCTACCCTTAATCCTACTATGGTTTGCACCTACCATCACCTACCGTCAGCCTGTCTGTCCACTTTAACATAACAAAAAATAATAATGATTAAAAAATCTTCACTTGTTCCTAGCCGGATTCGAACCCACGACCATTTGGCTAACGGCTAGGGTTACTAGCCACTATTTTTACTAGCTACCAGCACCTATTTCTCTATAGTAAACTAATCCATATATCCTTAATTCTACTACGGTCACTCATCGTAATATTCAGCCAACATAGACCTACTATACCGGATTCTCCCCATAGATTAAGGTACTTCCGAAGCCTACATTTAACTGCAACCTTAGCTTAGCCGTAACTCACTGATTAAAATTAAAATTGTAACGCACCAACATATTGGATTTAATAAGTAAAACATTGTAACAAATGATCAATAAACAGTACAAATTCATATTGAACAATAAAAAAATGCATTATTTATCAACTTATATATATTTTTTATTATAAAAAACCTGCGTGTTTAACATTCTAAGCCTATTGTTCCCACAATGATTGCATAGTTCGTGCCATAAAATTATTATAAAAAGATACAAATCAAAACACTGGTCATTATTTTATTTTAACATGCAACGGTGCTGTTTTCATTGGCAGTAACAACCCCCTTATAGGAGACCACATTGACAACATAGCACTTGTGCTATTGTGTTTCGATGAGTGAGTAAGGATTACCAGAGCCTATTTCTCTGTCTCCTCCTTCTCCTTATACCTTATTCCTTATCCTACTAATATCGGCAGAGCATCTGCTGCTCTTATGACGTTGCGAGCATTAAGAAGCGCCGGTAGCCTTCTTAGCTTATATAAGAACTATATAACTTATATAAGGCTATAACTATAGCCTGTAGCCTTCCTTGATAAATGGACTATCTAACACAAAAAAGAATTTTTTAATTCGAACCAGTAGTTCCTGAGATTAGCGCGTTCAACCAAACAAACAAACTCTTTAGCTTTATATAATAGTATAGATTATATTATTGTCATATTATTAGTTGTATGTACCTATCTCATCAGCATCATCTCAGCCACAGGACATCTACCGCCTAACATAGGCTTCCTTCATCATTTTCCATTAGGAATCGATACATAATATTGTATACTAGCTGGTGCCCGCGACTGCGTCCGAGTTCAAAATGTTATATAGCCTAAAGCCTTCCTCGATAAATGGACTATACAACAAAAAAAAATTCAATTCGAACCAGCAGTTCCTTAGATTAGCGCGTACAACCAAACAAACAAACTCTTCAGCTTTATATAATGGTATAAAGCTCGGAAGTTTTATATAATGTTCAGACCCGCCATAAAGTTTGGTTCGGACTATATACTCGTAGATTACGAAAAAGTAATACCCGATCCTGCTCCTGGCAGGAATTTTTTCTGCAAATTACATATATATAGGTAAAAAACTTTTTTTGGTTAACGCTCTTTCTATTACTGAATACCGTATGGAAATCCGTTTAATAATTTTTGTGATCATCGCGAACATACACACAGAGTGACAGACAGACGCGGCGGGAGACTGTTTTATAATATGTAAGGATGAAAACACTGTTTCTCTGCTAACTTCTTCTAATGAAAGAGCGATAACATCCATGCGAAGCCGGGAGCGGGTCACTAGTTAGAGTAATGTTACTACTCTTCACTAGTTCAGCGACTGTTCGATTATGGCGCTTCTAGAAATTGTATAAAAATACATCTAGAAGAAGCTCTTATTCAAGCTTCAAACTTTAAGACGCAATCATTTTTATATCTTAAGATGAGTGAAGTCGTGGGCACCAACTAGTGCCTACATAATATGGTATTTTAAAATACGCGCCCATGTCAATTTCACGGAAGGTGACGCGTGCCCTCAGCACGAAGGCATACATACGGGCGCGCGCCGAAGTACCTAACGCAATGCGCGTAGGGTTGCCAACTAAAAATTAATTCAATTAAAAATTAATTACAAAATTGTTTAAAAAGAATAATAAAGAAATTTCACTTCCTTACATATTATAAAACAAATTTCTCCGCCGCGTATGTCTGTCTGTCTGTTCGCGATAAACTCAAAAACTAATACACCGATTTTCATGCTGTTTTCACCAATGATAGAGTGGTTCTCAAGGAAGGTTTAAGTATATAATTTACAAAGTTACGCGGGCGAAGTCGCGGGCAACAGTTATTTTCGAATAAATCTTAAATTCACAAAAAAAAAACTAGATTTCGCCCACGACTTTTTCCGCTGTCCGTGTGAAGCCGAGGGCGGGTCGCTAGTTAAAAATAAACAAACGATTGCATGAGAGGTCACAGTAAAATTAATTAACTTAATTTTTTGACAACCCTATTCCAGTCTTCATAATGTATATGGTAATTTCGTTATGAAAACCTATGCTACCCCGAGGGTTGAGAATTGCTAGTGGAATATTGTGCGAAGAGTGATTTTTGTGTACTACACAAGAGGTTTTTTCCTTTGCCAATTTAGATTCAAAGTGGCATACAATTTTTAATAAATGGCAAGCAAATAAAAAGTACTTACTATTGCATTCAGAGCATTGATATTACGTAAAACAAGTTGATAGAGTGCAAATTCAAAATGTTTTACTGACGCTTATTATTAAAACAGATCCTAACTGAAGGTCTAGAATTCTAGAATTATTGTCACTCATTTGCAATTGACTTAAAAATTAATAATTATTAGAAATTGCTTTTACTAACTAATAATTATTTTTATTTTCTTGTTTTTTCTTATAATATTTTTTTCGTATGGTACTGAAAAATAATTGGGCACAGTAATTTATTGTTAAGACCAAAAGTGGACAGTCAGCCTTTTTGACATAAAATATAAAATAAAAACTTATTTTTTCATTTATTAGTTTAATTTTATGGTAGCATGTATACCTAGATACTGTTCTAAAGACCTTCATTAAAGACTTTTAAGGAATGACTATGAAAAAGTCAGGTTTATCACATCATAATTAGATATTCAATTTAAATATTTTACATAACGAATACCTACCGAACAATTTAATTCGAATTCAATATAAATGTCGTCCACGTTTGTTATTTTCCTGCAATCACAACATCCAGACACGAGTAACAAACAGGGTAATTGCAAAAACAAACACAGTAGCACCATGAAAAAGGTACAGTTGAAAATTTAAACAGCGAATAAAAGGGAGGAATCGGCATCTGGCATTTTTTACAAGTTAATCACTCGTTTCCGGTTCCGAGGAAAACAAACGACAGGACAGCGACGACACAAATCGGTTTTCGAACGGAAAAATATGGCGCTGTTGCGTAAGGAAAAAATAGAGCGGAATGGACACATTCGATTGGAAAGGATAATTTGAAAATTTTCCAAAGCTTTCTTTTTTAAGTTCCAATATTATGTTTCTACTTTCCAATATCTCGATAAAATTATACATACCGCTCACTTATAAACAAGCAAATCGCAGTTTCCTTAATAGTATAGTAATCGAACAAATGAAAACGTTCTTTGTTTGGACGGATTATATACAGGGCGTCCCAAGACTATGCGACATGAAGGGAAAGTACCTTAAATATCGTAGATAGGATATTTTGCTGAAAGAAGACTTTATGTTATTTTTAAAAGTTAGTAACACCGCATTCAAAGATTTTCTAAAAATGACGCCGTCGTCGGCAATAAATAAATATTCTTGAAATTTGAATCAAACATTTTACGTTATTCCTTACTTTTAATATACTATGTACCTTAAGAAGAATTATTATTTGTTGTCCATTCTTTCGATTGGCATCATAAAAATACGGGTGAATATTTTTTTCACATTTAAGTCGATTCGATTCCCAGACGAAGCAAGTTATTTTTAGAAAATCTTTGAACGCAGTATTACTAACTCTTAAAAATAACATAAAGTCTTCTTTCAGCAAAATATCCTATCTACGATATTTAAGGTACTTTCCCTTCATGTCGCATATATAGTCTTGGGACGCCCTGTATAATACCTACTTAGTATTTGCCGCGACTTCGTCCGCGTCCGATCGCTAACACACTTCACAGGAACTGTCTAATCTGTCCCGCTGGTCTAATCTGAAGATTGTCTGAAAGCTTCATCAAAATCGGTTCAGCAGTTTTGGAGTCTATAAGGGACATACATACATACACACATCGCCTCCTATATAAAAGAAAGATTTTTACTCCGATTACAATAATTGAAATACATTATTAACAGCATCCATATCAATATAAACGGCATTAGGGGTGGGATTACGAAAATTCCCATTAATTCCATGCCATTAAATTCCGATTTCAATAAAATTAAATCTATTTTAGCGGAAAATCCCATCTGTTATGAAAGCGTAACAATATAATATATTGTTATGTAAGATTAGTTGTTCATAGCAGTAATAAAATTATGAAAATTGTAAATTTGTTTGATAACTGTAACAGAATATAAAAATTAAAAACATTAAAAACAAATCAAAAACTCAGATTCACATTTTATACGTTCATTTATTATCTATACTTTATTTTATTAAAGAAGTAAAGTTTGTTTGTTTGTATGTAGGAGGTAATCTTTAAAACTACTCATCCGATTTAAAAAAATATTTCACCAATAGTTAGAATTTCAGTATGGATATGGCGGTGTGTGGGAATCCGAGGATAAGGCCTCGCTTACAATATGTATACTTAGGTAACATAAGGCAATTTTAAAGCATACAGACATCAAATTACTACAACATGGAACACGTGTGCCATACAAAACACAACGAATTTTATGGAACATTTAAAAGTGACATATGCTAGAGCATGAACTGTCATTTATAACAAAACAAATATAATAATAAGTACGTAATTTAATGAAAATGTGACTTTACGTCAACTCATTAGAGTTTAAAATGAAATAGTAGAAGTTGATCGTTACTACCTTTTACCATTGACGCGTGAAGGCAAGAGTCCGCCATGATTCTGTCAAAGGCGTTCTTTTTATGTTCCCCTTTGGCACTTGTGACGCTAATTCCATTGTAGTATTTCGATGCATACAGAGATAAACTCTAGAAATTCCCGGTGATAAGTCACTTCACCGGGCGCGTTATATTTATATTATACTAGCTGTTGCACGCGACTTCGTCCGCGTTCAAAATGTTATATAGCCTAAAGCCTTTCTCGATAAATGGACTATCCAACACAAAAAGAATTTTTCAATTAGAACCAGTAGTTCCTGAGATTAACGCGTTCAACCAAACAAATTGTTCAGCTTTATAATATGACGGACCGTCAAGCACAGCGTAGGACGTACACCTACAAGGTGGACACCTACAATGTAGACACCTTCTTTTTTTTTTTTTGACGAGGAGAAATCGTTTTATTGATCCCCTACCACTGGCTAGGCAGTAGGGGTATGTGGGACTCGACCAGCATACTCCGCCGCATGCAGGTTGCAGGCGGAACTGGCCCCTACCCACTAAAACTCCCCGGTGTCTCCTTGCCCTTGAGTGGGGGGTGGACGGGTTCTGCCGAGGCAATTACTCCGACCCACCCTCCTCGGGCGGCCTAGCCATTGCTGGCTAGGCTAACGCCAACGAGAGGGATTGCCCGGAGACACCCGAGCAATCCCCAGACGGAGGGGACCCGTGCAGGCACACACAGCTAGCCAGCTGTGTGCGCAGGTCCCCGTGGGCATTTGAAGACGGGCTGGTGCCCGCCTTCCCCTGCCCAGCCATCTGCTTTGAGTTATGGGAGGACTCAATGAACACTAATAGTGTCCATTGGCTCCCCCCCCCTGCAACGCGGGCGAAACCTCCCTCGAACGAGCAGGGGACCAGAAGCCACCCCTCCAGGCCTTCCTGGCTCCCTGAACTCCAAATCCCTGACGGCAGCTGACGAGAGAGGCATAGAGAGGGATACCAAGTCCCGCCCCAGCCGCCAGGGCAACACCAACAAAGAACAAAGGAAGTCCCGCCCCATCAACACGAGCAGAGGACCAGAAGCCACCCCTCCAGGCCTTCCTGACTCCCTGAACTCACTCAAATCCCTGACGACCGCTGACGAGAAAGGCATAGAGAGGGATACCAAATCCCGCCCAAGCCGCCAGGGCAACCTGCAACAAGGAGAGAGCGCTCCTGTGAGCACTCCTCTCATTCGTGCACTCCGCCACAAGCTCCGCAGAACGGAGCCCGCTCGGAGCACATAGGTGTGGGCCTTTTTGGTCCCCAACAACAATCCCATGGGACGAGGAAAGGCCGGTGAGAACCACCGGCCCCCGCGACCCCATCGAATTGTCGAGAGTAAGCCCCCCCACCACGACAAGGTCATGGCCCACCTAGGGGGGGACAATGTAGACACCTACAAGCTGGACACCTACAAGGTGGACACCTACAAGGTGGACACCTGCAAGGCGGACAGATGATCTGATTAGGACTGGATCCAGGTTGCTTCTGACCGGTCCTTTTGGGAAAAGAGGGGGGGGGGGGGCTATTCCCAACAGTGGACATTCTACGGCTGAAATAATACGCTTTTAATATATGGCGGTAAAAACTTTAAAAGGTATTAATCTAATCACGTGTTTGAATATTCAACTGTATAGTCAAGTAGACAAAGTCGATGTCAACAGAAAGTTGGGCAATAAAATTGAAATTAGGAAAATGAAGTAGAGAGGTAAACGCAAAACATGTCTCCGAAACTAACAGAGTGAGCCTTCAAAGCTATACTTTCGAACATATTAGCATAATTATCGGGAGTGGGACACGCACGGGCTGTCAAATTACCGCAACTTTATTGAAACGGGACCTGCCGATTTAATGGCCCTTATATTTTGTTCTTCCTGAGAGGAAAGCGAAACAGGTGCTTTGGAAATATATTCCTTTATTTTTTTGTTTACTTATTTAAAACAAACCTTATAGGTATAATATTTTACAAGTGTAGGATACCACAAGATGATATAGAAGTGAGAATACACAAAACTAGCGGTTTCACCCACTATGTAATTATTATACACACAAACTTATTTCTCCCTCTTTCTATTAGTGAAATGCGTATCAAAATTGGGTTGTTTAGAAATAGTTAGTGGTAAAACAGAAAGACCCGTACAGTTTCGGCGAATTGGTTGCAAAATATTGTTATTTATTTATTTACAACACAGTAACAGCCTAGCACACTTAACATTCTCACCCTATCGCTCAACATCTAGGTCCAGTGTGCAAGTCAATTAGAGCTGAATACATAATTCACTATGGCACATAAACTTCAACAAATAAATTTAAAAAATTCGAAATAATAAAATAGAAAGAAATCTAAACAAAATTAATTACAAAAAAAATTTGAATGCAATGTCAAATGTTAAAAAAAGTCAAAAGTAAAAAATTAAAAGTTAAGAAAATCAAAAATTTGAATAGTAAAAATTTAAAAATCCCTGAAAAACAAGACAACAAGTGAAAAGCGTATCAATTTTCGAAATTTTGTAAAAATTTTGAGTCCTATCAATCAGCATTATGCTACTGGTGGACTTCATAAACTTATTTGCCTTGAGCTTAATGCATCTAGCGCATCTTTCCGTGAATTTGTTACTTGAATTGAAACCGGTACACTTCTCTAGAAGGATTACTGATTCGCAGCAGTTACAGCGTCAGTTTAATTTATCCACAACGTCTGAGCATGTGTTGTATAACTTTAGCCCAACTAAACTTGCCGTGTGTAGACATAAACTTGGTACAAATAACAGAACGATGGAGATTTCCACATAAAGAGCAAGTACGTAGTGACAAACAGATTGCTTTTGGCGGAGTTCGGGTTTTAGATATTTGCTCTCATGAAATTAGTATTCTCGTACCAAAGTTTTGGTAGATACTAACTTATTAAGTATTGTCTCTCTTGCGTTCCTATGTGCTCTATGACAATTTTTCCTTGGTTTTGTGTACTAAAGTCAAGTTTTATAAATAAAAATTAATTCCTAAATGTGCTAAACGCAAAACTCGAGAACGGCTGGACCGATTTTAATTTCTCCTAATTGTAACAGTTTTGAATTTCATATAGGTATATTAATTGATATACACAATACTCGTATATTCATTGATGTCGTGTGCTAGATCTAACAATAGATAGGCAACCTAATAGATTAGGTTCCCTATCTAACAATAGATAGGCAACCTAATAGATTAGGTTCCAAGAAAGTATTATGACTTTAAACTGTCTATTATAATCTTATTAATAATTCATAGATAATTTTAAATTTAATGAATAGTTGATCGAGTCGTGTTGGCTTAACCTCCTTAAGCGTTTAATGTAGTTTACAATTGCCTTCAATCATTCGCACCTGTGCAAAACTGGGGACAACTTTGCCCAGCCCGTCTTGGACTTTTGCGACATTTTGCCCCGGAAGGGTATCTTACAAAATATTAGTAGCAAGACTGAGATGATACAAAATATGATAGAAAATATGATAGAAAGTATGATAGAAAATATGGTAGAAAATATGATAGATGGTATGATAGAAAATATGGTAGAAAATATGATAGAAAGTATGATAGAAAATATGGTAGAAAATATGATAGAAAATATGATAGAAAGTATGATAGAAAATATGGTAGAAAATGTGATAGAAAATATGATAGAAAATATGATTGAAAATATGATAGAAAATATGTTAGAAAGTATGATAGAAAATATGATAGAAAATATGATAGAAAATATGATAGAAAATATGATAGAAAATATGATAGAAAATATGATAGAAAATATGATAGAAAATATGATAGAAAATATGATAGAAAATATGATAGAAAATATGATAGAAAAATATGATTAGCTATCGATGCTCAAATTGTGATCCCTAAGACAAAGCGCCAAGACAAGCTCCCCAAGCGAAGCCGGGAGTGGGTCTCTATAGTTTGTAATATTTTCCACACTGCCTTTATTAGTAATTGCGTTTATTCTTTATAGTGACTGTTGCCATAAAAAAAAAATAATTAAAAAACTAAAATAATAAACCCACATACGACAACAAAGTTCGAAGTAACTTTCCGTTACATAATAATTGTTTATTTTATTCACATCTCGCAGACGTAACACACGCCAACTTTCACTGAGCCATTCACCTCGACTTACGAGTAAGTCGACGTTTTAAGTAGATGCACGATGGCATTCAAAAAATGCAACCATTAAAATAATAATAATAATCTTTTATTTGTACCGAAAAACATTTTAAATGAGCTTACACAAAAACACATTGTTAGTGAACACAATTTTACAATCATAGTTCTCTAACCCCCTATCTATCATATCTAATCATAGTTAAAATGAGTCATAAATGTTTTTTTTTTATGTTAAGGTCGACAGACAGGCTGACGGTCCACTTGATGGTAGGTGGCTACCGTCGCCTATAATGCAAGCAACGCCATAAGTGCTACAAGTGCGCTGCCGACCATAGAAGGATAAGGGATAAGGCAGAGAAGGGGTAATGGGCTCTGGCATCCCTTACGCACTCACCGAAACACAACAGCACATATGCTGTTATTTCACGGTGTTATTTGTTGTTACATGAAACGTGCTTCTATATCTAACCATATCTAGATCTATACTTATCATAAAACTAGCTGTTGCATGTGACTTCGTCCGCGTTGAAAAAGAAAAAGTAGCCTATCGGACACAGGATAGGCTACTTTTACGTCGTCTAAATGTTTATCTACCAAGTTTCATTAAAATCAGTTAGTCTATATTAATATACTAATATTATACAATAAGAGAGAAAATTTTTATGTTTCTATGTTTGTAATAAATAAACTCAAAAACTACTGAACCGATTTTGAAAATCCTTTCGCCTATAGAAAGTTAAATTTATATCAGCGAGTAACATAGGCTATCTTTTATAAAGATACGCGGGCGAAGTCGCGTGCAACAGCCAGTTACTAATAAAAAAATAAACTTATATAGCAAAAGCTTTTTTTTTAATTGCATTATGATTGTGACGTGTAAATTATACATGTGTTATTAATTTTTATCCCCTTTTCAGTAGACAAGTCTAGTTTTTTTTGTGAATTTTATATTGTGACGTCACATAATTAAATCGCATTTTAGGATAATTATGAAATCATTAAAAATAAACCTAGATAACCTGTTTTGCTCTAGCAGTTTAGGTCCAGCAGTTTACTTTTGAATGCTAGGACAAAAATAATTAGAAAGTTGAACTAATAAGTTCAACTTAGTCCAGAAAGTTCAACTTTTAAAATAAATTACAAAGTTGAAATAATTGGAAAGTTTTTGTTCAATTAGTTCAACTACTTAGTTAAACTTCCAGTTGAACTTTGTGGAATAGGAGTACTATACCTACTCGTATCGTGAGCATATTCGTAATACGTATATCTACTATAATATGCTTACAATATTCGTTGGTCATATTATGTCCGGTTTCATTTGAAAGTGACTTTGCAGACGATCAGTCACGTTGTCAGAAAAGCGCGCGAATCGAAAATTCCATTTTTAAATTATTATTTTTAAGTGCTTCTTAAAAGAGAGGTTTTAACGTTTATTTTCGCTTAAATGCTGTGTATAAAAATATAACAAACTAGTGTTTTTGCCCGCGACTTCGTCCGCGTTCGATCGCTACCAAACTTCACGGGAACACCCGCTGCACTAATCCGAAGATTGTCTGAAAGTTTCATCAAAATCGGATCAGCGGTTTTAGAGTCTATAGAGACAAACATACCTACACACATTCCCTTTTATATAAGTGATACAATGCTGTGGTTAATAACAATATTGTTGTGCGTGTGTTATTCGCTGTGGAAACAAAGTTACTTTTCGTCAAGAGGCGTACGCACACTCCCGAACGCGGTCCCGTTTTTTGGCAATTTGACAGCTGTCACTTTCGGGCGGGAAAACTTCGTTGACACTATTGCGAAAGGTTACGAGAAATTCAAGAGTGAAAGGTGGGTGACATGGCATAAAAATTGTTCTTCTTATTCGACAAGATGTAATTCAGGCATAAATATGTTCTCTTTTCGGAGTTTACTCCTTAAGAATCGATTTGCATATATATACTGCCCGCGACTTCGCCCGCGTAGTTTTTGAGTTTATCGCGAACAGACAGACAGACAAACAGACACGGCGGAGGACTTGGTTTTATAATAAGTGATAAGCCCGTGATATGAAAATTTATGGGAGTAAAAATCAAAATTGTCACACGGTATGCGTTACGTTCTATTTTTAAATATTTTAGAATATCTGAAGTTTTAGAGATACCTATTGCGCCATCTACACAATATTATTTAAAAAAAGAACAATGTTGTTCTTTCGGCGTGTTCGAATTGTGAAAATTTAAATTTTATAATCGTTCGTAAGGAGTAAACTCGAGTCGTGTGTCGGAGCTGACACACACACTTTTTATGTTAAGGTCAACAGACAGGTTAACGGTCCACTAAACTTGATGGTAGATGACTACCGTCGCATATAAATCAAGCAACATCATAATAAGGGATAGGATATAAGTATTCACCTAAACACAACAGCTCATTACAACACGTTTAGTCTAGTGGCTAGTAACCCTAGCTGTTAACCAAACGGTCGCGGGTTCAAATCCCGCTAGAGGCAAATGTTTGTGTTAACATTTTACCTTTGTACCCGAGGCATGGATGGTTATATCTATAATATGTATGTATTTACAAAAAAAATCTATGTAGTATATCAACTGTGTGGTATTCAAATACAAGCATTAGTTGCTTAGTGTGGAACTAGATGGCGCTGTGTGGAATGTTTGAAGATATTTATTTATTTATTATTATTTATCACGTGCTTGAAATATTACATCTTCCTCTCCAGCCTCTCATTTATCTATTTTTATTCTATTATATTAGATAAGTAATTATATCTCAAATGAATAATATTTTGCAAGATTATAACATTTCATATTATATTATATTATACGCATCAAACTATTTTCTTCAAATGAGTTATTTGCATGTAAAGACTTTCACTTTTACGTAATTTACAACTTCCCATAGAATTTGTGTATATACACAATCTATTGAATCTATATATTTTTTTAGATATTTCGGCCTCTACCAATATCATGTGCCGACTGTTGTGGTGACGGACTTGGAATTGATTCGTCAGATAATGGTACGGGACTTCCAATCGTTCACGGACAGAGGAATTCATATAGAAGATGATTGCGATCCAGTTTTCGGTCGCAACCTCATCATGTTGAAAGGTAAACGAGGAATACCTCGTTGTTATTAGACTAGTTTTTAATCTATAAGTGGAATTTTTGTATTAGGTGTAAGCTATTTATTCAAACTGTTATCATCAATCAATACTAATAATAAATCTGTAAGGGTTGGTCATGGAGTAAGTTACTTTGTTTTCAAAGATATCGAGTTTATAGGCTCTATACATGATACTGAAACTAAATTGACGATTTTTAGAACTTTTTTCTGTATGTATGTATGTATTAGCTGATTTTCATGAAACTTGGTAGATAAACGTTTAGACGTACAGGACACAGGATAGGCTACTTTTTCTTTTTCAACGCGGACGAAGTCGCAGGCATCAGCTAGTGTAATAATATAAATGTAATAATACCCGTAAGTTTCCCTAAAATAAAATAAATGAATAAATAAATAATTTTCACATAAGTATTATAGCAAGTACTTGGTATAAAAATGTCACGGGCTTTTATTTTCCCAATTAAAAGTGTAACAGATCATTCCGGAAATGACAACTATTTAAAAATGGAATGACCACATATCAACTCGAACAAAAGACATTATCCACCGTTATTGTCTATAATGATTGGTATGAGCATTTGCTCCCTTTTTCATGCAGAAGCTAAGTATTGGTAGTAATAGTATCATCTTCTGGGTGAGCTCGGTTCATTATAGGCCTCATCTTCACTACATGACTGTATTCTAGCCAAGGGCAAACCCATCTCTAATAAAAAACTTAAAAATATATAGCTATAATATACCTACTATTACCAAGATTTGTAAAGAAGCGACGTCTTACCATTGTAAATAATGGTGTCAGTTGTACGATGGTTGTACGATTTGTTCGGTACTACAAAGTGATTCACTAGAAACTATTTATGCAATTGAAAGAAACAAATAAAAACAAGATTCTTATTCGTACAATAACAGAAGCCAAATAAAAATAAATAATTTTCAGGCTCAAAATGGCGGACAATGCGTACAGCCATACTACCAGCGTTCTCCGTATCGCGATGTCGTAATATGACGCCATTGATGAACGAATGCGCAAACGCAGCCATCAAGTTCCTTCACGACAACATCTCGCAGCAAAAACTGTTGGATGTTAACACAGTAAGTTTTTATAACATATAGTCGACATTGCATATTTAAAAAAAACCACACAGAGGTGTCGGTTACGGTAACAGTGTCGCGACTTCAATGGTTTTTTCACATCTCAAAAATTGTTCTTTTTTAAATTATAATAATATCAGCGCCATCTCTGTTTGCATTTATGTATTATTTCAATTCAATTAGTTTTCGCAAGGATGCATTTTTACGTAACATATTCTAGTTTCAGTGGCATTGTGTAGATGGCGCAATATCTGAAAATATACAGAGGTGTCGGTTACGTTACAGTAACAGGTCGCGAGTTCAATGGTTTTCTTTTTTCCATCTCAAAAATGCCCGACGCGAAAGAAAGAAGTTTTCAGTTCAAAAAACTTTTTTCTTATAAATCTTGCCTATTTCAGATTACAGCACCATATGTTAACGACGTCATTGCTTCCTGCGCATTCGGTTTCGCACTGAACACATTCAATGAACCAGACAACAAACTCCACAAACTGGCACAGAAAGCCGCTGTTCAGGACACCACGCAAATCATGAAATTCTTCGGGCACGCCAACATGAAATCACTTATGAAGGTAAACATTTTATTTCTACACTAGCTGCTGCCGGCGACTGACCGCGTAATTTTGTAAATTATATGTAAATTAATGTAAATTATATACCACTCTATCCGTTGGTGAAAGCAGCTTGAAAATCGGTACAGTAGTTTTTGAGTTTATCGCGAACATACAGACAGGCAGACAGACGCGGCGTAGGACTTGTTTCATAATATTGTAAGGAGGTAAGGATTATTGTATTACGGCCGTGGCAACAGACAAAAAAATATGAGTCTCGAAAACATATGATTTTTAATGTATTCGAGATATCTCCATGTAATGTTATACCTCTACTAATCCTTGTTCACTGAAACGAACTTTGGCAGATAAAGCGTTGGACTGTGATTGGTGGAGATAACAGACGATGTTAGTGTACACAGTACATGTACTTTTTAGTCTGTTCCTAGACTAAAACGTAGACTGTTCAGACGCTCACACTGTTATTATACTGCGTTTTTTAATTTTAATTTGTATTATTGTTATTTTAAGGTTTGAATTTCGTTGAACTAACGTTTAACGTGTATTAACTATCGATTTGCTGTCCTTGTCTTTTGTATGGAATTGGTGAAAGAGAAAGTGCTATATTAGTCCGTTTAAATGAATAAACATTAGATGAACCCGACCGACCACACGCTTTGTTGTGGCTCAGTCCAACAGCAACGTTCCACGATTGCCATAACAAAGGTTAACGTATGAAAAATTATGTTTCTTTTAAAAAAAAAATCTGTTGGAATTTTAGGGAAAAAAAGTAAATACGGTTATTCCTCATAGATTTTATTGCTTTAATTCTAACGTAAAGATTTTATTTTATTTTTATTATCACATGCCTTTTTTATTATCTTATTATTGTTGCTATAATATCTAGTCTGGACAAATTTATGTTTTTATATTTATTTTATTCTAATCTTTCAATAAATACCATTTCAATTATACCACTCACATTATTGGGAGATTATAAAGATCGTCTACCATAATAACAAAACGAGTCTGAGAGTTTGATAAATAAAATGAAATAAAAAATTTCACAGGAGCTTTTTGCCAAATTTTGTGTCGACATAGATTGCTTTATAAACGAACGAATGTTTTCCACGACTGACTGTTTGAAGTAAGCCACAGTTTGTTAAAAATTCTAACTATTTTGTAATCCTCTAAACCGTGTGCGAGTGTAGACTGAGCTGGTGTTCGCGGGTAGATTTGGCCTACAGTGTTATCTGATCGTGAAAAAGAGTATTGGTTTGCTTTTTATGAGGTCTATCTTATATATGTTGCTACATTTTTATTATGCTTTTATTTTGCACTTGTGGTAGTAACTTGTGCACATTTGGTAGTAACAGGACTCCATTTCGCAGTTCTAAACAGGGAATCACATCAGATGTTCCTCCTCTTCTTCCTCTTCTTGCGGTTCGACAAGTGAAGGTTAGCGATCAGCCTAAAGCAGCGATCGCTTTTTCCTAAAATATTCACCAACTAGCTGCTGCACGCGACTTCGCCCGCGTAACTTTATAAAATATACCCTATGTCTTTTCTGGTGTCCCAGACAACGTGTATGCAAAATGTTATGGTGATCAGTTCAGTAGTTTTTGCGTTAAAGAGTAACATACATCCATACAAACTTTCGCATTTATAATATTAGTACGAATACGGATATTTTTAATAGTAGCACTATTAATAAATAATAATAAATAATGGATAATAAAAAGATAATGGATAAAAATGTTGTATTGTTTTTCAGTTGTTGAAAATAAAAATGATATCAACTCGCGACGCTGAAAGCTTCTCATATCTCTTCAAATCGGCACTCAAAGCTCGCAGGGAGAACTACGCTCCGCCTAGACCCGATTTTATTCAGACCTTAGTTGATGTGGCACAAGGTAAGATTTATAATTACTGAAATCGATTTGATACATAAATCAAAACATTAGGTACTCTTATTTGTTATCTTGGTTTTGTAGAACTAATTTTGGAATACTTCCCAAAATGATGTGTCGTTTCGACTGACAAAGAGTGGAAGTTGACGACGCTTGCTACATGATTTATATTTATTTACTTTTTTAAGGGAAACAGAAACACGAGTCAAGTGACGATAACAACAACGACCTCTCTACGGCAGACAGTGAGTAAATTGTGAAATTTTATATTCGAATTAAAAAAAAGTACCATTTAAAAAAATATAATGTAAAAAGCTAAGACTTTTCGTCACAGAGTAAAAATAATTAAGTAACTATGCCATTACTAATTCGTTAAAAATTAAAATTCGTTACTTTCGAATTCGAAGTATAAATAAATAAATTATTTTTTCAAAGACAAACTTTGCTTTCTCTAGAATTCACAGATGACGATCTAGTTGCGCAAGCGGTACTTTTCTACGTGGCTGGCTACGATACAACAGCGAACCTCATCAATTATTTCCTCTGTGAAATGGCTGATAATCCTCAAATACAGGAGCGACTTCGCGCCGAGCTCAATTCGCTTCCAGGAGACGATGAAATTCAAGACGAAAACATATACGAGGCCATACAAGGCCTTCAATATTTGGAGATGTGTGTTTGCGGTAAATATATTTGCTCTAAGTATTTAGTCTGTGCTAACATGTCTAGATTTTTAAAAAATATTGGTTAAAAAATATGTTTTTTAAAAAATACAGAATATTATGTAACTAAGTATTTGTAACACAATCACAATATTGTCTATATTTAAAAAAATTACTCACAAAAAAAATTAAAGTATTTTATCACACCTTTCGCATAATATCGTAAAACGTCATAAAAAAGGCATCTTTTATAAATTTTATTTACTAAAAACTTTTTTTAAAACTCTTTTTATACTTTGATAGCGTTTTAAACTCACTCCGAATGCCATCGGACTCTTGGGAAAATAATCTACACTATTATAAATAAAGCTGAAGTTTGTTTGTTTGTTTGTTTGGATGTACGCGCTAATCAGGAACTACTGGTTCAAATTGAAAAACTCTTTTTGTGTTGGATAGTCCATTTATCGAGGAAGGCTTTAGGCTATATAACGATAGGAACGCGGACGAAGTCGCGGGCAACAGCTATAGTATTCAATAAATATTGTGAACTAGCTGTGCCCGCGACTTCGTACGCGCTGTAGTTCGTTTTTTAAAAATCCGACAGTATCATACAGAACTGTCTGTATGCATAATTTCATCTAAATGCGTTCAGCCGTTTTTGCGTGATTAAGTAACAAATATCCAAATGTTGAAACTTTTGCATTTATAACAAGTATTATTAGGATTAGGTCCTCTTTCACCATCTGTCAATCGGACTGCCGACAGAAGTGAAAACTTAAAACTGAACGTCCAACGCACACACATACAATCGGGTATATTGTGCAACGCTCATTAACTGTGAGCATTAGCATGTTGCTGACGTGAACCCATACATTTTTTCCCTACCCAAAGTCGTATAACGCGGCTATAGAAGTTTTTACTTCAAAAATTTGCCTACCGAAGGATGCACTAAACCGAGTGCATAATTTAAAAAAAAAAAAAAATTTCTAAAAGTAACTAATCAACACTTTACTTTTAGTTGGTGAGAGGCCCTTAACAACCGTGTTGCATTTTTATCTATCTTATTAAATATTAAGCGAGTAATTCTTGTATGCCACGACGATCTCGCATACGGCTCTAACGATTTTGACGAAAATCTAGGGTTAGTTGTTTTTTAGGTCTAGAAATCGATCTGTCAGGGTCTTTTCTTCGAGAAAATTCGTTTTAGTTAGTTTTTTAATGGAACGGTTACAAAAGTAACACCGCTTGCTCGCTTTATAATATTTTGAATTATTAATCATTAATTCAAGTATTCTTAAATTTTTTTCTAGAATGTTTCATAGACATTCTTTCTTTAAACCTTTCATTGGCCTGAGCGATTTTTTTTTATTTACAGAGATTCTAAGACTGTGGCCACTGGTTGGCTCGTGGGATCGGCGATCAGTGAAAAATTATGATTTCGGTCCAGTACATGAAGGAAGTAAAAGTAGACTTATTGTAAGTATTTTTAAAAAAATTATTATTTATATGTGTAAAATGAAAAATCGTAGATTTTCAACTCGGCAATACGTGAACAGAATCTGACTTCGGTTATGTACGAGTAACAAGCGTTAATAAATAATACTCGTACAGGACTTGACTGTAGTCCTTTGGGGGTTCGCGAATAAAGATTTTTTTAGGAATGGTACATTTTCGTTTAGTAGCTTTTGAGATTATAGCAAACATACGTACAGACAGACAAGGCGCGCGAGTTTATTTTATAAATAACTAGCTGCTGCCCGCGACTTCGCCCGCGTAACTTTGTAAATTATATACTAAAACCTTCCTCGAGAACCACTCTATGCATTGGTGAAAACAACATGAAAATCAGTGCAGTAGTTTTTGAATTTATCGCGAACAGACAGACAGACAGACTTTGTTTTATAATATGTAGTGATTTTATATAAGTATAGTCCGTCTGTACTCACCTTACGAAGGCTTACTTTTGGCCAGCTATTAAGAAGTTTGAATACAATTCAGGCGAAAGCAGGCATCCACGTGTGGTTCCCAACGTATTGCATACAACGCGATGAACGATACTGGCCGAATCCGAATGCATGTGTCCCGGAGAGGTTCGCCCCGGGCAACAAAGCCGACATACGGCCTTTCACCTACATGCCTTTCGGAAATGGACCGCGACATTGTATAGGTAAGTTTATTTCTAGCGACAATATGTTACCAATGACATTTTGACATTTCGCTGCTTAAAAACTAAAGGGCCTTAAAGTTTGTTTTTTAATCTCAGAGACAAAAATGACATTACATTTGACATGCATTAAATACATTTCATGGTATCATTATATGCAAACTTGACATTTGCATGTGTCATTTTTGTATGAGTTTAAAAAACAGACTTTAAAACAAAATAAACCAAAAAAAAAAATATTACAAAAATACAATCACAATCCTTCATATTGTATGTTGCAAAAGGGCTTATGGTTGTTTTATTCAATATTTAGTATTATTTTGAGAATATTTTTTATTATTCAAAAGTAACATATGCTTATATTATTATCTCCTCTATTATTCAGTTTATTATAAAAGTACTTAAAACATTTAATGCTACTTAAAAATACGCTTCTAACGGTGTATAATATGCATATATTTTATATATATCAAATAAGAAAAAAATATACAAAAAAAATTTTTTTTTTTTTCGATTAGCTCTCCTGTAAAAAAAGTGTAATTTTGATTTGTGGCCCTTTAGTTTTTGCAGCAATTTGACGACACATACTATTACAGGAGCCAGGTTTGCAACATTGACGGCAAAAGTCTTCCTTGTAAAATTTCTGAGGAAATATCGAGTTCACGCTACAAAGAATTCTTCATCACGTCTTGCGGCCAGAGCATTTGTACTGAGGAAAGCGGACGGATTTAATGTAACCATTGAACCAATTAAATAAATAATGGAAAAATCAAATTAATATCTACATTATTTATAAAAAAAAATAATAAATAAAAGAATTTATGGTGACTGTGATTTTTTTTTACAAAAATATCATTTTTAACATTTTTCCAAACATTTTAACATTTTCCTAAGCATTTTCAACATTTTCTTAAGCAATTTTAACATTTTCCCAAACATTTTCAACATTTTCCCAAGCATTTTCAACATTTTCTTAAGCAAATTCAACATTTTTCTAAGCAAATTCCTAAGAAAAATGTTGAATAGAAATTCTTGGGAAAATGCTAATGATGATCAAATAAAATTATACTTTTATTTGACTAAACGCTTCATAATTATTTTAATTAAATGGCTAGTCTTTCAACAATAAAATCGCTCAAAATCTGCAAGCATAAAGTGTGCACATATAAAAGTGAATGAACCATTATGGTGCTCACAAAAAAAATACAATTGGAAATCCAATTACGCTCTCAAAATCTCACGAACAAACGTAAAAATGAAACAAACACGAAAATTACTTCACACATTAACTTCATTGTCTTTTATCACAATAGAACGTCAACTTCCTATTCAGACGAAAACTGTAGGCTTTGTGCGGTGAATCCCATTTTTAGTGGAAAAAGATGCGAAAATTAAAAATTAAGCTCGTCCGCCCCCACCCAGCCAGGGTTGTCGAGCGTCTGTTGAGCCAGAGATGGTTATTGAGGTTTAAATATGATCTACGTATATATCTATGCCAATATATAAAGCTGAAGTTTGTTTGTTTGATTGTACGCGCTAATCTCAGGAACTACAGGTTCGAAATGAAAAATTCTTTTTGTGTTGACTAATCCATTTATCGAGGAAGGCTATAGGCTATAGAGAACGCGGACGAAGTCGCGGGCATCAGCTAGTATAAATATAAATAAATACAAATAGTCTATTGCAATTAGGTTTATCCCTCGGGATCCAGTTAAGAATTACTCGCTTAAAAAAAAAAAATGTTAAAAACCCCAAAAAAAACTGCAATTTTTAACAGGCAAACTTTTTATTTTAGGCTCTTAGAAACTACAAAAAAGTTCGACATCCGTGGCCGGAGGCAGTTTGGTAGTCATATATATTTTTGAATAGGATAAGTCAATTTTGATCTAGTTGTAATTTTGTCAAGTCAAACATAAAAAAATAAAAATACTGAAAAATATAACAGTTATTATTATTTTTAGTTTTATTCAGCGTCATCAATGTCTATAGGTACAGTAATATCGTCCAAAAAAGCCGCAGAACAACAGCCAATAAACAACGCTGGCCACATGTGCACAGCTTCCAATGGTGCGTCGACCAAGGATGTTGGAACAATAGCATCCTTCGATACCTTCTCTGCCATGATACATATTATCTTACATACTACATATTATCTTCGATTCATATTATCTTTTTCTTGCGATTTAAAAACTAGGTGGAAAAAAATCCAACCTATATAATCCCATGGATTTTCAATGAAATGTAAATATAAAATGATAGGTGGGATATACAATTTAAAAATAATTTAGTTTCTGTACGAAAACTTTCATAAATCGGGTCAGATTATGCCCAATGTCCTTTAAATTATAGGTATATGTCCGAGATGGACGGGGATTTTGATCTGGGTTGGTATCCATGATGCACGAAGAGCAGCGAAGGTTAGCTATCATATCAGAGCATACAATCGTGTACTACTTATCAAGGTTAGAAGTATAAATGTTTTTTAATGTACATAGTCAAACTTTCCTAATTTAGCCAATTGGCTGTAAACCCAAGCTTCCGATTTTACAACCCTAGCTGCAACAACCAGGGGGACAATAGAAAAAGTGCGGCGTCCGAAGTAACGGAAGCTTGTTGTTTGCTGTATGCAGCGATGACTCGAACAATGCGTTCATTACGCCATTATTTAATGAGTTACTCTCCGCTCGGCTTAGTTCGAAACGAGAAAAGGGTTGAAAAAAATAATAATAATTTAAACCGTAAAATTGGGATTCCATTTTCCTTACGTATAAGAACTTATTCTGCAGTCCGAAAAACGGGTCTGTCCAGGTCTGTCCCTTTTACATGACAATAAAACTGTTATTTTATACTTATAGTTACTGACCTGTAATACGAGTATAGTTACTGTGTGTAATATTACCACTGGACAGGCTGTCCCATACAAATAGTATCTGTTTTTTTCTATTTGTTGATGTCTTTAACCCTAGATTACTAAGGTAAGAGTAAATCATAGTACACAATACTTATTAGGTCATTAACATATATAAGACGGCCGTGAAAAAATAGCACATATGCTATTGTGTGCCCATGCTTAATCTTATTATGGTCGGTAGCACACTTACAGCACCTCTGGCGTTGCTCGTGTTATAAGTAACAATAAGTGGACCGTCTGACCGCCTGTCTGACGACCTTAACATTAATAAAACCTCTCCAGCTGTTGTTAATCAAATTGTTATAATTTGCTTTTATAATAAACTAGCTGCTGCCTGCGACTTCGCCCGCGTAACTGTAAATTATATACTAAAACCTTCCTCAAGAACCACTCTATCCATTCGTGAAAAACGGCATGAAAATCGGTGCAGTAGTTTTTGAGTTTATCGCAAACAGACAGACAGACAGACGCGGCGGAGGACTTGTTTTATTATACAGAGTGAATATTGGTAGACATATCCAGGGACTACAATTCACCCTCCATAACAAGATCCGAGAAAACCCACGCCGCCCACTTGACAAGTCGAAAAACAAATTGAATAACGTTATTACAAAGGGCTACGTATACATTACATAAAATATATTTATTTCCTTTACCCTCCATATCAAAATGCTGACTTTGATTGACGAGATGCCTGCGAATTTAATTACATCTTGCTCTTGACGTAACAATAAAGAACTACCTATGTGGAAATGCGTGGTAAACAATTATTATTTCGAGCCAATAACACACCTAGATGTGTGTAAAATGTATTTTTTTTTTGTAAAATCTAGATATATAAGATAAATCTAGATTTTTCCATTTTGAATTTTACAATTCTGCCATAATATTATATTTAATAAAAAATTTAATTCAAAATAACTAGCTATTATTACTTAGGCATAATTATGTAAGGAATATATTGTTCATTACTTTTTTTAGAATTGGTTTATATTTTTAGAAAATAAAAATTCAAATTCCACCAATTGCCACCAAATTGTCGTAGAAATGTAAAAAAAGGATGCAAATTGTTTTTATGTTTCCAAGCTAATGATGTTCTTAAAAAAAAAACGTCCCTGACATATTCCGTCCGTCAGTCACAGTTGTCACTTGTCGCTCGTCAAAGTTGTCAAACTAAAAAAATATTTAGCGCCAAAACTGAAGAAAGTAACCATCCTTTCTTTCCCTCACATTTAATTGCGCCTTAATTATTTATTTATCAGTTACCGGTTTTTCATAATTCTTCTAGTGTCTAATTTAGTGAAATGACAGGCACAGTGAAATCTGTTGCAACTATTGCGCGAATGGCAAACAAGCGACCTTTTAAGGTTTCTATTGAGGGTAATATCGGATCTGGTAAATCTACTTGTATCAAGTTTTTCGAAAACTTTCCCAACGTTGAAACACATGCAGTAAGTATACAATTCCTAAACTATATGTTTAGGTTATTATCTTATATAATACTAAACGAGGAATGCCATGACGATCTCGCAAACGGCTCAAACTATTTTGACGAAAATCTAAGGTTAGGGGTTTTTTAGGTCTAGAAATCGATCATCAAAGTCTTATCTTTGAGAAAATCGTTTTAGGTAGATTTCTTAATGGAACGGTTACAAAAGTAATACCACTTGCTTAATTTATAATATTTTGAATTATAAATTATTGATTCAAGTACATATTCTTGAATTTTTTTCTATAATGTTTCACAGTCTTTCTTTCTTACATGTAAAAAACTAAAGCTTTCATTGGCCCGGTCACCCAGTCTAGTTGTAATATAAATTGTGAAATAAAAAGTACTTAGCTATACCTACTTTGATGTAAAAAAAACAATATGAATACAGTATTTCGCAGTCATGACAAATCACCGAAACCTTTACAGAAGGCCACCGTGAAATAACAGCATGTGTGCTTTTGTGTTTCAATGAGTGACTAAGGAGTGGCAGCACCCATGGCGATGGTAGCCACCTACCACCAAGTGGACTGTCAGCCTGACTGTCATCCTTACCATAAAAAGAAATAAATCATCAATTTTAAGAATCACATTAAAACATAAACGTGCTTAAACAGTCAATTTGTTAATTAGAATTAGTAGATTAATAGTGATAGAACTGATACACTTTAAACAATCATTTTATTAACTTTGTTTGCACACAACTTCGTCGACGTAACTTTATTAAATATACCTATGTTACTCGCTGATAATTTTTCTCTGATGAATTTTTCAAATTGATCCAGTAGTTTCTGAGCCTATTCAATGCAAACAAACAAACAATCAAATCTTTCCTCTTTATAATATTAGTATAGATAGCCTATGTTACTAGCTGATAATTAGCTTTCTATAGTTAGGTGAAAGAATTTTTAAAATCAGTCCAGTAGTTTTTGAGTTTAGTTTATTCATTAGAAACATACAAATTTTCTCTTTTTATAATATATTATGTATTTATAAAAGATTTCCCTATTTACACATTTTAGTTTTAATTGTAAGATATTTTCTGACTTCAGAGGCTCACTTTAGTCTAGATTCTAGATCAATGATTCTCAATCACTGAGGCTTTACCTCAGATCTTTGTTAAGATAATATGATTCCAGGAACCGATTCACGAGTGGCGCAATGTCAACGGGCATAACCTTCTCGGTCTAATGTATAGCGATTTCAACAAATGGATGTTTGCGTTCCAACATTACGTTCATTTGTCCAGACTTAAAATACAGATTAGTCCACCGGCACACAAGGACATAACAGTCAAAATGTTTGAACGGTAAACTTATTATCTACTTATAAAGAACTTCATTAATATACCAAGAAGCTGTAATAGACCAGAGTGTAAAGTACTCGGCTGCAAAACCAATAAATGTTATTTTGAATTTTTTGCCTGATTTTCTAATGGTGAAGGAAAACTTTGTAAATTAGAATTTAGACGTTCTAAACAATATTTTCTAGGAAGCATTGTAAAGAAACCTAAAAATCTGTTTATACTAGACAACTAGTGATCTTTGAAGGCATATAAAGTAGGGAGTGGGAAATTGTACTCAAAATTAATAAAATGTTGTTAGGAGTAACATTTGTTACTCTCACGCAAAAACAGCTGATTGGATTTGGATTAAATTTATTACCTGAATTCGTCGGAATTACCATATTGGATACTTTTTATCCTTGAAAAATGTTAGGTTCCCAAGGGATCATCTAAAAAAAATTTTTATATTTTTAGACAATTCCTCTAAATAGTTTAAGTATGTGGAGAGGGACCTTTTAATAAATGTTTAAGGTAATTCATTTTATTTCTGTTTTAACCAGCATATAACTTAAATAAGTCGATTTGATTTAGAAACACTCACTTTTTTCATTGTTGTGTTTCCTTTTGTTGTGGAACACATTGTTTTAAAAAGTCTGATAGTAACAAGCACTTCCTTACAAAAAGACACTTGTGAAATAACATCACTTTTGTTGTTGTGTTAGGAATAGCAGGGACAAAATTAACCCATTTTTTATTATATATTTTTTTTTAGATCCGTGCAAAACAGCAGGCACTGTTTTGCTGAGAACGCCAAGAAACAAAACTTCCTCAACGGCCCAGAGTATGAGGTTCTAATGAATTGGTTTGATTATACGGAGAAAAATCTCGACATTACCTTAGATCTTATAGGTAACTGCTATTATACATTTAAATCTAAATATTTATATATAATAAGGTTGATCAATCAATGATTATGATAAATAAATAATAAATATCTATAATAATAATAATCTAGTTCCACAGCAAGCAACTAATGCTTGTATTATGGATACCAGACAGTTGATATACTACATTACAGATTACTTTTTTTAGTAAATATATACATATTATAAATACAAAACATCCATGACAGGTACAAAGATAAAAACCCGCGACCGTTTGGTTAAGGGTCAGCGCCGACGAACGGAGTGGCAGCGAAGAGACTAATTTAGTAATAATTTAAATTCAACCTAAAGCGCTCCTGAATACGACTGTATTTAGTACAATGAAATAAAATGACGGCGAGCGCGGTCGAGTGGCGCGCGGTTCAGTGGGCTTTGCGACCTGAAACTGCTCTTCGCCGCTCCTTAGTCACTCACTGTATTTGGTATAATGAAATAAAATGACGGCGAGCGACTCAAAGCGCGGTCGAGAGGCGCGCGGCGAATCGATACAGATTACAGTCGTATTCAGGAGCACTTTAGGTTGAATTTAAATTGTTAACTAAATTAGTCTCTTCGCCGCCAATCCGTCCGTCGGCGCTAACCTTAACAGTTATGGTTACTAGCCACTAGACCAAACAGTTAACATTAAAATTGCAGTATATTTGAGGACATCACCTGAAGTTGTTTGGGAGAGAATGTTGAAGCGAGGAAGAGCGGAAGAGTCCGAAGTGCCTTTAGAATATTTACAACAGGTATGAAACCTTGTATTATTTAAAGAAAATAGATAATTATGGCGACTATATTTATTTATTTTTTATTCTATGGTGTAATTTGACATTTCCTGGGTTTTTGACCATACAAAAATAGTGATGTCACCTAATCGAACTATTATTAAAAATCTAACGGTGTCATAATTCTTCATAGGACACTGGCTGTTGCACGTGACTTTATAAAACATAGCCTATGTTACTCCCTGATAAAGTAGCTTTCTATAGGTGAAAAGATTTTTCAAATCGGTCCAGTAGTTTCGGAGCACATTCAATTCAAACAAACAAACAATCAAATCTTTCCTCTATAATATCATATTAGTATAGATAGGTGACAGTAGACAACTACCATGAAGGGGACCGTCAGCATGTCTTAAGTCAATGCCTATCACAAGTTAGCTTCCTATTGATTGAAGTAATGGTACAAGATATTTTTTGAAAATTATGCTCGGCAGGTCCACGATGCCTATGAATCATGGGTGAACTCTCCGGACATAGGCTGCGAAGTGCTAACCATCGATGCAAACAGAAGTCTGGATCTAGTCATTGAGGACTTGCAGAGGTATACTTACAAAATACTAGGTGGCAATCATACCAACTAGGTTCTTCTAGGTTAGGCCTTACCGTAGAAAGAATTATATTCTTTAGAAGAATTTTGATGAATTTCTTTTCAGTATTATTTAACTTAAAGACTAGTGGTAAGAGTATAATTTTTATTAATTTTTGCATTATTTTTTTAATAGAAACCTTGTTTCCTTTTTAAAGATATTTAAAAACATTATTTATAAAAAAATCAACGTATCGAATTGTTATATTTCTGTATATCGGAAGCAAACTATGCTAAGTCACATTTAGCAAATTAGTAAAAAAAAACGAATAACGAAGAGCGATTTTTTTTTGTTTTCTTTAATAGGATTTTAAAAAGTAACAAAATATAATAATTATTTTAATGGCATCATAAAGTGAGTTTCTTTTTTCATAAATGGACTTAGGATAGTATACCTCCAGTATACAGATGTTTTAATATTATATTAAAATAATTGTTAATTTATTTTAACTAACCAGATTAAAACTCTTATTATGTTAAACCAAACTGAATTTAAATGTGTATTTTAATTGTTTAATATGTTAACGAATTAATTATGTATTTTCTTTTTTAAAATATTTTCTTGACATGTCTCGTTGTTGACAAACTAAAATGTGCTATGTGCAATTTTTCTTAACATATTTTGTAAAAAATAAAGCCAATATTGATTGATGTGTTGATTTTATTTATCACAAAACAAAGATAATTTACTATTACACCTAACATGTAGATTTATTTTGCAACAAAGCACTTGATGACATTTTGAAACAAAACTGCATTGCAAAATAAACCTTGTAATATTTGATTATAAGTACTAGAACTCATTTACACTGATTTTACATTCAATGAGTGTTTTAATTAAACTTTCTATTTTACAAGCTTTTTACTGAAAATAACCACTAGATGGCGTTATATATAATATTTCATTAGTTTACTTTAAATAAGAAAATCATCGATGAGTTTATTCTATGTATTGAACCATAAATAAACTGTGAAGGCAGTGGTGGTCGAAAAGGTTTACTACACCATTCATGACTTCTTTAATGACAATATTTAATATTAGAAATTATATACTTGACATTGATGCTGACATTAAATACTCTAACTTAATAATACTCGTACATTTTAAAATTAGATTTAAGATAAAGATTTTTGTATGCCAGCAATGGTAGGTCATATAGATCAAATATATTAATTAAAATGCCTATTATGTACATATGTAATTATAATAAACAAATTAATTATTATTAAACGGCTAAAACCAATGCATTATTTGCAAGATCCAATGAAGATTTTAATGCATTAGGAGGATGTAAATAAATAGATCTGTTAAGACCCGCAAAGAAGACAATTTATAATGAATAAATATTCATTGCCAATGGAGAAATTAATAATTTATTTTGCAAATTATTTACGAGATTCAACTGATTTTTTTGCATTAGGAGGATGTACATCAATAGATATTTTAAAAGACCTGCAAAAACAACGGAAGAAATTAATTCATTTGCAAAATTATTGAGTCTTTAGATCTCAATAATTTTGCAAATAGTCCATTTATTGTGTCTAATAAATACACTGTTTTTAAATATAAATATAATCATATTCTATATGGACAATAGGGATCTATCTATAAAAATATGGCTAAATAAAATTATTTAACAAAACAAACCAATGTAAATGAGTTCTTCTATAGACGTCCATTTCAACGATACAAGTGGTCTGCCCTGATGTTGGTTGCGATTTCGCTCTCCCACTTGTCACCGTTCGATAAGAGTTTCTCCTTATTGTAGAGTAATTCTTCGTGAGTTTCTGTCGAGAATTCAAAGTTGGGGCCCTCCACTATCGCGTCCACCGGACACGCCTCCTGAAATCGATAATAATATACCATTTTTCGGTCAATTCCAACATTTTACCAGGCATTTTCCTAAACAAACTCCTAAGGAAAATGTTGAAAATACTTCGAAAATTGTTGAAATTGACCAAAGAATGGTATACAATGTTTGGTTTGATTTAAAATCAATAATTTATTACCCACACAAACGCATTACACACGTATATTCTTTCTTTTTTATTAAAATTTTGGATTATTAGGTAATAATAGCTTTTATGGAAGAGCGAAGGCTCCCCCGCTTAAGAAAAATCTTCCAATCACAGCTTTATATTGTAAACGAGTTTTCTAGATAATTCTGAATAATTAATAACATGTTTAATTTGTGGCTGACCTGACAGAATCCACAATAGATGCACTTGGTCATGTCAATGTCGTAGCGGGTTGTTCTCCGAGAACCATCTTTACGTTCCTCTGCCTCAATTGTGATTGCCTGCAAATTAGTGATAAAACATTTCTTCTTAAGCTGCATATGGACTGAAATATCTCAACACTTCGCAACAAACTTATTTTAGCAAAAGAACTCCCTGCTGTGGTTTTCTTTGACGTTCAACGGTCAGCGGTTGCCATAACAACGGCTAACTTCCACTTTAAATGTGACAGTGATCCTCGATGGCGAGTGAGTTCTTCTCGCTTTCGAAAGATGGCGCCGTAAAAAAAGCAATTTTCTCGTAATCGAAATTATATTATTATGCAAAATATAGATATTATCAATCCTTGGAGGGGAGTGCATATTGTGTAAAAATTTCAAGTCAATCTGTCGGCTAGTTTTCGAGTTTTTGCATTATACACAAACCAACACAACATTTTTATATATTATGTATATAGTTTGTTACCTGTGCAGGACAAATAGCTTCACAAAGTTTGCAAGCAATGCATCTCTCTTCACCAGATGGATAGCGTCTGAGGGCATGTTCACCTCGGAATCTGGGTGACAAGGGTCCTTTCTCAAATGGGTAATTAATAGTAGCAGGCTCCTGTAAAGGGTTTTGTTATATGTATATCTAATTCAAATTTAATAATAATCAAAAAGTATAAATTTAATATATCTTGACACAAAAAATATACTTTTTTTTATCAAGTACCATCCACAAAGTAGACGACTGTCTAACAACCTTATGTTTATAGGCATTCTATTTCTTTAAATTTCCCAGTGTCTTTGTTTATAATAAAATTTATTATCACTTGGGAAGGTATATTATATTATGCTAGGAACGAATTGAAATAAATTCAGGTCACTTTAAGATGGGTTTTATTCTAAATGACTAAATCAAAGTATAAACTACTTTTTTTACCAATATTTCTGTCATATTAATATTTTTAAGCTTTTTTCTTGTCCTTGCCCTACATCCTCTCTCTCTCTCTCTCTTACATAAAAATACTCTCTCTCTCACACACTTGCTGAATGAAAAAAGAATAACAAGAAGTAAAGTTTAACCCCTTAACCACTTGGTTTTGTAGTTGTAGTGTCCTTTTTTCAGTCTGAGTGCTGTTCTAGATACAGGCACTGGACACATTATTTATTTCAAAAAGCACTTTTGAATACAATATTATTATATTACCTTGAAAATATGGGCCAGTGTAACAGCAAAGCCTCTAGCCAGCTCCCCCCAGAACAAAGTATTGGCAACTCTATCAGTTATATCCCTCAACGACATGTTTGGATCTTCACCGTTAACATATATGTAACCCGGAGACTTTGGTGGGTAAACTTTTTCCACTTTTTCTTTACTCTCTGTGCTGTATTGGGCATGACGGGGAATCGAACTCACTGCTCCTGTCATACGCACTGTAACAGAGAAAACATGACTAAAGAATCAAGTTACATCTAATTCTTCCTATTAAACTAATTTATTGAAAAATGCATTCATCATCTCAACCATAGGATGTCTTCTGCTTGAAATGAACCTCCCTAAAGCCTGTCACAAACGTAGCTATAATATAATTAATATAAATTATAGCAAAGCATATTTTCTATACAAATATTGGAGTGACATATATATTTCTATTATGTCACCAACATATACAATAATTTATATTATTGCATATTATGGTAATAGCAAGACATATTGCGACCTTCAATGAAATGAAGGCAAAATATCACTACATATTATAAAACAAAGTCCTCCACCGCGTCTTTCTGTCTGTTCACGATAAACTCAAAAACTACTGCACCGATTTTCATGTTGTATCCACCAATGGATAAGAGTGGTTCTCGAGGAAGGTTTTAGTATATAATTTACAAAGTTACACGGGCGAAGTCGCGTGCAACAGCTAGTTAACTTGAGATATATTATAGCTACGTTTGTGACGGGCTTTATAGTTCTCCAATAGGACCGGTCAGAAGCAACCTAGATCCACCGTCGACCCGAGGCCCTTATCAGGTCGTCTGTTCACCTTGGCCACCACTCGACAACCTTCCAGTCCCAAAAATGCATTTTGCGACACATATTTATAAATATATTGCGTTTCTATCAGCTGACAAATACGCAAAATAGGTTATAAACAATGCAGTTGCGTAATAATCAGCAATATTTTTTGGAATGCAGCCGAAAGTAATGTACACATGTTCACTTCAAAATAGAGAAAGAAAGTAACCTCGAGATGAAACTGAAAATATTTTCGCTAAAGACATTTTTATAATGTTTTTACAAATAATTCTAATTTTAACCCTTTATACTCGTATTGTGATTGTGTCTATTCTATATAAAATAGTCTATGTTGTAAATCTATCTGGCACTTTGTTGTTAATGTCAATAATGCGAAGACAGTATACAATTTATTGTATTTACTCTGTGGCATATAGTTAATTCGACTGTGTCATAAACGGCATCATATATATATATATAAATTATAATATTTTTGTCTTGAACATTTTATTTTCTATATAAATATCAGCAAATATCCGAGATTGTGCTACAAAGTTAAGTATTCTGTGGTCCATTGTGGTCTCTATGTCAAACATCTACGAATTATGGCAATGCTTTTTCCGCATAAACAACCAAAAAGTTACTCTATGCAAACCACCAACCAAATGTCAAAACATTGAACGGCAACGAACGAAGTGACGTCTACAAAAAAAATTGTGGTGATCGGTCGGAAACTCGGAAGAAGTGTATGTGGCTTTTTTATTTCATGAAAATCGACACGCACAATGGGGGATGCACCGATTTCAGATGCAGAATCCAATAAATATAGTCCCGACAGCGAGGACTATCCTAGTCAGGTAAATTTATTACACTAACACAACTATAACGCGTCATTCATTCTCGTACTGATTTTCTGTTTGTTCATCATTTAGAACCGGCGACCTTTCGGCGGCTTGGAGTTTCAAGTTTCCGAAGTTGTCGGTAGATTAGAGGCTGTAGTTAACGCACAAGACTCGCCAGATGATGAAAAAAAGCCGGATTCACGTAAAGTTAGCGCTGGTTTTTTTGAACCGGTCGAGACACCAATGGACGAGATTTTGAAGGTTTTGGAGGAGCTCGTCTTGAAGACTGACCCCAGTTGTGAGAGCATTGAACCTCCTTTGCTACCGACTGATGCTGTAACTCGAGCTGCCATCCTTTCTCACAGTATCGCTGCCTTATTTGGTAGATTAGAGAGAACTCATGCAGCGAGACTCGGTGCACATATAGCCAGTGAAACTACCCGTTGGATATCCCACATGTTTAGGTAAGTGCTTAGGGTAAACCTATTTAACTAACTATATAATGGTGAAACCTATAAAACTAACTATAGAAACTTAAAAACTACTATATAACAATGAAACTTATAAAACTATTGATATAATGATGAATCCTATAAAACTAACGATATAACGAAACCTATAAAAGTAACGATATAACTATAAAACAATTAATATCTGAAATGTTACCCCGTTATCAATGTTACCTTGGGTTGTAGGTATTAAATGGATAAGATTAGTAAGTGCCTAACTTAACTACCTAGCGTTTTAGTTTTCACACAGTTATTGATTATTGATTATTTGCCATAATATATTTTATGGCATTGATAACCTTCATTAACACTAAACATATTTTATAGTGTATTTAATTAATAAACTATTTTTTTTTATACTTGCAAATTATTAAATTATTATTTAAATAAATAATAATTTAATAAATAAATAATAAATAAATAAATAAATACAATAAAATGAAAAGTAAAAGTAATTGATAAAATGAAAGTTTTATTAAAAATTTATTTTTTATTTATCTTTAGGGCTTTAGGTGTTAAAGTTTGTTTGCTCTTTCAAATGTGTTGTTATCTGTCATCTTTCTCATATAAACCTATTTATTTTCTACGACTTCCTGTTAATATTAATTTCATGTTTAAATACTCAATCAATTATTAGTTTTTTTTTTGTATAAAATTGTATATAATGAAACTATATTAAATTATTTACAAATAATTATTGATTAATTAAATCTATTTAATTTTTATTTGAAAGATACATAATCAAATTCTACGTAGCACATTAATTTTTAAATAAACAAATAGATACATAATGAAACATTAAATAAATATTGGTAAAAAGAACCTAATAAAAATTGGTAACCTAATAAAATGTAGAATGGGTTCATTAATTAATAAATTAAGCATACTAAACTAGATTTTCTATTGTGATTTCAAGTTAAATTGCATAAAAATCATCAAGGATGTGTCCACTTTGTGTCCATTCCATTGAAATACAAAGTGTTTGTGTTTCAATAGGCCGTTGTCGTTATAACCACTTCACCATGGGCTCGTTTTTACATAATTATCATCACACTATTTGGTGCCCCCTTACTTCGTCCGTGTTCAAAATGTTATATAGCCCAAAGCCTTCCTCGGTAAATGGACTATCCAACACAAAAAGAATGTTTCAATTCGACCTAGTAGTTCCTGACATTAACGCGTTCAAACGAACTAACTCTTCAGCTTTACAATATTAAATCATCACATATAAAACAGCCTAGACTACACTTATTTGAAAAAAATTTAAAGGCTCATTATTCTAGCTAGATAGAGAGAGGCTATGTATTATATATGTATGTACTTCCTCAATCGCAACAGAAGCTGGTCAAGATGTATGTAAAAATAAACTAAGACCAACACAATACACGACTCAGACTAAAAATCGTTTAAATTTCTGCAGTTTGTTTCAAACTATGTTTCATGATTGGCGCTGGCCGATCATCCTCTAATGCCAAAAAGAAATGAATCAACATATAGTCCTTTTAAGAGTGATTTTAGATTATATTTATGAAAAAAAAAAAAAACTGTTCCAGAATGCCCGATTATAATGCATTTTATCATCAAGAGCAGCTAGAAGGGCTGGTGCGTGTGACACGAATGCTTTTGCACCATAGATATCCAAGATATTTAGAAGATGGAGGTAAACAAATGTTTTATAGATACAGGACGCCTGTATATGTAGATTTAAAAAAATTGTACATATTTTTAACTGTTTATATAATTTTTCAGCATTGGCCTTCTCGAATCGTCTTCCATGCATCTACAGTTGTGTCGCGAGCCCTTTGGGCATAGTTCAGCACTTGTGCAGACAACTTTCTTTGCCGCTAGCTTGCATCAGACCAGTACCGGTCCACTCGTCGGGTAAGTGAATTGTAAACGCTATGTTCTGTTACAATTAATTTAATTAAATTAATCTAATTTAAAAATTAAAAAATTTAATCTAATTAAAAAAAAATAATCTAATCTCATTTAAAAAAAAAATTAAGTTGATCTAATTTAAAATTATAATTTTCAAGTTTATGTCTATTATTGTAAAACATAGGATACAAATAGGCTTGAGCGAGTCCATAAATATACTTTTCAATTCAATAGCTAATATTGATTTGATTTTGTGGCATGTATGAGCGATAACTGGGGAAGACTTAATCAGGGGTAGTATTCTGTTACTTATAGAATTTAGTAAATTTCTGCAACAATATTGCTATAAAGATGCACATTCCGCCAGCGTGAAGTTTCAAGTAGGACTGGCGTAGGACAGCGCTGTGCTTTGCATCAGCTTATGCTGAGCCAGATACCTTTTTGATGCCATGACGCACACTCATAGGGATTTTATTTAAGCATATATTCTCATTTAAATGTAAAAAATGTATGTATTCTATTTGTTATCTTTAGATGTATTCGTGTGTGTCATGTGTATGCAAATAAATGTTTTTTATTCTATTCTAATATACTTCATCTAATAATATTTTTCATAAATAATTTATAATCTTTCATAATAATTTAATCATATTTTTCAAAAATATAAAGTAATTAGCTGGGGATGGGCAACTAGTTGATAATATTTATTATTTGTGTCATTACTAAATATATAGTGAATTTCTCTTTATAGTTAACAATTTGAATTATCGTCATAATAAATAGTAAAAATATTTTTGCGTTAAATTTATTATTGCCTTCTTTGGATATAGTGAATTTTAAAATGGGAAACTTGCAATTTTTAAATTGTAAATGGAAACAATAGTAAATATAATTTGTAAAGCGATTTCCTATAACAAAACTGCTGCTACATACATCCTCTCGAGTGCATGGAGGCGTGAAATGTAATATTAAATAATTCGTTACATTTGAGTGCCCATCAAAGTTACGCCAACGGCAATGCGTGTATTTACAAACAATAGGTAATGTTTGCATAATAATTATTTCTAATAATAATGGCTATAACGATTCTCCTCAGTTTAAATACATAATTCTTAGACATGTTTTGAGTGCAGCTCTGATGAATTAACACCTTAAGATTAATATAATTACATGCAGACATGATATTATACGTGATTAGATAAAATATAGGGAATAGTTTTTTTTTTTTTTTTTTAATTAATACAAAGTTGGTCAATAGTCTAGGATAGATGTGGAAAACTTTTTTGTAGAATTTTTTTTTTAATTATATTTTAATACTTAAAAAATATATTATGTTATAATCTTAATCATAATCAGATTCAATGAATAAAAAAACACGTTTAATAAGTCTACAAAACTGAAGTTTGGAAGATAAATGTAGGTGTATTTTATAACATAAGTGTCCGTTAAGAACGGTTTAAACTACGTGCGAAGTCTGGGCCGGGTCGCTACTATATGTGTATTAGCTTATATAGATTAAAATAAATTTTAGCTTATTAAACAAAGTTATAGAATAATAAAGGAAAACATTGCATAACAGAACTGTAGGTACACATAAACAGTATGTTTTAAAAACATCAACATGCGTTGAATTCAGGCCAGATTACATTTTACGACTTTTTAGGTAAAACAACACATACCTTTTTTATATATATTTTTCTGATTGGTTTTAAAAATACATTAATTCTTTGAATTTCAGGTCGAGGCATGGACATAGAGACACTTGAACGACTATGTGAAGAAGACGTTGCAGCTAATAGGTATTTTTTTCTTATCTATTACTAATATTATAAGGAGAGAAGATTTGTATGTTTGTAATGAATAAACTCAAAAAGTACTGGACCGATTTTAAAAATTCTTTCACATATAGAAACTAATTTATCAGCGAGTAGCATAGGCTATATTTAAAAAAAAATACGAAGTCGCGTGCAACAGCTATAATCTTTATATACATGAAGCGAAAACTTTGTTTCACTTTTTTTTAAAGAAAATTGTGCGAACTGACAAGTCGAATTTTGTAAGTTTAATGTTGGCCGACAGGCATACATTTTTAGAATTAGCTTGTTGACGATTGTCCCGCTAGTGGCAATAATTTGCAGGATTACAATGTAAGAAGGGAAATAATTTTGCAGGATTCCCTTACTAGTGTTGGGAGAAGCGGGGGCTCCGCCCTTGGGCTGTGGGACGCCATTAAAGGCGCTGTCAGGAGTGTGTCGGGCAAGGGGCATCCATCTCCATCTGAGAGGGCACGCCCTTGCCTTGCCAGCGGCCACTGGAAGGGATCAAGTAAGTTACAATATGGCTTTCTTCAATCTTGCAATAATTCTTGCAGGGTCGAAGCGTGCAAGATTTCTTGCAGAGTCGAAGCGCACAAGAAATCTTACAAAGTCGAAGCGTGTAAGAATTCTTGAAGAGTTTAAGCGTGCAAGAGTTCTTACAGAGTCTAAGCGCACAGGAAATCATGCAGGGTCAAAGCGTGCAAGAATTCTCGCAGAGTCTTAAGCGCACAGGAAATCTTGCAGGGTCAAAGCGTGCAAGAATTCTTGCAGTCGAAGCGTGCAAGAATTCTCGCATAGTCTAAAGCTTTGGTTTCCTATATGACGGCACCGTTATCCTAGGAAACCAAAGCTTAAGCGTGCAAGAATTCTCGCAGTCTAAGCGCACAGGAAATCTTGCAGGGTCAAAGCGTGCAAGAATTCTCGCATAGTCTAAAGCTTTGGTTTCCTATATGACGGCACCGTTATCCTAGGAAACCAAAGCTTAAGCGTGCAAGAATTCTCGCAGTCTAAGCGCACAGGAAATCTTGCAGGGTCAAAGCGTGCAAGAGTTCTTGTAGGATCGAAGCGTGCAAGAATTCTTGCAGGCGGTAGGCAGACCACTTTGCATCCCTCTGGTGTTGCTTGTGTTCTTTTAAAGCCAAACAAAATGCCAAATACATAGTCAAATGTTTGTTTTTCAGAGTTTCACTATAGCAGACTCTCTGACGCTCACGCCTGGCTGTTGGTTTGGTGTTCCTGGCCTGCCGACTGTTGTATCCTTTTAAAACTAAATTCACACCTGGACAACATGGATGATCAGAAAAAAGGTCTATTTTTAGAAAGAACTATTTGAATTGAATTAATTTTTTTAACACAAAATCACAGACATTGTACAGAATACCGGAGCCGTTGAATTCTAACGAGAACGGCAAAGGAGTTAATTCTGTGAGTATTGATCAGTAAATTTTTATTTGCTACTTAAAAAAGACTTAGAATTAAAAACTAGATTTTAATTTCTAAAATGTGTGGAATTTGTGACATGTTTACAAGAATACAATTACTAATTACGGATTAAAAGCAAAAAAAAAAAAATACAAAGGTAAAATGTTAACACATAAACATTTGCCCCTAGCAGGATTCGAACCCGCGACCGTTTTGTTAACAACTAGAGTTATTAGCCACTATAGCACGGTCGCTAACCAGGAATAATTTCGTACATTCCACTGTTACGCCGTTTGGTCACTACACCTGTGCGAGCCCGACGGTAATAATATTTGCGCGGGAGCGACAGAGACAGGTAGTAACAGTACAAACAGTGCAACCAAACCTGTCGTCAAACAATATGAAATTGTTGATGTTTGTCAGGCGGGTAGCCGCGAGGGGGCGCTAGGCGCGCTAGGAGGCTTAAGCGGCGCGTGCGCACGCCTGCCGGCGCTGTCGCTGTGGGCGGCCTTAAGGGCGGGCGGTGCTCGGCCTCTAGCCGCTCGGCTGGCAGCCGCTTTCCGATCGACCCGCGCCGCCTACGCGGTGCTCCAGAAGACGGACCTAACTATATTGGTAATGACTATTAGTGTTCTAGATCTGGGTGATACATGTAATTTTAAGGGGAGAAAGTGCTTCTATTAATAACACTAAACTAATCAATAGCTAGTAAGAAAAAAAGGGTTCACAAAGATATGACAAAAAGTGAACAATCTTTTTTTTTGTGTAGCAACAAAGTTATTTATAAAATCTTATATTTAATAATTAATGATTAACTTAATTACTTAACTACAACTTAATTACTTCACTTTTAATATTTTAAACACATATTTATATTAATTTAAGTGTTATGCAATTTTCAGAGTGAAAGACCTGGAGGTGACGAGCCGCCAAATTGTGATATAGTTGTAAGTGTATCTTTGTGTTTAATAATATTGATTGAACTCTGACGCCTTTATAAAGTTATTCTTTATCCAATCTAATTATTATGTTTGTTTTGTTTATAGGACGCGATAAGTACGGCGTCGGCGTGTGTGGCGTTCCAGTTCGCGCCGAGTGACGCACCGGACGCGGGTTCCTGTCGCCCGCCGCCCTACTACGACAAGCTCAACTCGTGGCTCGGACAGGTGCTGCAGCGCGAGACCGACATGGTAAACACCACCTTGTGCCTCACACATAGATTCACTGTACTGTATAATGTTATAAAATGCATCAGTATTAATCCTGTACGTGTGTGCCTCAGGTGAACATGGAGGTGTGCGAGACGGAGTCGCACGGCGTGGTGGTGCGCTGGTGCCCGCTGGAGGGCGGCGGGGTGGGGGCTGGCGGCGGGGTGGAGTCGTGGGGCGAGGCGCTGGAGGGGCAGCTGCAGGTGCTTCGTGCGACGGTGTCGCTGCGCGAGCCGTTCGCTGCAGCGGTGGAGGCGCACCCGTGGCTGCGCGCGGTGCGCGTGGCCGGTTGGGCGGGGCTGGGCGGCGTGCGCTACGAGCCGCCCGGCTGGGACCATGCCGCCCCCCACGAATTGGACGCGCTTCAGAAACAACTGGTGGACACGCTGCGCGCCACCGACGGCGCCTTCTCGTGCGGCGAGGCCGACGACGGACGCGCGTGCGTCAGGTCAGTCACTCCAAGTATTATATGAGCTGTAGTCAAACACTGGATATCTTCTGTCTGTGACAGTTATTTTTGTAAAGGTGCATTTTCACTGAAATTATTGGTGTTCTCAAGTGAGCGTATCCACAGAGCGAATGAATAGCGGCAACAAGCGCGTTCTTTTGATGTGTACCGCCAAAAATGCAAACATAATTCCAGACTTTTGTATGCAATTTTCATTGCTAACACAAAGGTTATTACAAAAACCTTTTGCAAGTTTTTTTACCAACACAAAAGTTAGCAATTTTTCTTTGCTATGTACAAAATGTTTCTTGAAAAAATGTTCTTAGCTTCTTTTTTAACAGAATATGGTATTAAAAGATCCCCCTATAACTCTTTCACTTCGCTTCGTTGCTCGTGTGTCTTGGCCCTTATACTTTTACAACATGGATTTTTCTAGAAAAATTGAGAATTTCATCTAAAGCTTTCATCCTTGGAATTTTAATGGCAGGTTCGGTATGGTGACGGCCGACACTGATGTAGAAGAACTGCTGGAGCTGGTGCTCGCTGCCGGCAAAGAAGTGGAAGACAACTCGAGGGCTTTCTCCGACATGAGTGAAGTCTTGAAAAAGGGTGAGTCGATGTTATACTTAGCTCAGTTGAATACGGTTAAGGAAAACGGACTACGAACAACGTAAGGAAATCTGAATGTTCAGAAAGATTGATAATTTTTATCAGACTTCACACATACTATTATTTCGCAATGGTCTTCTGTGAATGTATGGTTATTGGCTATGGCTATGTCAATACTTTTCAAATCCAGACCAGAGCCAACTGAAAAATTCATTTCTAAAGTTAACCTTGCCGACAATCAAACCCGGGACTCCTGAGACACAGAGTGTTAAGGCAAATATCCTATGGTAGGGGAGCCCAAGAGGGGAATTTTTGGATTTACTCGAGCGAGTCATATATTACCAATGTACATTCCCCACGTGTCTCCGATAACGGATATGTATTAATCTGCCGGTTTGGTTGGTGGGGGTTGGGGTAAAATTTTAAATACGACTCGAGAGCATCATATTTTCAGAGGGGATGTTAAGTGTACGTAAACTAAGCGCCCATTTAAAATTCAGACGATTCGGATGTAACGCAAGCTCGTGGCAGCTTTTTGAAAATGCAAAAAAGATTTTTGACGATTGCCATTTTATAATACTCGATCGCGTCAGATTTTCATACAGACGGTTCAGCCTGAATTCCTGATCGTGCTGATTCTTAATCTTAATCGGAGGATTTTTTAAAATACAGCGCCTGCAACATTTTGAACGCCTGTAGACGCTCACCCCACCGTTGAAATGAAAAACTTCATATAACCATTTTTTTCTTCTTACCATCCAATCTTCAAAGTCCAATTGGGTCCCCACGACGCTCGAGTGACTCCACATTTAGCATCGTGGACTCCCCTACCACTAAGGCTAGGTTTCCACTACATTGGAACGGACACTCTCACCAATCATCGAGGGGGCTATTGCAGGTATCGAAGCGGCGACCGCGGCGCTGGAGCGCGAGCAGCTGGAGCGCGCGTGGTCGGAGGGGCTGCTGCGGAAGGTGCCGGTGGTGGGGCGAATGGTGGAGTGGTGGGCGCCCGCCGCCCCTCCACCTCCCCCGCCCGGCCGCCGCCTGCATCTCGCGCACGGCACGCTGCAGTCCACCGCGGACCTCTACAGGTAGGTATCCTGCCCAGTTGACCGAGTCGGTGGGGCGGAGGTCGAGTGGTGGAGGAGTTTGGTTACAAACACTGCGTCACGAGAATTTTAAAAAAAATTATCTTTTTTTGGAAAAAGTTTTATTTATTGACATATGTGATAAAAGATTGATGTGTGTGTTCCAGTGACATACAGAAGACGCGTAAGGACAGCGAACCTGCGCGAGCGCATTCGCCCGCGCGCCCCGCCCCGCAGCCTTTACAGTAAACATTTTACAGTTACATATGTATAACATTTCAAAATTATAAATAAGATGTCGAAAGAGTGCTGTCATAAGTTGAAAGTTTTTAAATAAAATATTGTTTTTTTTATTATTATTATTATTATAAAGCTCTATTGTAAAAGATAAAGTTCTAAGATAAAGATAAAGAGAGCAAATACACTCAGTATACCTAAGCCTGCCTGAGAGTTGAATCCGGAAATTAATTCCTCCACATATCAAAAAAATCTGCTTTCTCTCTCTCTATAATATTAATAGTACAGATAATAATAAATCTTTTTTTTTTATTTCAGAGACAATATTTCGTCGCCTGAACCCATTTCACCAGTATAGATATAAAATAATATAATAAGAAAATACGAAGTATTCAATCTAAGTTTAATATATTCCAAATCTTAATTATTAGTGGCTTATAATTATAATATAGTTTTCGTTATGATGTACGTATTAAATTTAAATTTAAGGACGTTTAGAAAATGGCGGACTTTTGCTAGCTAAACTAACAAACAATACATATACCCGAAATAAGTCAGCACTTCATAGTTAAGCTCAAATTCACATCACAGTAAGTCTGGAATGTCATAGCATATATCGATCGAGTCACCTCCTCCGGGAGTAGACTCGCGCCGCGAGCCTTCGCATCGGCGGTCCTACGGTAGACCGCTGCGAGGACCTCGACATCCAGCTCCCAGGGGAGCGTGCCGGCGATCGCGCATGCCGCTCTCCACGTGGTGGTGCGATACGCTCTGATGACCCTGGACGCCATGACCCGCTGCAGGCGCCGCAGCACGGCCAGGTTCTGGGCCGACAGGGAGTCGACCCAGATGGGCGCCCCGTACAGGGCCATCGAGCGCACCACGCCCGGCGGCACCCGACGTTGGGGCCGCCCAGGTTGGGCATCAGCCTGCTCAAAGCTAAAGACACGCTTGTAAGTTTCGGAGCTAGGCTCCGGAAATGCTCTTTAAATGTCCATCGGCTATCGAGTACGACGCCGAGATACTTCAGCGTCGACCCGACGCCGATGGATACACCACCAACAATTATGTGGGCATCTGGCGGTGGCGCCTTGCGAGGTCCACGGAAGCAAATAGCTTCGGACTTCTCGAGGGCCACCGTCAGGCCCAAGCGCCGTACGCGCTTCACAACTTGTGCGACTCCAGCGGTTGCCAACAGGGCCGCGTCACGGTACGTGCGACCGCGGGCGGTCACCAAAGTGTCGTCCGCGTAGCACGTGACGTCGACCCCGCGCAGGGTAGCGCCCCGCAGCACCCAGTCGTAGCCGATGTTCCACAGGAGCGGCCCGAGAACCGACCCCTGTGGGACACTTCCCGCTGACGATCTCCAACGCGCGTGGGGTACACGACCGAGCGACCCGAGAGATAATCCCCGACAAGCCGTCGGAGGTACTCCGGGAAGCCGTGGTACCCCATTGCCTCCATGATCACTCTGTGAGGCAGACTTTTAAACGCGTTGGAGATGTCGAGGGACACCGCCAAGACGACCCCGCCTTTCCCAATTTCTTCCTCCGCTAGGGTCCTCACCCGCGCGATCGCGTCTACGGTGGACCTGCCCCTCCGGAAGCCGAACTGGACGTCGGCCAAGTTCGGCCCGGTCTCCTGTAGGTGTTGAGTGAGGCGAGCGGCGATAACCCGCTCGAAGAGCTTGCCAGCCTCACTCAACAGGACGATGGGGCGGTAGGCCGATGTAGAGTCCACCGGACGCCCGGGCTTGCGGATGAGGACAAGCTTACCTATCTTCCACTCATTGAGAAAGTGGCCATCTGTTTGACCAAGGTTCAAAGGTCTGGTAAAGGCAAGCAGTAAATTTGTCAAAAACTACTTACTTTAATAGAGATGGCGTTTGAGCAAGCTTTGAGATCTTATATCGGTGTTCCGGTGCGCTCCCCTCCCCGCAGGAACCTCCAAGCGTCCAACCAGCAGACACCACTCACACGCACTTCAACGTTCTGCGACTCACTAAACTCTCTATAGGCGTGGAAACACAAGCGAGGGCGCGTTTCCCTCCTTTACCTATCGTGAGGCGTTCACCGGCAGCAACGCTTTGGTTTTGGCAAGTGAGCAAAGAAGAAAATGCGAGGGCCACAACCACCAGGAAAGTGGGTACTACGTGAACGAAAGAATGCTTCTAGAATGTTTACAAGGCGAGAGTAACTGCACAGAGTTGCCCTGTAAACGTAAAGAAGACTTCTGGAATGTTCAAGAGGCGAAACCCAAGTCTGAGCGTGAATGTCAGCAGCAGGATGTCCATTTCCGCCAAGAAGCGCTCGAACTCCGCGAGCGGGCGGTTCGGCGAGAAATAGACACCTACGTACACGATGTCGCCGCAGAAAACGGCAACAAACCCACGACCACTGAACGTTCGGTCGACAGTGGGGGCTCCCTCCCCCGTGGCCAAGATAATGGCGACGAGACCGTCACGGTCGCCGACCCAGTTACGACCAGGTACGGCTCCGCGACGATCGCCACCTGAATCCCCCACTGCGCCAGTGTCTGGACTAGCAGGTCCTGGGCACTGGCGCAGTGGTTAACATTCGTTTGGAGACATCTCATGGACATACTGATTGTATGTCCATGAGTGTCTCTGATGTCCCGTCCGGGGGGCAGGTCGTGGAGTCCTACGTCGGAACCGCAGGACCCACAGGCCTTCGTCGATTCATCTTGGGCTTGGGGGCCGAACATTGTTTGCTCCCCAAGCGATGATTAGATTTTTTTGTTCGCGTCGGCGCAGAGAGGACAGCTAGGGTCTGCCCTGCACACCGCCGCGCGATGGTCGTCGTCACCACACTTGTAGCAGATCTAGCTCCTGTCGACGGCCGCGGTGCACTGCCCCCTGACGTGCCCTGTGTTCAGGCACCGGAAACAGCGCAGCTCGCGGGGCTGCAGCACCTTTACGCGTGCTGCCGTCCACCCGACCAGCAATCTGCCTTCGACGACTTTCTTGGCGGCTGTCACGGGGCAGCTCGCCCAAACCGACGAGTTACGGATGGTCCCCACCTTCACTGCCTCCCTGTGACAGTCGCCAAGCTTGGCTATGGCTGCGGCCACCTCTTCTGCAGTGACGGAGTCGTCTAGGCCCGATACGAGCATCTCGGTGGCCTTGAAGGGCCGCGAGATTTGAACCGACTCCGCACTCAGAACCTCCCGGAGTTTGGAAGCAAGCTTATCCGCCTTTTCGTTATTGTCAGCGCCGGAGACTTCCATGATGGCGGCCCCCGTCACCGCTCGGCGGAAGTGGACATAATCGATGCCCAACTCCGCATTGTCAATCTTCTTTTTAGCCTCTTCAATGACCAGTTTGTACGTCACCCCCCTCTCGGCAGCCCCTGGCTGCAGGGTGACGACAACGGCCGCGGTCTTGAAGGGCTTGGACTTCCGAGCTGCAGGCTGCGGCGCCCGGCTCTTCTTCGGCGGCGCAGGCGGCTTCTCCTTGTGCTTCCCACCTCTGTTCACCAAGCTCCATGGCTTGTCCATAGAGGTGGGGGCGGGCGGGAGCGGACGCGGCTCCGATTTTTCGGGCGCTTTGCGACCACGCGTCGCTCTCCTTCTCCGTGTTTTCTTCGTCTGTGGCCCTCCGGCAGGCGCCTTCGCCTTTTGGCCACTGGTGGAGGCTTTGGGCGGTGCGGTGGAAGGGAGAGGCGGGTCTCGTCTGGGGGGAGCAGGCTTCGAAGGGGGCTCCCTCCGAGCGGCCAATGGCGGGCTCACCCTCGGCGCTGGGTTTAGGCGCGGCTCCAGGTTCTCGAGCCGCGCGCTCAGCCGAGCATGGACCCTGTCCATGATCGCCGTCTCCAATGCCTCCAAGTGCTCCAGCGTGACCGGAGTCCCGGAGGCGGCGGCGGGAGCGGCTTTGAACGCCGCAAACTCCCTCCGCAGTTCGTCTAATCCCGCCTGGAGACGCTTGTTCTGCGCCCGAGCTTCTTTAAGCTCGCGACGCAGCGCAGCAGTCTCCTCGGTCGAGGACAGGGCAGCCAGGCATTTGGCGTCCGCGACAATCAGCTCGGCGTTGTCGCGGAGCGCCTTAACGCACGTCCCCTTCAGACTCTTCGAGACGTCGGCCACCTTCATCAGCCTCTCGAGGACGAGCGAGGACGACTCAACATCGTCGTCCCCGGACTCCATCTCCGAGAGGTGGGAGCGGGTAGCTCGAGCCTCGACCATCAAGGCGAGCACTTCCCGCTCAGCTTGGAGCTTGAGCTCCTCCCTCTGCGCTCGAGCCAGTTCGGCCTTCGCCTCAGCGAGGCCGACGTACTCGCCCGTAATGGGAGGACGACCGTAACCGCGCTTCTGGAGTAATCCAGTCGCGATGCTAGGTCGCTCCTCTCCTGAGGACTCCGGGGAGACCTCCGGGGACGGCACAGGTGGGGCCTTGCCCCTTTTCCTCTTCAGTCGGTCTCCCAACTTTGGGACCGACTCGTCACATTCACTGCCCGTCGACACCACCGTGTCCATATCAGACGACAAGCTGGGGCAGACATCCGCCCCGACGCTTGCAGGGCTTGCGTCTCTTGGCGACGTTACAGGTGTCGCCATGCGGAGAAGAAGTACCACCACCCACTACCCTCACCGTCGGCCCTCACGAGTGCGCACTCCGGTTGCGTTCTCCACACCAGGCAGCCCGGGAGCCGCTGCCTGGAGCGCCTGCTGCCTGGCGTCACACCAGGCGCAGGGGTGGCGCTCTCCGCCACAGTCGCAGTTGCCGGTAACCAATTTCTCATCGACCGGCCCGGATACCGGTCGACGCCGCTAGCGAGGTGGGTCGCATGCACCGCTCGTTACTGATTTCACACTCGGGGGCCGAGCTACCCCCGAGCGCCGGGCGTTAGCCGGATCGCTCGACATACTCGTTTCCTTATTAGACATTTCCATTATCGTTTGGGAGCGATACCTGCGGCCCTTTCCCAACAGGCCGCAGGAGCGCTTGGGACCGGGTCCCCCCCCAGCCATGCAGCCCCTCGGCACGCCAACCTTAGGCTTCGGGGTAATTTTTTATAGTGGTTTTCTTCCACGCGGCCCGACGCTCAGTGCGCCAGACCCCCGGCCTCGCGAGTGCGGGGTTACGGTTTGCCCGACGGTGGTCTAAACCACACGCCGCGCCCGCGGACCTTATCAGGCCCGCAACCACGAGCCGAAGCTCCGCTGGCCTATCTCTGGGCCCATCAAAGTCGCTAGAAAGCGCTTCACCATCGTGGCCAACCCACGACCCACGAGGGGTCCACTGGCGACAGCCGTAGGCTTCTTGAGCAAGAAGCCATGGCTTCGCCCTCCGAGTGTGATTTTTTAGATAGGTTTTCTTCCTCGCTGTCCGACGCTCAGAGCGCCGGACCCCCGACCCCACTGAGTAAGGCTACGGGATCATGTGACCGTGCAATGCCCGCCCTTAAGAAAGAGCGGGCAGCCACATGCCAGTTTTTGTCCACGCCGGCCGAAGCCGGTACCCCCCATATCTGGGGGGCGTTCCCCTATCCGCAACCTGGGGACGCGCCCCATGGCGATTTTGTTGAGGAGGGGAAATCACCTTTACGGACTGGCCTCCCCCGTCGGCATAGGACGTGCCAACGAGGGAGAGTGTGGGACTCGACCGGCAGAGTGCCGGTAATACCCACTAAAACCCCCCCATGCTCCTCCCTCGGCGCAGGGTTCAGGCGCGGTTCCAAGTTATGGAGCCGCGCACTCAGCCGAGCGTGAACCCGATCCATGATTGCCGTCTCCATGGCCTCCAGGTGCTCCAGCGTAGCCAGAGACCCGGAGGCGGCGGCGGGAGCGGCTTTGAAAGCTGCGAACTCCTTCCGCAGCTCTTCGTATCCGGCTTGTAGCCGCTTGTTCTGCGCCCGAGCTTCTTTGAGCTCGCGGCGCAGAGCAGCTGTTTCGTCGTTGCTCGACAATGCGACCAGCCTCTTGGCGTCCGCGACAACGGCCTCGGTGCTGTCACGGAGCGCTTTTACAAAAGTCCCCTTCAGGTTTTTGCTTTTATCGGCCACCTTACGGATGGCCTCCACCCCGGTCATTAGTCTCTCGAAGATGAGCGAAGACGACTCGGCGGCGTCGTCCTCAGACTCCATCTCCGAGAGACGGGAGCGGGTAGCTCTAGCCTCGGCCATCGAGGCGAGCACCTCCCGCTCCGCTAATACCTTAAGCTCTTCTTTTTTGGCACGGGCCAATGCAGCCTTGGCCTCGGCGAGTCCCACATATTCCCCGGTCGTGGGGGGGCGACCGCGGACGCGCTTCTGGAGTAGACCGATCGCGATGCCGTCCTGAGGACTCCGGGGAGACCTCCGGGGACGGCACAGGTGGGGCCTTGCCCCTCTTTCTTTTCAGCCGATCCCCCGACACCGGGATCGACTCTTCGCTGTCGCTGCCCGACACGGGCACCGCCGTGTCCATGCCTGATGACGCCGGGCTTCCGCTTCTTGGCGACGTTGCAGGCGTCGCCATGTGGTGGAGGAGTACCACAGGGGTGGGTGCCCTGCTACCCTCACCGTCGGCCCTCTTCTGCGCACGAGTGCGCACTCCGGTTTCGTTCTCCACACCAGGCAGCCTGGAGCCGCTGCCTGTAGCGCCTGCTTCCTGGCGTCACACCAGGCGCAAGGTTGGCGCTCTCCGCCACAGTCGCAGTTGCCGGTAGAAATTTCACATCGACCGGCCCGGACACCTGTCGACGCCGCTGGTTAGGCGGGTCGCATATGCCGCTCGTAGCATATTTCACACCCGGGGGCCGAGCTACCCCCGAGCGCCGGGCGTTAGCCGGATCGCTCGACAAACTCTTTTCCGTATCCGACATTTTCCATTTTCATCTGGGAGGCGTACCTGCGGCCCTTTCCCAACAGGCCGCAGGAGCGCTTGGGACCGGGTCCCCTCCGGCCATGCACGCTAACTTCGGGCTTCGGGGTAATTTTTTATAGTGGTTTTCTTCCACGCGGTCCGACGCTCAGTGCGCCAGACCCCCGGCCCCGCGAGTGCGGGGTTACGGTTTGCCCGACGGTGGCCTAAACCACACGCCGCGCCCGCGGACCTTATCAGGCCCGCCACCACGAGCCGAGGCTCCGCTGACCCATCACTGGGTCCAACAATAGCGCTGACGCGCGCGCCACGATCGTGTCCGGGCAGAACGGACCGCCAGCTCCCGCTGGCCAACCCACGACCCCCGAGGGGTCCACTGGTGACAGCCGTAGGCTTCTTGAGCAAGAAGCCATGGATCCACCCTCCGAGTGTGATTTTTTATAGAGGTTTTCTTCCTCGCAGTCCGACGCTCAATGCGCCGGACCCCCGGCCCCGCGAGTGCGGGGTTACGGTGAGCGCTCCGCTACGGGCTCCCGCAAGGGAGCCCGCTCGGAACGCTCGGGTGTACGCCTTCTTGGTCCCCTTGGCCGAAGCCAAGGGTAAGCCCCCCACCACGACAAGGTCCTGGCGTACCCAGGGGGGGAAGTAAACTTAACCTAAGTTAACTTAACTTATTTAGTTAAAGGCTTCAAGCCTTAACTTAATCCCAAGTGAACATTGTCCGCCCTTTTTATGTCCATAATGTTTATGTAGGTACAAAAATAAATGTACACTGATTTTTTTTCTTGGCAACAATGTGATACCGGTTACTGGTAATTTAAGCCGTGTGATACGAAGTTGAAAATTTATTGACAAAATAAAATATATCGTGTGTATAAAAAGCAATTTATAATGTATTCATAAGTTTATCATTTATATATAAAAAAATTACAGTGATGTTATAGTAAAAAATTTATCGAACGTCAAAACTGTGCTAATTGACCAACTTCGATCTGATTTCGTCTTCAATGCTAAATTTTTAGTGTTGAAAAGATATTATTTTTATATTGTTTTATGCATTATATTATAACATCGAAGTATTACAACTATGTACTTTGCGTGACAAATGCTAAAGCGGCACATAAAAAGTACGCCTAAAACGATAGCGGAGTCGATGGTGAAAGTTAGTAACGACCGAGTTCTACTATTCATTTTAAACTCTAATGTGTTGACGTAAAGTCGCATTTTCCTTAAATGACAGACGTCCTTAAATGTGAGAATTCGTTTTTAAAATAAATTCGTCGTTAATAAATAGTTCAATGTCGTGCCATATTAAAAAAAAATCATATAAATAAGAGTCTTGTTTCTCCCAATCCTTCCCAGCTTAAAGGCGATCTTTCAACCCGATCTTAGGCCTTGGATTTATGGTCCTTGTAGCCCTAGTGATAAAATGAAAATTTACCACCTGATCTGAAGAAGAGAGAGTAAAACATTTATATGGAAAATAGTCAAATGTCAATGTATTTTCCATATAAATTTTATAATGACCATGATTCTACCGTGACTTCGCTTTGTATGGAGACTTGACGCACCTGTTTTGGAAAACTTAAAGAAAAATTTTAAACTTGAATGACATAGTCTCACAGTCTTACAAATGACCCGGAAAAATCATCGGAGAAGTTCTGGTGGAACAGACATTAAAAGAGAGGAAGAAGAAGAAATATTTATATGAAAAATTGACAGTTGTCAATGTCAAATTGACAATTTTCCATATAATTTCTAAGCTCTTTCACTAGCGAATGTGGTCAATAGGGTCATTATATTAAATTCGTAAGTAGACCCACTGATGACAGTCGTTACTTGCCACTTACAGCGATAATTTATATACATTTTTTTACTATAACATCATTGTCTCGTTACATTCGTGTAACTGTAAATAATTACGTAATTAATTTACGGTAAAAACGCCATTCACGTTTCCCATGTATTAAATATTTTGATATCGGAACACGCTTTGATTATAAAATATTATATTATTATACCAATGAGATTATTAATTTTATTGAGTAATTTGTGATTAATCACTTATGATATAATTAACGCAAATTGCTAATGCGCAGCGCCTTGCCACATTAACATCCGCGTGACGTCATCCACAACGAAAAAATGCAGTTAACAAAATTGACGTTGCTGAGTGTGTCACTACATGACGTCACCAAAATGGCGGCCAGCGAATTTGCAATTTGAGTGATTTATAAATATGTTTTTCAAAAAAAAATACAAAGAAATTTCATAAGCAGAATGTTGCCATGTTAATTAAATTCAAATATTTATAGCGGAGATAAATTCAGATCTCATTGCAATGAATTTTGTTATATTAAGTATTCGCTATCTTTCTCCTTTGTGGGCATTTTATGAACATACATGGCTTTTTGCCATAAATCCTGATGTTTTATAATCAAAGTCAAAAATAATAAATAAAAAGTATAAAAATAATAAATAATGATTAAGTTTTCCTATGATAAAAATGATTACTTTATTTATGTTCCCAGTCGAACTACGAGTAATAAACCATAAAATAAATATAGTATGTGTTTTTTTTTACCTAGTATAAAAGATACGCCAATGCTATGATGATATTGAATAGCATAATATGTGTGTGAAAATCATTTTTTTATGTTAGTCATCGAAGTACAACTATAGACTTTGCGTGACAAATGCCAAAGCGGCGCATAAAAAGTACGCCTTAAAGAGGCATGGCGGAGTCTTTCCTTCGCGCCTCAATGGAAGTTCTACTATTCATTTTAAACTCTAATGTGTTGACGTTAAGTCACATTTTCTTTAAATGACTCATGTTTGGTTGGTTTTTTTTAAATGACAGATGATAGAGTTCATGCTCTATCTACGCGTATTATGTCACTTAAATCCGTACTAATATTAGAAATGCGAAAGTTTGTATGGATGGATGTTTGTTACTCTCACGCAAAATCTACTGAACCGATCACCATGAAATTTATACACGTCTGGGACACCAGAAAGGACATAGGGTACCTTTCATCATTCAACGCGGACACAGACGTTTAGTTAACAGCTAAGGTTACTAGCCACTAGACCAAACGTTTCGTCAACTTGATGGTAAAATGCTAACGGTCCATCTGCAGCAAGTGAGCTGCCGATTGCAGTAGGATAAGGGAAACACAACAGCACAAATGCTCATATTTCACTATGGAATCCTGAAAGGGGTCGTTATTACCCTCAAATAGACTGCTACCCTTTAATCGCTTCATTTTGTAGGAGTTTTCGTGCCCCTAGCGCTTGACTCGTAATTATTTTTTAAGAGAAAGCAACTCAATGATATAAATACATACAATTAGAGCAATTTGACGTATATATCCGGCTCTGGCGAAATAGACACGAAAATAATTTAGTATCAACCCTGATTATTATTAAAAGAAACGTGTTTGAAACACTTTTTTCTAAGTAGTTTGTTTTAATAATAATATTCTTTTTCAGTAATGAATTCTTTTATTTGAAATACATTTTTATCAATTTGTTTTACGATCTTTAGAAATGTGTCCTTTGGTTTTGGGACAAAAATTGGATTTCATTTTACAGGTAGAGAGATGGTACAATCCAATGGTAGGTAGTTACTAGACAATACCAAAGAAATTTGATAATACCATCTTATAAAGAAATGTTAAATAGGCTTTAGAAATCTGTACTAATATTATAAAGAGGATAGCTTTGATTGTTTGTTTGTTTTCATTGAATATATACCGAAATAGGCTATCAATCAATACTAATAATAAATCTGTAAGTGTAGGTATTGTAGGTATGTATGTACTAAATAACTCTTAAACGAATTAACTGATTTTCATGAAACTTGGTTTCATGAACTTGGAAAATATGTTCAATCGGGAATAATAATTATTCGCAAATTGTAAGCTTTCGCAAAAAACAACTATGCCACGCGGTTTCTTCAGTCTACAAGTTATAACATAGCTTTTTTTTAAAGATTATATTACATAATATTTACATTTAAATAAATATATACCTAATATATAAGTAGTTTTTAGATGCATACCTATTAATAAATATTTGACTCATTAAATACGAAGTTAATATATTTTTTTAATTAGCTCTATTTTCATTATCTGAGTCATAACAAAAACAAGGAATGTCAACAGTTCTTTATAGTTTATTAGACATTAATTACTAAATGAGAATTTGATGGTTAGAAGCTTATTATAGTAATGAACGCCTCAGTTAAATATTAGTAAACATTCAAAGTGAACTATTAATTAATCCACACATATTACAATTTTAAAAAGAACTTACGAGTAGGTTTGAGAAATTATTATTAAATGCCGCGAATAGTTTATAGCAAATTTTCAGGTCTTTATATGCTCGTAGCTGTTCATTGGTCACATACCATGGTGCATTTCGTCGGCCTAATTCGTTAACCTGCTAAGTCCATTTTTGGGCAATTTCACTTTTTATACTTTTCAACAAGTTTAGACGATTATCTACCCTTTGGTGAAGGAATGACGATTATCAAACTAAAAAGGTGAGAAATTTCATAAATGAAAAACTGCTTTATGACTAATACCAAATCTTCACAAAGTAAACCTGCTAAATCTTAAGTTTTGTACTGATAATGTCGCTCATTTCACATGCCTGATGCGGCGCGCAACATTTTGTCATTTCATTTTTTCTTTCTCATGAAAAGTATGCAAAATGTGACTTAGCAGGTTAACGAGTTAGGCCGACGATTTGAAATTATGCACAAATCTTTGAATAATTTCAATGTTTGAATGGGTTGCTTTGCCCCAAAGCTTTTTTCCATAGGATAGGACCAGTAGCTTTATAGAGCAGGAGCTCTCTAATTATGTAGGACTTTCTGCCTCTGAACCAGAAAAAGCTGAAGCTTTCAGTACCTATGAGTTGAAGGCTGAGACCTGAAAGCTACAAAAAGTCCTGAAAATGCCTACTGTCAGCAAAAAAATTTTTAGACATCTTTAGATAACGATATCAGGCGTTATTACCTACTCATTCATATATTTTCTTTTTCAACGCGGACGAAGTCGCGGGCACCAGCTAGTATCTAATATTATATTTTCAAACTAATCCAACCGAAAACAGATGCCGCCTGGCTGGAATGTTATAATAAACTTCTATAAAAAAAGACAAATTCGATAGATACTCGTATTACCTACTCACCTAGGTAAGTTTTATTTCAAAAAGGTTTTTTTTTGCTAAAATTTATGGTGATTTCGTCTATTTATAGTGACTATGCATAGCAAAATGTGTTGCTAAGCCAAAACTCAAGAACTTATTGACCAATTCAGCATTTAAAAAAAAATAACCTTCCGAGAATGGTTTCAATTGTATTTTTTTTTTATTAATATAATAAATATGGAACTTCCGGAATATAGATTTTTTACAATGGATAGGGTTTACTTTACAGAGATGTGTTAAAAGGACGAACCAAGCAAGGTTGTTTTGATTGTAATTTTAATTCAACAAAATATTTTTTTTATATTTACATTAAGTAAGTAATACAAAATAACAAATGTTAATATTATTTAATTTTTTATTTAAATAAAAAAAAATGTTTTTATATATTAATAATATGGACCAGTGTTAGGTAGGATAGACAGGGTCCATAACTTTTTTTTAAATTTAAGTTTTGTAACATCTTTCTAACATTATACCCATATGATTTTGCAATAAATGATTGAATTGACTTAAATAGATTTGATTTAGTCATATTCTACAACTACTTAATCTTTTTGTTAAAACAATTATTAAGTTTGTCGTAAAGCCTAGGTATTTAATAAATAATAACATTGACATTTTGATGACATATTTAGCAGTTACTATATCAATAATATTAAATTATTTAAATATGTAGTTTTTAAATTGTTTTTAAATCAGTAGGAAATGTTAATAATGTTATCAATACTTTAATAATGAAATCATAAACGAGCCGTCCAGTGATATAATTTAGGTACTAACTTTTGATGTAGAGCATATAGATTCGAAACTACAACGCCAAACTGTATTAGATGTTTTTGATTACCCCCGTATGGTAGCAAATTCAAAGACGTAGGTATTTACGTCAAAAAGTTTTTAGAATTATTGTCTGTTAGTGCGTTTGTGCATTCTAATCTCTGAAACGGTTATAAGTAGGTATAACCGATTTGGATGTTGTTTTCACTTATGTATGTTTTGCATGCTTCCCGTTTAGTTTTTTTCATTTTTATTTATTTATTTAGGCAAAAACAGTCACACACACTTATTCTACAAAAAATAGAAACAATAAGACCTATAGGTATATTATTATAGATTAATACAAAAATATTTGCAAGCTGTGGTACAAATCGATACTTCACAAAAGAATATCTATACAATAAAAGAATTTTAATCGATTTTTAAAAAATATACCGAATTAGGTAATAGTTTTAATATTTAATGTATAAGACGTTATAAGACGCTATAATTCATCGATATATGAAAATGTTTTAAATACTCGTATTGTATGGAATTCTTACTATTTCTAAATAGATGGGCGTGACAAAACTGTGTAACTGCCCCCTAGCCTTAAGCCATGCCCATTATGCGCCCAGTGTTGCCAGAATAAAATTTTATAACTCCCCTTTAATTTTCTTTTTATTTATTAAAAAGTTTTAGATTTTTAGTAACTAAATGACTAACACAAGACTAACACTAATTCCTAGTGCATTAGATTGTAATTATGTGATTCCTGTGATAGTTTTTACTGGATCTAAAACAACCAAACTGGTAAAAACATTTAGAGAAAAAACAAACTCTCAATTTGTAATATAGAATGGTATAATTAATTATCTACTTTATTAAAATAGATAAATCTTTCATTTTATAAATTAACAACGGCTAAAGTATGTATTTATATACACTTTATTTTCTAATTTTGTTAACTATCTTGATATAAGTAAGTACGTATATTTTTAAACAAGTACCTACCTAGGATAACCTTTTTAAAAATAACCTTGAATATTGACTACTTTTTGAATGTTTAATAATAATTTATTTTTTTAAATGCTTGGAATTTTTTTATAAATACATCCTATTTTGCCTTCGGATGAAGGAACACATTTTAGTTGAGTAAAAAAATCAATTAAAAGTATCGCAATGGGTTGAGTTAGAAAATACAGTTTACGAGATAAACAAAAAAAAAATAATGTATATTGAGGAATCAAACCAAAGCAATATCTAAAATATTTTTTAAATATACTAAGAAGTCAAAAAAAAAAAAAAAACAATTTCCGAAACCGTTAATTCTCCCTTTGTTGTCATAAGATATGGCAACCCTTGGGAGTACATACCTACAGAGCATGGTTAAAGTGGGGCGGTAGGCAGCCGACTTGGCAATGGGAATAATGAATAAAGAAGTTACTTGAAGTCGTACATTCGGTGTGATCGGACGATTTGTAAAAATGTTAGTTTGAAAGATGAATTCGTGTTTTAAATGTGACTCACTTTTTCATGGAGTATTTTCAATCTACAGAACATCTAAAGAATACGTTTCGAGGTGTTTTAGACGGTTGAGATTTGTATTTAGTGGCGACATTTGTAGTTCTTCAACAGAGCAATGTTACGAACTCGTTTCAATAGAAGCTAGCGAGGCAAGTGAACCAGTGGCTTCAACTTCTAATCATGCAAATGCAAAAGAAAATGCAGCCAAAAAGGAAAATGCAGCCAAAAAGGAATTACAAGATTGGCTCAATCAGAAAATTTATCCGGATTTCGAAAAGTCCGCGATGGAAGAGGAATGGGACGCAGCTTTCGATGAAATTTGCGGTTGGTCTTCGATTCCTGATGAAGACAATGATAAAAATCCGTCCGCACTTAGACAGTTGTTAGAGAGTAATAAGCCTCGTTTAAGAGAATTTTACCGGTGTAATTTTTCCGCGCGTGATTTAAGCTTTTTCCTATTGCCTTACATCACACCTAAAGAACCTGATTCATCCACTTCTTCGCTGTCAAGTAAGCGGACCGAATCTGAGAGTTTAGAGGAAGCGGATTCGTATGCTTCTTTGGAAAATCTAGAAGACATGTCCCATTCCTCGGCATCCAGCGAGATTAGTTACTCCTCAGATTCATCAGAAGATAGTGAAATATCTAGTTCAACAGATTCGGCAATATCTTCCTCCTCGTCAGAAGATTCAACCGTATCAAGTGAAAATTCAGACGAACCAATAGAGTCTTCCAACATTGGCTTAACGGATTCGGTTGAGAACAGTGAGAGCCAAGACTTACCAGCAGATTCGTTAGAGTCCTCTGAGCCCAGCGCAGATAATGACAATATGTTGGCATGTACTGAGCAACAACAGGTGACTCAAAATTCGGAAACTGATGATGTGGATGCAATTGCAGAACATGATCACCTGTTCAACGTAAGAATATTATCAGAAGAAGAGATGTCTGTCGAGACAGCTTATGATACGATGTACAGGTGAGTCCCTAATAAATCTTCATTGATATCAAAGTTCAGTCGCAACTTTAGCAAGCAATGTTTTCATGCAAATAGTTTTTTTAATTTATCAAGTTCATTAAGTAGGTAAGTACCTACCTATTATGTAGGTGCAACCTAAGCTCTCTTTTTGGTTGGCAATTGGCTAAGATGTTATCTTATAATAAACGAGGAACGAGGAATTCTTGTATGCCACGACGATTTCGCAAACGGCTCTAACGATTTTGACGAAAATCTAGGATTAAGAGTTTTTTAGGTCTAGAAAACGATCTGTCAGGATCTTATCTTAGAGAAAATTCGTTTTAAGTACTTTTTTTAGTGGAACTGTTACAGAAGTAATACATACCGATTGCTCGTTTTATAATATTTTGAATTATTTAATTACTAATTCAAGTATTCTTGAATTGTTTTCGATAATATTTCAAAGACTTTCTTTCTTGCATGTAATCTTTTTAAAAATAGTTTCAAATACCTTTTATGTAATTTATCTATAACGTATTCATCAGACTAAAGAGGTATTATATAGTTAGTTTTTTAGTTAAAAAAATAATTTCGTATTTTTATATCTTGCAAAAAGTTTTCTGTGACGTCACTGGCAGGTTTGACAGGTTAATTTGATGAAATAATTACGTATTTGGTTTAGTTTGTAATGAACAAATTCAAAAACTATTGAACCGATTTTAAAAATTCTTTTACCAATAGAAAGCTATGTTATCAGCGTTAACATATATGTTACCTATGTTAACATAGGCTATATTTTATCAAGTTACGCAGACGAAATCGCTTGCAACAGTTTTTTTTTAATATTTAGAATTAAATGAACTTGTCCTTACATATTATAAAGCAAAATCCTCCGCCGCGTCTCTGTCTGTCTGTTCGCGATAAACTCAAAAACTACTGCATCGATTTTCATGCTGTTTTCACCAATGGATAGTGTGGTTCTCGAGGAAGGTTTTATTATATAAGTAATTTACAAAGTAACGCGGGCGAAACCGCGGGCAGCAGCTAGTTATAATAATAATCAATATCAATACTAATAATATTGTATGTATGTTCCTCCATAACTCTTAAACGAATTAACTGATTTTCATGAAACTTTGTAGATAAACATTTAGACGTACAGGACATAGGATGGGCTACTTTTTCCTTTTTCAACGCGGACGAAGTCGCGGGCGCCAGGTAGTAAAAAATATTTGTAATCAAAATATGTACTTTTGTTTTCCAGATCTGCTATTGTACACTTGTTAGTGGGCTTCACCTACAAATGGGGAAATTATACAGACGAGACCAAGGAAGTATGTCTTCTGCACTTTTGTTCTGTAGAGGGACTTGTTGTATATTATACAATCAGACGGGATTCATATTTCATCCCTCCTCTTTTGCAGGTAATTTTTTATTTGTAATTTCTTGCCCTTTCAAAATGCAAATGATTTTAAATTAGCTTTCTCTTTGAACTCGATCGCTTATAAATAAATAGGAATAGGCTTAGATACATTTCTTGTCGACGTTCAAACGTGTTATAGTTTCAAAGATTTTTTATTAAATGTCACTAAAGTTTTACTACTTAGTGTTAGAATATTTTGAAAATTATATCTATTTTGTTGTACGAAATACGAACAAAAACAACACCGAAACTGGCTGGGTTGTTAAGACAAGAAAATACAACCTTTTAACTACCTAGAGTTATGTAAAAGTGACGTTTTTGTTACCAAGGTCTAAAAACAGTTTTAATTTTTTTGTACTTTTGTCTGTGTGTTTGTGCACGCCAATCTCAGAAACCGGTTTAACCGGTTGAAACACCCATGACTCAGGTACAAACACAACATTTTTGCCCCTAGCGGGATTCGAACCCGCGATCGTTTGGTTAACAGCTAGGGTTACTAGCCGCTAGACCAAAGGTTTATAACATAACAACGTTCATATCATAATTATTTACATTTATAATGTAAAAATTATAAAAAAATGTAATATTTAAATTGTGGATAATACTTAATCACATTTCAATCAACGAAACCTTTAATGTGTGATAAATATTGTTTCAGGCGATTCTATTGGATGGGAATATCCTTAAAGTTGGTATATTCCCTGGGCCTTTGTTTGATCAAACATTCCTTCTCATGAATAGCACATTGGACCTGCGTTACGCCCTACAGATATGTGGAGTGACTCCAAAAAAATTAACTGACTTGGTGAAATCAGTTCTAGGTTATTCAGTTAACATATACAGAGGAACGAGAACTACTGACAAGTATTTTTTGGAAACAGATTCCCAATATAGAACTGCGTATTTAGAAGTACACTTGGCTTTTCAAGTTTTTTGGCATTTGCGGGAACATTATTTTGATAACTTTGAAAGTGATTTTGACCAACTTTGCGACATTTACAAAAACAAAGCGTTTAGAATGAGAAGACCTATCTCATGAAGGACGGTGACGGTTAAAAATTCTAAATTTTGGTTTTTTTTATGAGACCTCATGTGTAAAATATTGTTATTATAATTGGTTGTGTTACATATTTGTTTATATATATATAGTTAGGTATATTTGTAAATATAGGTAATATTATATACCGACTTAGTGTAAATATAACTAAGTTGTTAGATAACTAAATTATTAGTTAAACATATTTTAACTTTTGTTTTTGTATTTGTATTTTTTTAAATGATAAGTTCGACAGACAGGCTGACGTTTCACTTGATAGATGGATACCGTCGCCTATAACACAAGCAACGCCACAAGTGCTGCAAGTAACTATGTAAAAGATAAATCCTTATAAAAGATGAGTCTATGTAAAAAATTAGATATTCCGGATGGAATTCCATATACTAATAAAGTGAAGCACCGTAGTAAGCTCGGTAACGTGTAATTACACGTTAACACCAACACATACATAGTAAGATCGTTCGCCATTACGCTGCTAAAAATTTTAAGTCTCATATGAATAGCCAGCGGTATAATATTTTGAACTCGTGTGGTGAGTCGTCGGCCGTACGAAAGAGGAAAATCTTTTGAGTTGCATTTCTCCATATTTCAAGGTGGTTTTTAATGAATAAGTTGTGTTTTCAAGCGACTTCCAAAAAAGGACGAGGTTCTCAATTCGACTGTATTTTTTTTAATTATGTTTGTTACCTCAGAACTTTCGACTGGGTGAAACTATTTTGATGATTCTTTTTTTTTATTTAAAAGCTGGTGCTTCCCGTGTGGTCTCATTTCAATTTGGTCCAGTTCTGACAATGGCATCCATGAGAAAACGGTTTAAAGTCGGTTTTATTTTTTGTTAAAAAGAGGTATTATACATTAAAACCTTGTGAGAAACCGATGAATAGTTTGGACTCACGTAGCGAGTTCTAAACCCCCAGTATGCGATTTTAGTGAACTCGCCAGGCGAGTCCTTGGCAATGAACGGGTTAATGGACACATAATGTGTAATTAAAATAATTATTTAATTATGCCACCTGCATCGTGAAATGTTGTTCCTAGAGCAAACATGATAAAAAAGAACAAGGAATCACTTTCCACATGTAAAAACGCACACATAAAAACGCGCCGCCATTACGGTGTTTCACTTTTGACAGCACTCCGTCCGTTTTTTTTTCTAGGTTCATTCTTTAGTGACATACTTAGTCGGTATGGGCGTACTGCATCTAAAAATGTGTTTACTTAAAATATACATGATTGATTGCAGAATTAAGTGAGCACCTTCTTATTGTATAATGTTAATAATATGAGTCTTTAATGTGATTTGTTATGCATTTCTTGTGGTATTAAGTATGTGTACTTAAGATACTTATGAATGTAGGTAACTCACGAGTCGATTGCAAACTTAAGGAATTACTTACAATTTAAACTTATGTATATACGAATAAAATATTACAATTTGTATTTCGTTGTGTTTTCTTTCATTTTAAAACCTTTTTCTACATAAATTACATAGTTTTTAGTCACTACATAGCCTCCAATGAAGCAGACATTGACCAAAAATAATAGCTAAAGATACGTATGGTAAAGAAACAGATAGCAGGTGCCGATGCAATAGGAGCCAATAATATAACATAATAAATGTACTTGCAAGTACAGACGTGAGAAAAATTTAAGAATATACCAATAAATAATAATTATTAATAATATATTAATTATTATTATTAATTAATTAATATTTTACAACTGAGATTAGTAATTTTACATATAAAATTTTTGGAAAATTTTGCATAGGTATACTTAGTATGCAATTTTTTATTGAGTAAAAATTATTTATTTTCTTTTGAAATCAATTGTATCTTATAATATAATATACTAGTGTTTTTGCCCGCGACTTCGTCTGCGTCCGATCGCTACCAAACTTCACAGGAACACCCGCTGGACTTATCTGAAGATTGTCTGAAAGTTTCATCAAAAACGGTTTAGCTGTTTTGAAGTCTATAGGAGACATACGAGGACATTCACACATCGACTTTTATATATAAGATACTAGCTGCTGCCCGCGACTTCGCCTGCGTAACTTTGTAAATTATATACTAAAACCTTCCTCGAGAACCACTCTATCCGTTGGTGAAAACAGCTTGAAAATCGGTGCAGTAGTTTTTGAGTTTATCGCGAACAGACAGACGCGGCAGAGGGCTGTGTTTTATAATATGTATGTAAGGATAATATATGAAAATATATTATAGCGCATAGTCAAATTGGACTCATGCCCATTTCATTAACGTAAAATTTGTTATGATTTTTGAAAATATTATTAAGTACTAGATAATAATTATGTATTTTCAAACTAACCCAAGCTAAACAAAATAGATACCGTCTGGACTATTATAATGCATTTCTATGAAAATTACAAAAGCAAGTTTGATATACCTACCTACTTACCTAAGTTTTATTGCAAAAACTTTTTGTCAGCAGTTTATCTATGCAGATTTCGTGAAGTTTTTATGATTCCAATAAAAAGAAAGGCATATTTCTACGAACAATCTATAAACAAATGTGTTGCTATGGCCAAAACTACAGAACGGCTTGACCAAAACGGCTATTTTTTTTTTTCAAATATTCCTTAAAGTAGGTTAAGCGCCTCTTTCACCATCTGTCAAGTAGGCTAACTATCACCGGTAACCTTATGATATACCTTGATTTGTACGTTACGTACAGCCGATGCGTACAGCTGTTACGTAGTTTTAAAGATTTAAGCATACATAGGGATAGACAGACGGGAAGCTACTTTGTTTTATACTATGTAGTGACTAGGTTTTGCCCGCGACTTCGTTCGCGTTCAATTGCTACCAAACTTCACAGGATTACTCGCTGGACTAATATGAAGGTTGTCTGAAAATTTATGAGTCTGTCTGAGTCCATAGGTAGGGAACAAACATACGTATGATCTATTCTTTTTCTATTGATCAAAAACGTAAACAAATATAGCGTCGCCATGGTCACTGGACTGTTTTAAAGATGGGATTTGTACATTAGACATTATCAAAGAGAGTTGACTCAGTGATTAACTCATTTAGAATTTGTTTGTATTGTTTGTTTAGTTCTATATCGTGAATTGTTTGTTTACCTTTTTGATCAATGAAAAAAGAATACAATATACACACATTGCCTTTTATACCTATGATGTTATTGAGATAGCTAATATACTTTTAGTAACAGATGACGTCACATGGATGTTATTGAGACAAGAAAATTATAGCAATATGCATTATTGCAGGCCATTTTTGTTATTTTTTAAAACTATACCTGCTTTGGTTGCTTTAAGAAGGTAATTTTTACGTTTAAAATGAAAAAAAAAAATCTATTGTTATTAACATAAAACAAACTGGGCATTTTGTAGTTTACTTTTCATATTAAACCATTTATTTCTAGATATTTCTTTTGCTGACGATTTGTGTGTTTACATTGTCTCGTTTTTATAAGTAGATATAATAAAAATGAGTTTTTGGCAGGTTTGCTTAAGTTTTGTATTTTATTAAAAGTAACAAAAGTTTAACAACAACCTAATTTTTTTTTATTAAAATAGAAACGTAATAATTTTTGTAATGATATTATTATTCGAACGAATAAATCCGGCAAGTAATGATAAAATGACCAAACTAATTAATTGTTGACAATGATGATTAACTTAGAAAAATTACTAGGAAATAATAAATCTAAACTGATCATAAAAATTCTAGTAGTAGTCCCAAGCTAACGTTGGTCCCAATCCCAAATCAAACATACACCAAAAATTTCATCAAAATAGGTTCAGCCGTATGGGAGTTCTGTAACATACACACGAAGATAATAAAATATCTATATCACTGTTAGGACAGTGATATTTTTTTAAATTTTTAGAACATCCCTCGAGAACATAAGAGTACCTACCTACTGTTAATACAGAAATCCATTTTACAAACTTTCGGATTTATTATATTACTAGAATAATTATTAATTTATAAATAATAAATTAAAAACAATTTAAAAATTAGGTACATGTTTAAACACCCAGTTAAGTGCTACTTAAAATTATTGTAATTATATAATTATGCCTAGTTGTCATCAATATGTTATTATAATGTAATTAGATATATTGTAAACAATAAATATATAAATAGCCTAATAGCATTTATAATGATATTATAATTAAGGTTTAGAAAAAGCTTGTAGAGAATCAGACCAGACTTCATTTTATAATAATACTAGCTGTTGCCCGCGACTTTGCCTGCGTAACTTTGTAAATTATATACTAAAACCTTCCTCGATAACCACTCTAACCATTGGTGAAAACAGCATGAAAATCGGTGTAGTAGTTTTTGAATTTATCGCGAACAAGACAAACAGACTTATAATATGTAAGGATTAGTATAGAATTATAGATTCAAAGCTTATTCAAAGGTAGATATAGCTCATTACATAGGTATACTAAAGATTGGCTAAATTTTAGTGTAATATTTTACAAAAAATATTAATTGTAACAATTTCACAGAACTCCAAACATCTCATTAGATGAGGACTTACCTAATTCTTTTTTTTGTGTTACGGTTTCAATGGTGTCTTTGTCTTTATAAAAAAGGGTCTTTATATTTTAACTCCTTTGTGTAAACAATAAAATTTCAACCATAAAACAAAATATTGAGAAAATATTTTAAATAAAAGAACAATGCAAAGTGCAAAACTCAGACAAAAGATGAAACATTGTTATTAGAATTTACCTTCTCTGTTTTGGATTTATAATAATATTTCTTTGTGCATAACAACTACTTGCTATTACCTACTTTAAGGGCCTCTTTTACCAACTACAGGTAAAGTGTTGATTAGTTACTTTTAATGATTTTATTTTTTATTAAATTATTTACCAAGGTAATCGGTTTAGTGCATCCTTCGATAGGCGATTTTTTTTAATGTTTGGTACTTTTACCGTACAAACAAAGGTAGGTATATAAGCTTCATTATCCCCGGTGACCGGTGACTTTACTTGGCGGTTAGCCTACTTGACACATGGTGAAAGAGACCTTAACACATTTTTAATAATAATAACATTTTTAACAATTTTTAATATAGAATCACATTTGAGAAATTTACAGTCACAATACAACTACAGTCATACCTAAACATATTCATTAAACACGAGATTACCCCTCAGTAGTTTTCAGTTTATATCATTTTACATATGTATTTTATACTAGCTGTTGCCCGCGACTTCGTCCGCGTTCAAAATGTTAGGTATATAGCCTAAAGCCTTCCTGGATATATGGACTAAGTAAGTAAGTATACAACACAAAAAGAATTTTTCAATTCGAACCAGTAGTTCTTGAGTTTAAGAATGCGTATAAAGCAAACAAAATTTGTAATTTCACCCGCGTGGCCCCTTGGACATGACAGTGACACAAAATACGTCGAACTACGCACAACATGCGACGGAAGATAGCGCATCTCGCTCAATAAAAATGTTATAAGTGCCAAAAGTATTAAATATTAATTATTCGTAAACTACAATGTCAAATGAAAAATTGTTACATAAAGCCTTAGATAATATGTGAAGTGAAATGACTGATACACTTTTAGCTTTGTAATGTGTGTCATTTTGAAAATAAAACTAAAATCAATGGAAATGAGAGCTCACTTTGTGATTTTTTTCTATCGAGAAAATTTCATTATATTAAATATGTTTTCGGTTACAGACGTCACTTTCATTTATAATGTATTTATCAATTTAAAAAAATTAATTAAATTAGACTTTGTTTACTTAGATAAAATTCAAATCTAGGATTGGCTATTTCTCTTTATGCCCGCTCTTAACGCGTTCAATCAAACAAACAAACAAACAAACAAACTCTTCATCTTTAGGTATATATTAGTAGATATATAGATTAACCTTAAAATTCTTAAAATTATAAATAAATATAGCTTAAATCCACTTGGTGGTATATAACTGACCGGATTTGGAAGGATTTAGAACATTCGACTCACTCTACGAAACACAACAGCACATGTGCTTTGCGGTGTTAGTACTTTGTCCTTGAACGTTCGAAATATATCCCAGAATGGATTCAAAAATTAGGATTAGGTGAATCAAAAATTGACTAAGCAAGCAACTATCCCTTTGTGACTATTGTCAAGTCATAATGCATATTTAGATACCTGAGCCATGACGTTAAATATTTCTTAAAATAAATTAGATAAATTTTGATGACATGCTAGCAGTTGTTGTATAATTAATTAATTACTATAATAAAACGAAGTATTTATGTAATTGTATCATTAAAATAATTATTTTTTAATATGAATTATTTGCCTTGGTACCTACCTAGCTTTTAAGATTTTAATATAAATACTTAGTTCCATATTGTAATCAAGGGTTAGCCCATAATAAAACTAGAACTGTAAAAATGTAAGAAGTTTAAATAAAATATAAAATTATTAATGATGATAATAGGTATAAAACGCTAAAGTTCCTAGAATTACTAGATTATCTTTCTTTTCTAATATTATAAAGTTGAAAGATTTGTTTGTTTGTTTGCTTTGAATAGGCTCCGAAACTACTGTGCCGATTTGAAAAATTCTTTCACTGTTGGGAAGCTATATTTATACCTAAGCGAGTAACATAAGCTAGGTATCAATACTAATAATAAATCTGTAAGGGTTGGTCATGGAATAAGTTACTTTGTTTTCAGAGTTTATAGGCTCTATACATTATACTGAAACTTGAATTGACCATTTTTAGATTTTTTTTCTGTATGTATGTAAGTATTGTTCATCCATAACTTAAATGAATTAACTGATTTTCATGAAACTTAGTAGATACACATTTAGACGTACAGGACACAGTCATGATAGGCTACTTTTTTCTTTTTCAACGCGGACAAAGTCGCGGGCGCCAGCTAGTATTTTATAAAGTTACGCGGGCGAAGCCGTGTGTAACAGCTATTAATATTATAAAAGTGTTTAATAAAAAAGGCTTATTTGGAAATCTTACAGTTTCTAAATGAATGGGCGTGGCAGACCTGAGTACCTGCCCCCATCGCGTCCACCCACTGTGTTGCCAGTATAAATTTTTAAAACTCCTTATTAAAAGTTTATTTATTTTTACTACAGTTTTTTATACCTAAATAAGTAACACTTTCTATGGTATAGAATTCATTTATTTTTAATTTACAACAACCTATGTAATTAACAAAATAATTAACAAAGTAGATAATAACTAATTATCTATATAAATATGATTATTATATACACTACTACCTAAGGTACAATAGATTGTAGCTATTTAAATAAGATAGCGTTAAAAAAATTGAATTTAATTGACTAATTTTGATAAAGGGTTAATTTTAAATGATTTGTTTGATTGAACTAGATTTAATGACTAGATTGAACTAAGTAGTTTTGATTATGCTGAAGCTATTCTAGCATTTTCATGCTATTTTTGCCTTGGCATGAAAAGGAACATATTTTGGTTGAGTAAAGAAAATCAATTAAAAATACAGTATTGGGTTGAGTTAGGAATATACGAAAAATTATACCTTTGCGATGAGTTGTCAATTGTCATGCATGAGACGAGTACGGAGTAATGTTTAAACTATTGTATAAAATCATAAATTTTATCAATCAAACCAAATCATTATCTAAAATTTTATTTGTACATAAAATTGACACCAAGAAGTCCCCAAAACAATTTTCAATTTCCCCTTTGTTATCATAAGATATGGCAACCCTTAAGAGTACAGAGGAGTGGTTAAGGTGCGGTGCGTCGACGTTGTGGTAGGGATAAAAAGGTAAGTAAAAAAAATTCTAAGTGTAACTTATTCAAAGTACATTTCACGTTGCCCTGTCAGTTCGATCGGACGATCGCTGTAACAATAACGTTACCTTTAAAAATTAATTCGTGTTTCAAATGTCACTAAGTCTTTGTTTGCTTTTTTGAGCAGATCAAAAAAATACATTTCAAAGAGTTTTAGAATATTTAGTGGCGACACTTTGTAGCTCTTCAACCGAGCCAAGATATTACGAACTCGTTTCAGTAGAAGCTAGCGAAACAATGGCTTCAGCGTCCAATCATGCATCTACATCGCACGATAGTGATTTAGATATAGATGCGCTGCTTAAGGAAATTAATGCAATATACGAAGGTGGTGTAGAAATGTTTGAAGATGATGAAGTTATTGAACCTGATTGTATGGAGGTCGAGAGACGAAGGCATTTACGGGTTGAGTCGAGAGCGTCTATAAATCAAAGCGATACATCTTTTTCGTCGGATCGACCCGAGCCAGCCACTTCTTCGCGATCAAGTGAGAGGACCGAATCGGTGAATTTGGAAGAAACAGATTATGGTTCGTGGGAGAAACGAGCAGATATGTTTATCTCAACATCCAGCCAGATTGATAACTCTTCAGATTCAGGCCATGGTAGTGAAAGAGCTAGTTCACGAATGCCGTCAATACCTAGAGTTAGATTAGTATCCTCCTCCTCATCAGAAGACTCTTCCGCATCAAGTGCAGAACATCCAGTCGATCCAATGGAATATTTAAATGAGCACAGAGGCTTACTGGATTCGTTTGAGTGCAGTGAAAGCGAAGAATCAATGGATTCTCCGATTCTAGAGTCATCCGATTCTGATTCTACGGACGATGACACTTTGTTGGCATGTGATGAGCAAAATTTGGAAGTTCATGATGTGGATGCAATTGCAGAACATGATCACCTATTCAACGTAAGAATATTATATCCGGAAGAAAATGTGTTTGACTACCCAGCGCATACAACAGTTTACAGGTAAGTTCGTAGATTCATAATCAATCAAAGCTCAGTTACTATTCTTAGGGCCTCTTTCACCATCTGTCAAGTAGGCTAACTGTCATTTAAAGTCACCGGTAACCGGAGATAATGGAGCTGATATACCTTTGTTTGTACGGTAAAAGTCCTAAACATTAAAAAGAAAATAATAATAAAAATCGCCTATCGAAGGATGCAGTAAACCGAGTGCATAATTCAATAAAACATAAAATTGTTTCTAAAAGTAACTAACTAAGTAACTTCTCTTGTAGTTGGTGAAAGAGGCCTTTAAAAAAATTAATATTATTCATATTATGTTTTCATTCAAATGGTTTTTTTTAATTTTATTTTGACGACACGTTTGGTCTAGTGGTTTAACCCTAGCTGTTAACTAAACGGTCACTGGTTCAAATTCCGCTAGGGGCAAATGTTTGTGTTAACATTTTACCTTTGTACCTGAGTCATGGATGTTTGTATCAATACAAATAATAAATCTGTAAGTGTATGTATGCATGTATGTATTTACAAAAAAAGTAATCTATGTAGTATATCAAATGTCTGGATTTAATACATACATTAATACAAACCTATAGTTGCTTAATGTGGAACTTGATGGTGCTATGTGGAATGTGTGAAGATATTTATTTTGATGCTGTTGTTGCTATTAGAATAGTTTTTATTAAAACAAAGAATAAAAATTGTTTCAAATGCGTAATTATTTATATAACGTATTCAACTGACTAAAGTTCAATTATTTATTATTGAATTTAATTTTACGATAGTGTACAAAATATACTACTATATGTAAGCCTTTGTTTGACGTCACTGGCAAATTAGACAGGTTATTTTGATTTATATAAGTTTTTAATATTTAAAATCAAGCTAATTTATACATTACTAGCTGCTGCCCGCGACTTCGCCCCCATAACTTTGTAAATTATATACTAAAACCTTCCTCGAGAACCACTCTATCCATTGGTGAAAACAGCATCAAAATAGGTGCAGTAGTTTTTGAGTTTATCGCGAACAGACAGACAGACGCAGCAGACAGACTTTGTTTTTTATAATATAAGGATAAAGATAAAAGATTTGCATTTTTCTATTTTTGTTTGTCTATAATAATATTACAAAGTGAGAAGATTTGTCTTTTCGAATGTTTGTAATGAATAAACTCAAAAACTACTGTGCCGATTTTAAAAATTTTTTTAACCCATAGAAAGCTATAGAGTAGCGTATAGCTTTGTTTGACGACAATGACCTCCTAAATTACTCAACCGATTTTGATAAAACTTCGTAACTAGTGTAATTTGGTCCAATTTAAAAGACAGGATAGTTTTTATTTTGAAGCCGGGCGAAGCCGGGAGCGTGTAACTAGTATTTTTATAACATTACGCAGACGAAGTCGTACTAGCTTAGTAGTAGCTAAGCTTAGTACTTAGTAAATCGCTATCTAATAATATTTGTAATGAAAATAATAACTTTTTTCAGGTCTGCAATTGAACACTCGTTGGTGGGCTTCACGTACAAATGGGGAAAATTTGTAGACGAAACCGTCGAAGTATGTCTTCTGCAGTTTTGTTCTGTTGAGGGACTCGTTATTTTCCATAAAATCAGGCGGGATATAATGTACATACCGCCTCTTTTGGAGGTAATTTTTTGTTAATATTTTGTTGCTCTTTCTAAATAAATAAATAATAAATATCTTCACACATTCCACACAGCGCCATCTAGTTCCAAATCAAGCAACTACATGCTTGTATTATGGATATCAGACAGTTGATATACTACATAGATTACTTATTTTTGTAAATACACACATATTATACGTAAATGAGAACCATGACTCAAAGGTAAAATGTTAAACACATATAAAATGCATCTAGCGGGTTTCGAACCCGCAACCGTTTGGTTACTAACTACTAGAGTGACTAGACCAAACGTGTCGTTAAACCAAACGTTAACCAAAGTTCTAATAACTTAGGTACCTATATACCTAATAACATTGGTAAGGTCGCTTGCCAATGGCTAAAAATTAAATGATTTTAACCTTGCTTTTGCTGAACTTCATTCGCTTTCAAATAAATATGATATACTTCTATTTCTTCTATTATAATTGAGTTAATATTTTTAAAAATTACAACCCTGCGCAACCGGAAGCGGATTGCTAGTATAAATACACTAAACGCAACAATTAAAGGATATAAAAAAATTCAAATTTTTGGGTGATTTTCAACCAGCCGTAATTTCGAAGAAAATGGTCATACAGTTTATACTGCTAACCAGAAAATATTTGAAGCTCAGATTTAAAAACTAGAGACCTGAATCTACAATTTCCTTCTTTAATGAGCTCTGTACGACCATTTTCTTCGAAGTTACAGCCTGTTGAAAATCACTTAAAAATTTGGAATTTTTTTGTATCCTTTTATACAATTTTTCATAGAGTTGTTGCGTTTAGTATATTATGTCAACTCATTTCAGTCTATGATATCATTATTTTTTATTTTCAGGAGATCCTAAGCAATGACAATATTCTTAAGGTGGGAATATTTCCCGGGCCTATATTCGGAACGGAATTTTACCTAAAAAACGCCATAGACCTGCGCTACGCCCTACAAATATGTGGTATGACGCCAAAGCCAATAGAGGACATAGTGGAATCAATTCTTGGTTTTTCCATTAACATGTACAGGGGAACGAGGCCGACCGATAAATATTTTTTGGTAACGGATGCCCAATATAGAGCTGCATTTTTGGAAGTATACTTTGGTCTTCAAATTTTTATAGATTTGAGAATAGATTTTAATATGAAGTTTGAAAATAATTTTGAGCAGCTCTGTGAAATTTACAAAGGTAAAATGTTTAGAATTGGAAGACCTATGTGATATAAAGGACCTATTAGGATAGATATTAATGTATGAAATATATGACTAACATTCAAAATCAAACTTCTTGGGATTTTTTCATTAGACTCAAATTTCTATGTGAAATAACAATTTAAACATATACCTAATATATATGTCAATATTTCTATTATAATTGTAGAAATTCGATTAACCGCCCCTTTTTCGTTGATATGTATTTGTTGTTTTTTATAATGACATAATAATGTACTACATACACAAAACCTGCTCTTCTTAATACATTCGATTATCCGGATTTTCGATTATCCGAATGTCTAAGAACAACAATTAGTCCGGTTAATCGAGTTTCTACTGGGATACGGAATTGTAAATATTGTTAGATGTATTTAGATTAAAAATGTTTTTTTTTGTTGAATGTTCTATTATTCATTGTAAATATTTGTTTGCAATTTTACAATTTGACGGTCCACTAGTTCCGTCGCCTGTAACACTATAGCAACGCCACAAGTGTCGTCGTTGAGTCGGAATTTCCGGAAGTTCCGGATTTAGTCCAGGAAAATTTATTTAATCAAAATTTAATTAACAAACCAAAATTTGAGATCCTTTGGAAATTAAAAGAATAATAGAGTTATAATAGAGTTGGTATTTATTTAAAAAAAATCCCAGTGACCCAAAGAGAATCAACCCTGATCTTTTAACTTCCCTAACTCATTTAATTTTAATTTCAGCAATAAAAAAAATTATATCTACATTTTTATGTAAAACTAGATTCTCTACAATATTTGTCTCAAACTTTTTCTAATAACTTACCATTTTAGTATAATCTGAGAATTTTTTTTCCACCCCTTCTACAAGTTGGATTTTTTTTTATTCATCAATATTAAGAACCACATTCTAGAAACTTATATCAAAAACTCCCTTAAGGTACTCAAATTTTGATTTGTTATTTTTTCCTAGACTAAATCCTGAGCTTCTAAATTCCGGGACTTCGAAACTTTCGAGGCTTCCCAAACTTTAGCGTACTTACCTATATTTGTACTCTTTTTAATTGTTATGGTTTTCTACAATTTATTAAATTCAATCGGTTACAATGTGCATACTTAAAATAGTTAATTAAAAATGAAAATAAAAACTTTGAACTTTATAAAGTATTTGTTTGTAACTAAAAACATTTTTAAGTTATACTTATGACTGCTAATTATCACTAATTTATTATTTAATTTTTATGATTGCTAATTATTTTTAATGGTTGAGCAGTCATAGTGTTACTTATTATTATTACATAACGCTTACAAAAATGCCTACCTATATAATATACTAGTATAGCTGCTGCCCGCGACTTCGCCCGCGTAACTTTGTAAGTTATATACCTACTAAAACCTTCCTCGAGAACCACTCTATTTATTGGTGAAAACAGCATGAAAATTGGTACAGTAGTTTTTGAGTTTATGTAAGGATTTAGATAGCAAGTGCCCGAATTATTTAACATATTATGTCCACCCTGAAATTATATTCTAACTATTGGTGGTAAGATTTTTTAAGCCTAATGAGTAGGTACAACAACAAACATACGATCTTTACATTTTTGTAATTTATTATTAATAAATAATGTGGCGTGACCGTGGCTAATCACAATAACAAAACTAATTTTAAAAAATAAAAATGGCAATGAAGGAATTCTCAGTAGAAGAATTCGGGCATTGTGTTTGTTTAGAGAAAAAAACCATTAACTTTTGTATAAGTACAACAATACAATAAGAGGAAAGTGTTGTAAAAAAAAATTAAATATTTTTAAAAATATTTCAAAGGTAATTAAAATATAATGCAGAATTGTCTAGATAAACCTAATAATGGTTTACAGACATTGTTATCAGGTCTAATAGTTACCTACCTTACCTCTTTATAATATTATTATAGATGGTTGGTATTAGTCACCACATTTTAATGTTTAGTAAGAAAACTAATTAAAAAAAACAGCATTAAAGGAATTCTCAGTAAAAGAACTGGGGCATTGTGTTTGTTTAGAAAAAAAATTAACTTTTGCTTACAATAATACAATAAGTATTGTAATAAAATATAAATATTTTTAAAAATATTTCAAAGGTAATTAAAATATAATGCAGAATTGTCTAGACAAACCTAATAATGGTTTACAGACATTGTTATCAGGTCTAATAGGTACCTACCTTACCTCTTTATAATATTATTATAGATGGTTGGTATTAGTCACACCACATTTTAATGTTTACTAAGAAAACTAATTAAAAAAAACAGCATTAAAGGAATTCTCAGTAAAAGAACTGGGGCATTGTGTTTGTTTAGAAAAAAAAATTAACTTTTGTTTACGACAATACAATAAGTATTGTAATAAAATATAAATATTTTTAAAAATATTTCAAAGATAATTAAAATATAATGCAGAATTGTCTAGATAAACCTAATAATGGTTTACAGACATTGTTATCAGGTCTAATAGGTACCTACCTTACCTCTTTATAATATTATTATAGATGGTTGGTATTAGTCACACCACATTTTAATGTTTACTAAGAAAACTAATTAAAAAAAAACAGCATTAAAGGAATTCTCAGTAAAAGAACTGGGGCATTGTGTTTGTTTAGAAAAAAAAATTAACTTTTGTTTACAACAATACAATAAGTATTGTAATAAAATATAAATATTTTTAAAAATATTTCAAAGGTAATTAAAATATAATGCAGAATTGTCTAGACAAACCTAATAATGGTTTACAGACAATTTGCAGACATTGTTATCATCTTGTGTATAAATATTTGTGTTAAAAAAATGGCATTGTGGAAACTTTGCGGTGGTCTAAATAAATCTGGGATGCTATACCCTTTTTAATTTTGATAATAAAACGTAGCAATTTTAAAATATACATACTTTACACTCGTTATATCAGTACTTCGTAAGTATTTCTTTTGTAAATATTTTATAACGATCAAAGAAGAACTGTTAATCTATGTAGAAGCATATTTGAGTATTTTTATCTTTTTAGGTACATTTAAAACATACATTTTATAAGCAAACTGAAAATCCATATGATTTTGATAATTTATGGGATATTTATAAATCAAAATATTTAGAATAGCAATACCTTAGTTCCGATTATAAGTCGGATTATTAGTATTGATTAACTTTTCGATTTAAATTAATGATACTGATTATAACTACGAGTACATTGAAGTGGATATTCCTTTTATCTAAGCTTAAAATGCTTTTGCAAATCCACAGCAAACGCATGAATTTTGTGTAAATGAATTACCTACTATTACCATACTATGTATACCTAATATTCTTTATTATATATAATAATTTACTATAGATAGAAGTTTTTACAAAATATTGGCCCCTTAAGGGTCATAGCAACCCTTAAGGAGTGGGGCGTAAACACAATAAAAGAGCAACTGCAATTGGTGATACTCGTATTTCATTCAACCCTATTCAGTCAGTGCGAACGGAAGTCTTAAAAGTACTTACTGTTTTGAATTGTTTTTTCATTGAATTTTAGTTCAGTGTTTTGAAACTAAATAATAGCAATTTTAAAATATATACATACTACAACTGTGAATACATAGTGAAATTCAGTTGTAATAGTGGACATAGTGTAAAGAGAGTATGGCTTCATCAACAACTCAAGAACAAACACCTGAAGAACAAGTTCAGTTATCCTCTTTATCCAAGTTAATGGAGTCAACAGATATAAAGGATAAGGAATCCACATTGCCTCGCGAGCAACATGATGAAGGCTCCGCTTTTTCTGTGCCAGATAGACAACTCGATCCACCTGCAACCAGGCATTCTTCATCAGTACCTGATTCAGACTCATCGAACGAAGAAAGACTTGGGTGCGATTTGTCTGATGAATATAATGAGAATTCGTCTGATGAATATGATGAGGATTTGTCTGATGAATATGACGAGGATTCGTCTGAATTAGACAGCTCTGAAAGTGATGAAGATGATGACGATGATATTGATGATGAATTATGGAACAACATATACAGGTATGTCAAACATTTTTTTATACCTATGTAAATCTTATTTCAATATTTTAAGTAAATATGTGAAACCTTATTTTCTGTCTCGTAATAATGAAAAAATCCCTTTTGTTTCCAGATCTGCACTTACTTACTCTGTAATAGGCTTAACATGCAAATGGGGACAATATCCGGAGGAGACATCCGAGTTAGGTCTTCTACATTTATGTACTGTGGATGGATTTTCTGTTACACATGTAATCAAGACGGACAAAGAGAGCGCCCCGAGTATAATGCGGGTAAGTTACTTTTTAAAATCTATTTGTTAGTCTTCATTTCTTATACAAAAGTAATATTTGTAAGATCATTTCATTACCCACGTATTAAGTTTCAATTATTAAGTTATATCGTTTCACTTACATTAGTATGCAATCTTAACAATACCTAATATTGTTTCAGGAGATACTTCAAGACGAAAACATCTGCAAGGTTGGAATTTTCCCCGGGCCTCTGTTACAGGCACAGGTTCCCCACTGCGTTAAAAACACGTTGGACATCCGTTACGCCGCTCAAATATGTGGTTACGCGCCAACAAATATTGCAGATTTGACAAAATCTGTAGTAAATTTTTACGTCGACGTGTACCCAGCCAGTGCACTAACCAGTAAATATTTTTTGGGCACATGCGATCAACGAAGAACTGTTAATTTAGAAGCTTATTTAAGTGTTTTTATCTTTTTACATTTAAGACATCAATATAATAACAAAATTGAAAATTTATGTAATTTTAATGATTTATGTGATATTTATAAAAACAAAATATTTAGATTTTTAAGGCCTTAGTTAATGGGATAATTTAGATTTTTAAGACTACTTTGGACAAAGCTGAAATGTTTGTGGAAGCGGATTCACATAATGTTTTATGTAGATGAGATACTTTGTCTCCAATATTCCTGCCTTAAAGGCTTTTTAGGGAGTTATAGTTCCTTTTTAACATTTAAAACATAATTTAGTATTTATTGTTAATAGTTCTAAAATATTTTTGTGGGTTAAATTTTAATATGTTAAATTATTATATTACACGTCAATGAAGTCATTAAAATATTTGTATTATTCGATATAAAAATGATTTAATTTTAAATATAATTTTTTGAACTTTTAAGATATTTTTAACAGTCAAATTGAATATAGATCTGTTTTTTTTATATAATATGTGATTATTTTCTTCATGGAATAAGGAAAAAATATTGTGTCACGTCTTATTTGTAAGATACATTTAATGATATTATTATTTCTTGTGAAATTAAAGAATTTAATTTAATTTTATCGTTTTTTTATCTTCAAATTTCCTTGGTTTCTTTGTTTATTTTTAAATGTCTACATAAATAAATTATAGTGTATTCTACTTAATACACTAAGTTATAAGTACTTTCTATTTTTTATAGAGTTGTAGGTACACAATCGTACTTAATAGGTTTTTTCTAAACAAATACATTAAGCCCGAGAGAATTACTAATTAAATATTCTTTGTTAGTAAGTAACTTAAAATTGTGGGATGACTAATGTCATAACACCTACTTCAAAGAGATGTTTCGTAGATCGAGACTTAATATTAGACTTAATATAGGTAAATATTATAAACCTCATAAAGAGTGGTTGTAATATGCCTAATATATTAAAATACATAAAATTCAAAGGCTGGCATGGCATAAGCATAAGAAGATATTTATTAAAAATGTCGCGTTTTTGCGAACCCTCATACTGGATACTATAGGCCTTCCGCATAATGTTCCAATAATCCGCATAATCCTGTCAAAAGCAGCCTGGATCCACCGCCTAGTCCATTATATGATAGGTAAAAGGAACCCTAAGAAAAAAGGAGATCTACTCTATACATAGTTTTTACTGTAAGCGGCCGCCAAAAATAGCCTATGTTTTTTATGTAAGGTAGAACGTTCCACAATTATTTATTATTTCTACCACCGTAAAGTTTCCACAATGAATCCATTTATATACACAAGATGATAACAATGTCTGTAAACCATTATTGGGTTTGTCTAGACAATTAAATTTTAATTACCTTTGAAATATTTTAAAAATATTTATATTTTATTATTAATAGTTTCCACTCATTTGTATACAAAAGTTAATGACATATTTTCTAAACAAATACTAAGCCGGAATTGCCGTTTTTATTTTTTTAATTAATTTTGTTATTGTGATTAGTCACGGTCACGCCACATTTTAATGCCATCTATACTAATCAACAATAAAATTAAAAAAAGTTAAAGATCAAACATATCTCTAGTGCGCATTTCCGAAGATCTTTGCGAATATCCATGGTGTCAAGGTTGCGCTCTGTATTTGGTGGGATCAGAAGCGTGTGAACCACTATACTATTAATAAAAGCTGGTCAAACCATCACGGGTGACTTCTACAGACAACAATTGATCCGTTTAAAGCGAGCTATAGCCGAAAAACGTCCAGAGTAGGGGACCAGACACGAGTCCATAATTTTTCATGGACACGTCCATGACATGTCATGAATGTGTCCATGGACACGGCCGTACGTTTATATAACGGGTTATATTTTTTAATTAAATAAAAGAAATAATTATTGTGCTACAATATAAATTCTTTGATCCTTTAGCTATCCAGTGGTAAAATTTCATTTTTGATGTAGAGCATCATTAGATTATTAGATTGCCCCCGTATGGTAGCAAATTTAATATAACATTTTGATTTGAACGCGGACGCGATCGAAGTCCCGCGCAGGGCAACAGCTACTTTAGAATAAATAAAGGCCTGCTTGACTGAACGCCAAGTAACTATCTATTCTATGCTAATTATGATATTGAATTGACTAGTACTTACTTATAATTCAGTAACTTTAGACCAAGCTGAAAATTTGTGTACATGTAACTTTTACCTCCCCAAATAACCTCTGAAAAGTCCCATGACAGTGGCGTAGCTAGGCGTGGGCGAAGTGGGCCCACGCCACGCCCACGGCCTCGCGAGGCCTCTTTAAATGCGATGCCACCATCCCGTTTAATTTTAAATTAAATAAGAACTTAAAAAATATTGGCCACACTCCTCACTTTCCTAAAACTGAAATAACAACAAAACATAACTCCTAGTTTTACGCTTAAATACCATAAATTTTTATCATTTAAGAATAATCAGTATCGTCGGTAGTGCGATATAAGCTCGAGAAACAGCGACACTATATGTACTATTACTTATTATTATATAATATTATAATTATTATATATTCTAGTATGTACTTTGAGTACTTATATTTTTATTATATGTGAGTAGTCTGCATTAGTCTGCATTCTCAAGCTATACAATCTATACAACACACCAGTTGAAAGTTGAAATACATTCTAATATCCAAGCAAGGAGAATTGAGTAAGGAGCGCCATCTCACATGGGTGTTAAACTGAAAAAGTGGCAACAAAATCCGATAAATATAGATGGCGCTAGTGTGAACAGTGAGAGAGTATAAAAAGTGTCCGTCGAAACCGATAAATTGGTGGCGCTGGTGAGGCTAGTATTCAACCAAAATTCAACTCGGCGCACTTCACTCCGTCAAGCCGTCAACTACTGCTACATTCATACCATACTCTCCATACTCTCAAACTCTCACTGTTCATACTAGCGCCATCTATATTTATCGGATTTTGTTGCCACTTTTTCAATTTTCAGTTTAACACCCATGTAAGATGTTAACACCCATCATAACATAATATGACGTAATGTCAGAAATTGTCAATGTCATTTGATTATTTACATAATTTCATATTATTTATCAAACTAACCTATAACCTATCAATCATCAATTCGTCACTCCTTAAATAATATCTCATTTAATTTTAAATTGGTTTATTGCAGTCTATTTTGAAATAATATTGATTTAGTATTATTTAAAAAAATATTACAATCTCGACTCAAAACACGCTCCGGAGACTTGACTGACTAAAATTATAATACTCAAAAATTATTACTCAGTATACATACATATAATTTGTATAAATAAAACGATGAGATCACTTCGAAGAGATAAATGATAGTGATAAGTGAATGGATACCCATGTCTTTAAATTCAAATAGCGTCCGATGCTAAAACACATATAATACGTTGTTTGAGTACAGAGTAGTCGGTCATTTGTTATTTATTTATTGTGTAATCGTAATTATATTTGTATGTACAATAAACTATTCGACAAGTTTTAAAACTTTACAATGAATAATCTGACATGGAAATTAGCCTCTAAATATCTCAGTTCACAATGCGTTTTGCAAGGGATGTTCAGAAATTTCTCAGTTACATCAACAAATAACAAAACATACTCGTAAGTACCTACAATAAAATTTTATTTATTAGTTACTAGCTGGTGCCCGCGACTTCGCCCGCATAACTTTGTAAATTATATACTAAAACTCGAGAACCACTCTATCCATTGGCGAAAACAGCATGAAAATCGGTGCAGTAGTTTTTGAGTTTATCACAAAAATACAGACGCGGCGGAGTACTTTGTTTTATAATATGCAGTAAAGAAGCCTTCCCTGCACTGTTGGATGCTTTTCTACAAATCTTAATATAAAAGGGGATGTGCGTATGTATGTCTCCTATAGTTTCCGAAACCGCTGAACCGATTTTGATGAAACTTTCAGACAATCTTCAGATTAGTCCAATTTCGTTTTTCTATTAATGTCAATAATGGATATTATTCATATAGCGGTAATTGCTTGGAGTTGATGACTATAAACATTCATTACTCAATAAACAATTGTATTATGTCTATGCAATTTCTTGCAGTGTTCATCATAGAATGGGCATTGTTACTAACAATATGTTAATTGTAAACACGTCATTTTCTAATGTGATTCTGAAAATTGCAAATGCATGTTATTTGGTCCTCTTCAATGAAGAATTTTTTGGTTTTTAAAATTTTACTTTTAGAAAGTAGTACAGGAAACACTATGTTTCACAGTTATTATTTCAGTTATTACACCCCTTACAAAAAAATAATTTAATTTGTTTACTCTGAACACTATTAGGTTGGTTAGCCTAAATAAATGTTAATAAAGGTTAATAATAATAAATGAACAAATAAATAAATCTCAAAATGCTATGCTAAGTGTTACTCTGCTAGATTGAATTAGGAATTTATATAGCAACGAACAGGACATCAATACTAATAATAAATCTGTAAGGGTCGGTCATGGAGTAATTTACTTTGTTTTCGGAGATATCGTGTTTATAGGCTCTATACATGATACTGAAACTAAATTGACGATTTTTAGAATTTTTTTCTGTATGTATGTATGTATGTATGTATGTATGTATGTGTGTATGTTCCTCTATAACTCTTAAACGAATTAACTGATTTTCATGAAACTTGGTATATAAACATTTAGACGTACGGGACACAAGATAGGCTACTTTTTCTTTTTCAACGCGGACGAAGTCGCGGGCGCCAGCTAGTTATACATATAATTATGACATTATAGTGAGACCCATGATCCAGGTGGAGACAAGAAATCAGGCCTGTAAGAAACCACATAGTCTAATCCCAGGACTCGGGATCCCGGGATTACGCTTCAAAATCCCGTAATCCCGGGATTGAAAAACATAACTACTCGGAATAGTATTTTTTGGGCCTGTGTCCAGCAGTGACATTAATTTACTGCTCACTGGAAATCTGTTTACAAACACAATGTTAGTGATTGATTTAAATATTTCACTGTCATCTCAGACCAAATAAAAAAGTAGACGGAATATTGTGGACATTGTGAAGCCCGTTTTATAAACATGTAGGCTGCGGTTGCCATAATAATTCATTTTTATTGAAAATATTGGTGTCCAAGTTAACTTACGCATGAAATGTGATTCCGTCCTGCTTTTTATTATTTGAAGACTTGTTTTTTTACATCACTATGCAATTCGGGAGTTTCACAAATTTTTTTTTTTAGTAATGATTGCATTTTCCATGCACAGGAATCTATCTTTAGTTCTTGTTTTATCAGTTTATCGGATAGACAGATTGTACGGCTGGTTAGTGGTTACCATCCTCATCTTGTCGATATCCCTCTTTTTTGGACCAAGCACTTTGAAACATCCTTTATAACGCGCACTGCCAAGATTTGGAACTCCCTGCCGGCGTCTGTATTTCCGAGCTCATATAACCCAAATCTTTTCAAAGTTCGAGTGAATAGGCTTCCTCTGGGTGAGCTCACTCCATCGTAGGCCTCATCCTTGCTACATAGCTAGTTGTTGGCCATGAGCAAACCAAACTCTAATAATAATAAAAAGGTTTTCTAGGAAAAGGTTCAGACACTGTTGCTTAGTTAAGTTCCTTGTTTCGAATTGTAACTCATAGTACGGGACCCCACGATACAGGCATGCTTAGTGGGGAGCGGGGTTTGGTTCTTAAAATTGTAAAATCTAATGAAAATAATAAATTATTTCAATTATTTGAATTTGAAAGGTTGACTACATTTAATATGCAAATATTCTTATTGATACCCAGATGCAAATTGCTGGTGGTCGGCGGTGGAACAGGTGGATGCACTATGGCGGCTAAATTCTCCAGACATCTGGGAAAAGATGCCGTCATAGTTTTGGAGCCATGTGTGGTTAGTTTTTTTTATCTTCAGATTAAAAAAAATGCATAAATTTTATATATGAAATAAACATTCTTTGGTGAGATTTTTTTTAAATAGTATAGGGTGTCAGGCAGGCTGACGGTCCACTTGGTGGTATGTGGTTATGGTTACCATCGCCTAAGGACACGAGTAACAACATGTTTAGCATACGGTTGTAAGTATGTTAAAAAAGAAATTTTTAGGCTACATTTTATAGAGCAACGCGGGCGAAGTCACGTGCATCAGCTAGTAGTTTGTATAATGAGTGATGAACCGATGATCTGTGTAATGCCTCTGTAGATTTCAAAATAATCTATTTAATAGGAATAATCTCATAGGTATTATATCTACAAGTGTTTTCTTGTTCACATTGTGTTGTGAATCCCCTATGTTTATTTATCTGTCTGTCCGTTACGTAATGGTATTGTAAATAAAAAATCAATGCCAACTCAAACAATGCACAGTAAATATTGCAATAAGTACTATATGAGCTGTTCTTGTAAACCCTATTATGTATATATCTATTACTTGCGAATATAAAAAACATTCGCTATACTTATTTTGAGTAATATTTTATAATAAACTAGCTGTTGCGCGCGACTTCGTCCGCGTAATTTTATAAAGTACAGCCTATGTACTTTATTACCTATGTTACTCGCTGACAATAGTTCCCCTATAGTGAAAGAATTTTTCAAATCGGTCCAGTATAATTTCGGAGCCTATTCAATGCAAACAAACAAACAAATATTTCCTCTGCCCTGTCACTAGTAATGTAATCTATATACTAATACGATTATAAAGCTGAAGAGTTTGTTTTTTTGTTTGTTTGGTTGAACGCACTCATCTCGAGAACTACAGGTTCGAATTGAAAAATTCTTTTGGTGTTGAATAGTCCATTTATAGAGGAAGACTTTAGGCTATAGAGAGCGTGGACTAAGTCGCGGGCACCAGCTAATAGTGATTAAAATTTGCAGGATCATTACTATCAACCCTTGTTCACCCTCGTCGGTGCTGGAATAAGGACATTGGAAGACACGAGACGTAACGAAAAAGACGTATTGCCTTCTGATGCTCTGTGGCTCAAAGACGCAGCCAATTCGATCGATCCAGAATCAAACAAAGTCGACACTTTGAATGGAGACACTATATGTTATGAGTATCTCGTCATCGCTGTCGGGGTGAAAAATGATTATCACAAGGTAAGGCAATATTTTCTTTTTTGCAGACTATTTTTGCCCCGTTTATGGCGTATGTCCTCAGATGTAACTCTGTTCCCCTTGTTATTTATTTATATAATTTATTATAGTATTACATTTGATGACACGTTCGGTTCAGTGGCTTTGGCAACCCTAGCTGTTATAACCAAACGGTCGCTGGTTCGAATCCCGTTAGGGCCAAATATTTGTGTGTTAACATTTTACCTTTGTACCTGAGTCATGGATGTTTTGTATTTATAATATGTATGTATTTACAAAAAAAATAGTAGTCTATGTAGTATATCAACTGTCTGGTATCCACAATACCAAGCATTAGTTGCTTAGTGTGGAACTAGATGGTGCTGTGTGAAATTTGTGAAGATATTTGAAGACGTGAGTGGATGAAGGTGATATGTCGCATAATTCCAATTTTGAATAAATCGAGGTTAAAGTTTTACTTTTAGTTTTTGAGATAAGTCGCCACGGAACTGATTTTTATACTAAATTATCATGCAAAGTTGGGTAAACAGCCTAAAAAATTAATTTTATGATAGCAATTAAATACTTGTATTATTTAATTTAAAAAAAAGTGAACATAGCTTTTTCAACTTCTTATTTTCCAAAAATGTCTTAAATCGACAATCTTAAGATCTGTAATCATTCATAAGGACATATTAACTTCATCAACGCAAAAAACGAAAAAACTCAAAAATGCGACATATCTCCTTCATCCACTCACGTCTTCATTTATTACTAGTGCTTTTGCCCCCGACTTCATCCGCGTCCGATCGCTACCAAACTTCACAGGAACACCCGCTGCACTAATCTGAAGATTGTCTGAAAGTTTCATCAAAATTTAAAATTTCATCAAAATTGGTTAAGCCGTTTCGGAGGAGTATGGCAACTAACACTGCTACACGAGAATTTTATATATTAAATACATAATTATATATAAGATTTATAAATTTATATTTATTTATCTGTGGGTGAAACTACCTGTAGTCTCATATGAATGAAACTTTAAATCGTGTTATGGGAATATTTATTTTTATTAATTCAACCTGTCGATGCAGATTCCAGGTCTAACGGAGGCGTTGAAGGACGAGAACAGTGGCGTGTCGACAATCTTCGCACCGGACGCGTGCAAGAAGACCTGGAGGGACTTCCAGAGGTTCAAAGGGGGCGAGGCCATATTCACCTTTCCGGATTCCGTGATCAAGTGTCCCGGGGCGCCTCAGAAGATCGCTTACCTCGCAGACTCATACTTTACAAAGGTTTTTTTTTATATAATAAAGTTGGTAGGACAGACTAACGGTCTAACATTCGGTGTAAACTGTGTGACCCCTATAGTACGTTTTTTAATTCAAAAGAGTAATTTGACATTTCCTAGTTTGCAGGTTTTTGACCATACAAAAATTGTACTTTAAATGTCACCAAATCGAACTTATTAAAAAATTTACGGATTTATAAAACCGTAATGTTAAAATGTTTTATAGAACGTTAATTAGTTTAAAATTAATATTAATTTTTATTTAATTGTTTAAATTAAAAATATTCTTTGCAAATTTCGTTCTATAAGTCGCAATTCTTTTCGATTATTATAATTTTTATGAAGACAATATTTTCATAGGTGACATAAAATTATCACAAAATAATAGATATTATGTAGGTTAGGTATGCTAATTTTATTTATTTGACTTCACATTTAAATCGACTTGGTCATTAGTAATCATAGTAGTAAACGAAATTCAAACTTTAAACTAACAATAATACGAGTGTTAAGTCAATAAAACAAGATCAAAAATATTTTTACCGTAAAATACAATTATAACTGTTTAAAATTTGACATTTCACCTGTCAAATTACTCCTTCAAATAAAAAATAATCGTTATAATTTTCCAGACAAACGTCCGATCGAAAGCCAACTTATCATACAACACATCTCTGCCTGTGATATTCGGTGTTAAGAAGTATGCGGACGCATTACTCAAAGTGGCCGAAAGGAAGAAAATCAATGTCAACTTTAAAACCGTACTGAAAGAGATCCGTCCGGACAAGAGGGAGGCTGTGTTCAGTGTTATTGGCGACTGCCCTCCAGAGGTAAGTAAATCCCAACAGATGTGAGTAAATCCCAACAGATGTAAGTAAATCCCAACAGATGTAAAGTAAATCCCAACAGATGTAAGTATGTTAAATCCCTACAAATGTGCAAAATCTGCATGCCAATAAATTGGTATAATATAATATAGTAATAGCTGGTGCCCGCGACTTCGTCCGCGTTGAAAAAGAAATAGTAATAATAATAATAATAGTAATAACGCCTGACATCGTTATCGCTGTGACAACGGTGGCGCTCAATTCTTTATATTCTTAGATGATCACTCGGGAACAGTACTTTTTTTCTGGATGAAAGGTACCCCTATGTCCTTTCTTGTATCCCTGACGCCTGAAGGCGTGAAAAGATAGCAGACAGACAGACAGTGTTACTTTCGCATTTATAATATTAGTATGCATAAACCATGTTCCTTCACAGTTTGTCGCTCTTTCAATGAATGAAAACCGTAATCCGTTAGGTGATTTAGTATTTTATATCTCATTTAATGCTAAGCAAGCTACAAGCGATTTAGTTACCAACTTTTTTTTATAAATTACACCAATACTTTACAATGTAGCTACAAAATAAACATTTTTTCTTTCTTTCTTTCTTTAATTGTCCATTTCAGACGAAGGTGATGCCGTACGACATGCTCCACGTGTCCCCTCACATGTCCACACCGGACTTCATCGCGAAGAACGAAAAGCTTTCGGACGCCAACACGTTCCTCACCGTGGACAAGTATACCCTCCAGCACACCAAATACCCCAACATTTATGGGATCGGGGATTGCACCAACACGCCAAACAGCAAGACCGCAGCGGCCATCGGTGAGTTGTCCCTTCCGACCATCGTAGTACTATACAACTATGGAATTGGAGTGACAAATGCCAAAGTGGCACATAAAAAGTACGGCCAAAAGCACTGGACAGGCTGTCCCATACAAATGACAGCTAATTTCGTGTACCATTTTGAAACGCCGCCCCCGATTGTCCCGAGAACTAATTTTGACGTTTGCATATTTTTATTCCATTTGTTGATGTCTCGGGGAGTGTTTAAGTTTATTTGTGTCCGCTTGAGTTTTGAAACATGAGGAAGCTCAAATTAAATTGATATGTGTTTTCTAGCGAAGCAATGCTACGTGCTCGAAGGCAATCTGCTCAGCACCATGAAGAAGGATTCGCCCAAAGAGAAGTACGACGGATACGGCGCCTGTCCCCTCGTCACCTCGTATTCCACCTGCATCCTCGCGGAGTTCCTCTACGACGGAGTCGTCCACGAGACCATGCCCTTCAATCAGGTAACGCCACATCCATCCCCATCCCATCCCATCCCATGCCACCTGCAACCTCGCGGAGTTCATCTACGACGGAGTCTTCCACGAGACCATGCCCTTCGATCAGGTAACGCCACACCCATCCCCATTCCATTCCATCCTCAACCTATCTCTCTAGAACACAAACGTCCTATATTCCACTCCCGTTTCCAATATACATTATACGGGCGATTCATCAATAAGAGGATTTTTTTATATTTATGTATTATAAAAGATATGGACAAATGTGTTGTTATTTCACTGTGGTCTTCTGTAAGGGGGTGGTTTTACTGCCGCCAGTCAGGCTGACAGACACATGAGCTTTCCAAGAAACATAATAGCTGAAAATCTTATGAGTAAAATAAATAAAATTTTTACTGATGAATCGTCCGCTGCAATCCCGTTTTTCCAAATTGTAACTAAACTAATGCGGCTTGAATGAATTTTATTAAAAACAATGGCGACGTTTAATTAGTGCAGTACTAATTAAACGTCGCCATTGTTTCTGAGAAGCGCTCGGTGTTAATTCCAGGCAAAGGAGAGCACCGTCGCCTTCTACATGAAGCGGGATCTGTTCCCGTTTATCTATTGGCACGCGATGCTCAAAGGGTACTACCACGGACCGGAGTTCGTCAGACGCATAGTCAACCCATTCGCCAAGTGATTAAAATTGTAAACCCAATGAACCCAGAAACCCAATGAAACTGAGTAGTAAAAATTAAAATGGCATATGAGATAACATTGCTCTATGTCTTGTCTTATGCCGGCGCCAGACACAGTCAAATGTTTGAACAAAGACTTTGAACTACTTTGCTCCACACTTTTGAACATAATAATATGTTTGTTGTACTTGCCAGACATTGAGACATGCTTTGCTTGCTTTGGATGGACGACAACTTCATGGACGCAGTATATCTGTATTATTTAAGTGTTATGCAATTATTTATTACATATGCAAAAAAATTAAGTTAAAAAGTTCGAGAAGAAGGCGCCGAATAGATGTGTGAAATATATCGTAATAGAACAAAGTAGGTATTTAACTACTTGATTAATGAAATCAATGCAAACTAACCTTTACGCAAGTGTAGCAATAGCAGGCTAAGTACACGTTTGAACTTTGAACGCTTTGATGTGCGCTCAAAAAACCGACACCGAATGGCAAAGTGCAAATATGTAATTAAACTTTGAACAAATAAATATACTCGTGCCTCACAAGTGTTAAAATAAGTCTTCAAATCAGGGTCAGCGTCGACCGACGGAGTGGCGGCGAAGAGACTAATGAGCTATCATTTGAAAATCGAATTTAGTTACTTCAGTATGTGATTGAAAGTGGTGTAATAAAAAAAAAATACTCTCAAGTCGGCAAGCGCGGGCGAGCGGCGCGCGGTGAACCTTCAGCTAACGAAACTAAAGTCGATTTTCAATTGATAGGCGCTTTAGTCTCTTCGCCGCCACTCCGTCGGTCGGCGCTGACCCTAAGTGTTCAAATATTGTTGCTGTGTCTGGCGCCGGCCTTAGAAAGAGACAGCGCTAAAATCATGCAGAATTGAAGCAAGGAACTCTATACATGAGAAAGTGTCCGTCGAATACGCTCAATTAGGCGGCGCTGTAGTAGCATTGGGGCGTGGCGCTCCAGTAGCATTTTATTTACGGTGGTTTAATGAACTACGAAACCAACCAATCATATTCTCAATTCACCAATGCTACACTAGCGCCATTCTGGTCAATTTATGAACTACATTTTCAGTGCCTTTTTAGCATGCCACTTTTTCAGTTTAACACCCATGTAACCCACTTTTCCTTCACAACTTGGTTACACACAATTCCCCTTTCTTTTCCTCCTTGCGTAATTCACTAGCGCGCCATCTTTTGGTGGTAACAGAACTAAATTTGTCACAGTTTAAGAAATTACAATTTATTTGATGGATTCCATATGTAGTGGTTCTCTTTTCAAAAAAGCAGCAATCAGAACTTAAGTAAATAGGCGAATCGCTTAGTGACTAACTAGGGGCGATAGTATACAATACTAACCAACTAGGACCAGTTGTTAAGCTCTTAGCATAGTACTAAGCGAGGCTCTTTGTAGTGTGGCCTCAGCCTTAGTCTGCTATCCAGATTCAGCCAAAAAAATCGAATTGATTAATTGATCATTCTATATCTCTCTCTCTCTCTCTATTCAGTGTAAATAAAATGAGACATGACGTGTAGTATAGAGGGTTATAATACATTTATTTACAAAAAAATGTATATTTAAATACATTAAATATGAAATTGAAATTAGGTGAGGGGTATAATTATAAAAAAAGGTTAATTTGTTTTATTAAAATAGCGTACATACAAGTTGAAACTTTTACAATTATATACACAAATATTGTATGTGCGTAAATTTATTTATAAATAAATATTTTCATATTGTGTCTGTGATAAATAAAAGCAAAAATATGTAAACAATTTTCAAATGTTTTTTTTTTAAAACCTTGTCCCGTAATAATGCTAAGAGTTTTTATGTACACATGTTATATTTTAAAAATGTATATTATTTAATACTAATAATAAAGTAATATGTTAAAAATTAAAGCGTTTTATTCCACATCTTTTTTTTAGTAGTATTTATTGTCATAAACATATTTTATGACAATAAACGCCTAAACATATTTTCATAAATTATAGCCAAGAACCTTCTCGATCAAGTCAGCTTTCAAATAAAAAAAATCAGATCAAAATCGGTCCATCCACTTGGGAGATATGATGCCGCAAACTGATATGCAAGTTAAACTTATAAAACCCCTCTTTTGCGTCGGGCGTCGGAGGTTAAAAAGGTGGCCGACAAAAAATATGGATTCCTAATATAGTGATTGTATCTGAAAATAAAGGTTTTTAGCTAGAAATACAGGAATTGTTGCAATAATCTATCGTTAAATATTTTCTGTCTGTCTGTTCGCGCTTAACTCAAAAACTACTGCACCGATTTTCTTGCTGTCTTCACCAATGGATAGAGTGGTTCTCTAGGAAGGTTTTAGTATATAATTTACAAAGTTACGCGGGCGAAGTCGCGGGCAGCAGCTAGTACTAATATAAAGAGGAAAGATTTGATTGTTTGTTTGAATCCAATAGGCTCTGAACCGATTTGGAAAATTCTTTCACTGTTGGGAAGCTATATTATCAGCGAGTAACATAGGCTATGTTTTATAAAAATACGCGGAAGAAGTCGCGTGTAAAAACTGGTGATACTATAACACAAACGCCTATAAAAGCGACTTGAAAAAGTTTGATATTATGAACCTTTATAAATTTATACTTAAGAAAATCTAGTAGGCCCGACATTTTACATAAATTTTGACAATGGGCGGTTAATTTTTTTATTTAATTGTTATATAAATGGGTGTATTTACAAAATTGTTGTCTCGTATTGTTGGAAATATAAGATTTTACAGTCGCAAAGGATCATGTAATAGTTACGAGTGAGTTCACTTCATATCGCTCTTTTCGTTGGTAAAAACCGATGTAGTTTCTCTAGTATGTACCATATTATTGGGCTGTACTATTATTACATAGCATAGTAGGTACTAGTGATACCTGGTATTGCTAGTTAGTACCTTTAAAAAGACATGAAGTCTTTGGGTGGTTTTGAAGAAGTCACCGTAGAATAGAAACAGACATATAGAGGCAGACAAGAGACTGTATTTTATAATATATAAACTGACGGACTCATAAACTGCATCAAAGTTCAGGATTACTTTGAAATGATTTTTTTTAATAAGTATGCAAACTTTTTAGATTAAATTATATAAATATGGAGAGACTGGCTCTTAATCTTAAAAAAAAGCAAAATTTAAAAATAGAACTGCAGTAAAACAAATGAATATAGCCGGGAAAAGAAAATTTACTCGTAGTATCAGATTTGCGTGTTATTTAAAGCAAAGTTTTAAATTGATTCGCATTGATTTTTTATTGAATTATTGTTACCAGCAGAATTGTAGGGTTAGTTTTTTAACTCATCGAGAGTTTTTGAACCATAATATGGATTCTTCGTCCGAACAAGCGGCTCAAATTGTAGCACTGGTGCGGGAGGGCTTGGATCAACGAACGATTGGTAGAAATTTAAATTTAAACCAGTCTACGGTTTCTAGAATATACAGAAGGTTTGTGGAGACAGGTTCTTACAGAAGGAGACGTGGTACAGGCAGGACTCGAGCAACCACCGGTCGTGATGACCGATTTATTGTTACAACTTCCCTGCGAAATCGTTTCCTCACGTCAATTAACATCAAAAAAGGAGCTTAATGAAGTGCGTGGAGTAAATGTGAGTGCACGAACAATAAGAAGAAGGTTAAAGGAAGCGGATAACATCCCTTTTAGACCAGCAAATGGTCCAAATTTGTCTGTAGCTCACAGACAAGCTCGCTTAAGATTTGCGCGTGATCACCTAAATTGGACAGAAGAGCAATGGGCCTCCGTATTGTTCACGGACGAGTGTAGGATATGATTATATGGTGCAGATGGTCGCAGAAGAGTCTATCGTCGACGTGGGGAGCGATATGCTCAAAGTTGCATTGAGGAGCGTGTTCCTTTTGGAGGTGGTTCGTGTATGGTCTGGGGTGGCATATCGATGAACGGGCGAACAGAACTTGTATTCATAGACATGGTCCGTCAAAACGGTAATAGAGGGGGTTTGACTGCACATCGCTACTTAACAGAGATCTTAGAAGATCACGTGGTGCCTTACATGGGATTCATAGGCGAAAATTTTACTTTAATGCAGGATAATGCCCGGCCGCACGCTGCTGCACAAGTTCGACAATATTGCGAAGAGGTTGGGATACGTACAATGAATTGGCCAGCACGCAGCCCGGATCTTAATCCCATTGAGCATGTTTGGGACAATTTAAAAAGAGCTGTATATGCGAGAAATCCTGTGCCCACGACAGTGGCAGCACTAAGAACAGCACTTTCAGAAGAATGGGACAATATTCCGCAAGATCTTTTAATAACCCTAATAAAATCTATGCGGAACCGATTAGAATCCGTAATAAGGGCACGTGGGGGTAATACACCCTATTAAAACATAAATAAACCCTTGCATAAAGTTTGTGTCTATTGTTAAAACCAATTTTTTTATAAAACCAATTTTCCTTAAATTTCTGTTTTTTCTTCAAAAAAGTCTTAAGGTCCTTTCCAGTACACAAACTTAAACTTAAGGATGCGCTGTTTTAAAGTTCACGAACCAATCTAGAGGTTTCAATTTAAATCTGTATAGAAAGTTTGCATACTTGGTTAAAATATTTATTTCAAAGTCGTCTATTACTTTGATGCAGTTTATGAGTCCGCCAGTGTATATAAATGTAGGTATGTATACGCAAATCTTTTCAAAGTTGGAGTGAATAGGCATCTTCTGGGTGAGCTCGCTCTATCATAGGCTATCCTTGCTACACGGCTGGTTCTTGGCCAAAAGCAAACCCATCTCTAATAAAAAAACATCCAGACCAGAGCCAACTTTGAAAAGGTCATTTAAAAAGGCGGCCTTGCCGTTAATAAGACCTGGAACCCCGAGTTTGAGGGCTAAACCTTAACTACTCGACCTAAACATTTAACAGATGTAAGTTGCTTGTGGTCGGGGCTGGAGCCGGAGGCTGCAGCGTCGCGTGGCGCTTCGCAAGATCAATAAACCCGAAACACATTATTATTGTGGAACCTTCGGAGGTTAGATATGCACAATTTATATTAAATCCCCGCTAATTACTAATGAAAACCCACGTGACGTCATCCGCAACTAAAAAGTAAAACTATAGATATTGAGTGTGTCACGAGATTACGTCACAAAAATTGCCACTAATTATTAAATGTGAAAGTTTGGATATTTGTTACTAAAAATCACGAGAAAAACTGATTTGGGTTAAATTTGGGACACGTTTTACCTTTATTATTAACTATAAGCAGACTATAGGATATTTTTTATCCTGGAAAAATGTTATGTTCCTATGGGATTTTCAAAAAACGAACTACAGCCCGTATGAAATCACGGGCAGAACTAGTTGACTAATAAAGCCCGCAGCTTATTCCGTAGACATCCCTCGGAGAAAAGAGTAAAATATCAAGAGCCATCTATTTTACAGTACCATTATTACCAACCTCTTTTCACGCTGATCGCCGCCGGTATAAAACCTTTCGAAGAGTGCAAGAAGCCGACAAAGAGAGTGCTGCCCCCTGGTGTCACGTGGTTGAAAGACCACGTGGAGTTATACGAACCCCAATGCAACACGGTGGTCACTAGGAATGGATCCAAGTTGCGTTACGATTGCATGGTCATTGCTGTTGGTCTCAAAAATGACTATGATAAGGTTAGTGCTTAATACTAGCTATTGCACGCGTCTTCGTCCGCGTAACTTTATAAAATATAGTCTATGTTACTCTACTCCCTGAGAATGTTCTATAGATGAAAGAATTTTTCAAATCGGTCCAGTAGTTTCGAAGCCTATTTAATTCAAACAAACAAACAATCAAATCCTTCCTCTTTATAATATTACCTACTAGTTTCTGCCCACGATTTCGCCCACTTAACTTTGTAAATTATATACTAAAACCTTCCTCGAGAACCACTTTATCCATTAGTGAAAGCAGATAGGGACAAACAGACAGGAAGCAACTTTGTTTTATACTATTTAGTGATTACATATAGTATAGATAAGTTAATTTATAGATTCCAGGTCTCAAATCATGTCTAGATAACAAACAGAGCCCAGTCTGCACGATATACGCTCCGGAATATTGTCACAAGACCTGGTGCTTATTGAGGAATTTGAGAGGAGGTCACGCATTATTCACATTCCCAGACAAGGCGGCTAAATGTTCAGGGGCTGCGCAGAAAATTATGTATTTAACTGACGATTATTTCAGACGAGTAAGAAAATTTTCCTTTACACTGTACTAGCAATAACCCGCGGTTTTACTCACGTTATGTTTCGATCCCATCTTGTGGCCTTATTTAATAATCCTCTAACGCTAAAATAATTTTTAAAATGAATTGGTATTTATTGGTTCAAACAAAGATTAAATCTTTGGGTTCAAACATATCAACTGAGTAAAAAAACAAATATTTTGAAAACAGATAACTTTTTTTCGGATAGCTTCCCATTTTTTCAAATTGGTTCAGTAGTTTAAAAGATTATTCCTAACATACAAACCGACAATTTTACCCTTTTACATTTTTTAACACAACAACATGTGGGTTGTTGTGTTTCGGTGGGTGACAAAGGTATATGCCATCAAATCAAATCAGCTTTCCTATCGCTTTACATAAAAGAAGCAATATGAGAAATATATTAAACGCTTTTAAAAACTATAAGATGCAGATTCTGGCACATAGACGCAAAATTGCCAGTCTATGTGTCTTTTATAATATGTACTTCGGAGAGTGTGCTCAGGAGCTGCATGAGCTTATACCGCCTTCCCCTTTCTTCCATCAGACATACAGAAGTACGGATGGTTACCATCCTTATCTTGTGCAAATCCCTCTTTTTCGGACCAAGCGCTTTAAAATATTCTTTACAATGCGCACTGTTAAGGTATTGGAACTCCTTGCCGGCGTCTGTATTTCCGAGCTCATATAACCCAAATATTTTCAAAGTTCGAGTGAGGGTCAGCGCCGACAGACGGAGTGGCAGCGAAGAGACTTATTTAGTAACAATTTAAATTTAACCTAAAGTGCTCCTGAATACGACTGTATTTGGTACAATGAAATAAAATGACGGCGAGCGACTCAAAGCGCGGTCGAGAGGCGCGCGGCGAATCGATACAGTCGTATTCAGGAGCACTTTAGGTTGAATTTAAATTGTTAACTAAATTAGTCTCTTCGCCGCCACTCCGTCCGTCGGCGCTGACCCCAAACAGGCATCTTCTGGGTGAGCTCGTTCCATCATAGGTCTCATCTTCGCTAAACAGCTGGATGTTGGCCAAGAGCAAACCCATCTATATCTATATTTTATCTATAATAAAATATATATATTAATTTTTATAGAATAAACTTCGGGATGCACTAAGTATAACCTACAACACAGCTGCTAAAGCGCTGTTCGGTGTGTCGAAGTATTCATCGGCGTTAAATCGCTTAGCCAGTCAGCGCTGCATTACTGTCAATTGCAATATGCGTCTAAGCGAATTAGTCTCCAACGGAGCTGTCTTCATTGATTCTTCTGGAGATGTAAGATAATAAAAAAAATAATAGGTATCTTCACACATTCCACACAGCACCAACTAGGTTCACACTAAGCAACTAATGCTTGTATTATTGATACCAGACAGTTGATATAATTACATAGATTACTTTTTTTTCGTAAATACAATATATATTATAAATACAAACATCCATGACTCAAGTACAAAGGTAAATGTTAACACATAAACATTTGCCCCTAGCGGGATTCGAACCCGCGACCGTTTGGTTAACAGCTAAATTTACTAGTCACTAGACCAAACGTGTCGTATTGCAATACCTTATAATAATTCTTGCAATGGATGTTGGCCAAGAGCAACCCCATCTCTAATAAAAAAAAACCTCTCTAACTAGTGAAGATCATCGATCAGCCTGGAGGTAAGATACGCTGCCCTAATTACTTGTGTAATTTTGATAATGGTGGAAAAAATAGAAAAATAGAATACGTCAGGAAATGGACTGACATTTTCATTGCAAAACATCTGTTCCGTCTGGCCCAAGACAGGCATTTTTCAAAGTTGGTTAACCTCCAGTAATTGAGAAACAATTTCAGAAGAATAATTACTTATGTGGTACTCCATAATAGACAATAGTAGGTACTTTGTATGTACTGCCAGTCCAATTAGTACCCGATCCGTCAATACTTTTATTGCTTAAATTCATTGGGTACTGTAAGTACTTGCCACTAAGCTTTTCGGTTAAGTTAAGCTTTCCAGTGACCGTATCTATAAGAAACGCGGCATTGAATTGCAAAGGAACTCAGAGGCTCCAATTTTAATAGGCCATACCGTAAAGTTTAATTTTTTAATTAAAGAAATATACAAAATATACAAAAACAAATCACTGCTTATACATTGTTAGAAGCGTATTTTTAAGTAGCATTAAATGCTTAATAACATTAAAGTACTTTTATAATAAACTGAATACTAGAGGAGATATAAGCATATAAGTTACTTTTGAATATAAATTTTTATCAAAATATACTAAATATTGAATAAAACAACCATAAGTCTTTTTGCAAAATACAATATATGAAGGATTGTGATTGTATTTTTGCAATAAAAACATTTTTGGATTTTTTTCTTTTATGGCCCTTTAGTTTTTAAGCAGCGAAATGTGCAGGCAATATCTTTCACAAAAGATTTCATTAATCAAAAGAAATAATTACATGAAAATATTGTTCGTTCTCAGAAAATAACATTTCCCTACAATTTTCTTCACGTAACACCGCCTATGTCTCCGCCCGCCTCTCTCGCGAATTGCAAGTCTTTGGTGAACGAGGGCTCGGAGCTAGATGTGGACAAATTCACCCTACAGCACAAGTGCTACCCCAACGTGTACGGCTTGGGCGACTGTACTAGCACTCCCAATGGGAAAACAGCTGCTGCTGTTGGTATGTTTCGTACATAATATTTTTTTATTTATATATTTATATGTATTAAAAACGTTTATTGATTCAATTTTATTTAAATAAATTATTATTGGCATAAAAAGTATTCTTTGTCCTTTAAATGGTATATATGTCTGTGTGATAATCTTTATATATTAAAAACAAAGTCCTCCGCCGCACTACTGCACCTATTTTGATGCTGTTTTCACCAATGGATAGAGTAGTTCTCGAGGAAGGTTTTAGTATATAATTTACAAAGTTACGCGGGCAGTCGAGGGCAGCAGCTAGTTTTCAACTAATTTATTAAACGATGTACGTGATAGGTAACATCTATTCACCAATTAAAAGTAAAGTGTTGATTAGTTACTTTTCAAGTAACGCTAACTGGCGAGTAAATGTTATCTTGTTTCAATTTTATTAAAATTACCCATTGAGTGACTTTAAATGGTGGTTAGCCTACTTGACACTTTACTCATAGATGGTGTCCATGGAAATTGGAACCTAAAGATTATTATATCTATATAAGAATTAACGTCTCTTTCACCAACTACAAGTAAAGTGCTGATTAGTTACTTTTCGGTTTACTGCATCATTCGATAGGCGAATTTTTTTATTATTTTCTATTTAATGTTTTGGACGTATACCATACAAACAAAGGTATATCAGCTAAATTATTCCCGGTGACAGGTGACTTTAAGTGACGGTTTAGCCTACTTGACGTTGGTGAAAGAGGCGCTTATACACCTTTTGAACCGACTTCCAAAACAGGAGGAGATTCTCAATTCGACTGTATTTTTTTTAAATATTTTTTTAAATGTTTGTTACCTCATAACTTTTGACTGGGTGAACCGATTTTGATGATTCTTTTTCTATTTAAAAGCTGGTGCTTCCCGTGTGGTCCAGTTCTGAAAAAGTCATCCGTGAGAAAAAACCATGAGACGGTTTGAAGTCAGTTTTTTTTGTTAAAAAGAGTTATTAAAGATTTTTATCGAATTTTTCAGCAAAACAAAGCTGTGTACTAGAAAGAAATTTAACACAAACGATGCTTGGAAGAGATCCCACATTCAAATACGACGGTTACAGCGCTTGTCCCATATTGACTTCGTACAAACGAGGCATTTTAGCTGAATTCCTGTACGACAAGAAAATACACGAAACATTCCCGTTTGATCAAGTAAGATAATTATATAACTAACTACCTCTATTACATACTTTTACATCGTTTACTTAACCTAACCTATTAGGTTAATAGGTTAAGGTTAAGGTCTAAGATCCGAACTAGAAACGACCTTCATGTTTAATGGATGAAAATTATTTTATATCAAACTATAGCCGCTGCCAGCGACTTCGCCCGCGTAACTTTGTAAATGATATACTAAAACCTTCCCCGAGAACCACTCTATCCATTGGTGAAAACACCATGAAAATCGGTGCAGTAGTTTTTGAGTTTATCGCGAACAGACAGAGAGACGCGGCGGAAGACTTTGTTGTATAATAATTATGTAAGAAGATAAAAATTTAGTTGTTGGCTGAGAGGATAGATGGCGCCACTTGTAGGATTGAATGTTTAATTGAAGTTATCTTTGATAACTTCTTTGATGTAAGGATTTTACATCGTTTGTGAAGTTGACTGCCGACATTCTGCCCAGATTTCGATGTGGTCTGTCAATAATAAAAATATTTTCTCTCTTTCAGAGTAAGGAAAATCGTTTGCTCTTCTTCTTAAACAAAAACGTCTTACCTTACTTATATTGGAACAGACTTATTACAGGCAAGTGGGACAACCCGTCAAAAATAAGGAAATTAATTAATCCTTTCAATAAAAATTAAAAACTACTTGTACTTATACAAAATAGTGTTTATTTATTTATATACAATTATAATAAAATTTATAAATATAGGAATTTTCTTAAAAATAAAATATCACGTTTAAACAAAATACAGCTATTTACATAATAAATATATTCTAATTTTAAGAATTTATTTTACCGCCATCTTTTTTTGGAGTTTACTCCTTAAGAATCGATTTTTCATAATACATATTATAAGCCTGGGGTATGAAAGTTTATGGGAGTAAAATCAAAATTGTCGCACGGAATGCGTTACGTTCTATTTTCGAATATTGTAGAATATCTCTAATACGTAATGATACATCCTTGCGAACAGAGATGGCGCTTTTAATCATTCGAACAGAGATGGCGCTGAATCGTGATGAATATGTTTTTATAATTTTTATTATGTATTTTATAATCGTTTGTAAGGAGTAAAATCCAGTCGTTCGTCGGAGTTGAAACATACACACTTTTTTTTTCATTTATGCTGCATTGTTACGTTTTATTCAACGCTACAATCTGTTCCTTCTGCGTTCCATTTGTTGTTTTAGAATCTAAAGCGCTTTGTCGCTTTCTCTGCATCGCTGACTGCTTTATCCTATATCTCTTCTTGGTTTTAATTAAATAGACAATTAATGCTATTGCCACAAGAAGACATACAATTATAGACGCTGCCAAGACGAGTGTTAACGGTGTCACTCGCGATAGAAAAGGATCTTGTTCTGTCGAAGGCAACTGAAAGAGATTTTTTTTTTAATTTTTTGGTACAATAACTTGTTTCATTTAAAACTATCTTCGATAGGAAAATTAGAAATTGAGTGTAAATATAATTCTTCAAGCAGAAATATAGGAAAATCCTAAATTATTTGGTAAGAGAGCAATCTGCTTTAAATAAAACATTAGTTCTACATAGAAAACTTAAAGAAAAACCGAGATTTTCAAAGAAAAACTAAACTTTTATTATTTACAGTAGTCATTTCATCAGCGGTTAACATTATGGTCCTTCGTGTCAGATATTTGAATTGGTGTAGTTATGTAGTTTTCGGTAAGTCATAATGGCCATTACAAATTTTATAGTACCTACTAATTCTTTTTACTAAACTGCGACTGTATGGGATGGTCTTAATCCATAGGAAATATTGGCAGTTCTTAGAATTCATTGGGTCTTCTCTCATGATAAAAGTCGGCCATGAAAACAAATAAGCTTCGGCAGTCGAGTTTAAGTCTTATCTGGCTCGAAGGATCGATATAATATTAATGCTAATCACTATTCAAACTCAGTCGTTATGTCTGGAATTAAACACTAAATACAAGCTTAGTAATATTGAAACCATACAACAGATAGGGATAAAAATTCATCGACCTCACCATAGAGCATCAAGTCGATAAAGTAATGACATTACTCTTTAGACTTTATTGGAATTTGATCAACAAATATAACTACATATTTAAACTTTGATTAGGTTATTAAAACAAAGTTATAATTATAACTAAGAATGTAAAATTACAGTTAAGGTTTTACATGTTAATTACCTGCCGGCGTCTGTATTTCCTAACTCATATACTTAACCCAAATATTGTCAAAGTTCGAGTGAATAGTCATCTTCTGGATAAGCTCGCTCCATCATAGGTCTCATCTTCGCTACACAGCTGGTTTTTGGCCAAGTGCAAACCCATCTCTAATAAAAATAATGTATAGTAAAAGTTACCAGACTGTAATAGTTACCAGATAATTTTCTCCAATGTCGATGTGTCCGTTTCCACAGAGAGGTTGTTCCGTCCAGTTGAACCAATGTATTAATCGCAGTCCGGCCACTGCACGCGGAGAACCGCATCTGAGGACAATTCAGTTTCAATGAGACTTTTTATCAAAAAGAGTTGCACACGCACGAACAGCAATAATTCCGGTGTGAAGTAGATGTTGGCAAAATGGCAGATTTGTAGGCTTCCACGGCTGCTTCTGGGTTTTCAAACCGTTGACCATGGAATAAATCATTAATTCTAGGGTACAAAAAAATTAATTTGGACTCAGATTGATCATCAACTCAACGTTTTTACTTTTGTTTTACGGGCGGTGTGAAAGCTCGCCTCATGTATTTTTTTTTTATTTGAGATGGGTTTACTCTTGGCCAACATCCAGCTATGTAGCGAAGATGAGGCCTATGATGGAGCGAGCTCACCCAGAAAATACCTATTAAATTTTATTTGTATAACTCCTTAGCAGTTATTCACCTGAAGTCATTGAGCAAGAGCGAGTTGTAACTGTACAGGTTGGGCAACACGTCGTCCAACACCCACTGCAGGTCGCAGCCACAGTGCCACGGGTTATACTGAAGATCGGCAGGAACCTCTCGCCACGGGACCAACTTGGCCGAAACCCGCGACAGATTGTTCTTGCTTAAATCCAACTGGAACAACGACCTTAGTCCTTATTGGTATATACATAGAGAAAAACAAATACCCAACAACCAACGAACTTTACAGCTTTAATACTCGTATGTGCACGGTCGTCAACACATTTCATTAGACGAAATACACGATCAATCGTTTGACGTGACTCCAAGCGACTTAAATTTAATGGAGCGACGCCAAACATTGTGCCCACGCACGGTCAGTCCAATTTTCTGTCATTTATGCGTTTAACCTGGTCGAGTGACGTTGACATGAGCTCTGATTCGGAAGCGAGGCAAGATGCCAACGGCGTATATAGTGTTTCTACCAAGAAATGTATCCTATCCTCCTTGCTGCCTACACTCACGATCAGTTGGCGCGATGGACTGACGTGACGCAACGGCGCTATTTGAAATCCAGTGTTTGACATCAAGCCATCAGTTTTTACCATTCACGATAAAATTTTGGCTTCACGTCAGTTCATTTGACGCGATGGACTGATCGAGTGTTTCGTCCATATCGGACGTCCGAAAGCTCAATAACGGTCCAGTCACGTCCGCGACTTACGTTCGATAGTTTACACAGCTTATCCATACTAATATTATAAAGAGGAAAGATTTTTTTGTTTTTTTGCATTGAATAGGCACCGAAACTACTTCCGATTTGGAAAAATATTTTACTGTTGGGAAGCTATTTTATCAGCGAGTAACAGACTATATTTTATAAAGATACGCGGAAAAAGTCGCGTGCAACAGCTAGTGTGATAGTTAATAAATTATCGGACGAGTCCGATAGTCCGATAGTTGACCTTAACATTTCTATAATCTATTAAAATTCATATATTTACTTACCATACATAAATTGGTTCCACTGAATGCGCCTTCGTGTATTTCAGTCAAAGATTTGCAATTGGACAAGTACAAAGTAAAACAGTCCTTCTCTCCGTCGGGTCTTCCCACCACGTTGCTAAAGGCCTTATCATCAACTGAACTCAAATGTTTCATGTAATTCATGTACAGAGTTTTCAGGACTATAATGTTTTTGAAATAAACATTGTCCATGGGGTTGCCATCTAAACGCAACTCCTCCAAACTTGGCAGGTTTTGATTATTTAGGCACGGCGGTATTTCTTTCAATAAATTATACGACAAATCCAAACTATATAGCTTAGGTAGTTTCTTCTGTATGTCTATTTCCTTTAACTGATTCCCACCTATGTATAAGACCTGTAAATCGTTAAGAAATAGTTAGGTGTATTTCCATTCTAAACCGATACGATACTTTTTTTTATGATAAAATTCAGATTTCAAGCTGACTATAAGCTCTATAGTAGGTTTTACTGTCGCCTATTTTTGCTTTTCGACAAAAATAGGCGTTGCGTTACACTTATAATTATTACAAGTGCAAAAAGGGTACTATAATTGTTTCACGTAGGTACGAGTGTTAAAGTCGGGGTACGAAAACCTTCGTCAGTTTTCAAATTCATTCCTCTATCAAATCGTAGACACTTAGTACCTTTCGAAACTAAAGCACTAAGCAAACGTCACTGTATCGTTTGAAACGTTTCAACGTTGCTGTGACTGATAGGTAATTTCTGTGTTGACTTTAAGGTAACGAACTTTTTCTTACCCCGACTGTACATACGTATTGATGAAATACGGGCCACTTAATTAGTTTAACTGCGGAATACAGTATAGCAGTATAGTTATAATCCCCACAAATTGGTAATGATTAACATCCATATGACGTCATCTGCATCTAAAGAATACAGCTATCAAAAGTGACGGTACTGAATCTGTTACGTGATTACGTCACTAAAATGGCGGTCAGGCGCATTAGCAATTTGCGGGGCTTTATACCTAGTAGCAATGCTTAGTTTTTAAATTAAGAATACTTACTTCCAAATTACTAAAATCAACTTTATTCTCATCGTACAGATCTGACAATCGATTGTACGATAAATCTACATATTTTATACCGGTCGGAAACTTGGGCCAGTGGAACAAAGTGTTTTCCCTCAAAATAACAATCTGAACGATAGGTGGTAATTCGAAAATAAGCGTTATATTATTTTGGCCAAGGTTTAGTTCACGTAAATTGGTGCAAGTTAAGAAGGCGTTCTCTTCGATCATTTCTATCAGATTGTTCGATAAGTCGAGAAGTTCGCTGTAAAAGAAGAATTACTTTTAAGTAGTAGTGACAATCACAAACAAAAATAGGTACTAAGCTACACTTATTTTCGTTCAGACAGACATGCCGGTCCTTTCTTCCCTTGCACCCACCACAGTACTCAGTCTACCCTATTAAATTTTTAATTCAGTAATTACATAAAATAATATTACTATTTTATTACTTTATTGTATCTAATTGTCACCGTATATTCATATAATGTTGAATTTATGTCAGGTGTATATCGCCACTTTTAAATGCCTGTTAGAAAATGTATTTTAACTATTCTTTTAGATATAAAACATTTAAAGCTTTTAATATACTCACATACTGTTATTGAATGTAAAAGCATCTTTCATCACAGACCGAATCATGTTTCCATTTAAATTTAAGCGCTTAACGCTTCTTAAAGCTCTCTCTGATCTTTGCAGAAACAAATCGTATATCCCATTCTTGCTTAAATCCAAATCCTCCAGTGACGTCATCGGTTCCAAAGCCTCAATTGGTATTTTCTTCAATTGGTTACCTTGCAAATTGAACCTTTTGACGTGGCGTAAAGTCTTAAAATCCAATACGTTGAATTCGGACAACTTGTTGTAAGACAAGTCGAGGTCCTCCAATCGGTCTATGTTCGTAAATAGGTCCGGTGTGATTTGTGTGAGCTCGTTTTGGGAGAAGGAAAGTTTCTTCAAATTTGAAACATCCGAAAAGGGATCTGGCCAGTACGTTTTTATAGCGTTGTTATTGAATCTTGAAATTTCCACTTGAGAGTTTGGCGGTAATCTGAAAAAAAAAACAATCAATCATCTGAAACAGTACCTATTCAAACCGCATAGCATATAAAACTGATATAAAGCCTGGCCAAAGTGTTATAGTAACACGGACGAAGTCGCGGTCACCGGCTAGTCTTATAATATATATAAGGCGATGTGTGTGTGTGTGTGTGTGTGTGTGTGTGTGTGTGTGTTGTATGTGTGTGTGTGTTCCCTATGGACTCCAAAACCGCTGAACCGATTTTGATGAAACTTTCTGACAATATTCAGATTAGTCCAGCGAGTAATCCTGTGAAGGTTGGTAGCGATTGGACGCGGACGAAGCCGGGAGCGGGTCGCCAGTTAGTATATAAAACAGCATTCATAATTGAAATTTCAGCTATTCCAACATGACATACCTAAGTCTGGGGCCTCATAGCTCTTATACTAATAAGTTTCAATGATCTGAATGTTGACCCGAAGACACTAACTTCCGTTTAAAATTTAGCAAAGCAAACATGCCTATGTAAGCCAAATAATTTATTATCACACTGATTGATGAGACAAGTTAGTAAACAGACTCTTAAAAGTATGCCATGCTTAAGGCCGCTAATCACGGGCACTCCATTTGGCATCGCTCTACATCGATGGACGACATCCAAATTCGACGGTTTTTTACATTCACGATGAGATAATGCATGAATTTGGAGTGATGGAGAGGAGCGCTGCCAAATAGAGTGCCCGTGAATGGTGGCCTTTAAATACTTAAGCGAATATTAACGCCACACCGATCATTATTAATGGGGAAGACTAGTCTGTAACTGATAAAGAGCGACCCACTTCCGGCTTTGCATGGATATAATTTTTCTACGAATCATATAGACAAACCTTCCTCGTTTATCGCCGTTTTCATTGGGGAAAACCGTATCAAAATCAGTTGGGTGGTTTAGAAGTAGTTAGCGGAGAAACGGACAGACGCAGACTGCGACTTTACCTATTATAAACTAACTGTTGCACACGTTTTCATCCGCGTTGAACGATGAAAGGTACCCTATGTCCTTTCCGGTGTCTCAGACAACGTGTATGCAAAATTTCATGGTGCTCGGTTCAGTAGTTTTTGCGTGAAAGCGTAACAAACAAACAAACTCACATTCACATTTATAATATTAGTAAGAATAGCCTATGTTAGCCTATATTACTCGCTGATAATATAGCTTTTCAACAGTCAAAGAATTTTTCAAATCGGTCCAGTAGTTTTGGAGCCAATTCAAAGCAAACAAACAAAGAAACAATCAAATCTTTCATCTTTGTAATATTAGTATAGACTAAGCTGGTGTCCGCGACTTCGCCCGTGTTGGAAAAGAAAATGTTTTGAGTAATAACGCCTGACATCACTATCGCTGTGACGACGGTGGCGCCCCCACGCGACATTGGCGCCCAATTCTTTATATTTTTAGACGATCATCGGCGTGTCAGTAAAAAATAAACAATTTTTTTTTTTACTGCTGTATGTTCAGAACTTAAAGCAGTAATAGCTAAGTATAAGTAGCTAAGTATAACAAAAGTAAAGTGTTGATTAGTTACTTTTAGAAATAATTTTATGTTTTATTGAATTATGCACTCGGTTAAGTGCATCCTTCGATAGGCAAATTTTTTTTTTTTTTAATGTTTGGGATTTTTACCGTACAAACAAAGGTACCTACATCAGCCCCATTATCTCCGGTTACCGGTGACTTTAAATGACAGTTAGTGTATACGCCGCTCTCTTCACACTTCCTATCCCTTTCCTCGTCATACGTGCACAACCGTCCAGCGAGAGTGAAGGAGATGGGGAGATGGCTTCGATGCGCTTGCGCAGGACGCTTCGTGTCGGAGACAGACAGAGATTGTGTTGCAAAATTGATGTGACAACAACCGCTCCGCTTTTAAAACCGCTAAATCCGCATATATACTTTATAATACGAACTCGTTTGAATAACTATAGATTGTGTACACAAGGTGAAGTGTTTTGTGTGTTCGGATCCAAATATCCAGCCATCAGCGAGATACGAGGGTGAAACCTACTTGACAGATGGTGAAAGAGGCCCTTAGTCTCAAGCTCGGCTTGGAGCAGCAATAGGATAAATCTCTACATTTACATGTTTGAGGTCAAAGAACTCCTAGACTACTGAACCGATTTTGATAAAACTTGGTAACTATGTGTAATTTCGTCCAACTTAAAAGATAGGATAGTTTTTATTTTGAACCCGGGCGAAACCGGGAGCGTGTAGCTAGTAATATAATAATCATAACATATAGGCGGATATAGGCGGATGATTTAAATCGGGCGGATACAGAAATTTATGTAACGTAGGTAAGGTACAAATGGAAATTATGAAAAATTATGAGAATGAAATTTTTAAAAAAAATATGATTGATAAGATACACACAAAAAAGGCATTCATACAAAACAATTCACTGAAATTTGAGATTACAATTTAAGCGATATCGGTTCCAGTAAATTATAACTTCACTCATAATATATGATTGCACATATCGATAAGGTTTCTTGAGTAACAAAGTCATATCTTAAGTCTTCACCAACTACAAGTAAAGTGTTGATTAATTACTTTTCAAGTAAAGCTTATTGGCGAGTAAATGTTACTAGTATCTTGTGTCAATTTCATTTAAAATTACCCTTGAGTAATGCTACTCGAAGATGGTGAAACTCGTACGCTTTCTTATCGGTGACTTTAAAAGGCGGTTAGTCTACTTTAGTCTACTTGACACATTACTTAGAAATGGTGGAAGAGGCCCTTAGTGAAAGAAAAAACTCACTTGCTCAACGTCGTAAGTCCCAAGCCTTCGAAAGTGGCCGATATTTTCAAACCGTTTGGATTTTCAGGCCACTCAATTTTGTCCAAATCTGGTACATTTTCGATTCTGTCCAATTCCGAGCACTGTATGTTCAAAACAAAATGCGTACCGTCCTCATTCGATATTTCACTGCACGTGCAAGCCGAACTCAAATTTATTAAATTAACTTTGCTCCTTTCTGTAACATCCTTTTCGTACTGGCCGCAAACACAATTCAAAAATGGAACTAAAAAGTGAAAAGTCAAAAGTGTGGCGCGCATTTTTCAATAGTTTTTTAAATCACTTCGAAACGTCCACATTCGACTTGTGATCGAAACTGAATGATAAGGTCTATCGCTGTCTTATCTCGAAATCGTCCCTGCTTGTGTACATTGCTGAAAATGACGCATAGATAAAAGATAAAACTGGATGAGTCGCTCATAATACCTTACACTAAATACCTATGTTTATTGTAAACATAGGTACTTTCGCACATAATCTCACCCGAGCTTTGAAGACGTAAAACATGTCATTCGTTGGATTGCACGTCGGAAGTGAAAACTAAGCTTCACAAAATTACATTCGATGACAGTGTCGCGAGTTCAATGGTTTTTTCCCATTTCAAAAATGCCCAACGCGCCTTGAAATGAAAGAAGTTTTCACATCAAAAACGAATGTATTTCTAAACAATAACATTACGTCCTCACTGTTCACGACACGACTATATCTCAACGAGACAATGAACTTGTAATGCGAGAACTAATATGACCGCAAGCAACATATCGCACTATTAAAGGGTATTATATGCCCATTAGGTACACCAACTCCCACTTGGAGGATAGTTAAAGAGGAAATGAGTGATTTTTTCATATGTTTGTCTCTAAACATTTTTAGAAATAAATATGAAATGTGAACTAACAATAATAAATGTCAAATTTGAAATATCGAAAGTAAGAGTCGCACGTAGGTATAGCTCGTCTCCGTATCTTTATAAATTATGATCTATGGAGGTATTCTTGTGATGTATCATTGAAGAGCCCGTTGGACGAGTGGCAAGGGTGCTTGCCTAACGTCTCAGGGGCCCCGGGTTCGATTCCCGACGGGGTCAACATTGGAAATTTTAACGTAATTTTCAAAATTTGTCTGGATTTGAAAAGTAGTGGTAGGGCACAATGCGTTTCGCAGTCATTTGGGCAGCCCGTCTCGCGGCAGTAACCACCACCTTACAGAATACCACCGTGAAATAATAGCATTTGTGCTGTTGTGTTTCGGTGAGTGAGTAAGGGATGCCAGAGCCCATTACCCCATCCCTCCCTTATCCTTAATCCTTCTATGGTCGGCAGCGCACTTGTAGCAATTATGGCGTTGCTTGTGTCATAGGCGACGGTAGCCACCTACCATCAAGTGGACCGTCAGCCTGTCTCTCGACTTTAACATAAAAAAAAACATTATCTCAGCCCAGGACGTCCACTGTTGGACATAGGCTTCCAATCAGGTCGTCTTGCCAGACTGTGGCCTCCGCTCGAGAACCTTCGTCTACGGATTTCCTGATTTCTGATTCGATTTTTGTTTATCCTTACATAGGCTTATCAAAGTCCTCCGCCGCGTCTTTCTGTCTGTCTGTTCGCGATACACTCAAAAACTATGTTTTGCTGTTTTCACCAATGGATAGAGTGGTTCTCGAGGTAGGTTTCGGTATATATATTACAAAGTTACGCGGGCGAAGTCGCGGGCATCAGCCAGTATTATATAAAAATGACGTGTCACGTGTTCCTCCGCGATGAACTCCTAAACTAGTAAACCGAATTTGAAACAACTTCTTAACTATCTGTAATTTGGTCCAACTTAAAAGATAGGATATATTTTATAAAGTAAAGAAGGAAATCGTAAGGTAGATATATATATATATATATACATTTGGGTTCATTCATATCTGTTATTTTAAGTGGAGTACTTAGGTAGGCATAATTATCTTGTTAAATAATTTAAAGCAAACAAATTACCAAGGACCTTTCCTATTTGACTTTCATATCTAGACAAAGGTGTTGTCAACTACTAACTAAAGTATTCGTAAGACAAACAATATTTTGATAAAGTTAATTTTGTAAACAATGTTTATTTATCTTGAACTAGCTGTTGCACGTGATTTCGTCCGTGTAACTTTTATAAAATATAGTCTATGATACTCCTTGACAATGTAGCTTCCCAACAGTGAAAGAATTATTCAAATCGGTCCAGTAGTTTCAGAGCCTATTAAATTCAAACAAACAATCAAATTTTTCCTCTTTATAATATTAAAAATAAAAAGTATAGATTATAACGACCCGTCCCCAGATTCGTACGAATGCATTTTACTAATCAAAAAAGTATCAAAATCCAATGTACAAAAAATATGTTTTAGAACCTTATTCCTTTATTAATATGTCCGAATTTAGCGCCTTTTTCACAAAGGTCAAGTAGGCCAAACTGTCATTTAAAGTCACCGGTAACCGGGGATAATGGAGCTGATATACCTTTGTTTGTACGGTAAACGTCCCAAACATTAAATAGAAAACAATAAAAAAAATCGGCTATCGAATGCTGCAGTAAACCGAGTACATAATTCAATAAAACAGAAAATGATTTCTAAAAGTAACTAATCAACACATTTACATTTACATGTAGTTTGTGAAAGAGGCCCTAACTTGTTAAACTAAAACTATCTTGTTAAACTAAAAACTAAAAATATCTTTAGAGAAAGGAGAGTTAAGTTCCTAAACTACCTTTAACTATGGCGATAAGTTATTATCAAGTTTACTGTTATAGTGATAAATTACGTGTTAAGTACGTACTACGCAACTAATTACGGTAATGACAATAAAATTTATTTTCTGATTTGGAAATACGGTTCATCGTACGCACATATTTTTCTTGTAAACTAGCTGGCGCCCGCGACTTCGTCCAGATGAAAAAGAAAAAAATAGCCACTTGTAGGATTGAATGTATTATTGAAGTTATCTTTGATAATAATACAGATAAGATCTTTGGAAGTTATTATCTCTTTCCTATTGTCATAGAGTAAGTAGTTACCAGTAATAGAGTGACAGACACGTAGAGACGCATAAAATATCAAAAAAGTCGAGTAAGTCTAGATGGCACCTATATCGAATACGATTATGAGTTGCTATTAAAAATCCGTCAAAGGCGCCTAAGTCGATTATGAGTTGCTATTAAAAATCCGTCAAACTCAAAGGTCGCTGTAGTCGAATACCAGTCAGTTAATTCGTATCATACACAATAGATGGCGCAAAACTGAAGTTTCTAATATCTAGTGTCGGCCGCCCGTTTTTAATAATTTTCATCGGAGTGCTTACTGTTTACTGTGGATAGAATTTTGTATATTTGCTTTGTGCATTTCTATAATGTTGTGCATTTCGTCGGGCAGGCAAGACACGTCATAGACCTAAAAAGTTGTCACTGCGCTCACAATAAAGAAACGCCTGTTCTAATCTCCAGTTCTTTCTAATTTTTTTTTATAATTACAAAACATACTTACATTCCGTTTACATTACATTTTTGCACCACCAGTGGTTCAAGCCGGTGGTGCCATGGGCCCTAAACGCTTACATTCGAACACCAAAAAGCGAGAAGCAACTGCAGAACTATACCAGTGCCTTCTGAATGTATTTTTACTTCTTGTAGTAGATTATTTTTTCTTTGTATAAATATGGATATATGGAAAATGGGTATAAATATTTTTTAAATACATTTATAGGTTTTATTTTGATTTTAACTTTTTTATTTATGATAATTTTCTTTGTTTTTGGAGCTTTTGTGTATTATGTTTGTTGTATATTTCAATCACATGTCAATTAGAATTGTATATTTATAAAAAGAAATATAAATAGTTTGATTAGCCAGTTAGTTATTACAACATACTCCCCCGTAATCAAAATAAAATTATAAACATAAACCCATTCCTTTTATACAATTCTGATGCTTAATGCGCGCCAATGGCTTAGTAAGCACATCAGCCCACATATCTATAGTAGGAAATATATATAACATTAATAATATTATTAGTTAATAAATCCCTTATATAGTGAAATTTTGTATCTATATGCTTGGTTCTGTTGTGATGAACTGGATTCAATGCCAACTTCTGGGCAGATTGTGAATCATTATAAATAGATATAACATTAGACTCACTAGTAAGTTCACGCATTAATCGCTTCAGAAACTGAGCTTCTCTACCCGCACTCGATAAGCTTATATACTCCTCTTCACTAGACGATAGGGCAACGGTATGTTGTATTATTCAATCACATGTCAATTAGAATTGTATATTTATAAAAAGAAATATAAATAGTTTGATTAGCCAGTTAGTCATTACAACAATGTTTTGTTTAGTAAGAGCGTAACCTCACCATCGGCTCTAACGGAAGACCAGCGCATTTTTACAACCTGCATTATGCTGAGCTTGATTTGAGGCTGGGGACGTTTGTGTTTGTGTTATGTTACTTATGTATGTTTTATATGTCCTTTCCTATAAAAATAAAATCTTATTTTATTCTTTCTATTCTGTTAATGTGAAAGTAACTGTCTGTTTGTTACCTTTTTACGCCTACTCAACCGATCATCATGAATTTTTGCATACATTGTCAGGGATACCGGAAAGGACATTTATTATGGTATGGTACCTACCTATTCGTCCATAAAATTGTCCCGCGCCGCTGTTCTACATATGTGTGAAGACATGTGTAAGTAGAATGTATGTATATGTTCATACATTATAGTGAAAAATATATTTATAAAAAACTAGCTGTTGCACACGACTTTGCCCACGTAACTTTATAAAATATAGCCTGTTACTCGCTGATAGCGTAGCTTTATATATGTGATTTATTTTTAAATCGGTCCAGTAATTTTTGAGTTTATTCATTACAAACATACAAAATTAGTATTGAAGTATAGATATAATATACAAAATAAGAGAATCACTCGCCTGCAAAAAAAAACTTAAAAATTTTTAATAGGTAAAATTTTTATTGAAGGCCCTAAGAAACCCAAAAAAAAAAAAACATTAAAATCCATTCATTCCGAAAGGTAAAACGCCTATTGGTGCTCTCATGGGCTCATCTCGGTATGTCGGACGTATCAAGTACTGTCGAGGTCTTCTTCTGAAACAACGAGAATATTATGGGCATATATATGAGAGAGCTAACCATTAGCGGAGCTAACACAATACATAGCAGGAGTTTTTTATAGATTGTAGTACTTCAGGGCAAAGTCTTTGATGCACATGACAATTGAAAGAAAGTTTATATTGTGGAGGAGGTCGAATATTTTGATTTATAAACAATGCCTGACAATATTAATAAATAAGTAATTAAAATTCTGATTTTAAAATAAGTAATTAATTAGTATGTTAATTTTGACACTTTCCATTAATTCATGCATATTTTGAACTTATGTTGCATGTATATAAATAATAGATTACATGAATACTAAAGTCAATCTTTTAATTTATATTTAATAAACTATAAATAACGGTATAAGTCTAATTATTTTAAAAAAACTAAGCTTAATTCCAAATGCCATTTAAATTGTATAAAATGTGATTATGAAGTTTCCGTTACATAGAAACCTAATTCATCTTATGAACTTTCTTTCCTACTTGTTTAAATAAATAAATATTATAACACATTACTTATTCATTTAAGGCATGTTACCAATATAAATAAAATGTTACTTGAGTCGCATTTGGTAAATACAGCATACAGAAAATGTTCCAGTATATCCTAAAGATAGATCACCTTGCTGCCTGTATAGTTTTTGTAGTCCATTTTCTTTATTTGTCGTTAATTTTTTTATTTTCTTAGCATTTTCTCAGTTGAGCAAAGACGGATGAGTCTTCATATCCAACGAAATTTATAATATTGGACTCAATGCAAGCCTATGAAAAGGTATTTTGTGGTGTCTGTACCAATAATGCAGGCCTGAAATATTCCAAACTTTATGTTATTTCGTTGCCTTGGGGCCTAATGTAATGATGATTGCCGTAAATTATGACTACAAAACACTAATAAATACCCAGATTAAAAAAATAATAAAACATAATACACAAAACACTTTGATAATTGATTGATGTTCGACTGTCGTGATAAATAAATAAAGTGACGTTGACAGTTGACTGACTCGACAAATGTTCGGTATTGCCCTATCTATAAAAAATTCTTCCCTAAACATATTTTGCTGAAATATTTATTGTAGGTATTTCTATTTCGAAAATAAAATTGTAATATTACGCCATATAATCCGAGGTCGTTACAATAATTATTTTTAATAATTATATACCTAAATAAATTTATACAAATATCAAACCACAACCAAAGTAACTTGAAAACCAGTCGAAAACTATTATTTTGTGTCTGTGACATTTCTAAATGAATAATTTGATTGAAAAGGCATAAAAAATTATTTACAATACACGAAAGATAACGAAAAACGGATTTTTGTTGCAATGTATTTTCCCTAAATTTCTTGCTAAAATTCATGCAGTTAGCAACACAGGTGTCCGTCTAGTCTTCGAAAGAATACTGGAAGAATATTGTAAATTGTAAGTATGTGAAGAGTGGAATAGTGCATCTTTCGCTATCTCGCTCTAACTACAGCAATTGATGTTGAATAGTGGCAACAATGCGCGGATGGCGAATTGCGAACTGGCAACGTACTTGCTCTTTGCTGCAAAGAGAATATAATCACTGCGTTCTACTTTGCTGTACCACGTGATCGTAGTTGTTAATCATTAACTGTCAAAAAATTACAGACGTTCCGTTCCAACTTTTCCAATACTTAATATAAATAATATAAATTAGTTAAATTGTTTATATATAATAAAATATTAATAATAATGAAGTTAAGTTTTATCATTATTATGTTAGTTCCTTTATACGCCGCGTCGATTCTCTTTCCGCATGATATATATGATTGTTATATGGCGACATCTTGTGAGCCAGAAAGAGTTAAAAATAGTATCAATAAGAATAACATCATTTAACATCAAATTCGACATTATTAGCGACATCAAGTGAGCCAGAAAGAAAATAATAAGGAGTTTCATGTTTAAACGGTGTTCGCCTCTCTATTACTGGTTAAGTAACTATTTACTCTATGCTATTGTTAATAAAAACTTAATTAATGACGGAGAGGATAGATATATAAAAATAATTGATGGCGGAGAGGATAGATGGCGCCACTGGTAGCATTTAATGTTTAATTGAACATCTTTCTATTGTTTATAAATGTTGAACGATATTAGCGCTAAATCATATTTTCTTCTTTAGATGTTGCTAATGATGGCTAGATGGCGCTAGTGGTTTGTTAAAAGCACTTAGAACGCAAAGTCCATCTAGCTGTCGCTGTGCATTGTGTGAGCGCGGTATAATTATGTCTTATGTATGTCACAAATATGTATAGGAATCAATTAAATAAATCGAGATCAGTCACCAGATGTAAAAGCACCGTGTTTTATTAGTGACAGTCCCACCGGTGTTCTTTATATCAACGGCGAGTACACGCGCAATTGTACAATAAAAAAAAATTGATAGCGGAGAGAATAGATGGCGCCACTGGTCGGATTAAATGTTTAATTATCTTTCCTATTGTTTATACATATAGAAATAATTGATGGCGGAGAAGATAGATAGCGCCACTGGTAACATTTAATGTTTAATTGAACATCTTTCTATTGTTTATAAAAAAAATATTGATAGCGGAGAGAATAGATGGCGCCACTGGTCGGATTAAATGTTTAATTATCTTTCCTATTGTTTATACATATAAAAATAATTGATGGCGGAGAAGATAGATGGCGCCACTGGTAGCATTTAATGTTTAATTAAACATCTTTCTATTGTTTATAAAAAAAATATTGATAGCGGAGAGAATAGATGGCGCCACTGGTCGGATTAAATGTTTAATTATCTTTCCTATTGTTTATACATCCTCTTGGAAACAAACGAAACAGGTGTTTTGCTCTTATTTTTAAGTTCAAATGTAAAAATTAAAGACAGATTTCTATCACCGGAGCTAATGGTTTTTAAACTTTTTAAACTAGCTTTTGCCTGCGACTTCGTCTGCGGTTCTATTATTCAGTCTACTGCTCATATTATATTTTTGTCAGGCATTGAATATTTCATTTTTATATTTAAATATTGTTTATAAATTGTTGATACTTGGTTAAAAAAAAACTTCAAATTAATATTAAAAATATATATTTTTTACTGCTTTATTTTTCTTAAGTAAATATAATATCACTTCACTTTGCATACCATTAAAATCAATTTTATTTTATTGTATTTCGTGTTTATTGCTATAAATTATTATTATTAATAATAAATATACTAAGTACGTTTTATATTATTGTTCATATAATTATAAACTATAGTTACATAGGCTATAAATTATAAATAAATCTAATACAATTAATACAAATTAAACTATACGATGAAAATTAGAAAAGGCAAGCATTGAAAAAAAAAATTTAAAAAATTCTCTAGCGATTTAATTACTTAGAAACCGAAACTAGATTAAATTCTTTATTTTATTTTTTTGACTATATGGAAGCACAAAGAACTTTTCAGAATCAAAGTATTATGAAGTTATGTATTAAAACCCTGTAATTAATAGTTTTTAAAAAACCATTAGAAAAATAAAAACATTCGATAAGATGGAATGTTTTTTAATAATAATAATTTTAATTATAATTTTGGCAGTGGTTGCTATAGCCAAAGATAATCGAATTAAAAGAGATATATAGTTTAAAAGATACATTACAGAATTAATCGAATTACCTACTTTAAAATTTTTCAAAATTCAATTCAAAATTTAATAATTTTATTTATATTCAAAATAAATAATCGATACCAAAAGTAATGTTAAGTGGTACTGTTTTTTTTAAATAAAATATGAGTGGCATTCCGATAAATAATTTCAATAAAATAGGTACACCTTTAAAACTTAAGTATTTTTATATTAATTAATACATTTTTATGAAGAAAAATACAGAGAAATTTATAAGAAAATGAAAAAGATCAGAATTTGTGATACATGCAGAATTGATTTTATATGACAATTAAAAAGTTCAAGATTTTTCTTTTACATTTTTCTTATTGTCCTTATTTTATGTTAAACTTTCTTAAACATAAAATCATTTTAAAAATTTATTTATTTTTTCAGAATATTTTCTTTTTAATATCACAAAAAAAATAAGAAAAAATTTTCAATAAAAATGCAGCGTAAACGTTAGACTAGAGTGTCGTTGCCCTGTTGCGTGTTTTAATCGCGCGACATTTAGTCGCACGTCATTTTAGTCGCACGACATTTAGTCGCACGTCACAACGCGTCGTGCTCCTTGAGTAGATAGTGTCCTATAAGTCGTTTCTGAATATCGGTCACGCCGCCATATATTTGAGTCCCACGGGCATCTCTAAACAACACACAATCATTATACATTATGTCATGTTATGTGAATAAACATATTAATATGTTCCAATAACTATTTTAGTAACCGATAAAAATACAGGTTAATTTTTTTATCGCATCTGGAGGGAAAGTATGTACTCTAAAATAAATGTAATTATAGCAAATTTTACTCAAAGGAAACATTCCTTAATTTTTAAGACGCAAAACTGAATTTAAAGATTTTTGAAATTGTAAAATACAAAATGTGATGTGGGATATGGTAAGAAAATGTCGGTATGGTAAGAAAATGTGTGATATGGTAAGAAAATGAAGGATAAGAAATAGTGACATATGGTACGAAAATGTGATATATGGTAAAAAAATTATATCTTGATTGAAAATGTGGGAAATGTAGGATATTTTAAGAAAATGTGGGGTAGGGTAAATATGGTTACAAAATATAGGGTAAGGTAAATAAATGTGGAATATTTTAAGAAATTGTGGGGCAGGATAAGAAAATGTGAAATATGGTAAGAAAATAATTGTGGGTTGGGTAGTGGTGTTGGTGTGTCACCTGAAGTGTCGCTCGGCGTCGTAGTCGGTGGAGAGTCCGCGGCCGCCGAGTATCTGCACGCAGTGGTCGGCGACGGCGGCCGCGTTGCGCCCGGCGACGTACTTGGCCATCGCGCTGTTCTTGGTGGTGACGTGCGTCGCCGCGCGGTACGTCAGCATCCGCGCCGACTCGATCAGAATCGCCATCTCCGTCAGACGGTCCTTCACGGACGGCAGCCGCGTCAGGCTCTTGCCGAACGCGACGCGCTCCTTCGCGTACCTAACGCATTTTGCACTTTAGTTGATATACAACATGTTTAGGGCGCTTGCTTTAGGTCTCTGTTCTAGGGTTCCTTATTCAATTCCCGACAGGGTCAACTATGGACATCAACTTTTCAAAGTGCTCAAGTTTCAAGCTTCAAGCTCTGCTCTGGATCTGTCATTTGGGCAGCGCATTTGGTTCTCAGTAAGGGGGTGGGACCTTACTGAGAACCACCGTGAAATAACAGCATGTGTGCTGTTGTGTTTCGGTGAGTGAATAATCCTAATATATCCTAATATAACCGGTGGCGTTGCTTGTGTTATGGGAGATGGTACCCTCAGTCTGTCTGTCGACCTTAACATAATAGAAAACAACTCAAATACGGAACTGAGAAGTAATGTTATACTAATTTAGCACACGTTTGCCAACTCACCCAATGGCCGTATCGAGGGCCGCCTGCGCTATGCCCACGGCGTGGGCCGAGACGCCCACTCGCGCCTGGTCCAGCTGCTCCATGGCCAGTCGGAAGCCGTCGCCAGGCTCGCCCACCACGTGACTGTTGGGCACTCGCACCTCGCCCAGCGTCACGTCGCACGCCGTCACGGCCCTGTGGCAAGCGCTTAACATCTCATTCACATACTCCAAAGTGTAAGGGATCAAAGTTAATTTCAAAATAGAGCGCAACTTAAATCGGGGCAGTGGGGGGGAGCCCCCTAGATCGCCTCTAATTTTATGTTTACGATTTGCCTACACATGAGCCGATCAAGGGAGCAATCTAGGGGTTTACCCACTGCTGCCCGGATATTGCCATCGATTTTAGGGTCGTGTGTAGGCGCTTTTAGAAAGAGATAAAGCGATCTTACGGCCAATACCGTACGACTGTAGTAATTTCGAGAGTCGAAATTCTAGAAAAAGACGACGAATCTATTGGCCACACAATAGATTCGTCTTTCTTTAACTTGTCCCTTAACCTTAATCCTATCAAGTTCAACAGCGCAATCCAATAGTAACCACTTACCATCTATAATTAGAAATTATAAACTAACCCCCCGACTATCTATTGAGCTCAAAAACGTTCTATTGAGACCTAAAATTTGCTGTAAGTTGCTGACGAGTTGAGAATACCGCAGATTACTTGACGCTGTACACCAAATTTCAATGCCCCACAATTAATAAAGAAAAAATTATATAAATAATAATATCTTTTTAAATACCTAACACCAATCACCGGTTCCTTTTTGCCTCTGAAAACTCCTTCGGCATCCAACGGAACCAGGAAACCTGAAAAATGCATTTCAAAATGCCTTCAGCTCAAAATAATTCTTACTTACTTACTAGGTAAATACAATCTAATAAACAATCATATGCCAAAAGGTGTTAACTGGTATCAGCGTCATCTAGTGTCATTCTCGAGACAATCGAAGGCGGAGTTTCAAAATGATACAAAAAATTATCTGTCATTTGTATGGGACAGCCTGTCCAGTGGTATATATTACAGGACAGGTCAGTGGTCTCGTGCCTTCCTTAGTAGATATTGTATGGTCTTAATTTCTTATACAAACAAAGTAGCTAGGATGAAGTACTCACACATAAGTCCTTTGTGCCTGAGAGACGGATCGAAGGTGGCGAAGACCGCCATCGCTGATCCCTCGATGGCTGATGTCACCCAACTCTTCCTGCCGTTCAATATCCAATGGTCACCGTCGGGGGTGGCCGTCGTCTTGATGCTTGCCACGTCGCTACCGGCACCTGGTTTCATTCATCATTTTCTAGCGATAAAGTATGGCAGGTGGATAAAGTTGACAGTCCAATATTTGGTAAGCTAAGAATCTTGACTTAAAACCGTATTTGGTTTCAATTAGAGATCATGTTAGTACAATGTTAAGAAAATGTTCCAATAAATTGAAATTGAAAAAAAAAAATGAGCCTTCGTGGGACGTCCGGAGATGTGAAACTGTATATGCATGAAAGCTTGATTTTATTAAAGGCAACTTAATCTAACTATATAGCTATAGGTATTATAGCTATAGGTATACTAGCTTGGTTAAAGTTCCGCCAAAGTTTTGGCCCAAGTGTGGCCAAATGTGTGCCTATCTACATTTTTTCATCTTTATCTAGTCAAAAGACAGCAATATATAATTCAAGATAATTTTGCAGGTACCTGGTTCACTTAAGGCGAAACAACCGATAGATCCCTTCGTGAAATCCCTCAAGAACATCTCCTTTTGCTCCGGAGTACCTTTCTCGTTGACTAAATTTGCATAGAGGAAGTTGTGGATGGTCACTAGCATGCCGGTGCTGGCGCAACCGCGAGATAACTCCTCCACGGCCAAGGCCACCGACAGATAGTCTAGACCTAGGCCACCGTACTCCTCCGAGACAGAGGCGCCCATAAGACCTAGCTTTGTTAGTCTTTTAATCTGAAAACGTTTAAAGGCATAATATATTGAAATGAAATATTCGATGAAAAATATTAGTAAAACGATACTAATTTTATTTTCGATATTAACTAAACCCGACTGTTTCGTAAACAAGCCGTTTTAATTTGGAAGCTAATAAAAAAATCATTAGCCCAATTCAACTGTCTTAAAAACTTGTTTTTGGTTATATTTATAAGCTGAATTATCTTGTGGTGTGCCAGGTTATCGAACCCATTAATTGAACTATACTTGGATTAATGCTTTCTTTCTCCTAAGAATCTTTGAGATAAGATAAAACTGCAATACTTTGAGTATTTGTATATATTCAATAACGTTGAGCGTTGAGAGTTGCACTTTTACTAGTATTTGACTATATACAAGAAAAACAGTAATTGATTAATATTATCGTAGATAGGACCCACAATTTTAACGATGACAAAAACTATTATAAAAACCCCTTTAAAACCACATAAAAAGTGTCATGTGTTTGACTAACCAGTAAATACGATGGCGAATTGATAAGGAACAACTTATCTTATTGTCAGTCAAGTCACATTGTGTGTGTAAAATATTATTTAGGACATAAATTGAAGTTTAAAAATCTTATTTAATTTATGTGTCAAACTTAAATAGATATGTAGTTCAATTATTACCAATAATTTATCGCGTCCACAATTAACTTAATTAAAATAAAGTATTAAGAAAATACATAACCCACAAGAAAATACTAGGGAAAGAAAGATTAATGTGAAGATTAATATGAACTATGAATATGATGAAAATATTTACTGTCTATAAAAATATTTTTTATCTAATAAGCCCCCCTTATTTTGCTTTGCACGAATGCAGCAATTTAAGAATATGACTAATCAAGAATCTGACCAAATACGAATCTGTCCAAAAACTAATCTGTCTAGTAGTAGTGGTAGGGGCACACTGCGTTTCGCAGTCATTTGGGCAGCCCGTCTGGCGGCAGTAACCACCACCTTACAGAATACCACCGTGAAATAATAGCATTTGTGCTGTTGTGTTTCGGTGAGTGAGTAAGGGATGCCAGAGCCCATTACCCCATCCCTCCCTTATCCCTTATCCTTAATCCTTCTATGGTCGACAGCGCACTTGTAGCACTTATGGCGTTGCTTGTGTTATAGGCGACGGTAGCCATCTACCATCAAGTGGACCGTCAGCCTGTCTGTCGACCTTGACATAAAAAAAATATTGACATAAATAAATAAATCTTAATAAGAATCTTACTAGGACTTCAATGCTTAAGAAGAAAAGAAAAAAAACCAATTGGATCTTTTTTAATGTTAACTTCGACAGACAGGTTAACGGTCTACTTGAAGGTAGGTGGCTACCGTAGCCAACGCCACAGGTGCTGTAAAATTAAGGAATTAGGAATAATTTAAAAGAAATAACTCTATTATTACCTGTTCAAAAGGAAATCTCCCTTGCAGGTCAAGTTTGGATGCGTTGGGCTTGAGGTGTTCATCACTAAATTTCTTTGCCAACTGTTGAATTTCCGCTTGCTGCTCGTTCAACTTGGTTGTGAATGTTCGAGATTGGGCTGGCAATGTTTTCTTCACACATTGCAATGAATTTACTGAAACATAATTCGAAAATACTAAATGAGTAGTTTCAAAAGAACAAACATAGGTACAAATGTATATTATTAGTATAGATAGAAAATTAAATTACATAAGTCTAAACTTTGGCTGTCACAGGCCCAGGTTACTTAAAATGAAAAGAATAAGAACCCATACATACACACATGTATGAATGGGTTATATAACAATAACAATATAAGGATTAAAAATATAAAATTTACATTAAAGCAATATTTTATAAATTGTAAATAATAGGATACTTATAGTTAGATTTTAGTAAGAATTTACAAATGGTAACACAAGATTAAACCTCAGCGGTTTTTAGTGTTCTAATTTAAATTTACATGTATTATATTATTAGCTTTAAAATTGTTAAAATTATAAATAAATAAAAAAAACACATATTGTGGAATGAGATAGGAGTTCAATCATTCCATTTGTTAATAAGGAACAGACCAACCATTCATAATTTATAGCTAAACTAGCTGTTGCCCGCGACTTCTTCCACATTAATATTCAAAATGTCATATAGCCTAAAGCCATTCTCAATAAAGGATTTTGGACTATCCAATACAAAAAGACTTTTTCAATTTGAACCAGTACTTCCTGAGATTAGTGCATTTAACAAAACAAACAAACGCTTCAGCTTTATATAATAGTATTATAGTAGTCACTTTTTATTTGAACTCTACTAATGGACATAATTTAAGCCATCATTAACTGATGAAACCGAGGTAAAATTAGTTAAATTAGAAAATTAATATTTTTTGTGAAAAAAAAAAAGCATATTTTCCCAACATAATCCTTTGTAACAAATTAAAAAATAAAATTAATGCTAAGTAATTTTATGCTAAAATTTACTTACTTGCAAATTTGGAAGACTTTATTAGTGTAGTAGTTGCCATGTTTTTAATAAAAAAAATTATCACAATCAAAATGAATTTGTCGATCTGATATTAAAAAAAACAGTTGACATTAACACGCGATAAACGGCACAATATGATAATTCATCAAGGTCAGTGACATACAAAATGTTTTATCACTGTGAGCAACTGAGCACCACCCACCTCCTGTAATGTGAGCGGTTTAACTAACTATATTACTGGTTTGGTTTTGCTTGTTTTATCTCTTGAATTGGTATCGCTTGTCTTTACGGAGTCGAGCCGGCTCAAGCAAGGCACGTACACGTAAACAATAAACAGAACAAGCACTTTTAAAGACAGACACAGTTATTCGACTCTATTTCCAGTATCGATACATAATTTCCAGTCGACTTTCGCCGCGTTTCTTGATTGGAAACCTATAATTAACTTATAACAATAATTTAATTTTTATATTTGATTACAATGTATGTGCATAATATAACAATAATATTATCTATCGGCTACAAATAATATTTTTAATATATGGATTTACGAATAAAGTTAGCAGTTAAGCACAGTAGGTATTATAGTATGTAGCGTTAATTTAAATTCAATCTAATTAATTAACACTGATAAACAATGCCAATGAATAATAACCAAACAGAGAAACACAGAATAAAAATAATTAATTACAAAATTTCAAATTACAATATCCTTTTCAAAACGTACTTTGGTAATGTACGTCAAATTGGATTGACAATGACATTGATGTTTCTTACAGCTGACAGTTCATTGGATGGTACGTTTTAATACTACTTATGTATATAAAAATTACTGTAATAATTTATTATATTTATTGGTATTTATTTTAAAGTATAATTATTTGTTTTTTATGTATCCAGCGAAATTAAAAATGACACAAATTATAATCATTTATAAAAGGATTTTTTTATTCTTATTAGATTGGAATGTACATTAAATATAATTCAAACAAAAAATTATCGGAAATTCAGAACATTTATTTAACTGTTTACTGTTTCTTATCTAATCTGTCGCCCATTGCAGAATTATCAGCTGTCGATGTCAATCCATTACTTATACTATTTGATTTGTTTATTTCTATTGAATCAGGCTCAAATCTCAATTTTATTGTATTATTTATTTAATATTTAACACTATAAAAATTATCTATACCAAAGAATTATATTTGCGTTTGTAAACTTCACAATCTGCTAAAAATGGTCTGAAAATGCATTTTATTGTAACAGTGATATTCATTACAATTAGTGTTGTTACATTTTAATAGTTACATTGTCTTATCGGGGCGGCAGTGTTGTTGATGATGTGAATTGCTAGAGTAAATAATGTACGTATTTTTTTTATCGAATAAGCAGTAATTAATTACGATATTATATAAAGTTTTGTAGTGTTTCCTTTATGCGTAGAAACGTTGAAGATGACTTCTCTTTTTGATCAATACGAGCAAGCCTCGCAAGTTACGCAGCGTGCGAAACCAGTTGCAGAGCCAATGACTTCTTCGGGTTACATAAATATGCAGTTAAAGGACAATGCACCAATGTTTTCAAAGCAAAAAATGAACCTGGTACCGTCAGATCTGATAACTCATGTAGCCGTCGCCAGTGATTACTTGGTCTTGGCGATGGCTAATGGAAGACTTTTTAGAATGGATTTGAAGAACCCTGATGTCCAGGATGGTATGTAATATTATATTTCTACACTAATATTATAAAGAGGTAAAGTTTGTTTGTTTGTATACCTTTAAGAGGCAATAAACTAATAGAATAGAGTTTCAGTTAAACAAAAAAATGAATATAAAAAATGGTTAAATTGAAGTTGCATAGTTGGCTACAGATGCCAATAACACAAGCAATGCCACAGGGCACTGCAAATGTACTGCCAACCATAGTAGGATTAAGCCCCTTTTTGTTGTAATAAATAATATACTAATAAGTAATGGCTCTTACAGAAGGCCACAGTGAAATAACAGCATGTGTGCTTTGCATTTCAGTGAGTGAATAAGGGATGCCAAAGCCTATTCTTAACGTCAGCATCCCACTTGGAGCACATGTGGAGTTGATTGTGTTGATGGTAGCCACCTACAATCAAGTGATATGTCAGCCTGGCTGTCGACATTAATATAAAAAATATATTTATTTACAGAGATACATTATACAAAATTCGTTCAACCAAACAGCAAACTGACTGGCATTTTTCTTGATCCCCTCGGCTATCACCTGTTGATGTCTTTCTCACCAAGAAACAATAAGGATGGCAATCCAGAGCTGTTGTACTTGAACAGAAAGTCTACGAAACCAAAGTCCATGTCCAAATCTAGGAACTATGAGGTGACAGAAGTCGGTTGGAATTATGAAAATACATCCGAGAATAGTACAGGATTAATATTGTTGGGCACATCTCAAGGTCATCTTCTGGAGACTGAAATGGAAGCCGACAACGATAAAATGTTTACCAGCAGCCAGCAATATTGGCGAGAGGTAAGAATGAAAGACTGTTTGAATAATCACTGTATTTTAGGTCTCTTTAGTGACACTAACATAGGTTTCATAGATTAGAAGCAATTGTAAGTAAAAAATTGTCATGTCACCTATTTATTTTCTTGGCACACATGTTATCTGTATCTATAAACATAAAGGTCTTTATAGATATCTAAACTATTACCATAGTTTTTATTTTTTTTATTTTAATATAGTTATCGTGCAATCAGTCCTTCCGACTATGAGCAGATGTGTGGATAGACTATCATTCTTGAGGAGATATTCCCCAATAGGAACATCCTCCATATTAATATATTAGTCAGTGGCGCCGAGTTGCAGGGTTCTGCGCCGTTTCAGGCGATTCAGACAGTCAGGCAATGTGAGCTGGACAGCGAGCTGGTTAGGATGATTGTCCAGTCTTATTTTGTATTTGCTTACGAATTCCTTTATTTCACTCTTAACTGTTGGCACGCTCAGGTATTCGTGTACTTCACTGTTTCTGATGAACCAGGGTGCATTACTAATTTGCTTGAGAATGCAGTTCTGAGCTCTTTGAATTTTATTTATGTTTGAATCGCAGCAGGCTCCCCATAACTGAATCCCATAGGTCCAGACTGGTTTTATGACAGCCTTGTAGATTAGGAGCTTATTATCCAGCGATAGTTTTGAATTTCTACCTAGGAGCCAGTAGAGACCCTTATATTTGAGGTTGATCTCTTTGCGTTTTGTTTCAACGTGTTTTTGCCATGTCAGTCTTCGGTCCAAGTGTAGGCCGAGGTATTTAACTGTTGCACTCTGAGGCAACTCCCTACCACTAAAGTTAACAAGAGGACAAGTTTCTCTTCGCAGTGTGAAGGTGACTTGCACTGATTTATTAGTACTAACTTTTATACGCCACTTGTCAAACCAGCTGCTTATTTCATTGAGGCTTTGTTGAAGTTTCGTCGTGGCATCTGCAGGGTCTTTACTAGAGGCTAATACTGCTGTATCATCTGCATATGTAGCAATAGTAACTCCTGGTGTTAATGGCAGATCTGAAGTGTATATAGTGTACAAAACCGGGCCAAGAACGGAGCCCTGTGGCACACCAGCAAGTATCTCATGAAAACCTGATGAGCAGTCGTCCTCTTTGACTTGGAATATTCTATTTGTGAGATATGATTCTAGTATTACCATAGATGTAGAAATAGTTATACTATTATATATCAATATCTATACTAATTAATAAAGTTGAATATCTCTGGAACTAGTATTCACATTTGAAAATTTCTTTTGGGTTTTGATCGCCCAATTTTTAAATGAAACTATTCAACATCACGCTACTTACATAAAACAAGATAAAGCTCCTTACCTAAAACTACATAAAAAATATTATACAAATGTAATTATTATTAATTCTGTTACACTAGCTGCCAAACTACCTTCCACTTTATGGAGGGAGGGAAATTGATGGATTGGTTGGTAACATAACTTAAAATATTTTTATTATATTTACGCTGATTTTTATATTTCTTGTAAATTGTCAAACTTATTTTTTCCAGATATTTCACTTGGATAAGGGTGCTGACACCCCGATTACGGGTGTCCAGTACCATCGAATAAAAAACACAAATAAGTACTTCATTTTTGTGACCACACCGACGAGGTTGTACCAGTTTTCTGGGTCCGCAGTCGCTACAGACGACAAGTTATCCCTGCTCCCATTATTTCATCGATACCTTACCATTCCCGAGACTGGATTTCAGGAAATTCCGTCCACTTTGAAGTATTCTAAACTACAGTTCTATTTTGACAAGAACAATGTGCCCAGAACTTGTGCTTGGCTGACAGAACCGGGAATTTTCTATGCACAGGTTGGTTTAATAGAATTCCTAGTAGTTATATTTAAGTTACATTGATGTAACTGCTATTTAGGAAAAATTTATTCCCATGTTGGTGTGAGCTGAACCTTATACCCATTTTTACCAATAGATATTTTAAATGAAGTGGTTCATTCATGAAAAAGATATTTTCTAATATAAAAAACCTTAATGAAAATATTACACAAAAATATATACTTATTTCAATTACTTTAATGAATATTATTTACCCAAACAAAATTGACTACAAAATTTTTTTACAGCTGGATCCAACTTCCCAGGAGAATTCCAATTCGGAGCTCACACAAGCGGAACTCATCAATTATCCCCCGGAGTGCGGAACGCCTCTCGCGTTTGTTTTGACTGAATTTCACACTTTACTTATGTACTCGGACCGAATCAGAGCTGTCTCTCTCCTGAATCATGAGCTGGTCTGCGAGGACTTTTACTCCGAAGCCCACGGCAAGCTGAAGAATATCGTCAAGGATCCTATGAAGAAATCCATTTGGGCAGTCACCGACAAAGCCTTGTTCAGATACAAAGTAGTCAGAGAGGAGAGGAACGTCTGGAGAATATACACGGACAAGGAACAGTTCAATCTGGCCAAGGAATATTGCGACAACAATCCAGCCTTCATAGACATAATCAATGTTAAACAAGCAGAGATGCTTTTCGCCAAGGGACTGTACGAGAAGAGTGCGGAAATTTACGCGGAGACCCAGAGCAGTTTTGAAACTGTTTGCTTGAAATTCTTGGAGGCTGATAAACTCGACGCCCTGAAAATATACTTGAATAGGAGACTGGAAGCTCTCAAGGACGATGAGAAGACTTTGATATCCATGATAGTAATATGGATGACAGAGCTGTACCTTTCACAGTTGGGACTCTTGAGACGTTCGGGTAAAGAGGACAGCGAATATTACCTTCAATTGCAAAGCGACTTTGACGTGTTTCTAGTTCAGCCAAAAGTCTCGAAGTGTATGCAACACGTGAAGACTGTTATCTACGACCTAATGTCTTCCCACGGCGACCAACAGAACCTAATAAAGTTGACGATTCTGAACGAAGACTACGAGAATGTTGTCGCCCAAAATATTTACAAAAAAAGTTACTTGGAAGCGTTGAATACGTTGCAAACGTTGAAGAAACCTGAATTGTTCTACCAGTTCACTCCGGTTCTAATGGAGGAAGCTCCGAAGCACACAGTGAACGCTTTGATATCCCAAGGTCCTAAACTCAGCCCCTCAAAGCTGATCCCAGCTTTTCTGTCCTGCGAGAACGACGAAGCTCACACCTCTGAAATCGTGCGCTATTTGGAGTTCATGTTGCAGAATTTCAACGTAAAAGACAAGGCGATACATAATTATTTGTTGACCCTATACGCGGAGAACGATCAAAACGCTCTCATGAGATATCTGTCGAGACAGGGACAGGACTTGTCCATGGTCAACTATGACGTCCATTACGCTTTGAGGTGGGTTATCTTTGATTTGATTTCAAGAAGAAGACATTTTTTTCTTTCCTCTTTTCCGAAGGCATTCAGGGTGATGCTTGTCTGAAATACTCTGATCACTCTTATCGCCCTTTGTTTTGTTTTTGATGCATTTCTTTTGATTTTCCTTTAATATTATAATAGTCCTTCGCTTTTTGTACCATCTATACTATTAATTATAAAGAGGTAAAGTTGTAGGAGGTAACTTTCGAAACTACTCATCCGATTTAAGTTTAAAAAAATGAAAAAATATTCTCGTTTACGACTTTATTATGAATGTATAGATATATATGAAACTAGAGACCCGCTGCCGGCTTTGCCCGGGGTGAAATTTTTATATATACAAACCTTCCCCGTCTATCCCTCTTTTCATAATTATGTTGAAAATCAAACTATAAACTTTTTGAAGCATACAAAAAAAAATACTTAACATTTTTATATATAACTAACTGCTGCCCGCGACTTCGCCCGCGTAACTTTTTTAAATTATATACTAAAAATCTTCCATTTGTAAAAAAAGCATGAAAATCGGTACAGTAGTTTTTGAGTTTATCGCGAACAGACAGACAGACGCGGCGGAGTACTTTTATAATATGTAAGGAAGGATAGCTGTTGCACGCGACTTTGCCCGCGTACCTTTATAACATATTATAGCCTACGTTACTCCCTGATAACGTCGTATATTTCTATATAGGTAAAAATATTTTGAAAAACGGTCCAGTAGTTTTTGAGTTTATTCATCACAAACATACAAATCTTCTCTCTTTATAATATTAGTATAGAGTTATTCCTACTAATATTATAAATGCGAAAGTTTGTAAGGATGTACATGGATGTTTGTTACTCTTTCACGCAAAAACTACTGACTCAATCATCATGAAATTTTGCATACACGTTGTCCGAGACACCAGAAAGGACATAGGGTACCTTTCATCGTTGAACGCGGACGAAGTCGCGGGCACCAGCAAGTAGATAAATAAATTTCCTTCTCACTTGTGTTTGGAATATTTTTTCCCATCGGACTGTTTGGATGTTTTGTGTAGGCTTTGTCGCGAGAAGAATCTGTCAGAAGCTTGCGTGAAGCTGTCTGCCCTGCTGGGCTTGTGGGAGGCAGCCGTGGAACTGGCCCTGAAGGTGGACCTGGCTCTGGCCAAGAGTGTGGCAGACATGCCAGACGACCACGACACGCAGAGGCAATTGTGGCTCAACATCGGTGACGATTTAAATTATTTTTTTTATCAATCTCAAAAATATTTATTTATCAATAGATGGATGTCATTATAAATTTAAATTTAACAGGGTTTTGGAAAAAAAAGCCAACATGACGATCCTGAGAAGAAACTCAGGATAGTTACTATTCTTTTTGTCATCTTTAAAATATAAAATTACAATAATTACACTTAATTATAAACAAAATAAAAGTATATAATAATAAACATAGTATGAGCTCCAGGCTTAAATAATCAGTGATTTTATAACAGCCTTTCGAGAGGACTTTGGTTTTCATGACACCTTTAAATTTATTTATAGACAAGTTGTACCTAATGTTGATGACTTTCTCAATTAAAAAGAAATATAATGATGTGTTAGCCGAGCACGTGATAACGAAGAACCAAGATCTGCAGGAGGCGATGAGCTTCCTCGGAGAATGTCCTCTCATCAAGATCGAGGACATTCTACCTTTTTTCAGCGACGTGGTCTCCATAGACCACTTCAGGGAGCCCATCTGTCAGTCGCTGCAGGTATACCATTTTTTTTTTTCTATTTTCTATAAGTATACTAAATTATATTTGTACAGTTTACTAGAAAATATTTTATTTATAAGTAATATTTTGATAATTAAATGAAATAAAAAAAATGTAGTGAAAAATTATCTAACAGCTTTTCCGTATCAAAATCTATTGCGTGATTTAGAAGGAGTTAGTGGCCATACATCATACCATGCAAAGGTAATGGCCAACTAAGTCTTAAGCAATGAATAAAAAACGATTTGTCGTTAACTCTTTCAGGAATACAACAATCAAATCGAAGAACTCAAGAGTGAAATGGAGGAGGCGACGCATTCAGCGGAATACGTGAGTACTCTTTCACTTTCAAGTTTTCAAAGTACATATATTACATACTTGTGACGGTAGGAAATCGAAATCAACCCACACTGACAGCCGGGAATCGAACCCGGGGCCCCTAAGGGTCAGCGCCGACGGACGGAGTGGCAGCGAAGAGACTAATTTAGTAACAATTTAAATTCAACCTAAAGTGCTCCTGAATACGACTCCTATGAGGTCGTAACTCGTACGCATAGCGCTATAAAAAGTGATTGCTACGGCGTGAATTAGCTCCGTTTGAATGTTTCAAAATTTTGATATATTTGAACTAGTGGGACTTTTTAGTCTCAGTAGTTCAATTACATTAATTAATTGAACTATCAAAAACTAAAAAATCTCATTAGTTCAATTTGCATTAATTAATTAATTCACTTTATGGTAGGTGCGCTCGTCCATCGCGTCGTTCCGCGGCCGAAGCGCCGCGGTGTCCCGCAGCGACGCCTGCTGCGCCTGCGGCCTAGCGCTGCTGCTGCGGCCCTTCTACCTGTTTCCCTGCGGCCACCGCTTCCACGCCGACTGCCTGCTGTCGGAGGTGGCGCCCACGCTGAGCGCCGGCCGCCGCAGCAAGCTCGCCGACATCCAGCGCCAGCTCAACGTGCTGCCCCGTCTCGAGTTGGCCGCCAACACGTCGAGCGGGCTGCCGTTGCGCGATCTGTTGCGCAACCAGTTGGACGACATAGTCGCCGGCGAGTGCCTCTACTGCGGCGACCACATGATCCACTGCATCGACAAGCCCTTTATCGCGGACGCGGACTGGGATCGCGTCATCAAGGAGTGGGAGTGATTCTCTCTCTGACTTTGGAAGTAGACAGATTAATGGAGACTTAATATATTACCTTTGTGTTATCATTTAAAGGAAATGGGATTTAATCGCTGTAAATAATTATCCTATGATCCTTTGGGAGCTAAGAGAAGTAAAAATTTACTCTAGGATCCCATGGGGAGCCAAAAGGCAAAATAATTATCCTAGAATCCCATAGGAGCTAAGCGGAGGGAAGCCCTTTCCCCAGAAATTATAATTAATAAATTAAATAATAATAGTAAGCTAAACAGATATGTCTAACTAACAATAGTTTTTCATAGTTGTTTTTATATTATAACATAATATATCAGGGTACATAACACTGGTCTTTATTTTTATATTATAACATCTTTATACATTATGGTTTCGCAATAAATAATGTAGTGAATAGAAGTTTGTCTGTAGCGAGATGCGCTCACGTTGGTTCTAATACATATAGAATGTAATATAGTAATGGTTAGGGAGCCCACGATGCTAAATGTGTAGTCACTCGAGCGTCGTGGGGACCTATTGGACTTTGAAGATTGGATGGTAAGAAGAAAAAAAGGTTATATGAAATCGTCAATTATTAAAATGCACACTTTTCAGCATGTAATTAATCTACCATAGCTTAATCTGACGCGCTCGAGTGACTCCAGAAATCCCCTCTTGGGCTCCCCAACCATAAAGGTGCAATAAACAATGCAGAGCCAGTCATCGTACAACACAAATGTTACCAGTATCGAGCGATTGTTCATAAACAAACGAAATACTTGCAATACAAACTACGCTAAAGTCATTAGAAGTAAACTTCTATTTTGACCAAAAGTTTTATTTATCCCTAGTCCACACTGAATCAAAATTGGCCTTATTCGGCGATCAAATTAAAAAAGGCACCTTTTCCTGCAACGGTATTGGAAAAATTAAAATTATTCATAATTTGATGCAACTATGGATCGTTAGCGATAATTTTCTACAATGTCAACTGATATCCTAATGTAATAATATTGTATTTTATATTATACCAAATTAAAGATTTTGAAAATAATAAACACTCTTATTATTTGTTTACACTTTTATTGAGACAATTGTGTTATCATGTCGTGATAAACAATAAATTAATTAAATATTAGGGGTTTTAAGAGACCACTTTAGGACAACATCCTTAAAAAATAATTAAAAACATATAATTTACAAACGTAAACACTATAAACATGTTTTGCACGCCGTTTCCTACAACTTTGTGGATCTTTCAATTCTTCCAATTAAAAAAATTCACTATAATTTGTCCAAAATTTACGACGTGACCCATTTTTTTTTACATCTCTTTAAACAAAATTTCATCATGTTTTTGTGAAGGCAAACTTTTTTCGGAAATAGCTCGAGCAAGGCAATATTTATTCGTATTTTTGAATCACTTCAATTTGGACTCTCTTTTTAACTAAATTATTGACTAGGCGTAGCACCATCAACTTCCATAGCTTTGTCCCCCTTGTCGTCCACTTGCATTGCATCATTTTTCGCCTCTTGCACATCACTATTGCTGTTTGCCTCCTTCTTATCTTTGCTCTTGTCTCTTTTTTTAACATTTTTTCCTTTCTTTGTTGCCTTTTTATCTACATTTTCATTTTTCTCTTCATTTTTGGTTACAGCTGCTTCGTCTGGCCTAGTTTCTTTGTCTGTCTGTTCGTTATTTTGTCGCGTATCGGCCGCTTGTGGTAACGCCGCCTCTTTCTCGTCCGCCGCTTGTACCGCTTCAGCCTTTATTTCTTTCCCATCTTCCTTAGTTTCCTCAGGCACAGTGCCTTCGGTTTGAGGCTCGTTTTGCTGAGGCTGCACTGCATCATCTTTCATTTCAACTTCACCGTTCGCTTCAGCCTTTTTGGTGTCTGTCTCTTTCATTTCCACATCGGTCGGTTGCGGAGTGTTCTTATCGGCTTTAGCCTCCAAGACGGCTATACACTTTTGGATACACTTGATCGCCTCTTTGCGCGCCTGACGTATATTCTCTTTGCCGTCCGTTTCTATATTGTCTAATTTAATGAGATTCCTTGTTAGCATCTCGTCGAGGAATATGTATTTTTTGTCTTTTTTGGTGCCGGTGAAATTTTCCACTTCCGTCATCAGGTTGAGGACGTCGGTTTGTATGCTGAGGATCAGTGTGATCGGATCGTTAGCGGACGGCTGTGGTTTCGGAGGTGCTTGTTGCTGTTGCGGGGGTGTTTGTTGTTGTTGTTGTTGTTGTTGTTGATGGTGTTGTTGTTGCTGTGGATGCTCGTGGTGTGGCGCCTGCTGAGGCGGTTGCTGTTGCGCTTGAGGTCTCTGCTGGGGTTTGGGCTCGCTTCTGGGCTGATCGTGATGGACCGGCACCTTCACGAAATGTTCGTCCTGTGACATGTGAGGCGACTGTGATCTCTGCGGCGAAGCGCCTCTTGCGAAACCTGTTTGAGGATACATCTTCTGTTGGGCGAACGGTTGAGTGCCACCTCGGAAGCCTTTATTGAATGGAGTACCAAAAGTCCTAGAGAAATTGGGCGGATGGTGGAAACCGGGCATCTCCTCGAAATATTCCCTATCAACGTGCGGTTGCTGCGGGGGTGGCGGGGCATATTGCTGCTTCGCTTCGCCGAAATGGTTATTTTTGTTGATGACTGGCTCGTCTCTGCCCTCCACGAAGATGGGTATGTGTCTAACGTTGGCGCTCTGGTCCGCCTGCGGAGGCGGCTGTTCGTTCTGACCGCTCATTTTGTTTGCGTGTTTCTGTTGATCGCTACTGTCTGGGGGCGCGGACATAGACCTCTGGCTTCTGTCTTCACCATCGACCAGACTAGGGTCGGCGGGACTCTTCTGGCCGAGGTCGACCGTATTTCTCAGGCCGTACTGTGGCAAGTTGGCTTGTTGGCTCTGGGCGGAAGGCCCCGGGGCTTGTTCGGTTTGTGTGGCTGTCGTTTGGTGTTGCGGCTGCGTCTGTTGCGGAGACGGTTGCCGCTGCTGCTGCTGCTGCTGCTGCTCTTGGTGCTGTGGATGTTGGGGCTCCTCCCGAGTGAATCTTCGGTTCCAGTGCGAGGGGAAATGCTCTCTGAATTCGGTCGGGATATCGTCGAATGGAAATCTGTCGAATCCACCGAAACCTTCTGCAAAATCTGTAACAGTAAAAATATGCACAATTTAATGGAAAATACTTTAACGCTTCACCTTACATGCGATGAGGTTGTGACTTTAATGCATAGCAAGACGTAACTAATCAGTATGATTAAACTACCTTTGGCTTTACCTTTTCGCCTCCCTAATCAACTATCCTTAATATATACTATGACCGGCAGCGCATTTGCAGCACCTGTGGCGTTGCTTGTGTTATAGGCGACGGTAGCCACCTACACCTACTATCAAGTAGATCCTCAGTTTCATAAAAAAATAACGTTGTATTTGAATTTTGTCCAGTACATTGTGGATTAGATGTGGGAAATTAATAATTGCTTCATTAGCTAATAAAAACCTTCGTGTACTGGAAGATTAGCAACTTCGAACCATTGTATAACCAAACGTTGTACTAATGGTATATATCTTCTCTAGCATATTATATGCAAATATAGGCTTAATACAGATGAGTTGTGATGTGTTTTTAATGTGAAAACGTACCGTCAGTGGCGTCCTGACTGGAGGGTCTCCGTTTCCTGGCCCAAGTGGCGGGCCGCTGCCGCAGCCTCGCGGCTATGTCCGGGTGCCTCGCCGCGAGATCGCTCCACGCGCCCGAACCCTCTTCCTCATCAAAAGGAAAGCCGCGCTGTTGACAATTAAAACAATGCAGTGTTAATTTCGCTGCAATAACATTCAATATGTCTGAGAGTGATGCCCCTCATTTATCAGTGTAGTTTGGTGAGTACTATCAAAGTCACAAATGTCACAATAATTTGACCAAATGTAGCCCACATTCTTGTCTGACTACGAAAATATTCATTGCTACAAAATTTTTACAAAGATAAATAAGAAATACAATTTAGCATGATAATTTTGCGTAATGAAATTTTTTTAATTGTTTTTTAAAATATTTATAGATTCGTCATTCAGCCGAAAACCAAATTATTGTAGCCGCATTATTCATGTCACCTCTAGTCGAACGTCAGCCTGACTGTCACCCTTATCTTGAAAAATATTTTGTCATTAAATACAGAAACCAAAACAGTCGCTTAAAAAGCTATACATAAAATCGAATCAGTAATGCGGTTCAACAAACATGACGTGGCGACATTCACGGACAGGAAGTGCATTTATAAGTAAGAATCGGTTGACGAAATTATCTCGCGGAATTTTAAGAGGCCTGTAATCGAGCTCGGGGTTGCCTTGCGGTACAAAACATATTGATAATTATGCTTAAAATACTTCCTAAGAATCCTTTTAGTTTTAAGATTGAAGTCTGAATCTCAAAAACTGCTTGAACTTGCTACACTGAATAAGAACAGTAAATTAGTTAATCTTGTAAGTGTAGATCTCATAATGCACACGTAATATTGGATACTGACTGCATTGTAAACAAGACCTTAAGATGTAATTAATAATATGTAAATTAAATTGCGTCGCGAAGACCAGTCCTTATATGGCAAGGACGGCCAGAGGGCCAGAGGCGACCTTAACTCGCCACTTTCGTATTGATTTCTCGATAATTATTACTTAAAGATTTAACGCTGTTGTCTTGATGTATGCGGTCTACGTGTATTGTGGTTTTAGTGTTCACAGAACCTGTTTATTTTGGTAAATGTCTATGATTACCTCTCTTGGTAAGTCAGACAAGACAGTGGGAATGGGCTCCTAGACTCTTGGCTTGGAATTAACACAACTAGATACAAATTTTATTAAGATAAACATGAATGATTGGAAACCTCAGCTTGAATTATTTAATTAAGGTCTATATATACGAGTATAAAGTAATTTATACATAAGAGAACGATATATAATTTGAAATACATATATCTGAAAATAGAGTATTTAAACAAATAGTTCGTATTGTTTGTGTGGATAGGAAAATTTAAGTAACTAATTGAGGAAAAAAAAATTAGACATATTATTACCCACTTAAATTTTAAAAGAACCTTGAAATCAGTAAATAAATAATATCCGCTTTTATACTATGTTGTGAGTGAGAATCTACTTTTATCTGCTGACCTTACTTTGAGAGAAAATAAAAGTTCTGTAGTCAAGTTATTCGGAGTTGAGTGGCTTGGTAAAAATATACAAAAACAGGCTTCAATAAAATCAATCGCACAAGGAAATATCATGGAAATTTTAACTATAGGACACAAACAACTCATTTCATAATACAATTTCAAACGGCTTGTTGTTGTTTTGCAACAATTGTTGATTTGCCACACTTGAATTTCCATACATTAAAAGTTGTTTCGCCACAGTCGTTAAAAAATTATATAAATTCACATATAAGTTTTATGCTTTTGTCTAATACGCAGTTATTATTTATGACGAGACTACAAAGCTCAACCTAGTAAACACACCTACACCTTCAAATTTTAACCATGAATAATGACACGCAATAAGCAAAGTTGCATACATTGCTTATTGAGTATAATGTTCGCCCACTTATCGAAATTCGACTAACTCAAATTTTTTTATAATCTATCTATCTATACTTACTATACTAGTAATATTATAAGGCTGAAGTTTCGTTTGGTTGAACGCGTTAATCTTTGTGTTGGATAGTCCATTTGTCGAGGAAGGCTTTAAGCTATATAACATTTTGAACGCGGACGAAGTCGCGGGCACCAGCTAGTACGTAATATTAAAAATTATCAGTTACTTAAAAAAAAGGGAGGTGGTTTAAAAACAAATGAGAAAAAAGTATTGAACTTGTTTTGTCTTTGTCTATATATACCTATATATAGAAATAACTGCTACGCAGTGCGCTAACGTCCACGACGAGAGCTTTCAGTCTGAAAATATGATTTCGCAGTTGACTCAGTTGACAGCGACGCGTCGCTATAGCTACCGAAGTATTTTATAAACTCCAGTCGTGATGACGTCTTATATATGTTTGCTGTCTACGTAACAAAACCTTGGAGCCTAGCAGAATATCAGTGTTGTGGACAGCCTGTACCACAGAATAAACAAGTAATAATACTACAAGTAGTACCTTCATACCGAGCCAGGGTACAATTTTCTCACTTTATTTTGTGCTTACATCTACACAATGTTGATGTGAGAAATAAATGTTTCTTTTCTATGTTTCTTTCATATTTTAGTACTTCAGCGAACCCGTGCTTTATTATAAAAAGAAAGAAACAGTCACATGACTTGAACGAAAAAGTAAAATCTCAAATCATCGCAGGCTTTATGCCTCTCTAATGGGAAATTAAAACAAATTTAACTCAGTGCAAATAACACAATCACGTGCATATTATGTGGTTACGTGTGGAATACGCAACTATGAAATTTAATCGATCAACACCGTTTCGTATCGCGTAAAATTTACTATAACATCTATATTAATATTATAAGGAGAAAAGATTTGATTGTTTGTTTGTTTGAATTGAATAGGATCCGAAAATACTGCACAGATTTGAAAAATTCTTTCACCTATAGAAAGCTACGTTATCAGGGGACGAAGTCGCGTGCAACAGCTATCATAGTAATCCATACGTCCACTCTTACAAACTTTCGCATTTATATTTGGTTTTAAGTGAAAGGTATTGTTTTCCTTTATTACCTACGTATTTTCATCAAGAAAATATAATTAAATGTATTAAAAATACTATTTACTTATAGACGTAAATTTCGTGAGATCCTTGTAGTATTGTAAAAAAACAATTAATTTGAGTATTTCTATATATTTTTTTCAACTGTCAGTAATGAAATAGGTATTCAAGCAACAAAAACTACATAGAGCGTTACTTTCATATTACACATTTGCAAAGAAGTGCCGTATATCGCCAATGATGATTCTACAAGATGACATCATTGTGTGGGCCGCCGCAAAAAGCAATCACAACCTTGCGTCATACGAGAATTAAAAATGGATTCGTTGGAAATCGCAACAATAACAACAATACAACACATTTCATTGCCTTTTATAATATCACTAGTTGCTGACCGCGACTTTGCCCGCGTAACTTTGTAAATTATATACTAAAACCTTCCTCGAGAACCACTTTATCCATTGGTGAAAACAACATGAAAATCGGTGCAGTAGTTTTTGAGTTTATCGCGACCAGACAGACAGACAGACGCGGCGGAGGACTTTGTTTTATAATATGTAAGGATTACCCAATGACTTCTATATAGGACAAGGCTAACGCTCCTAGTATGTGGCACCGACGCGCCGGTGTCAAAATCGGAAATTGGCACCAATGACGGGTGTTCATTCTGTGCATAGAAAGATACGAAAATGCCTATTTACCAGTGATATGTGATATGTCCAACTAACCAATGAGAACACTTTACAATAACAGAATACGCCAATAAGAAATAAAAATAAGTATTTAGATGGCAATGAAAACAAAATATTTTTAGTAACTAGATGTGAAAATTAGAGGACCATTTTTTTGTCACTAGTAGTATGGTAAGGGCGCATCCTCTTGTTTAACATATCACTGGGATTACCTATATATATATATACTTCACGTAATCCACATGCGACCACCAAACATTTTAACAGTAGGGAAGATGAAGTATAAAGTTATAGAAAACACCCAATGTTATAAATCCAAAATATCATTCATATTCATCCAAAACTGTTCAGACTTTTACACGCGAGATTAAGTAGCAAACGTTCTTAGGTATGTATTATGTATATAAATAAACTTTTGCATTTATTAATATTACTAAGAAAAAGATAAGATTATATGGAGAGGAAAAAAAACTACAAGGTTAAGAAGGATTCTGGCTAAAAAGCAATCTAGCCTATTAATCCTATTATATTATCCGAGTCTGATCATCACATTGATTTGATTATCCTGGGATAATAATATTTAATAGAAACAGGTACAATCGGCCTCAGAGGTAAGAAAGCATAAAGTGAAAGGCATGGACGATTTTAATATTTCTTGTGTAATATTGTCAACCTCCCGGTGACAGGTGACGGTATTTACCGATAGAAGGTAAATAGAAATATTGTCTTGTGGACTCCGTTAGCAAAAACAAAAATACTATTTCAAAACTAGTTTACGTAGGCTTTAATATGTGCATCCGATACTACAGTATCCATGTTCTTATTGACAGTTCATAACATCTGGGTAAATCAAAATGTATACCGGAACAGGCGAATGGATCTGAGCTCGTTGCCAAGAAAATTAATTACATTTTGAACGTGTATCTATCTATCTGACGAATAATTCGAAACTGACGTCGTTAGTGTCAGTGACCCTCAAACATTAGTAGGTATCATACAGTCATACGGTTAAATATACAGTAGACACAACAGTGTTTCAAAATTTATAATAAGATTCCGGTAATGACTTATATAATGTTACAAGTAATTATAATTATTTATCAGTAAGGGCCTCTTTCACCAACTACAAGTAAAGTGTTGATTAGTTACTTTTAGAAATAATTTTGTTTTATTAAATTAACACTCGGTGAACCGTATTATGCAGTAAACTGCATCCTTCGATGGGCGAATTTTTATTATTATTTTCTTTTTAATGTTTGGGATTTTTACCGTACAAACAAAGGTATATCATCTCCATTATCTCTTGTGACTGGTGACTTTAAATGACGGTTAGCCTACTTGAAAGATGGTGAAAAAGGCCCTTAGGTACTATAATAATTTAAAATTAAAAGGATGGCGAAAAGGTGAGGCGGAAACACCTCAGAAGAGAGAGTATCACAAAATAGTACTTTTTTTGTAAAAAAATGTTCTTCATATTATTGCACGTTTAATTAGAAACAAAACTTAAGGGACACAGTATCGAATGCCAAAGTGTTGGCATCATAATTTTAAATAAAAAAAAAAAAAAAAAAAAAACAAGGCATTGACACGCTTGACCTATATAGTCGAGAATGTCGACTCTAAGTCTGTAAAACCTAATAAAGACAATGACCACAAGATATCCGGTAATTACGATTCACCAATAAAGACAATCTAAGAATACAGATATATGTATAAACTTCCTTATTTGCAACACTCGAGAAACGGTGGGCGTCATCTGACGCATTGTCACAAAGCCATCCTAAGCTCTCAAATATACATTTTATTTTACCTCTCAAACAAATTCATTATCGCACTGACATCATCGCCTTAACTTAGACCAATGTTTACAAAGTTTTGAGCATTCACAAGAGCTAAGTTAAACACGTTTGTCCGTGAACGTGACCGATGTAGAAAAAAAAAACGCCATTTGAACTTTGAGATTTATATGTCGGATTGAATGTCCACAACTTTACAACTACCTTTACACTCAACTAACGAATCCATAATAAGTACAAATTTACAAGTCATTTTTGTATACGCATATGTAATTTTATAAGCAAGAGGACGAGAAAAAAAATATACCCAATTAATGTCATAATATACTGGTTATTAACTAAGTAATTATAGTTATTACATACTAACTAAATATCCTAGATTTAATTTGACAATTTACCGCAGGTTATGAATGCGATTTTAATTAAGGAGAATTAACTATACTCGTACATTCCAGTAACTATACTTGTGATACAAGCATTAAATCGTATACTTTATACTTTATAACTTCTTCTAAACATCCCGAACGGATTTTAATTTTTTGATACACGTTACAGTTTTCACTAATGGAAAAAGTTAATAAGAGTAATGTCCAGACAACAATTTACCCTTTTGGTCATCTCCATTATATTTAAATAAATCAAATAACTACATGAAAGTAATAACATCAACATTATCAGTTATGTAGGTAAACATTCAAAGGCGCGTGTTAATTTCGTTCCTATCAAACATTATTATTATTTTGTACGGAATGCACTTAACCGATAACCGGCTTCGCTCGTATTTATAGTGTATGAGATCATACGTATAGGACTTTACCACGAGATACGAGATACTGTGGGGATTAATTGGAAGTAAAACAGACACAGTTGAACCTTTATTTCAAAATAGCACAAGAGTTTTTGATAGGAATGCTATTGAGAGGTACCTATGGAGTATTGCCTAGTAATCAAAGAGAAGCGGGCGTTTCTCTCCTCTCGCGAAGACATAATATAAACAGATTCCTCTGTTGCAAAGTGAATTTTTTGGTCTCACGTAAGCTATGAGAAGGCATATTTTTATAAATCAGAAAAAAAATTCATATTCTACCAAACACGATTGTGTGAAGTTGTTATGCTGTCACATTTAGAGGCTAGAGGATATTACACTGCCTACGCTAGATCACTGATAGTAAACAAAAATAAGTATTCTTTTAAATTATACAATTGATATTCAAAGTTTTGGATTCTGGAATTAGTCTGATTCGCAGTGTGGAACACTGCGATTTTTTTACCAAACATTCAAGTGACTATAAAAGACTAGCGGGTCATACGGCCACTTTTTCGTAGGTAGGGTTGAAAACTTGTGGGTCCAAAGGGTCCGCCGAAGCCCTAAAAAGTTGATAGTTGTTTGACGATTAACACTAATATAAGCACATAAGCTTAAATAAACTATAAAAATAAAATAAGTAATAAAAAAATAATAGCGTATACACTAAAGTAACATAATTTATTTACCATAGGGCTAACTAAACTAACGTATAACGTATAACTAAACTAACATGATCATTAGGGCCGCACAATACAAGTAGAGAACCATTATGATATCTGAGAAAAAAATATAATTTGTTACTGCTACAAAAGTTTATTGAAATAACTTTCAGTTTTGCATTATTAAATGATGGTATGCGAGAAAGGTATAATTATCAGCGTTGGGTAGAACAGAGGCGTCAAACGGCCGAGACTGGTGTGACTCATCCATCCATGTACACGTCAAAATCGTCATTACCTATATGTCTACTGTTTACAAAGTCATGTATGTATTCGGTATACTTTTGTATGTTATTTCTTAATTATATATTGTTACTAGCTGGCGCCCGCGACTTCGTCCGCGTTGAAAAAGAAAAAGTAGCCTATCTTGTGTCCCGTACGTCTAAATGTTTATATACCAAGTTTCATGAAAATCAATTAATTCGTTTAAGAGTTATACATACATACATACAGAAAAAAATTCCAAAAATCGTCAATTTAGTTTCAGTATCGTGTATAGAGCCTATAAACACGATATCTCTAAAAACAAAGTAACTTACTCCATGACCAACCCTTACAGATTTATTATTAGTATTGATTATATTTTATTTAGTAGGTATATAATGACGAACTCATTAGTCTAGCTAGTAGACCAGGTAAGGACTCTGGGTTGCCGGCAGGGCCAACTTTATAAATGAAACTAGCTGGTGCCCGAGAGGTCGTCTGCATTATCTATAGCCTATAGCCTTCCTCGATAAATGGACTATCCACCACAAAAAGAAATTTTTAGTTAGAACCAGTAGTTCCTGAGATTAACGCGTTCTACCAAACAAACTTTTCAGCTTTATAATAATTATTAGTAAGTATAGATTCAAAGTCGACTGGTCTGGATCTGGGTGTGCAGTTTCGTCCCCAAATCCGTTGAATGTCGATTTGAACCTTTGGTTGTATGATTATCCAAAGCTCAAGTCATACATATATAGGTCTTTAGTGGTTGGCAATTTATTATTATTTATTCATATATCGAATTAAATTATTTTAATTTAAATTATAATCACTACTCCTCCTTTGTCCCCTACAATCTATAATTTTTGACTTTATTTAGGATAACCAGTCTAGGTATTTATATTTATTAACAGAATATCCTAAATTTCCTCATATTTGGTTGTGTAGTTAATATATCGACATTAAAGCAAAAATAATTTGTAAACACTGTGCTGAGTTTCATCCAATAATATACTTGATGATAATGATAAAAAATGACATAAGTAGAATATTTTAATGCAATTCAATTCTTTCTGAAATAAACAAAGAAATATTTTTCCTTATACCTATTATTCCCAGGTATCATCATAGATTTAGAATCTACATTTTAGATCATTAATGACCATGCGAACATCTGGCATGTAGCCAGTAGCCAATACAACAAATCCAAAGACTAATATTTGTTTAGTACAAATACAGGTAATTATACCAACGTTAAACACAAAACATTTCACGTTTATAAATATTTTATTATTTTTTAAATGTTTTTAAATAAAATCCATAAATTTTAAACCGCTTAAATTATTATATTTTCCTTTTAAAAAATTAACAAACTTTTCACAATAATAAAAAAAATAGTATCAAAAGCACCATCTGTTACGAGCTAGAGAGAGAGCTATGACCTTTGAATTGAAATAATATTGATTGTGAATTAAAAAAAAAAAAAAAAACAATTTAAAAACTCACATTATCATCTTTCGCGTTGTTCCCGTGATATTCAGGTGGCTTGTCCACAACTACAGGAGATTCCATTACCTAATCGTAAACACTTGAACGTATCACTGATATATAAAGTCACTTCACTTGAAGAAAATACTTCGTGTACTACAAAGCGATGAGAAATCACTTCAATTCAAATATAAAGCAGCGCTCGATAGCGTATCTGAATTTATACTGAAGCGGTCGCCGGTACGGCGCGTCCTATTTATACAGCGCAACTTTGTTCGCGAATGGACTAGCCGTTTCGAGAAGTTTTCCGAACAGTCGCGTATAGCCCGCACACTAGACCGAGCGGATCGATACATTTGGACCGTGTACATTGACGCTCAGATATAGCGCGGCGAATCAAGAGCGCGGTTAGTACGAATATCTACAAAGTAACGCATCAATGTATGTTGTACATCGAACTATACGTATGCGATGAGAAAAAGTTTCGTCACAGAGGTACTGGGAGATTTTGAAAACCGCGCGTGCGTGGGATAAGCTCGGAAGTCACTAGAAACTTTGGACAGAGTGGCGAACGGCTTTGTATATCCTTGTACAGATATACTGGTGAATTTATTTAAAAAAATTAAAGTAGACTCATTGAATAAATGAATAAATCTGAATTTTAATGTAATGTAATAATTATAAAATTGTTAAATTAAAATACTTATAAAATTGTTTGCCCGTAAACGGTAAAAAGAATTCCACCTTTTATAAGAAATCATAAGAGAAGTGAAAATTAACTTGACTTCTTTGACAAAATGGACGAGCACGTCGGTTGAGTGGTTAGGGTGCTTGAATTAACGCTCTGTTCCAGTGTTCGATTCCCGGCAGGATCAACTTTGGAAATAAACTTTTCAAAATTGGCTCTGGTCTGGATCTGGAAAGTAGTGGCAGAGCACACTGTAACGCCCTTACAGAAAACCACCGTGAAATAACTGAAAGTTTGCTATTGAGTTTCGGCGAGTGAGTAAGGGTTGCCAGAGCCTATTTTCCAAGTTTGATCCCTGTAGTCGGGAACACATGTGACGTTGCTTGAGTTATAAACAACGGTAACCATCTATCATAAAGTGGACCGTCAGTCTGTCTGCTGACGTTAGCATAAAATTTTTTTGGGAATTTTAACAAGAAAGCGAGGTTGTGGACCTAAAGGGTCAGCCTGTAAGCCTGCCTATCTGTCGACATTTACTTAAATCTATACTAATATATAAAAGCTGAAGAGTTTGTTTGTACGCGCTAATCTCAGGAACTACTGGTTCGAATTGAAAAAATATTTTTGTGTTGGATAGTCCATTTATCGAGGAAGGCTATTAGGCTACAATTACAGATTATCAGTTAACTTAGTCTGGTGACAAATACAGATACTCATAAATATTTATGTTTCTTTTTAATGTTTTCTTAATTCCCATAACGCAGCATCGAAACAAACGTTATTTCTATATGACTAATATAGATTCTATCTGCATTCTAAACGGGCGCCTGACGGTAATTGCAAATATTAAGGCGTGGACATCAATACTAATAATAAATCTGTAAGGGTTGGTCATGGAGTAAGTAACGTTGTTTTCAGAGATATCGTGTTTATAGGCTCAGTACATGATACTGAAACTAAATTGACCATTTTTAGAATTTTTTTCTGTATGTATGTAAGTATGTATGTTCCTCCATAACTCTTAGGCCCAGAACAGACGGTGAAATGCAACTGCAACGAAATTGCAACTTTTAGTTACTTTGGAGTTTCATTTGAGTTTATGTCATAGACTCCTTTGAAAGACTACACATGACGCGACCATTTTGAAACTGGTTTGAAACGCGTTGCAATTAAATCAGTTGCTTTGAAACCAGCATGCAGGAAACTCGTGTTTGCGTTTCATCGTTTCACTGTAAGGATGTATCCACATAGTTCTTCTTTTACATCTCTTCCTTTGTAGAAGATAGAACAGACGATGAAACGCAACTGCAACGAAACCCTTTTTAAATTATTGGTTTGAAACCTGTTTCAATCGTTTTCCACACACGCCGCAACCTAAACTGTACAACAATGTGATGAAATTATCACAATCATTTGTGTTTTCTTGAGAACAGACGTCTGAAAAATGTCTAGTTCAAGTGATGAAGATTGTGGTTATGTATTTGTATCTTCTACAAAGAAGAAGAAAGAAGCTGTAAAAGAACTATGTGGATACATCCCTACAGTGAAACGATGAAACGCAAACATGAGTTTCCTGCACGCTGGTTTCAATGCAACTGATTTGCAACGCGTTTCAAACCAGTTTCAAAATGGTCACGTCATGTGTGGTCTCTCAAAGGAGTCTATGGCATAAACTCAAATGAAACTTTAAAGTAACTAGAAGTTGCAATTTCGTAGCAGTTGCATTTCACCGTCTGTTCTGGGCCTTAAACGAATTAACTGATTTTCATGAAACTTGGTAGATAAACATTTAGACGTCCGGGACACAGGATTGGCTACTTTTTTCACGCGGGCGAAGTCGCGGGCGCCAGCTAGTCTTAGAATAAAATTAAAACTTAGGTAAAATACAGTGCTCAACAGACTATAATTAAAAAAGTTTCAATCGGGCAGGTTTATACAAAAATTTCATTTACTGAGGAACCAGTTATCATAGTTGATTGTTTACAGACCAACACATTAATTCTTGGGAGCCACTGAATATACTCGTACATACCTACTTACTGTTCGCGACGAAATCATTTATTTAGATTTTAGACAGATGATATTGTAATTTTGTTTTTTACTATTTTCTATACTTGTGATATGTACGCTAACGTATTTTTTTATACAAACGGGTATATGGGTAAATTAATAAAATACATAGTAATTAAATACATAGTAAAAATTAAATTATAGTTACTTCGGTAGTTGCACGTACCATACATCAAAGTCTGACTGAATCATGCGTTTCATATAATTTCATTAATTTATATCTGTTGACAAAACAATGCAAAGGACAATGCAAATTTTGTACTCTTACATTGTTTTAATTTTTCATTTTACTACTACTATCCTTAAAAGGCGTCCTCATAATGATACGTTAATGCAGCGTTACAAGAATACATCTGAAATATTTGCTTTTATAATTATTGTTTATTGTATTTTAATTATAATTTCTGATTTTATTCGTGTATGTTTTAATCATTTATTATTTATTTGTGTATGGTATTCAATTCAACACTACTTAATCGAGAGTATTCTGGTAGAAATGGATAAGTACACAAAGTTTCAAAATGAGAAAAGAGCATAATAAATCATAATAAAAGCTAATTCAGTTATACTGTTTTGCTAGATAAAAAGAGCAGAAAAAAATAAGTATCGTTAAATTTTGCACTTATTCGGTTCTGCCAGAATGCCAGAAAAAGGCTTTTTAAAAATTTCATTTTCATTTCAGGAGTTGCATAGTTTGTGGATTCGATGAAAACCACTAAATAGTTTGCTTTAGTTCCATAAACTAGTCAAAAAGAAAAACTAGTTAAAAAAAAAGTAAATAATACTTAAGTTATCCTTAAACCAAAAGTAGGTACATCACAATAGTTAGAGTAATTTTGTTACACAAGATTTATAAGATTTTATAATAATTTAATTGAATAACCAGCAACACGCCCCCGGCTATAGTCGCAATTTTTTTCTGTAAATTATTATACATAAATCTTCGTTTATCGCTTTTTCCATTAGTGAAAAACCGTATCAAAATCCGTTGAGTGGTTTAGAAGTAGTTAGCGGAGAAAAAAGCAGACGCGAACAGTTTCGACAACTTAGTTGCAAAATATTGTTTCTTTTTCTATTCACATAAATAAAAATTTATGTAAGCATGTAAGATGGTGAAAACCGCATCTAAATCCGTTGCGTGGTTTAGGAGGAGTTAGCGGATATACAGACAGACAGACTGACGCGGAAACAGACTTTGTTTTATAATATGTAGAGAAGAGAAAAACAATGAAAATTGACAAACTATCAAACGATAAATTCGTTACTGTCTGAAAGTCTGAACTAAATCTAGACATTTCCTTGACAATTCATTAGTCACAGCACTTTGCTCGGAAGCGTTGGCGATGACATTGACATCATCATGAGTGTAATGGTTTTACTCTGTGGATTAGTCTTACAATTAGTCTTACACAGTCAATATCACGCCAAAAATTCTACTCAAGGTTTGTTTACTAAAAAGGGTTTTTAAATGTGTCTGAAGTACATAGATATTAAAAGAATTAATCATAATCAACAATCCACAGAATTCCAAGGTCTAATTACTAGATCCAAGGTACTAGACTAAAAATCTTGGAAAAGAAAATTTGGTTCATGGTACTCGCATTCGACAGCTTCTGTGAGGTTTGAAGAAGACTGATCTAAGATGAGTATATTTCTGATGACTGGCTGTGGCGCTGGAATTTGTTTTTCCAGCTGAAGATAAAATTTTGATGGCGCCTTTTGAGAGCAATTGCTAGATCTCATTTTTAAAAATCCGCAAGGTGACACTGAAAAATCTGATTTCCTTAGATTGTTTAGATACCTAAATCTACACGCTAAATCTGTATTTTTTTGAAACGTCGACCAAAGGACACGGAAAAACAATCTCGCTTACCCTGATCAAGGTTAGGTTAGGATTAGGGCCAGCGTTGAGTAAGCACGATCAATGGCAGCCAAAAATTATGACACATTTTGTGAACAAGTGCGGTGCGGAAGAAAACCTGCTTGGCGTTAGAAAAATCATTGGTGTAGAATTCATAAATAATCCCACGTCCTTAGACTTTAATTAAAAAGTTCGTAGACAACAAAAATGGAGAGAGAGTGAAGTTAGAGATCCGCATGCTTGTGTAACAGTTGCACAATGATGCACAGTTATTTTGTTATTATCGGACCGACTACCACCTATTTGGCACCAATCGATTGCCAATGCAAGGCCGTTGACCTGCTATTAAGGAAGCGATTTGAATACAGAGTGCTACGTGTTTAAAATGATCACTTTTCTCTAGAAGTATTTATCCACTATTTGTTTAACATTCAAAATTGAGACATGAAAGCTACATAGGAAAAAACTTTTTAACAAAAAATTAAACCGCCGAAAAAACTGAAAAGCTGAAGTCATATGTCACAAGAACACTTCTACTCGGACAACACAGTAGGTGACTAATTAAGTAGAAAAAAAAATCTTTTAGAAGCCAAATCGTGCTATACAACATAATTAGATCAATATATGTATATCAATTCGTGAATAACACTAAATTCTTGCCAGATTTTTAGACACACTCGTTTTTCATGAGATTTACATTTGTTTAGAAGTATACAAGATAGTAATACAAGAAATCTTTGGAAATGAATTATTTCATTTTACTATTTATATAATGGAAAGTAAATCAGTAAAATAAATGCAAAATTATGTGCTTCATATTAATCAAATACTAATGAATGGACTACTTAGCCCAATCAAATAAGGATTTGACCCGGGAATAATTAAAAGTGTCGATTTTCCTTCGGAAATCGGTGAGGGGGCTCACTGGCAGTCTACATTTCGAAACTCGGGGTTAATGTATAAACGATGTATAAACGATGCAAGATTCATATTTTCAGCTTTACCATAAGCGTGCATCCTGAAAATATGAATCTTGCATCGTTTATACATTATCATTTATACAAAAAATTACAAATATACTTGAAATAATAATCATAATACTAATAATAATATAATAAACGAGATAATAGAATTATTTGGTTCACCCCCACCTCTTTTGAGGTCTACATCGAAAAATATCAATGATAGAAAAAAATTGAAGAGAACCAAAATTGTAGGAAATTTTATTTCAAACAACTTTGGTCATAACCATTTTTCGTGCGAAATTGAAAGTAAACGGGTTATTTGATAATAAAAAATTCACCCCCACCTCTTTTCGGGTCTAAATCGGAAAGTATCGATCATAGCGAAAAATTAATGAGGACCAAAATTGTAGGAAATTTAATTCCAAACAATGTTGGTCATGACCATTTTTCGTGTGAAATTGTAAACAAACGAGTTATTTGATAATAAAAAATTAACCCCCCCTTTTCGGGTCTACATCGAAAAATATCGATCGTAGAAAAAAATTGATGAGGACCAAAATTGTAGGAAATTCAATTCCAAACAACTTTGGTGATAACCATTTTCCGTGTAAAATTGAAAATAAACGAGTTATTGAATAAACAAAAATTTACCCTTAAATTCAAGATGGCGGCTGAAGCAAGAGGGTGGGAACCCCGAGTTTCGAAATGTAGACTGCCAGTGAGCCCCCTCAACGATTTCCGAAGGAAAATCGACACTTTTAATTATTCCCGGGTCAGCCCTGCTTTTGATCTTATTTGACTGGGCTAACTAGCGAACGTTTTAGGTACAGATGTATTGCGTTGAATTAATAACGAAGGTGTCGTTGTTTACAATTTAACCAACCAGTCTGAATATTCTAATAATCCGTAAACTATAAACAAGTTAAGTGGGTCGCACCGACAACACGTAGGAGGTGTTATGGCTGAGACCTGAATACCTAAATTCCCCTATAACATTGAGTAATATTAAAGCACCTTAAAAATAATAAAAGATTATTCTCCTCAGAAAATTTAATGAGTTGAAGAGATTTGTTCCACTTTAAATCGAAACATTTATAAAACTAACGTATAGAGACTAGTTAAAAGACTATGTTTCAAAAGTTTTAAATTAGACATTGAATTACAGCATGCCACAATAAAAATGTTTCGCGATGTTGTAAAAAAACGCAATATTAAGAACGGTATGTGTGTAAACACAGCATGACGTTGGCAATACCGTCAAACCTTCACAGTCTCACCAACGGCCGCATGATTCAAACATATTTATTTTTAAAGTCACCAACACAATGCTGTACTCACGTTTCGTTTCATTTTACAGAGTCATTGTTGCAGCTTTATAAACGTATCGAGGATTTTGCACCGATTTCTCTATTAAAAAATTGAAAGAGTCCAACTCAACAACACAACTCACTAGTCCAATCGTGCGCACCACTTTGCATGTGTTGGTGGGTGGGTGCTGTGAAACACCGAAATAGATCTTATTGAATAACTCTACACAAATTATAACCCATCTGCGTCACAAACGCGGAGAAAACTGGGCGGTACCGTAGACCAAGTGCGGAAATACGTGTCACTTTAAAGGCAGACCTGCTCGGTGAAAATATTACAACAATATTCAATTGGGTACAAAGCATCTTGGGATTTATTGCATGTTGAGATAGAATTTGATACTTTGCACAAGTTATATGTTTTGAGGAGTAACGTCATGATTTGAAGAGACAGCGACAGGACAGCGATATGAGGGGAGAGGAGTAAGGATATGTGGGGACAAATATTTATACACTTTTCACAAAAGTTAGGATTTGTCTGGATAATATGATCTGTGACACAAGAGTTAGAATTTCAGGAGAATTAGGGATTTGTGGAGACTAAGATATATTACCTTTCACGAGAAGTAGGATTTTTGGAGAGATATTTTACAATTTGTACTTCGCGCATGTCCGGTGTTACACGTAACCACTCGTACAATGATGCTTATTAGTTTAACAAAATCCTTAGTTAGACGTAAAGACGTATATACATACGTCTTACTCTTACTCTACATCAACAACTTACAAAACAACAATGTTGAGAGAGAGAGAGAGAGAGAGAGAGAGAGAGAGAGAGAGAGAGAGAGAGGAGAGAGGAGAGAGAAGAGAGAGATATGAGAGATGCGAAATTTTTGGTGATGTATAATCATCAGCCAGAGATGACCATAAATCGCCAACCACGTGAACAAGCAATTTCCTTTCTACGCCTCAATCTAGTAAAAGGGAAGTCCTTGAACAGCTTAGTGTACACTGAATCATTAGAGCCCACGCAAAACTTGAGCTCTCAAACAAACGCATACTATTGGTTGATTAGCTTGTGGGTCTACTGCAGTTCTAAATTGCGTGGGTGAAATCTGATTAGGGCTAATATGTAGAGGTTAAATGCACTTTATCGCAATTGTTAGTCAAATGTTCATTCGTTTTTATATTCTTGAAATCTTGAGAGTTCTAAAATCATTTAAAATTAATATTTTTCCATAACAACAGTGAAAGTATTACAAGATAACCACGACCTAATATTATAGATATGTAGGTATGTACAACATAATTCGTATTTTCTAGGGCATCGAATTGACCGCACGAGTGCATAGATTAATCGCTCGACTTAAAAGGTATTTTTACACAAAACGGCTATGAAAGTCATCCCTCGCTCAACTTATTTACACTATGCAGTGTATCCCAAGATTGTTGTTCAGTTCCAAGGAGTTCAAATCTTGTTCAGTAAAAAATTGTTTCAGTAAAAAATGTAACCGCTTAACGAGAGAATATGTAGTTTATTTAAATGACTAACAATTGATTTTCACCTATTCCCCACCTAAAACCCAAAATATGTAGTACATAAGACCAAAAGTATTCAAGAGTTGAAGAAAATTAGTACCAGAAAACGTATTTACTTTATTACAGTAAATTGACATACATATTAAAATAAATATTTGATATAAACGATGAGATCATACTTAAACTTTCTATTTTTTTTTTCTTTACTTTACTTTATTATACCTAAAAAATACTAGCGTTGACGCAGTGAAAGTTGGTAAGCAAAACCTAGCACTATACATTGAGATTTTTCAATATATGGTTGTTGTGGAAGAATGAACCTTATTTATTACTATTCATGAGTGCTTTCAATGTCAATTGACCTCATAAGTTGTAATTTATCAATTGATTCAAATATACACTCGGTCAATGCAACATTCGACCCGAATCAAATTGATTGACTACGCTAATCAGCTTCTTGCTTTGATATTCATTACACAAATTGTCAAGTAGGTAATTGATCTTGAACGGTTGATTTTAAAAATTTTACTGACATTTTATTTATCGAATGTGATTTTTTTAAACAACAATCTACAGGTTGGATTGCCTTTTAAAATATTCGATCGACGCACTTTAACATGTACTTTATTAGGAGACTCATTCGCCTTCACAAATATAAACATTAAGGTTATTAGGAAGAAAGAAAGAAAGAAAGAAAGAAAGAAAGAATATTTACTTAAAATTAAATCTTTCATGGCTTCCCATAAACCAAAAGAATTTCTATTGCACCTAATTTTGAAATTTACCTTAAAACTAATTTAACTCTTTAAAACTAAAGAACTTTAGATTTCACTTTGTGATTATATAGAGAGAACCTAGTAAGATATTTTTCAAGTCGATACGCAGCTTAAAGGCTGACGGTCCACTTAATGCAAAGTGACCACCATCGCCTATAACACAGCAAACACGATGGTATGACCAATACGACGTTAACCCTGACATGGTAATTGGTAATTGGGGGCAGAACAGGGTCTGGTAACTCTTAATAGCGCATCAAAAGACTGTTGTCTTTCACGGGAGTCTTCTTATGTAAGAGGTTTGTTGCTACCAGAATATAAACTCTATTGGGTAATCAAATCACTTTCTTTACTTAGCACTTTCGCGTCTACATCTAAGCTTGAGACGCTCGTATCCGTTTAGATATTTTAGGAGTTAACATCTAATGTCTATAAACTGAAAGATAGAAAAGTTACCTAGTCAATATTGCAAAAAGTATAATAAAAAATAGGATTTTTTTTGTTTTTCCGTACTGAATCGAAGTACAACTATTATTCATACTAATATATTCAATAGGGTGTTTTACTTTAAATGTTCTTTGAATACGAAGGCTTCTAAAGGAAGGTTGTAATACATATTTATCACTCGTATTTGTCCTGTGTTTGCGAAAAGAACAATTAGTTCTTAAATTCAATTTTATAACTTCTCAACTGTTAACATACATAGTCCTAAATACTAAGATGACTAAACGATCAATTGATCTAGCCACCCTGCTGCCATATTTGATATAGATCGCTCCAATTTTCTACTTTGTTCAATTTACAGAAACAATATAACAATGTTGTCACCACGTTATAACCTAACCATGTTGTCATCGTCACAATATAGGTCCAAAGATTTAAATCTTTGTATAGGTCATGTCGACATAGTAAATCATATTTATTTAGTTGTATCTTATTTTCTTTTTCGTTAAAATGTTTTGTTAGTCATTTAACCGTTTTAAAATGTTTTCCTAGTGTATGTAAACGCAGCAAATAATATCTTATCAGGCTGGTATTAGCCAGTAACAGCTTCGGTATTTAGATCGGCACGCAGTATCCCGAAATTTCCAAGGGCGTAAAACTGGTTTAAGTTTGGACTACGGAGCCACATTTTTTTTATTGAATATGCCGAGCCATTGAGGTATAATTATTGTATTACATAGAAAAATGTATCATTAGAACATGTCATGTCGCCTTCAGTTTGTTGCTGCTTCTGCCGTGACGTCTGCGGTCGGCTTCGGAATCATTTCTTAATTCTTAAGTTATGATTTTTTTAAGTTTAGAAATTTTAGTGATTTCTTCCATGATTGTTATTTTTAATCATAAGGCTTCAAGATTTGGTACCTACATAAATTACTTCTACGGCTACTTAGTAGGTACAAAGTTAGGGACTTATTATTACAATTGTTAATTATAAAGCATTCAAAATGTAACCAACAGACATGTAGGTAACATGTTTTTATGCTTCACTGTATACCTGTGAGAACGATACGCTTCACGGTCCGCGAATTGGCATTGTTATTGAGGACAAAAGTTTACATTACTAATCGTCAATTAAGATAATCAAAGGAATTTTATTACTTGTATCCGATTCATTGTAAGATACCAATAGCGACCCGCTACCAGCTTCACACGGAAGATATATTTTATAATATGCATAGATATAGTTACTTACATGTTTTTAGTTAATATTACTATAGGTACGGATTCCAAAAATTTAAAATGGGTACTGAATGACTATAGCAAAAGCTAGTAAATCTATAATAATTATATTTCTCAAGTCTAAGCAGTGATGTGTTAAACAAGCTAAGGTACCAATGTCGAGTGACAATGTGGGCGAATGTGTACGATATTACGTGTTATTGTAAATTTTCACACATGGCATACTAAGTATCAAGTCGCGCCACTGAGTTTTGGCTTATATTGGATTATGGAAAGCAATGAAAGATTAAATATCTAGTACCTACAAGATATTATTTAATTAGTCACTATTTGGTTTAGTCAGAACAGAACCTTAACACTGTCACATTATCTGTGCACCTGGCGTCGATGTTATTTGGCGCGGGACGGTGGAGAGAGTATCTAATCTAGATTTGCATTCCAATTAAAACGAGATGCAGATTACTGATCGCTCGCTGGGCCTCCCTCCCGTTTGCAGGTCTCACCCGGAGAACTTGACATATAGGGGCACAGAAGACAGATAGCCCGTAGAATCGTATCTAGATTAAACTGTATTATAAATATAGTTTAATAATATATTGTATGCATTTATGATTATTATAATCGTAAACTCCGAATAGACAAATCAAATCAAACATCTAATGTTGAAAAAAAAAATTGTAAACATTTATCTCCGTCTAATTTATTGTCACGTGACATTTTAATATAACAATCCATTAATGTCGCGGCCTAATTTACGACACTCCCTTAACAATGTAGCCGCGGTTCAGTCGTCGTATATACAAGTCCTAGCTGTTATAAATCGTTCGCACCTTGAGGTATCTATCATCAGAAGCGACACCCACACCCTTCGCCCACTAAGGCGATTTCCACAATACTCTTTTGACGCAACTATACAGCAGTGGCGATGAATGCGACGATTTCACATAAATTTTGAAAATAATTTGAAAATAATATGATGTGGGGCAGCTTTGTTATTTAATGTGCATAAAACAATCTATTGTCCCGAACTACAACTGTGTACACATAAAAAATATCTTAAATATTTGTTATAATATGAATCTTTCGCTAAGTCCAGATATAGTTGGAATATATTTAATGAATTACCTATTGTCGTAAACTCTTTTTTTATGTAAGTTCGTTGACAGGCTGACAGTCCGAATGATGGTAGGTGGCCTCCCATCGTCTATTAACACATGCAACACACCATATGTGTTTTTTAGTCTGATTTCCTATTATGTGCAATTAATTTTTTTGGTACAAAACTAGAAATGACTGATGTGCGATTATTTTTATCTCCGCGAAATTATTCTAAATCAATTATTTTTGTTTTCATTACATATATCTTTACATTTACTAGATCTGCAATAGATTGACATGAATGCAAAAAAATCCTGTTGCCTGCCTGTTTTAACGTACTCTGTTAAATAATGTGCTCCTAGTTTAAAAACATATTCGTGTTAGACAAGAATATGTAATACCACTCAGTCAGAACAATTTTTAAAACAATACAATAATGATGTACGATTAATAACTAAAACGCAAGGTCGTAAGCAGCATTATCTTAAAAGTGGGTAAAATTAGTTATTCGTCGCGCGCGACATCTAATCAACATAATGGACTGTAAAAGGCAAATTATCACGCTTTTGCTGTTGTATTGCTCAATATATTTATATTATTTTGTGCATTGTTCAAATAAAGACGGCGTATTATTAGATTTTGCTACATTTTAATAGTTCTACTCAGAAAGCTTATTGATATGAATGTTATTTACCCTTTCATACAAAAACTATCATACTAAACGAATTTTGATGAAATTTCACTGGATAGTTTAAAAATCAAAATAACACTAGACTACAATTTATAGAGATGCGCGGACAAGGTTGCAGGCAAAGTTATTAACAATTATGAACAATATTGAAACAAATAAATCTGCGCTAATGACTGCAATTTTTGGTCATAGCAACAACATAGCAACCTCTTATCAAAATACATAATTACATGATGATGGCAGCTATGAATCACGATAATATTTCGTATTAAAAACTATTATAAGTAACTAGCTAAACTGCACTAACTAGAGAAGCACTTACTATTATAAGTAACTAGCTAGTGCTTCGCTGCAGCTCAGTCAGCAACAGCAATGTTCCATGGTAGCCATAACTACGGTCAAATTGGTCAACCAACGGTCAAAACCAAAAATTCAAAAAACATTGGTTTCCATTGAAATTTTGGGGAAAAAAGTATAGATTATTCCTCTGATTAAATGCAATGTTGTGTAAAAATTTCTAATCAATACATCGGTTTTTGAAGCATACACAAACCAACATAACATTTTTATATAATATATAGATCAGCAATTCTGTACATATCACACAAGTGTAGAAAGAAGGTGCTAACATAGAGCTAAGAGGAATTCTTGGAGGTAGCTCAATGGAATACAATAGCACCTCTCACGGCTCAAAGAATTGTGGAATAGTTATTTCCTAGCCTTCGTTTCCACAATTTGATGGCTCTACAATATTTTTCATGTACACAATTATATAAACTTATTATTAAGTATTTACAAATTGTATGTGTAACATGAAATGTCATTAAATATGGATCCTATAATTAAGTCCTTTTTAATAGCACTTATAAAATAACCTCAACCTCTGAAAGTGGCTATTAACCCTTAATCAGGTAACATCAATATATCTCCAACATACAATATTATTTTCACCTTACCCAGAAAGCTTTACTCAGACATATAAAGCAATTTAAAATAAATTATTTTACAGATCACAAACATAATACAATACTGGTCCCAAATCTTTAATGCACCTTAGGCTGCCATTTGTATTTCCATCACCATGTAAGGCAGTGTTTTTTGATAATTTGCAAAGATATTATTGAACTATGGAGAACTAAAGATGTTTAATCTGAGATTTCTAGCAAAATGTAGGTAATAAACTTCAGTACATTGTTCTACACAGCCTGGTTAAGGGTTAAATAAACAAACAAAGTTGTCAACACCAAAAAAAGGGGGAAGAAATGTAACAAAAACAAACTAACCTTGCAAACAGGCTGTTAAAGAGCGACTCCGAGCACGCTTGGGTTAGCAGGCAGGCTTCAACACACCTGTGGAAAACCACCATATAAAACACTCATAGCAGGTACATCGCACGGGGTAATTGTGTAATTTTAAACCGACATTATTATAATTTAATCCCCATATATACCGTAATACAAACAGTCAAGGACATAAAGTTTGGATAAAAGCCAAAAATCTGTTGCAGCTAAACCGAGCAAAAATGAAAATCATCGATGCAATTGTACATTTCACACGTCGCATAAATAACCAAACATTTTTGGGTTAGTGAGTTAATGTGACACAAAATGTGACGCCAAGCGAAGCCAAGGTCGTGAATATAAACCGGAGACGTATTATTACGTGCATCGCGTTAGAAAAACGCTAGCTCACGTCAAAAGAGGAATGGGCAACATATCAGCACACCAATGATTAGATACTCACAAAGCTGCCTCCTTTCAGTGGCATTTCAGTCACAAATATAAAGTTCTCACAAAATTAACACTGTTAATAAATTTAACGAGAAATTCACCTGGTTCACTAAAACAATTCATGAAAAACAGACGTGAGGTGAAACAGACTGATAGAATAGAATAGTCTCTGCAAGCTGCAACAATTAATGAAATGAATGACAAGAATGAAGTCGGACAGAACAGAAATTCTGTTTTCTAGAACAATCATATGCAACAATCCGTTCGATGCAGTTTATTTAAGTAAAATTTTATATTTTAGTTATTTTATTTTAAAAAAACAGTAATTCATGTGATAAAACAACTTATTTTATTTAAATTCATTTCTAATAGCAATGTGTGCTAGTAAATTTAATAAATAATAATTAAACATCTGTGAAATTAATTCATTTAGTACAGGTTAAATAGATGTCATTTATTAATGTGTGGAATGGAACGTTATATTAGTAGTTTAGAGTTGCCATCACAAAATTATCAGCTCACGTTTTTATATAGAACAAGGGAAATAAGCTCAAATGCTCAGATCATGACGTCTATTAAACAAGTATAAAGTAAACACATTGTTTTCTCTCTTTTCAATTCAAGTCGCAATTCAAACTTAGGTTTACTTAGGTTTAAGATGTTACTTAGGTAACATCTTTATTTAAAAAAAAAAAAAAAGAAAACACCAGAAAGCAATTACATTATTAATTTTTATATTATTTCATAATATGCATATATTCTCAATACGATCCTTTATTTTCACATAGAATAATAACTAACAATTTTTTTTGAGAATATAATTTCTATTTTATACTCTGTAGCACAACACAAGAAAAGAGCCAAAAAAGAGCTCTTCTTATGCTCATTTGCTTCTTGTCCATCTCTTGTCAATGTCAATATCAATATTAATTATCACCAAATATATTTGATTAAAGAAAAAAAGTAAAGATTTGCGTCGTCTATCAAATAAGTTATCATCAAAGAACTATTTTTGAGTCAAATTAAATTAATTAAAAAAAATATGTCATAAACTCATATAATTTTTTGGAAGTTCAGTAACCATTTTCTCTTTTTATTAATAAAAATCACGCAAGTAGGTCAAGTTTGTAAGCAAGTGAGAAGCCACAGATTATTATGTTATTATACCGATTAATACCAATGTTATCAAGTTTTATGGTTATCGTAACGTGAAGTTTCAAAATATTATACTCTTCTTATAATGATGGATGTACAAGCGCAAAATAAAATAAAATTACTTTTTCAAAATCTTGTAAAACCCGGCTATGTGATGAATAGCTATTACACCGATAGCCTTATCAAAAAATTATCAAAATGTTCGGATCCAGGTCTGTATATATCATATATTAATATATTAACAATATATTAAGTATTTTTTTACTAAGTACTAAATAACCTTAGGTAAATAAATATACAATATATTTTATATTAATTCTTCAACAACTTTTGTAGACGTTCGTAGTTTTATAATTTCTTTGTTTGTTTATTGATCTTATTCACATAGTTAAGACCTTATGTACAGTTTCGTGCGCAAGCAGAGTAAATACTTTTTAGTAAATAATACATTTTATACATATACTTGTTATGTATATATATTTTTTTATAATACTAAACGAGGAATTCTTGTATGCCACGATGATCTCGCAAATGCTGTATAGCTTCAAGCTTGCTCCTTTTATAATATTTTGAATTATTAATAATTCTTGAATTTTTTTCTATAATTCATTTATTTGCAGGCAACTAGACCCATATTTTACATTTTTTATACATTTATAATGTTTCAAAGACTCTTTCTTACATGTAGAAAACTTTAAACCTTTCATTGGCCCGAGTGAAGCTTGGTCACTCAGTCTAGTCATAAAAATTGCAATATATTTTTTTTATTGAATTAGGTTACAGAAGTAACTGCGTTGTGTATGTTTCAGATATATCATATCTCGCAAAATTACCATTGGTGTCAGACTTGATAACAAAAGCTATGAACCACATGGCAACATCAGACAATACTGTTAAAGTGTTCATAGTCAGATCAATTGCCATTGTATCTGCAAGCGAACTGCATTTTGCTAAAATCATTTCTCAACAAAATGATTTATTATTGGAAGCTTTCAAAGATATAAACTCCCCGGGAATTAATGCTAGTTTACGGGTCGCTTTTATGGAGGTCTCGTTGGCTCTTGTAAAGCACAATACGGGAATGTCGTGGCTGTTAAAAACTGGCGTTTGGAAAGAAATATTGAGTTTATCTAATGAGAAACAAACGGTATTTGTGTTGAAACAAACATACGAATTTGCTTCTAAGTTTTTGTGGGCTTTGAACGATTTAGCCGATGAAGATAATATCAAAACTGTTTTCAATTTCATACTGACACCGTTGAACTCGACGGACTTTTTAAAAATTGACTCGATGACCGTCGAGCAGGAGAAGGAATTGTTGAAAACTTTTGGCCCAATGCTTCATATGCTATTGGCTATTGTAGGCGAAGAGAATAAAATCACACAACCTAGTCTTATTATGCATTCAATCCTTGAAGATCTCGCGTTGACTACTCACATTTCTATTGCAATGGATCGTTTACGACAGGAGGAAGTGTGCTACCTTATCACAAAGTTGTGTTTCTATATTATTTTAGCGAAAGTTTTCCAAGTAAAACCCATATCTCCAAACACTGTTTACGTTAAGGAGGATTTTATGGAGTTGGAAGTCATTTTTTTCAATTCATTGCAATTTTTCACTCAGAGACGTTTGGTCAATGGAATTGTTGACTTTTGCGGTGGATGCAATTTAATTTGGAACACAGTCTGGCAAGACAATAAGCCTACATGGGAAGATGAAAGCAAGAAGAGTCATATAGAGAATAAAATCCTATTTATGTTGTTAGTGCCGGTACTAGTCTACGCAAAAATGGTCACAAATTGTATGAGTGTGTCTTCGGAGGACACATGTGTTGACGAATATGTCACAAAATTGTTGAAATCAATCTCCACTTGTGAGCACACTGCAAGAGCAGCTTACGCTATGAGAAACTTATTACTCGAATTAGACTACATGTCTTTAACTCTTTATACAATTAAAAGGTTGTGTTGTCTCCGACTTCACTTGAGTAATGAACAAGCCAATTTGGTATTTCAAGCGTTATTCTACACTCTCAAAGAATATGTGCCTGCGGACAGTGCGTCCGGATTGAATAATCAGGAACATTTTGAAGAGAGTCAAGAGAAAGTTTCTATTTTAACTTATGTGTTGGATACAGTGTTGACCATAGTGAAATATCATGACATAAGTTGGCAGGAGAGTTTGGAAATTATATGTTTATATTCAGTCGTACATAATATATTGAAGAGGCCTAATTTGTCATGTAAGGTAAGTTCAACGTGGGCATTGTGATGCCGACACCAGTCACACGAATATTTTTTTATATGTTTGAAATCTTGAATCTTGAAAAAGATCTTTATCTTTAACTCGTAATGAACATCCAGATTTTTGCCACCTATTCTTACAATATGTCTGAAATATGTCAGAATATGTTGCAGACGAACACTTTTATTTACTTCTCTACCACTAATCTCTAGTAATATAATAAAGCTGAATATTTGTTTGGTTGAACTTGTTAAACTCTGGAATTACCAGCCAGATATATATTTTTTTCATTTAATAACCTAATAGATACGTGGACGAAGTATCAGGCAGAAGCTAGTACCTAAATACAGTAAGCTAACACAGGTAGAGTTCCAATCCATATTGGTAGGTCACACTACAAACTGCATATATGGGCTTACCGTCTTACCTGTAAGGTGATGGCTAGTGCCATCACCTTACAGGTAAGACGGTCACGGAGCAAGAGACCACAGTGACATAAAAGCATGTGTGCTATAGCATATACCCCAGAAAAATGGCAAGCATTGCCCTCTTCTTACCTGTTAGGTTTACGTAACGCAAGTATTACGTAACGCAATTTTTGAACATCTGTGACCAAATGTAACGCGCCGAATTATTTTCTGTACCCTTCCTATAGGACCAAGTTTATCAAGGAAAAGGGTAGCCAATTTGGGAGAACAAGATATTTTTTTTTTTAGATGATTTTGATTTGCCATCAGTCGGTAGACCATAATCAAATGTGCTGAAAGTAAATTGGCGTTTGTATAGAATAAGGCCAGTGGCCAGTGCCCTGTTCTATACAAAGTTAAGGCAAAACATCTGCCCTTTTCAGTCTTCTGACTTTTCCAGTCTGCAGCAACTCTTTGGCTAGCGGATTCGGGTGGGAGTTAAGACGGTCCTTGTAATCTTTCCTATAGCGAACTATTACTTCAGCAATGGTTGAAATCTCGAGATATGAGTGGATCTCACTGTTCCGAGCATACCAAGGCGCCCCAGGCTCTTAAGATGTTATTTTGTACTTTCTGTAGACAATAAATAAATAAATTCGATATTTGTTTTGCTAGCACCAAAAATGACGTACAATAATACACTCGAGGGATTCCCTTCCCACCCCTGTAGAGCATCGTAACGTTTTACAAGACCCCCTAAATTGCGTTACGTAAAACTTGAACGTCCCCTTACTTGTAAAATTTGGACGAGAACAAATTCGATTGCAACATAATATATTTTTTGTTTTCAGTTCGTAGTGTCCGCGTTAAACGTTCTAGCGTTGTGTGTCAAGAGGTTTTTACCTCCGAATCTTTCGCTACTGTTGGAATCGAGACCCGGTTCGGCCACTCACGAAATTGGCAAATTGATTTACATGAAAATGCACGACATCAACTGGGAGGTGAGAGATTCAGCGCTCGAATTGCTCGCTGTGTGCATTGATATTTCCTACATAAGTAAGTAATATGTACTGCATTGATTTTGGTTTATAAACGAAGATTATGCCCAATATTAATGTTATAATTGCAGAGTTCCCGCCATTCCAGGCCCAATTGTTGGACAATAATTTGTTGAATGTGGCAGCGACGATAGCCCTCAACGACCACGAGTTCTACGTTCAGGCGTCTGCACTCAAATGCTTGGGAGCGGCTGCCAAGATTAGCAATCTCTGGGAGCAAATGAAGATACAGTATCCAAATATTGAGGTAAAGCTTCAAAATCATGGATTGATTTAAGAATTAAGAGATTGAAAGACCACCTATGAATAATATTATAGCCCCAGTAGTTACTCCACAATGTATTATAGTTTGTGAAGATGTAATAGGCTGACGCGTTATAATAAGATTTTATTTATTTATTACAGGATTCACTAATCTCCATATTACGTAACAACCCAGAGGGCATAGTTCGTAAGGAGGCGTGCAATGCACTATGTGACGTTTACCAAAACACGAAATGCACAAATATATTCAAACAGGAACTCTATGAGCACATGGTGTCATCGGCTTTGAGCGATTTCCATTGGGAAGTTCAATTGAGTGCGTTGAAGTTTTGGAAATTAACAATTAATTGTCTGCTAAGCGATCAGGGAATGTTGGATGGCAAGTTTCCACCGGTGACATTCTCTAAGGAATCTCGTAAGATTGTCACCTTAAACGAAGCTGAAGTACAAAAAAGATTAAGACAAACATTGGAGAAACTTTCCTCCATTGGATGTCTAACGGTGTTGGTGAAATTGCTCGATAAAGATTCAGAGGTTGAAATTTTGGAATCAGCCATGACGATATCTCTAGAGTTGATACAGATTTTGGATAAATATAAAGTGCAGGAAAGCATAAAACCAAATGCCAACGAGCCGGCAAGTGTTGATGAAATTATGTGCAATATTAAAGAAGAAAATGACAATTTAAATTTTGACTGCGAAATGGTCGACCCGCAAACAACGCAAGAGGCGGATAATGTCATAGAAAGTATATTGAATGCGGATGACATAAATTTGTTATCGAACATATATGAGAGACACATGAGTTTGTCAAACGATAATGAAATACAAACTCAACCAAAAATTAAATTAATAAAAAACGCCTCGCCTCATTTGTTCGTGACGTTCATGAAGAGTAAAGATTTCAAAGAATTAATCGAACAAAAAAGGCAATGGAAAGATGGAATCAGGAGTTTGTCATCTCTGTTAGATGACGTTCTCGGCATATACGAGGTGAACGAAGAGATCAACTCTCTAGATTGTTATTAATAATAATATTTTATATGTTAATGGGGTGGATAAGTTTTCTTGTATGTTAAAAACTATTTGTAAGCCATTAAAATGTTTCTATGTATAATTGTCTTTTTTTATGTTCTTCTATCTCATAATTTATAAAATAATAGCTGCTGTAAATTATATACTAAAACCTTCCTCGCGAAAAACACTATCCATTGGTAAAAACAGCATGAAAATCGGTGCAGTAGTTTTTGAGTTTATCGCGAACAGACAGACGCGGCGGATGACTTTGTTTTATAATATGTAGTGATTATATATATTTAAGATAAAAATATAGAAATTTTGTCTGTACATAATTCCAATTTACAGACTTCAAGAGATTATCATGAGATAATCTCTTGAAGTCTGTACCTAAAGAGTGGAATTACAGGTAGTTTAAATTAAGCTTAGCCCAGCTAGAACTTTTAGATTATTCTGTTGAAATCAGACATCAGAAAAAGTCAAACAGCACACCAAATTTCAAATCAAACAGATGTCTATAAATTATAGCAAAGAACCATTTAAAGCTTGTCAGCTTTAAAAAAAATCAAAATTGGTTTGTCTGTTTGGGAGCAGCTATGCTATGATGCCTACAGATAAACATGTCAATTATGTATTTTTCTATTTTTTTCTAACCCTGCTAGGGTTAGAAAAATAGCATAATAATAAATGTCTTGTGAATATATTTTATCTATACTGTTTAAAGAGGAAAGATTTGTTTGTTTGTTTACATTGAATAGACTCCGAAACTACTTGACCAATTTGAAAAATTCTTTCACTGTTGGGAAGCTATATTATCAGCGAGTAACATAGCCTATGTTTTATAAAGTTACGCGGATAAAGTCGCGTGCAACAGTTAGTATTAGTATAAAAATAAAACCACATTTTTTTTCTTTAAAACTAGCTATAATTAGTACATTACAAACTAAACTTAATCAATTTCAATAACGGCTCCAACTTTGGTAAATGCTTCCTTCAGTTTTTCAGCCTCGTCTTTGGAAATATCAGCTTTTACGACTGTTGGCACACTTTCTACAAATTTCTTGGCTTGCACCAAATTAAATCCTTCCAAATGGTTCTTGACTTCTTTAATCAAAGCCACTTTTTGTTTGTCGTCATATGCACTCATTTTTACCTAAAATAAAAAATTCATACTTTATTTTAAAAAGTTATGTGGACGAAGTTGCGTGCAACAGCTAGTCTAATATAAAATACAAAAGGTTTGAGAATGAAGTATACAAGCACAATGTTAACAAATTGCAACACAAAATGTTCATTAAATGCCTTGTAATTTATGTCAAATTAATTACAAGATTTAAAACAATTCAAGTCTTTATAACAGAACTAGGTTAAACTTCTTTCGTAATCGGTTTTAAAAATACTTTGAAAGAACCAAGATCGCAATACAAAGCTAGACGCTTGATCTGACACAGAATAATTGAAACAAAAAGGTTATTAGCGTTCTTACTGTAAAGGTATTTTTGACAAATTTCGGTGCAGCTTCTTCTTCGTCCTGTGCAGCGGCAGGAGCCATAGCAAAACCTCCCATGGGCATAACTGGTGCATCGGGAAGATTTAACCTCTTTTTCAATACTTGACTAAGTTCCGACACTTCCAAGAGACTGAGGTTTGTAATGTCGGATACGATCTTCTCAATTTTAGGCGACACAGGTCTGTCTACACCTTCTGGAGGAGGAATTGTAAGCGGTGTAGCGGCTTGCACCACTTCCTGTCGCAAAAGGGCGCTGAAACATAATTAGCAAATATTTTATTTATTGGGATCAACGTGAGATTCTTTGTCGGTACAGCAACTACAAAGATTACCATCGTGAGAAAGATCGCCATTGGCGGAAAGATATATTATTGAGAATTCTAATACTCATAGCTGTGAACGTTTTGTAATAACAAATAAAGGAAAATTATTGAATTGAATATGAATAGTTAAGACAAAATTTAGCAATAGCAACTTTTATAGGTTAAGTATTCAGAAGAGCGCCACAGATTAATTTTAATACAAAATACTGTACACAGAACACTTTTATAAGACAATGCGTAGGTTGCATATAAAAATATATAATTTATAGCCCGAGAACTTAATTAAAATTTACTATTGCTAATGTACTAGACATAAGATACAAGCAGTCACACATGGCTTTCTAGAGCTGTCTCTAACTTATGTTGTTCTGAATATAATTCAGTTTGAATTTTATTAGTTTAAGACCTCAATCCTGTTTGATTACAATGAGGTACTTAGGAGTCACAATTACATAAAAATAGATGGAAATTAAAAGAATATATTCAAATACTGTACTTATTTGCCAAATTCTATGGAGTTTTATTCAATTTACTTACTAATTATTACTTTGTAGATCTCAATTTAATCTGGGTCTGGCAAAATGGGACAGTGTCCCAAACAAATGACAGCTAATTTTGTGTGCTATTTTGAATCGCCGCCCTTGATTTGATTGTCCCGAGATCCTTATTATATGGATTATGGAACTAATTTTAGTTCCATGGACACTCGCTCTATAGTCTACAGCGACAAAATTGCGATTTTTCAAATATGCACAAAAATAATTTGACAGCTGTCTGTCCATGACAGTGCCCGGAACGCAAAAATTCTATAGCCACGTACTTGTCATTGTCAACTCTATGCCACTTATAATAAAAGTCAAATGATCCCGTGTTAGTATAATATCAGTTTCTGTTTTTGTTTTGTTTTTTTTTTTATCACTCCTTCACTTCACTGCTGTAGTAGCAGTCGTGTTTCAGAGCGGTTTATTTTTATTATACCTGATTAACATATTGATTTTATTTTTTGCAATTAATTTTTTTTAGTATAGTGTAAAAACGATTAGGTACTACCTCGACTTAGCTTCTGAGTAATTTGTTACGCTAAAAACGCAGGTAAGTTATTTTGCAATTATAAAGATTTTCCTTAAGCATAGATTTATAAATAATATATTTATGTCTACAGCTTTGTATACTTAACAGAATAATTGTTTATGAATTAACTACATCCTTACCGTAGATCCTTACATATTTTATCGATTTAAATCTTTGATATTTTTACATATTATAAAACAAAGTCCTCCGCCGAGTCTGTCTGTCTGTCCGCGATAAACTCAAAAACTACTGCACCGATTTTCATGCTGTTTTCACCAATGGATAGAGTGGTACTCGAGGAATGTTTTAGTATATAATTTACAAAATTACGCGAGCGAAGTCGCGGGCAACAGTTAGTATTAAGCACCTAATAAAACGTGATTATTTAAATTAATGTATGTAGATGCTAGAATACCTATAAAAATGTACCTATCGAAATAAGAACATAGGTAGGAATAACTAAATTCTTATTATTTTTTAAATGTTTTCATAACATTTTTGAAAACAACTGTAAACGTTAATAATGTTAATATAACAAATAAAAAGGTGGCTCTTTTCAAATAACTAGGTGTATATTTTTTTAAATATAATTCTTCACGACGTCTTCACGTAATTATCCTAGTTCTGAAAAACGAAAATAAATATATTTTTTTACATAATTTTTCCCGTAGTAATAAATACAGTTAATTTTTTTGATAGTCACACAAAGGTGATGTAAAAAAAAAAAGGAATTAACAACTGAAAATAAATAAGAGTTGAGATAGTTTGAACTTGGTGCTCTTTTTTTAAATACAAACTAAGTACCTACGAGTAGTAACCTTGTAACTACTTGTTTCTTAAATGAGTCCACAGGCTTAGTATAGGAAGGAACTAGTTGGTTCCCGCGACTTTGTTGTCATTTGAAAATGAAAATTAAATAGTATTACCTAAACTGAGCCTAAACTCTTTATTTATCGTCTTTATTTATTTACGACGGTGACTCCGTCCGCCTCGGCGACAGTGACGCCCAATTTTTTTATAATTCTAGACAATTCTTTGCCACAAATTTCATCCAAATTCGTTGAGCCGTTTTTGCGTTAAAGAGTAACTAACATCCAGCATTTCATCTGTAGCTACCATACCAAGGTCATGGATAAATAAAACACGTAACCACTAACGGTTTAAATATGGGAACATATAGCCCTGAGAAGAGCTGTTGTTATTAGAAATTAAAGCGTATTCTTTTTTCACATCATATTAAATATCACTCCACTGGATAAATCACTGGATCCACGACAGAGGACGCTTTAGTCGCAGTCGTCGCTCACAGCCATCTTCATTCTTGAACGTGTTGTCGTCGAGTATGAAGATGCGTCGCGCGTCTTGCGTCTTGCGCGGCGCCCAGCGAAGCAAAAAGACTGAGGGCAAATGCGCGCTATTTTTATAGGCTCGGCACCCGAGAGTGGGGAGCACTCAACGCACTTGCGCGCGACACATGAGCGAGACAACAACATCAACCGCTTCTCTTACACACACACACACACACACATACAAGTGTAAAAACCATATATAAGTAGGGCAATTTTCTAAATAAAATTATTCCATCCTGAAATTTCAACGGAGTTATTATTGGAAACCTACAATCTCCAAAGTGGTGACCCCTACAGAAGAACCGCTGCCCTACAGAAGAACCGCTGCCCTACAGAAGAACCGCTGCCCGACAGAAAAATCCGACGAGGAACCTCTGCTCGCCAGGAAAACTCGACAGATGAATCCGCCGATGAATCCCTGCCCGACGATGGACGAATCAAAACCGCAAGCCCAAGAAGTGTCTACTATCTCCTCACCATCACAGACGAGATCTATCACACCAGCAGCTGACACACAGTTTCTAGTCAACGAGATTAAGAAACTGTCCCTAGAAATAGCGGAACTCAAAGCGGAACGATCTAGACCCAGCTATCGTTCTTCATCTCGTATAAGAAGACCGTCGCAGTCCCGTTTCCGCACGCGCAGTACCCCGTCACCATCGCCGTACTGCTATTACCATCGGCGTTTTGGGGCGAAAGCAAGACGCTGCACCGCGCCATGCACCTTTATCAAGTCGGACTCATCGGAAAACTAAATAGAACGCTGGCAGCGGCGGACACTGGCGTTCATGAACAATCTCACCGCCTGTTCGTAAAGGACAAGAAGACCGGCTTATCTTTCTTGGTAGACACCGGCGCCAACATATCGGTCCTACCTAGAAAAAAAGGGTCTACGTCAACTCCATTGCCATTCCAACTGTACGCCGCTAATAACACCGTTATTAAAACCTACGGCGAGAAAACGCTCGAGTTGGACCTCAACCTACGGCGACCCTACAAATGGAAATTCATCGTTGCCGACGTTTCCAAACCAATACTGGGCGCCGATCTCCTCAATCATCACGAACTCATGGTGGATCTCAAAAATCGGAAGCTGATCGACGGCCGTACAAGCTTATCAGTCAAAGTTCCGATGTACGCGACAAATTTACCTACCGTCCGCAGTATCGATACGCAGCAACAGTATCACGACATACTAGCTCAATTTCCTGGCATCACTCGTCTGACTTCGATGAAACTCAACCCAGACCGAAGCGTTGAACACTACATCGAAACGTCCGGATCGCCAGTCTTCAGTCGCGCACGACCTCTACCTCCACACCGCTATCAAAAGGTCAAAGAAGAGTTCGAAAACATGATGCAACAAGGCCTATGCAGACCAAGCAAGTCGTCATGGTCGTCACCCCTTCATGTCGTCCCTAAGAAGAACGGCGACCTACGCGTATGTGGCGATTATCGAAGACTCAATTCGATAACAAAACCCGACCGCTATCCCGTGCCACGCATCAAAGACTTCACGCACATGCTGTCCGGCAAGAGGATATTTTCTACTCTCGATTTAAATCGTGCATACTCTCAGATAATGGTTCATGAAAAGGACATTGAGAAGACTGCCATCATCACACCATTCGGCTTGTTCGAATTCCCTCGTATGTGTCCTGGCCTCAAGAACGCAGGACAAACATTCCAACGATTTATTCACGAAGTATTGCGCGGACTCGACTACGTATTCCCATTCATCGACGACGTACTCTTAGCTTCTGCAGACGAAGAAGAACACAAACGACATCTTCACACAGTTCTAAAAAGGCTCGAAGAATATGGCATCACCATCAATCCTGCAAAATGCGTCCTAGGTCAACCGACAGTCAAGTTCCTGGGATACATTGTTTCGGAACACGGTATCAAGCCAACACAAGAAAAAACGGAAGCCATACTACACTATAAGAAACCATCAACAGTCGAAGAACTTCGTCGTTTCCTCGGTATGCTAAACTTTTACCGTGACAACGTACGCAACGCGGCATCAATACAAGCACCACTGCATAAGTACCTACACCACGTCAAGAAAAAAGACAAAACAAAAATTGAATGGAACGAAGAATCGTCGAATGCTTTTGAGGTGTGTAAAGCGAGCATTCAAAATGCAGCTTTACTCGCTCATCCTATTCACCAAGCACCTATAGCATTATGTTGCGACGCATCTGACATCGCAGCTGGCGCAGCAATTCAACAGTACCACAACAATAAATGGCAACCTTTGGGATACTTCTCCAAGAAGTTTTCCGAAGCACAGAAGAAATACTCGACATTCGACAGAGAGCTTCTAGCAATTTACATGGCTGTTAAACACTTTAGAAGGACGTTTGAAGGTCGCGAATTAATCATCTTTACCGACCACAAACCGCTCGCCTACGTTCTGCAAAAATCGCCATCAGCCTCAGAAACTCCCAGAAGAACAAGACAACTACTTTTTATTGCCGAATTCACAACCGACATACGCCATATAAGCGGAAAAGACAACATTGTAGCAGACGCCTTAAGCCGCATCGAAACAATCACATGCCCGTCTACGCTCGACTACAACGAAATAGCTAAAGCGCAAGAAAAAGATAGATGCATCGCACAACTGCTCACGAATAGCAATTTATCGATGAAAAAAATTATCATACCTAACACTAATGCGAACATCTACTGCGAAACATCTACACCGCATATCCGGCCATACATTCCGGAAGAATACAGACGTACCGTTTTTGATAGCGTTCACAACATTAGTCATCCCGGAACACGAACAACGCGCAAGCTAATATCGCAGAAATTTTTTTGGCCCGCTATGAATCAAAACATCGGTACATGGGCGAAGAGTTGTATTCATTGTCAGAAGAGCAAAGTACAACGCCATACGTCAAGTAATCTTTCTCAGTTCCCGCCAAGCGACCGTTTCCAGCACATACATGTCGACATCGTAGGACCGCTACCTACTACAGCCGACGGAAATCGATACCTAATAACAATTATCGATCGTCTTACTCGATGGCCTGAAGCGATACCTACACACGACATATCCGCCGAAACAATTGCGAAACACATCTACGAGAAATGGATCACTCGTTTTGGATGCCCTGTTTCACTGACAAGCGACCAAGGTCGTCAGTTCGAGAGCGAGTTATTTTCAAATTTAATGAAAATATTGGGAATCAAAAAAACTCGTACAACGCCTTATCATCCACAAAGTAACGGCATAGTCGAACGCTGGCATCGCACACTAAAATCCGCATTAAGAGCCAAGCTATCCGAACATAGCACTACATGGACCGACGTGCTACCTACGACACTATTTGGCTTAAGCGCTTCACTACGCACGGACACAGGTGTTAGTGCTGCCGAACTTACCTACGGATACAAACTAAAACTGCCTTGTGATTTTTTCAATGCGCAGTCGAATATTCCAGTTGGCGATTATACCTACGTAAACAAGCTACGTACAACTATCGACGCGCTCAGACCTACAAGTACAAAGTCGCACGGTACGAAAAAAATTTTTGTGCATCAAGACCTACACACATGCACACACGTATTTGTCAGAGTCGACGCAGTTCGGAAACCACTTCAAACACCTTACGAAGGACCTTACCGTGTATTGAACAGAACAGATAAAGTTTTCACCATTCAGTTATATAGCCGTCAAGCGAATATATCGATCGACCGATTGAAACCGGCATACTTACTTGAAGACTTAGATCCAGTTACCAACAAGAACCATACCTCAACAGTTACCGAGTTACCTTTAAACCATACCTCAACAGTTACAGAGTTACCTTTACCTACCAGTAGTAAAACGAGCGACAGAGAAAGCAAGCAATCACGATCTGGCCGTCTCATAAAACTACCGGTACGCTTCGCTTGAGGGGGAGTACTGTAGCTACCATACCAAGGTCATGGATAAATAAAACACGTAACCACTAACGGTTTAAATATGGGAACATATAGCCCTGAGAAGAGCTGTTGTTATTAGAAATTAAAGCGTATTCTTTTTTCACATCATATTAAATATCACTCCACTGGATAAATCACTGGATCCACGACAGAGGACGCTTTAGTCGCAGTCGTCGCTCACAGCCATCTTCATTCTTGAACGTGTTGTCGTCGAGTATGAAGATGCGTCGCGCGTCTTGCGTCTTGCGCGGCGCCCAGCGAAGCAAAAAGACTGAGGGCAAATGCGCGCTATTTTTATAGGCTCGGCACCCGAGAGTGGGGAGCACTCAACGCACTTGCGCGCGACACATGAGCGAGACAACAACATCAACCGCTTCTCTTACACACACACACACACACACATACAAGTGTAAAAACCATATATAAGTAGGGCAATTTTCTAAATAAAATTATTCCATCCTGAAATTTCAACGGAGTTATTATTGGAAACCTACAATCTCCAAACATCCATCCATCTTCACAAACTTATTTTATTTTGCATTTATATATTAGCAGGATAATTTAATGCTGACTAACCATGATTAAAAAAATAGCAGCATTCCCAGATCATTTTTTCGAATTATATTTAACTAGCTTTTATCTGCGACTTCGTCCGCGGAAAAAAAATTACGCCTGACGAAGGTATTTATAGCCAATAATTTAATAAATCTTTATTGCTCATATAAGTATTTCCGTCAGACCTACTTTTTTTCTGGATAATAGGTATCTATATCCATTTCGTATCACTGTCCCTAACGAGTGTGTTGTGTATACAAAATTTATAGAAAATTGGCTGAATAGTTATTAAGGCGTAAAAGCGTAACAAAGGAAGAAATATACAAACTGTCTTTGGCATTTGGTCTTTGGCAGCTGGTGCCCGCGGCTTCGTCCGCGTAACTTCATAATAGTCTATGTTACTCGCTTCCCAATAGTGAAATATTTTTCAAATCGGTCCAGTATTTTCGGAGCCTATTCAATTCAAACAAACAAACAATCAAATCTTTCCTCTTTATAATATTAGTAAAGTATACATAACTATATAAATAATTGCATTTATTGTTACATACATGTTAAATAAAATCATTTTTTCATACTTACCGGTTGCGTAAGTTTCTACCTATTTTGAATTCAATAACACTCCCTCGATAAGTCGTAACAGGTAGGGTAGGGAGGTCTACGAGTATTAGTGCGTCAAACGCTTGCATTGATTTGGTACCTACGAGCGAACCCTTACGTAAAGGCTATTTATATCGTAAATTGATACCTAAGTGAACCTGATAGTTTGAAAATGGAACGACTGCGTCATTAGGTTTGATGGTTTGCTAGTTAGGACTTTGAATCGGAATCTCTTGTATACTAGTGTATGCTCCCGGCAGTGCCGTAAATAGCCTTTTTTGCGCCCTGTGCGAGCTTCTATAACTGCGCCCTTGTTTTTTTTTTTTTAGATATTATAGATAACCTAGAGCAATGTATAGGCCTACTTTATTTTATTCAGGGTGATAAAATGAAGCACAAAGGAACTTGGTGTTGGTGGACCAATTATCTAATATTTTGGAAGAAAAATCTATTTTTTTAAAGAACTGATTGATGTGCGTGTGGGCAAACAAGCAGACGAGCCATCTGATGTTTAGTGGACACTTCGACTATTATACCACCCACTGTGTCTGCCAAAAAAAAATGAGCTCGATGTTTTGTCTAATTTAATAGACGTTTTTGATGATACTGGCATGTAGGTACGTATGTGTTGGAATTGAGCACTATAGGGGCGCAGTGGGAACTTATCAGGAGCAAACCGAAAAAATAATAGTTCTGCCTGGTCTGTCCATTCTTGCGCCCCCCAGGGTCTACGCCCTGTGCCTGGGCACCGGTGGCACTGCCCTATTTACGGCACTGGCTCCTGGCTTCGCCCGCGTCCGATCGCTATCAAGAAGTTTTAACTTCAAAAAGTACGTAAATTTAGGGTGCCATACAGAAAATAGTCCTGCTCAAAAGTAGGTAGATATAACAAATATTACGTAACGTTTTTACGGTTAAATTAACCACGTATGTATACAAAGGATCGCATTTAGGTAACTACAACGTTACGTAACAGCTTTTATCAAATCGTTGTTTTCAATTTGCACTGCTATAGAAATTCTCATGACCCATTTCCAACTTGTGTTTTTTCAATTCAAAGTTTCAACGGAGGAATACATTCGTAGGTATTCCAGAATATTGTATACATCGATGACCGAAGTCGATCGAAGCTGAGAATTTTTATCGCAAAAATAGCAAAAAGACAAAGTACCTTTCTTTTTGTCCATCTCCATCACTAATGAGTTTATTAAGCAAATATTATTTATATGTATTTTCACAAATAGTAGCCAACATTAATGGTACTGAACTATTATATTTTCAATCACAAACTACATAGGACTCTTGAAATTTTATCCAAATAGATAAGTTTTTTTAAGGTCCATATCTGAAGGCATGGACCATTGTCTCGGTATAAATTTAGTTGCGAAGTTAATTTAATTTTAATTAATCCAAAAACCAAAAGAAAATGCTCGTATATACATTCTAATCCAACAGATTTTTTTTATAGTATCACTATTTTTTATTTTTAGGTTTGAAGAAAATATGCTGGGCGGCAGTGTGCTCTGGTTTCGTCACGGGTTGAGGTTCCACGACAATCCGTCTTTGCATTCAGCCCTGGAAGACAGGAATCTCCCATTCTTTCCCATTTTCATTTTCGACGGAGAGTCAGCAGGTAATTTTTATCCAGACAAACACTTGAGTAAAGTAAGCCCTAAACAATAAAAAAATAACACATTTCACACAGCACCACATTAAGCAACTATAGGCTTGTATTATGGATACCAGATAGTTCATATACTACAAAGATTACTTTTTTTCTGTAAATACATACATGTTATAGAATATACATGTTATACAAACATCCATGGCTCAGGTACAAAGGTAAAATGATGAACACGTAAATCGAACCTAGCGGGATTCGAACCCGTGACCGTTTGGTTATAACAGCTTGGGTTACTAACCACTAAGACTAGACCTAACGTATCGTCAAACTAAACGATTGTATACATACACTAGGTGGTGCCCGCGACTTCGTCTACATACAGAAAAAAAATCTAAAAATGGTCAATTTAGTTTCAGTATCATGTATAGAGCCTATAAACACGATATCTTTGAAAACAAAGTAACTTACTCCATGATCAACCCTTACAGCTTTATTATTAGTATTGATTGATTGATTATGTTTACTACACAGGCACAAAGTTGGTCGGCTACAATCGCATGCGATACCTACTCGAATCATTGGACGACCTCGACAACCAATTCAAGAAGTATGGAGGTCGCCTGATCATGATTAAGGGGAAGCCTAATGTTATATTCAGACGGCTTTGGGAAGAGTTTGGTAAGTTTGTTTGAAATTGTATACAATCCTGACAACTTTTGCTAGGTACTGCTTCAACTTTCATTTCGTTGGAGGAAAGTGCGACGTTTCTAAGCAATTAATAGGTACTTGATTTTGGTCACAAGCAGTTATTCAGCTTCCATCAATCGAAGTGTTTTTGCTTGTAAAAATTAACTGAAAGGTGTTTGCATCTGTTTTTATATCATGTAGTGATTGTAATTTTATTTTATTATAAATGTACAGTTATTGGATGTTAAATCACCCAACAGCATGGTGGATATAGAGGATGCTTGGACTATATTTTTAGGGCACAGCTATGAAATTACGAATCATAATCCAAACTCAAAGCTGAAGAACCCAGAGGTAAACTCTGGTAGTATATCTACTAAAACTTATCAATCCAAAATGTTTATATACAAATCAATGTCTTACCGATGCTTGTAACTGATCAGTAATAATTTTAACATCTCATGGGATTAGATGGCGAGCTATTGCAGTTTGAAAAAAGCCAGTAAAAGGATTACGCAAATTACCCTGTTATGATCACAAATACTTTATTCAATACAATAATTTCAATTGGCAGAAAAACAATATTTTTTTTCCTCTCAAAAATATAACTGAAGCATAAATTTCAGCAGATATGTTGGGATGTAGTACTTACATGTATTTTTTCGTGGAGAAGATTTTTATGCAAATTTCAAGGCAATATACCCAATATATCCGTAATATATTCAGGTATCCGTAAGATCTGCTTCGAGCAGGACTGCGAGCCAGTGTGGCGAGAGAGGGATGACTGCGTCAGGAAGGAATGCCGAGAGATAGGAGTCGCCTGTAAAGAGTATGTCTCGCATACGCTTTGGGAACCGGAGACAGTTATTCGAGCAAACGGTGGCATTCCACCGATAACCTATCAGATGTTCCTGGTGAGTTTCCTTCTGGTTGGCGACTAGGAAACATTTATTTATTTATTATCTAAAACGTATCTAAACGTGTCACGTTGTTTGACGCCAATGAACTCCTAAATTAGTGAACCAATTTTGATAAAACTTCGTAAAACGAGTAATTTGGTCCAACTTAAAAGATAGGATAGTTTTTTATTTTGAACGCGGGCGAAGCCGGGAGCGTGTGTTGATATTTATTTCTTTGTTATTCACTGGACCTTTTTTTTATAATTCGTCAAAACGGTTTTTTTAGTATTTTCTAGTCGATTAATATTATATTTCAGCATACGGTTACAACGATCGGTGATCCGCCAAGACCCGTTGGCGACGTAGATCTTACTGGAGTCCACTTTGGGACACTTCCGGAGTGTTTCTATGAAGAGTTTACAATTTTCCAAAAGGTAATATTCCAAACATTTCTCCAAGGTTCAAACTAACTCTATGTCCATTGTTTTTAAGCCGTAATATTATTACAGATAGACGTTCACGTATATTTTGTTGTGTCTGTTGTTCTCTACAGTAGAACTACTTGGATTTTTGTTATGGAGAAACATAATACATACATACATACATACATACATACATACATACATACATACATACATACATACATACATACATACATACATACATACATACATACATACATACATACATACATACATACATACATACATACATACATACATACATACATACATACATACATACATACATACATACATACATACATACATACATACATACATACATACCACACACACACACACACACACACACACACACACACACACACACACACACACACACACACACACACACACACATACAGAAAAAAATTGTAAAAATGGTCAATTTAGTTTCAGTATCATGTATAGAGCCTATAAACAAGATATCTCTGAAAACAAAGTTACTTACTCCGTGAATAACCCTTACAGATTTATTGATTGATTAATTAAATTTATGAAATATTTCAGACTCCGAAACCGGAAAATTTGGGCGTGTTTTCGGAAACGGAAGATATTCGCATGATCCGTTGGGTGGGAGGCGAAGGAGTCGCTCTGAAGCTCGCCCAGCAACGGCTTCAGGTCGAATACGGGACTTTTTGCAAGTGAGTTCCTATTTTCAAATTGGTTAAGAACCTCTTAAAATGTCGCGATAATACGAGTATATTAGAGATAACTAGACTGGGCGACGGGCCAATTAAAGGTTTAAACTTTTTTACATGTAACAAAGAAAGTTTTTGAAATATTATAAAGAAATTATAAAGAAACGTTGAAAAATCAAGAATACTTGATACTTGAAGAATAATTTAAGTAATCAAAATATTATAAAACGAGCAAGCGGTATTACTTTTATAACTGTTCCATTAAAAAAACTGGCTAAGGGCCTCTTTCACAAACTACAAGTAAAGTGTTGATTAGTTACTTTTAGAAATCATTTTCTATTTTATTGAATTATGCACTCGGTTTACTGCATCATTCGATAGCCGATTTTCTTAATGATTTTCTATTTAATGTTTGGGACGTACAAACCGGTGATTTTAAATGACAGTTTGGCCTACTTGACGTTTGTGAAAGAGGCGCTTAAAGTGTTTTTTTTTTAACTTAATTTTTTCAGGGGATCGTATTTGCCAACACACGGCAGTCCGGACTTGTTGGGTCCATCGATATCTTTGAGTCCAGCTTTGCGTTTTGGCTGCTTATCTGTGCGAAGGTATATTATATTTCGTTTTTTTATTTTAAATATCTATAACTAGCTGGTGCCCGCGTAACTTTGTAAATTATAATACTTTAACCTTCCTCGAGAACCACTCTATCCATTGGTGAAAACAACATGAAAATCGGTGCAGTAGTTTTTGAGTATATCGCGAACAGATGGACAGACAGACGCGACGGAGGACTTTGTTTTATAATATGTAGTGATGTTTAAGGTTATGAAGATGTTTGTATGTTTATTATTCAATGACGCATAAACTTAATGAATTTGGATATAATTTATAGTTTTTTTTTTCATTTTTATAAAAATGTTTCAGCGATTTCTGAGATCATCTTTACATGGTCGTCGATAGATGGCGCTGCTGCCAACATACTTGTTGAGAATGTAAAATTTTATAAGCTTTTTGTATTGTTCTCAATATAAACAATAAAATCCTCAGTATGTTAGTATCAATATCGGTTTCATTCGGCAGTTTAAAAAGAATAAACACATAAATATTTAAATGTTACCTACATAAATTTTAATACATAAAGCGTTTATTCAAAAATTTAATTGGACTTGTATAGATTGTTTAATTTTTTTAGAACGATATTTTCGATTTTATCATCAAACAATTTTCAGATTCTATTGGTCACTTCAGGATCTGTTCAGTCAAGTGCATCAGGGAAGTCTACCCTCCACACATTTCATTGCAGGTTAAAAAACTATAGTTTCATTTTGTTCACCTATAGTTAAATTATAACTACGATTTTAATATTTATATAGAAAGGTATGTATGTAATTGTGGTGTAATTTTCAGGACAATTGATTTGGAGGGAATATTTTTACACTATGAGCGTGAACAACCCGAATTACGGTCAGATAGCTGGCAACCCCATCTGCTTGGACATTCCCTGGAAGGAGCCCGAAGGAGACGAGTTGAAAAGGTGAGAAAATTGCATATTTTTTTATACCCTATATTCTGTCAATGACTCGGTCATTGAATTGATGACATAACCATTGAACTCTTCAGATGGGCCGAAGGTCGAACTGGGTTCCCGTTCGTGGACGCGGCCATGAGGCAGTTGAGGACCGAGGGCTGGTTGCATCACGCGGCGCGCAACACTGTGGCCTCATTCCTAACCAGAGGCGCTATGTGGCTCTCGTGGGAGCACGGCCTCAATCACTTCCTCAAGTACTTGCTGGACGCCGACTGGTCCGTGTGCGCGGGCAACTGGATGTGGGTCTCGTCTTCGGCGTTCGAAGCGCTATTGGACTCGGGCGAGTGCGCTTGCCCGGTGCGACTGGGCCGGCGACTGGACCCGAGCGGCTCGTACGTGCGCCGCTACTTGCCCGAGCTGGCGTCGCTGCCCGACGACTACATCTACGAGCCGTGGCGCGCGCCCATCGACGTACAGGAGCGCGCGCACTGCCTCATCGGCCGCGACTACCCCGCGCCCCTCCTCGACCACATCGCCGCCGCGCAGCGCAACCGCGCCGCCATACAGGTATCTTCCCCTCACTAGCACCTAACTGTCTATGCTAGCACCTCGCCATCTCTAATAGGACCTCTTACCTCTCCCTTACTAGTACCTTACCATACTTATTATCACTTCAACATCCTCACTAGCAACTTACTTTCTTTACGAGAACCTCACCCTTACTAAAACCTCAGTTTCTATATTAGCACCATACTTACTATCACAACATGCTTACTAGAAACTTACATTCTTTACTAGGTTCTCTCCCTTATTAGAACTTCACTTTCCATACTAGCACCTCAACATACATACCCACTCACTAGCGTTTCATCTTCTCACTATCTACTTTCTTACTACCTACTTCTTTAGTAGAACTTTACTTTCATTACTAGCACCTCACCTTCTCACCTAGCACCTCACTTCCTTAAGCTTAAGGAAGTAACTACACTTATTCAGCTCCATTCGAGTTTCGCTGGACGATTTTGGTTACAGTTCCACTTCTATTAGTCGCGTACGATAGTAGATCAATAGTAGTAATCTATTGATCAACTATAGCACTAATAAAAATTGTAACAATATTATCCCATGAGTGTGGTGTGTTCCCCAGAGGCTAAGAGGCATGTATGCAGGGGGCATTCACAAGGAGAAGTGGTTCAAAATTGTGAGGGTTCGTAAAATTTTCAATTTTCAAAAAAATCCAATATTTGTCATCACTCATCAAAAATTTAAGGGGGTTTTTTTTAAAGTTGCTATTCTATTTGACAAATTAACAGCCAAAAACAGCTCATTTGGGTTCTATTCGTAATAAAAGTATATATATTTTAATTTGTTTATAGATTTATCTTGTCAGTGTTGCTAGATAAAAAAACATTTTCATGTTTCCATACAATACAATCTTTATTCAATAGGTTAGCTTATTATATTATTTAAATTGACATGTTTATAGTATTTTTTTTGGTTAAATTTTCTTCAAATTTCTAATGCACTTGGCCGCCATTTTGGTGTCGTAATCTCGTGACACACTCAGTAGGGTTAGCAAAATTTAGTTTTTAGTTTTTAGGCAAGTTTTTAGTTGCGGACGACGTTACGTAGGGTTTCTTCAAGTAGGGTTTTGACTAAAAATTAGTAGAAAAAAACTTTTCAAAAGTTTTGGACAAATATTGTGTTTTATGTATTTATTACCACTATCGTACCAAATAAAATACTATATAAACATTGGAGTATCAATGCGTACAGCTCAAGCATAAAATGAACCGATGTCAGCACCTCTTGGTCGGGTTAAGTTTTATTTCTTCTATTTCTCGGTAATGCTCGGTTTTTTACCAAAACTTTTTTTTTCTCTTAAACTAAGGCTCCTAAGGGCCACAGCCTGACGTGATGTCAGTCTGTATCTAACTAACTGAACTAGGCTTTCAAATAAAAAAAGAATTTTGCAAATTCGACTGCTAATTCTATACATTTACGTATAGGTATTTTTTGCTTGGTATATCTATACCATTTTTGTAATATGTAATACCACAGAATGTTCCTTCAGTAGCTGAGAGCTCTTGCAAAGATGCAAAGATTTTCATTTAAATGAAAATCGATAACTTTTGAGTTAAAACAAAGTTAGTGCATGTCGAAAATTAGCAATCATAGCTTAAATGTAGGTTCATTTGACTTGTTAGAGACTAATTTCAAAATATCCCTAACTAAGATGAGCCTAATACATTTCACAAGAGCTGTAGTGAGTTTATATAGTATTTGTTTTGAGCCTGTTTTGAGAGTGATAAGAAGTGAAAATAATGAATTTGGGCAGGAATTACGAGGGATGATCCAAAAGGCGCCGCCCCATTGCTGCCCCTCCTCCGAGGATGAGATTCGCCAGTTTATGTGGATAAAGGAAGACGCAGCCATCGAGTAATACATTTCAGCAATCGAGTAATACATTTCAACAATCGAGTAATACATTTCAGCAATCGAGTAATACATTTCAGCAATCGAGTAATACATTTCAACAATCGAGTAATACATAATATGTATCTACATGTTTATAATAATATATTAGGTGCCTATATGACCTAATAACATTTATTTAGTTATTCTAATATAGCACCAAGTAGAAATTAACCAGAATAAAAAACTTTAGTTTTTACAAAAAAATGGAATATCTCGAAAAATGTCATTCTAAATTCTACTGGTAACATATTATTTTATATAAATTATATTTAAAAATTTTAATTACAACATAATTATGGTGTCAATTAAATTTTATGTTTTAACATAATGTAGTAGCATTTATTATGCTTTTATGATAGCTAATTATTTTATTTACATGTGGTGAGAAATAAGCAAAGGTTTCTTTGCACTTTGTTGAGCACAGTAGAGGCTCGACTGATGTGTTTAGCTATTACTCTTATGGAAGACCAAATCTATTAAGATCGTCAAGGTTTCTACCATTAAGTGGACCATCAGCCTGTCTACCGAATTCATATATCTTCTTATACTATTTATATTACGAATTTATATACCCTTTAGCCGCCAGGGCTAGGCTAGATTTATCCGACAATTATTTTCGTGTCCATTTCGCCAGAGCCGGATATACTTATACGACAAATTCCTCTATAATGTTTATTTTTAAATCATTGAGTTGCTTTCTCTTAAAAAATAAAATAAAAAAATTACTAGTTAGTCAAAACGACTACAAAACCAAGCGGTTAGGACATCTAATCATTAGGTAATTATTTTGCTTTAATTAAATTAAGGTTTTATTATTATTAAATTAAGGCAAAATATCTTGACAGTCGCTATGATTACTTCATTCGCTGTAGCCTGAAAGAAAACCGAATTTATATTAAAAAAATATATGTACTATTTTTATTTTTATTTGTCTGTCTTAATAGCATTACATTTTAGATAATTTGTGTATATGAATATTAGTAAGTATTGTTAGTAGATTATTTTATGTATGTAGTTTGGACCAAATTAGTAAAGTCTATTATAATATATTAGATTATAATAATTATTATATAGTTATTTATATTACCTAGAATATAAATTTTATTTAAAAGAATAAATACTTTTTAAAAAGTAGATATAATTATGTGTAAAAAAAATTGATGTTCCTCTAGAATCTACTTAGATGTAGGAAAAAAAATTGTTATAATAAAATTTAGTTTAAAAGAATGGTACCTATTACTATTACTATTTACTGCTACCAAAAGATCTAATCGAGGAAACTTTATTGGATGCTAATTTACAATGATTCTATAATTTTCTAATAATTCCTGAATTTCCTTGGCCTTGGAATTTCCTGAAACAGAATTGGCCTGCAGGTCAATAAATTCGTCAATATCCACATAATAAATGTAGAGATCTATATCAGGTGCCACCAAAGATTTAAATCGAGAGATGCGGCATTACTAGCGAAAGTGTGTTACAAAATACAACATACATTATACTAAAGACAAAAGTATAAAAATACATATACCTTTGTCTAAACACAGACAACACATTCCTTACTTCAAACGTGACTGTGACGATAGCGACGCTCTCAACAAGCGACCGTCACTCAACCGTAGCTGGCGTGCAACTGTAGTTGGGTTGAGCGCTTGCGCCCAACCCATTGTTAAGAATTTTCGGTGTGTTTTTATTATGGCGCGAGGAGATTAAGCCGCATCTTTCGATTTAAATCTTTGGGTGCCACATTATTACAAAAATTTGTATTACCTATAGTCGTAATAGAAATTTACCGTGTTAAATGTATTTGTACTTAGTTATGTGTTTTATTGGTGTTGAAATAAATAGATTTTGTGTGAAAAAATGTTTTTATTATTAACAGTTACTTAAGGACCAACATATTTTATTTGCCTCACACTATTGACCGCTTACAGCTGAGAATAAAATAGTTACTTACTCAAATAAAATATTAATTTACATACACCATGAAATGAAAACAAAGAATATCATTAGGTAATCTCGTATTAGTAGACATTAGAAAGGAAAGTAATGATTTGTAACATTTCTAGGTGTAGGAAATTATTTTACCCTTTGCATGGTCTCCATCCATCTATAGCCATTGGTTGTTGGCAGTGATATAGATGCGCCCCCAAGCAATGTATGTGACGCCTTCGCAATGTATCCGCACGGATACGTTTGCTTTCTTGACGTGTTAGTCGGTCGGAGTTTGACAACTCTGTCGTACACACGTCTCGACCACTCGAGAACCAACCAACCAATGAGAACACCAATAACAGAATACGCCAATAAGAAACAAAAATACCTACGTATTATAATGAGATGGCAATGAAACAAATTATTTTTAGTAGATGTGCAAATAAAGGAGGACCTATTTTTTGTATAGAAAGGGCGCATCCTTTCTTTCTTATTTAATATATCTCTGGTTGTTGGTTGCGCTACGTTGCGGCGTGGAGACTTGCACAGCTTGAAGTCTTGCACAAGAAGGATATTATAAGGAGCACAAAACATGGGTGTTAAGAGCGGGCATAAAGAGAAATAGCCAATCCTAGATTTGAATTTTATCTAAGTAAACAAAGTCTAATTTTATTAATTTTTTTAAATAGATAAATACATTATAAATGAAAGTGACGTCTGTAACAGAAAACATAATATAATGAAATTTTCTCGATAGAAAAAAATCACCAAGTGAGCTCTCATTTCCATCTATTTTAGTTTTATTTTCAAAATGACACACATTACAAAGCTAAAAGTGTATCAGTAATTTCACTTCACATATTATCTAAGGCTGTATGTAACAATTTTTCATTTGACATTGTAGTTTACGAATAATTAATATTTAATACTTTTGGCACTTATAACATTTTTATTGAGCGAGATGCGCTATCTTCCGTCGCATGTTGTGCGTAGTTCGACGTATTTTATGTCACTGTCATGTCCAAGGGGCCACGCGGGTGAAATTACAAATTTTGTTTGCTTTATACCCATTCTTAAACTGAAAAAGTGGCAAGCTAAAAGCATTAAATAGTGGTTCATAAATTGACCGGAATGGCGCTAGTGTAGCAAGAGTCGGAATATAAACGCGACGCAGCCAAAACTAAAACCAAAATTACTTTCTTAAATGCATGAATTTTAATTTTTTATGTCATATTTTATTTATTGTTAAAATGTGTGTAATAATTTTTATATTTTGTTGTTAAAAACAAATATATACGTTTATTATACAATTCATTTTAGGTATTATGACTATTTACTTATTGTATAGCCGCCTATTAACTGACAATTTTTTTAATTTTATTTGTTACACCACCTGGTACACGAGTTTTGCATTGAAAGAAAATTATGTATAATAAATTGTATATCTTTTATTAAATGTTACAAACTTTTGAATTCTTGTTGACATTCTTTATTTATTGCACCTCTAAAACTTACAGTTCCCCTTAAAACTATTCACAAAATTAGCTTCATTAAATGAGAGTTGCTTTCAAATCGTCTGCTATTTTATTGAACACTTTACTAGTCGTTGAGTCGGGCAATTCTGTAACGGCCGCCTTTCCTTGTCCGGCTAATCTGCCCACTCTCACATCTATGGGAACGCTGCCCAGAAAAGTTATCCCTTCCTTTTCGGCTAGCGACTCACCGCCACCCTTTGAAAAAATATTTGTGCATTCGCTACAGTTTGGACATTCATATCTGAAAAGGATAATAATTTTTTTTACAATAATATCTCCAACTCTGCTAAAAATCGCTCAGTAGCATTGTGTACAAAAAGCATAATGAACAAAACGCAAAACGTACAAAACTTAAAATGAACACAACAAGCAAAAGTAAATCCGTTGGATGGTTTTATATAAAATTATCGTTCACTAGTTATATAATAAAGGCACTGTCTGCTTCAGTCTGTTTATCCGCTAATTTTTTACAAACCATCCAACGAATTTCCTTTTGCTTGTTGTGTTCATTTTGAGTTTTGTACTTTTTGCGTTTCGTTCATTATGCTTTTTGTACATAAAATGCTACTGAGCGCTAAAAATCTGGTGAAAAAACCACACAGCGCCATCTAGTTCCACACTAAACAACTAATGCTTGTATTATGGATACCAGACAGTTGATATAATACATAGATTACTTTTTTTTGTAAATATATACATATTAGAAATACAAAACATCCATGACTCAGGTGCAAAGGTAAAATGTGAACACATAAAGCCGTTGGAGGTAAAATGTGAACACATAAAGTAAAGCCGTTGGATGGTTTTATACGGAAATATAAAAACAAAATAAACGGATTTCCTTTTGCTTGTTGTGTTCATTTTGAGTTTTGTACATTTTGCGTTTCGTTCATTATGCTTTTTGTACATAATGCTACTGAGCGCTAAAAATCTGATGAAGTAACCACACAGCGCCATCTAGTTCCACACTAAACAACTAATGCTTGTATTATGGATACCAGACAGTTGATATAATACATAGATTACTTTTTTTTTGTAACTACATACATATTATAAACACAAAAAATCCATGACTCAGGTACAAAGGTAAAATGTGAACACATAAACATTTGCCCCTAGCGGGATTCGAAACCGCGACCGTTTGGTTAACCGTTTGGTTGGTTAGATATTTTCTCGGTGTTATATTTTTCATTTTTCAACACGGACAAAGTCACATCAAATAAATCAATAAATATAACTGAGATCAGTGGCTTATAAAACATATCATCCATTTAAATAAATTAGCAATATATACACTGTAAATGAATATCTTGGATATATTTGTTTCTGTTTAAAGACATAATAAGGATTTAGAACTTCTGGTGTATTCTTACCCGCTCATGTTTTCAATAATTCCTGTAATTCGTATTCCAGTTTTGTTGCAAAATCGTATTTCCTTGTAAACATCATCAATGGAGACCGCTTGCGGTGTAGTCACTACTATGGCGGAGCAATTGGGCACTTGGCGAAGATTCTCCACAACCGTTATGTGTTCATCGGAAGTGCCTGGAATATAATCAAGTGCATGATTTATTGTTAAATTCTAATTATAGGTAAGTTTGATTTGGATCCAACAACAGGACTGTTGGGAAAGTAATGTCTCTAAGTTCCAGACACTATGCAGTAAATTATAAGAAATACTTTCTTTTCTAGATCTGTAAATTCTCTTCATGATCTAATTGAATTTTCAGAGCATGATAAAATATGTAAGTATTACAACTATGGATTTCGCACGCCATACAAAACATTAGGAACTTTATGAAACATTTAAAAATGACATATTCATAGAGAATCTCTCATTTAATGAAAATTTTACTTTACATCAACACATTGGAGTTTAAAATCAATACTAGAACACCATCAACAAGCGAAGGCACGATTCCATTTTAGGCATATTTTTGCATTACGGAAGCATGTTTTGGATGTTTCCATATACATACCAAAAAGGGGAAAAAAAATTACATTGGACCTTTTGGATATACAACAGCTATATACTCTTACCTGGAGGGGTATCAATGATGAGAAAATCTAAATCTTGCCAACAAACATCTTCAAGGAATTGCTTGATCATTGACGTCTTCTTAGGGCCTCTCCAAACGACTGCATCGTCTCGCGATTTCAGTAGAAACCCAATTGACATTACTGCTAACCTTTGCTCGTTGTCTATGTATACAGGTATCCAACCATCGGGCCCTTGATGAACAGTCTTATCTTCCAAATTAAGTAAATATGGAACACTGGGCCCGCATAAGTCTATGTCCAGAAGGCCAACCTAAAAAAGTGTAAATATCAAAACAAAATCTTAAGTTAATACTTAATCTTAATTCCAGGATGTAAATAATATTATCTATGTGTACACCGACATAGACCAAGTAGAAATCGACTCAAAAAATTTCTATAAATGATAGGATTTTCGAGTAGTATACAAACATACATAAATAACTTTTCATCCTAATATTATAAATAAATAAGTTAAATTATTTTACAAAAGTTTCTCGAATTAATTGAATGGCAAAACACATTACAAGTTTTTTCTGTAATTGATTCTGTATTTGATAAGGTATCACTTTTGTACAGTACTGTACTTTTATTTCAAGTTTTTTTTTTGAGAAAATAATATTGTGCTACTACTAAAAATATATTTCAATTTAAAGTTGGCTCTTCGCACAATTCATACGAAACAAAATAGTGCGAGACAACTACTAAATCGATTATAGAACTTGTTCGAGCATTTGACTGAATATTTGGAATTGAAATGTATTCCCATTTTATTCCAAATAAATATGTGATTTGGAATCAGATAATTAACTAAAAGTTAGGTAGGTATTATAACCATAGATACAACTATTCCAAATATAGGAAGGATATTTCATTTGTTGATTAAGCATGGTTACTTATAAGTATCTATTGAGAGAAAAATGCCAATATAAACAATAACCTCTCAGATATCATCAACAGCAATGAATTATTCTGATCCATATATTATTTTAACAAGTCAATAATCTCAACGAACTTGACAGGGTATGGTGACTTGAAAAAAATGTTTACCTTAAATCCTTTTTCTTTGAGGGTTAAAGCCAATTGAGTGCTCACTGTAGATTTTCCAACACCACCTTTACCGGAAAGCACTAGAAGAACCTGTTTTATATCATCTAACATTATAATTAGATTATTTTAATGAAAGTAAAAATCTATTTAAATTGTATCACTTTTGTTTACACGTCCTCGTACAATTTAATCAAAAACTTATTCTCTTGTTTTGGAGTTAAGAAAATTACTAAATAAATTTGTATATAGAAAGCCAGTAGGCTTAAAATTACAATAATATGCACTCCATACACTCGTAAATACGAGTGAAAAAATAAGGAAATAAATTTGTGAAATTGTGAAACAGAAGAAAGAATATTGGTTAATTAGAGATAAGATTAAGAATAAATGAAAATTGTCAAAATTGATAAAAATATACAAAAGTAAAGTAGTAAAGTACACAGAAGAATAACCTATGGACAACAGACCCACTGACCTGTAATATATACCACTGGACAGTCTGCTGTGAAATTATTTTTATGCCTATTTGAAAAACTCCATTTTGGCGCTGTAGGCTATAGGGGCTATAGAGCGACAGTAATTGGAACTAAAATTCCGCCATCGTCAAAATTAGTTCAGGGGCCCTAGACAAAGTGCATTCGCTCCGTAGCGATTCGATTCGCTAAAAATAAAATGTATGGGATTGACATATGCCTTCGCTAAATCACGTGATACTTCCCATACATTTATAACTATCGAACTTCGTTATCGTTATCGTTATGGCACTTTGTCTAGGGCCCCTGGGGCCCTAGACAAAGTGCATTCGATTCGCATTTGATTCGATTCGCTAAATAAAAATGTATGGGATTGACATATGCCTTCGCGTGATTTAGCGATGCACTTTGTCTAGGGCCCCTGATTACTTCTGGCTGATGAGATCAGTGGCATTTTTTTAAAAACCACTGTTAACGGCATTTTGTGAAACTTTTTGCCACCGGGTCTTTTTAGACTAATTTGACCCTGCTGAACACGATTCTGCCCGGTGTCATCCCCTCCCCCTCTCCCTTCCCCCCTTTTCCTCCCCAAACGTGTCCCGATCTGCGGTTTTTTCAATTTATTTCGGAATCTATTAGAGATAAAAGAAAACTGTCCATGACAAAAACAATCTGCACTAAATTCTCTACAAAATGTGTATATAAATAATTTGATAGACATAATAACTTAAGAAATAATGTGTGTCGAAACTATGTAAATTTTTATTTTTTCAACATTTTTGTATTTGCTGTTAATTTATCCAAAAACAAACGAAGATGTGATAAAGTAGTTAAGGAGTGAATTATTCTTGATACTTTTAGCCACAAAACAAGACCTTACTTACCCTCGTACGAGTAATCGTTCACGATTTATAGTTCATAGCGCAGACGCCACCATGCCACCCATGAATTTCAAGTACCTACACAATGCTCGTACGTCACATAGGCACGTACATACTTGAAATAACTACTTTTTATAAACATTTCGTCATCATCATAGTCAAATGACTTCCACTGCTGTACTTAAAGTTTTACTAAAGAAAACCGGAGACCACGAAGAACCAGACACAAGGCTGGTAGGTAGTACAGCCTTGTGCCATCATCCACAGATGTTTGGAGGCAATCATCCCCCGATGATGCAGAAGTAAGAAAAAGTTATCAGAACCCCTCACTAATACAATAACGCCCTCAAACGGACTTTTCAAAGCGTATACTATCAGCCTTGTGTCTGTTTCTTCGTGGTCTCCGATTTTCTTTAGTAAAAATTAAAGTCCAAAAGTGAAAGTCATTTGACTAATATGATGACGATGACGAAATGTTTATAAAAATAGTTATTTTAAGTAGGTATCGAGCATAGTGTAGGTATTTGAGATTCGTGCGCGGCATGGCGGCGTCTGCGCTACAACCTATAAATCGTGAATGAATACTCGTACGAGGGTAAATTAGGTCTTGTTTCGTAGGTGAATGTATGATGAATATTTCACTTCTTAGCTATTTTATCACAGCGTCGATACTTTTTCGATTAATTAACTGCAAATACAAAAATGTTGAAAAAAATAAATATTTGTATAGGTTGGCCTATCTATCAATCTATCAAATTATTTATATACACATTTTGTAGAGAACTTAGTGCAGATTGTTTTTGTCATGGACAAAATTAAATTAAAATAAAAAAAAATTGTCATCTCTAATAGATTCCGAAATAAATTGAAAAAACCGCAGATCGGGATACGTTTGGGGAGGAAAAGGGGGCAACAAAAATACAAATTACAAAATATTTCTAATTTGTATGGGACAGCCAGTCCATATTACAGGTCAGTGATCAGTACTCGATGGTGGGTGGCAACACCGTCACAACTGCAACAGTGACGCCATCTGTACCCTATAATTTTTTTTTATTTTAGTTTTGTAAAGATTTTTTGTAGTGGTGGTTGTGTGATTTGTGTGCCGGTATCCCATTAGGAAATGATACATTATTTCAATCATAAATCAGATTTTTGGACGTTTTGTGACAACACAAATTATTGATTTAGTTTCTTGTGTTATTTTCTTACAAAAGTGAACGATTTGTGATGGTTAAGTTGCTTGCTTTCGTTTAGAGTTCAGTGGTAATGCGAGGATTTGTCTCTACAGCTTTGATTTGTGGCGTTCACAGACTTTCTGCGAGATTATAAGGTATTTATAAGCAGTTTTGATCACAATAATGATTTTATTAATACTTTTATGTTATTAAGACATCATCAAGACCTCGTTTTGGTAAAAAAATAGATATTAAAATCCTTCACTTGCAGATATCGTTTTGTCTTAAGTCCCACCCTTACTTGAACTCATTGAAGGGTGAGTAAATGAAATTCTGTGCAGATTCAGCAGAAATGTGAAAATCTAAAATATTTTTGAAGTGAAAATTTCTGGCGCGTTGGGCATTTTTCAGATGGGAAAAAACCATTGAACTCGCGACACTGCCATGTAATGTAATGTAACCGAAACCTCTGTATATTTTCAGATATTAATTTAAAATAATTTTAAAAAACTTAAATTAAACTTAAACTTCACATGTACTTATATACGTTACGCGACTTTAGCCGCGTAACTTTGTAAATTATATACTAAAACCTTCTTCGAGAACCACTCTATCCATTGGTGAAAACAGCATTAAAATAGTTTTTGAGTAACTATCGCGAACAGACACAGACTTTGTTTTATAATATCGCTGCATAAAAACTAAAGGGCCATAAAACAAAAAAAACCAAAAATGTTTTTATTGCAAAAATACAATCACAATCCTTCATATCGTATGTTGCAAAAAGATTTATGGTTGTTTTATTCCATATTTAGTATATTTTGATCATTTTTTATATATTCAAAAGTCGCTTATTTATATGCTCATATCTCTTCTAGTATTCAGTGTATTATAAAAGTACTTAAAACATTTAATGCTACTTAAAAATACGCTTCTAACGATGTATAATATGCATATATTTGATATATATCTAATAAGAAAAAAAAATAGACAAAAATAATTTAATTTTTTTCGAGTAGCTCTCCTGTAAAAAGTGTAATTTTGATTTGTGCCTCTTTAGTTTTTAAGCAGCGATATGTAGTGATCTTTGCAATTATATAGTACAAAGTTTGACACATGTTTGGGCCTTATTTGGGCAAATAATGATTCATTTATTTGTTTATTTAATTAAGTAATAAAGAATAAGGAGCGGATATGGGAGCATGTTCTGGCATCTCTTGCACACTTACCGTATACATGACAGCACATGTACTGTTATTTTCATGGTATGATGTTACCTGCTATCAGATTGGTTAACCTTATTATTGCAGTTTACTTTTTTAGCTATAGAATGATTTACATACATTGAATCATTTTTTTATTAATTTTATAGTTACTTATTTTTTTTATAGGATAACTTGTGGTTCATTTATTGCGTAATCTGTCGCTTATGAAAACTTGTTTTATATATAAATCCCTTACTTAACTACAGTTTATTAACGCTTGAAAATGAAAATTTTCTTTTGTATCTCTTCTAGTGTGATCTATTTCCCAAAAGCGTAGATCTGAATAATTAGAGCATTTAAAAAAACAATAAAATTACTTGCAGACTGACTATAAAGTCTATTTTAATTTGTTGTTGCAAAATATTACAAAAAAGGCTTAAAAAGTCATTAAAAAAAAATGAAATCATTTTTATAAAAACTGAACTGAAATTTGCCTTATTGCAAAGACAAGACACAAGGGTCAAAATGTATTTGTATTTTGCAAAACTTGGTCCTACTTGATTGGACTGTTTGTACCAAGCAGATGTATTCATCCACAACTTCGAGTGAGAACTCCCAACTGTAGTGGGGTGTGCACAAGACACCCCACTACACTTGGGAGGGACATTAGAAATTAGACATAAATTCAAAACCGGTCACAACATTCAAATCGCAACATGAGAAATGTACAGGTGTCCCTAAATTAAAATAAGTAGGTACATATTAAAGAAGTAGGTACAACAGAGTGAACTAAATAAAAATTAACTTTAATATTTAAAATTGTCTAATAAAATTAAATGCAATACTTCATCACCCCAAGCATCATGAGCTGTGAGTCACATGGGGGATGACTGGAGCTAATGTGTTTACCCTTATTTATTTGACATGGGGTAACTCTGTCCTTGGGCTTCCCTATAATATGAAAACCAATAAAAAGCTCATCTAAATACCACATACATAATGCCAATTTCAAAGATGTAAGGAATTTTACAACAAAAATAATAGGATAATTTGTCCGCTGACTATTTACTTAACCATTTAAAATTATATATATTAGTAGCAATCCTCTCCCGGCTTCGCCCGCGTCCAACCACTACCAAACTTCACAGGAATACCCGCTGGACTAATCTGAAGATTGTCTGAAAGTTTCATCAAAGTCGGTTTAGCGGTTTTGGAGTCCATAGGGAACATACACACACATCATCACCCTTTATATATTAAAAAAGATATAAGTAAAAATTTGCAGCAAAACAAGTTTTTTTAAATTTTTTTTAAGAATAATAAATTTAAGTATAATATGTTTGGAGTATATTTAATTTTATAAGGGTTGGAGTCTTAAATGTATTGTGTTTGATACCTAACCATAGTAAAGTTGTTTCTGAGACATCCAGTCATCATCTAGCTAGTTCATTGCTGGATGAAATAAATTGTAAAAAATAATTGTTTCGAATCTAAGAAACTTATTTTATTGTTAAAATAAAACAAAAATATTAGGTATTTTAAAGCTAAGTCAGACTAGTTAGTTACATAGTTACAGCTTTTTTTTTAGGAGACCGTAAAGTAACAGAGTTTCGGCGTTAAATAATAATTTCTTTGAATTCCACGTTTCAATTAACGTAACGTTTTGAGAACGGTTCTGTTCAAAGCGTTTCAAAATTAAAAAGACCCGTTTGGCTGTAGTAAAGACTTCGTAGGAGAACCGTTACGTAAAAAAAAAAAACTAAATGGCAACTCGAGTTGCGAAATCGCAGCGGTAATCTTTTGGAAAATGTTTTTACGTCGGCGCTTTTCAGTCGTGATGAAAGATGTATTTGACATAATTGACCTGTTTTGTGTCTGGGTGTTTGTCATAATCTAATGCTGTGATATTATGTATTGTTAAACATCATGTCGGGTGTTAATGATGAAAGGTCCTCCAGAGTCAATTTTATATTTATTGGATAAAATTTAAGGAAATGGCGTTGCTTCACAATGTTCTTATTTAAAACTAGCTGTTGCACGCTACTTCGTCTGCGTAGGTAACTTTATAAAATTCATTATACTCCCTGATAAAATAGCTTTCTATAGTTAGATGAAAGAATTTTTCAAATCGGTCCAGTTGTTTCAGAGCCTATCCAATTCAAACAAACAATTAAATCTTTCCTCTTTATAATATTAGTATAGATATAAATTACTTAATGACATGAAGTAACTAATTATATTTTACTTGTTTTAATAAATTTTTTTAATGACTGGTCTTATTAAAATTCTAAATATTTGGTATCTAAAGGCAATATTTTCAATATTTTTTTTCCCACCTTCAAAATGATTATATTAATGATGGTAACAATTAAATCGTTTAAAATAAACTAACTTGGCTTTTTTTTTCCGAAATCTGGTAAATTTAAATTTATAATGACGATCATAAGAGTTTCTTGTAGAAACCTTTTGAGCTTGTTTAGATTTAGAAGAAGTTAGCGAAGAAACAGATTTTTATTTTATAATATACTCGTACACATACTGATTTGTCAGATAGTAGAATCCACTTGTTTCCGAATGCAGCTGAAGGCTTTTTAATTTTAAAAAATGAAATAAACATAATAAGTATATGATAGTTATAAGTTTATTTTGGTTGCTTCAATGAAAAATTATGCACCAAACATTTTAAACCAATTACATAGATAGCGTTTGACATTTTGTGCCTCCGACTAAACATATTAAGTTTTATCTTATCTGGAACTTAAGTAGTTACTTAAACTAGCTTCCTATTCCTACCTATATTCTATTTACATTAAGATGTCTAAAAAGGTTAGTATTATAAATCACTAGCTGCTGCCCGCGACTTCGCCCGCGTAACTTTGTGAATTGTATATACTAAAACCTTCCTCGAGAACCACTCTATCCATTGGTGAAAACAGTATGAAACACAGACAGACGCGGCAGAGGACTTTGTTTTATAATAGTTATATAGGTAATAAGGATGATAGTGATTCATAACTATTCTGTTAGTATTTGTTTTTGATCATTATTAACTATGTATTGACACCGTCAATCCCGTTTCTCGTGTTCCCTTCCTGTCTCATGAAAATAGCACGAGGATACTTGAGAATATATCTATAGTTACCTATCACATCTAACACAATAAATTGAGGATGTACTTCTTCTAAACCATCCGACGGATTTTTTTAAGATTTTCACTAATGGAAAGAGTCGGAAATTTGTATGAAATTGTCAGAGCGATACGACTGTCGGGTCAGTTAGTTTTTATAACATTAAAAGTTAAAATGTTGATCCGTTTCTATGACTGCACAACTCCGTTAACGAAATAGAGGGACAGTGTTAAAGATAACTGACTAACTCTTGACAATTCGCAGGCTCACCGACTCGCACTTCGCTAACAACTTTACCGAGATGGGAAGTGGACAATTTATAGGATACTAACTTTTACTTGTGCTTGCTGCAAAATTAAAAAGAAGCTTATTAATTACAATCTCCGAAGTTCGAACTATCTTGATTCGAAAGTTCATTGAAGTCAATTTAATTGTTTAAAATAAAAATATATATTAGTTTTGTAATAATATTAGTAGTTATGGTGTGTTTGAGTATGATTGTTTGATTATGCAAGACATCTGCTTAAAATATTTGGTACTTCCACCACCTGTGTAGTTCATTGGGAAACATTTGTTTCTTTTTTTTTTAAGTTACGGTCATTTGCATAGAAGATGAAATTGGAAGGATTTTTCCCTCTTTTAAACCCTAAATTTTAAAACTATACTATATCTATAAAAAAACATTATTTTACATTTATAAAATAAATTAGCTGTCCGCTTCTGTCTCCGGCTGATTTCTTCAAAACAACTCAACGGATTCAATAATGAAAAGAGTGATAAACGAGATAGGTTTGTGCATATAATATATTTGCAGAGAAAAACGTGCGAAGCCGGGGTCGGGTCGCCAGTATCATATTCATCTCCGGGCATACATTAATCTAAAGTTTATCTAAACTACAGACCGACCATTTTCGTTGCCGATCCGTTGCAATGATGTTCGGAGTACATTAATTAGTTTTGTTGCCGAAGGTCGCGTTTGTGTTTCAAATAGGTTAGTTGTAGGGTGAGAGAAATCGAATTGTGTGCCCCTACCCCTACCCTCCTCCTTACAATAATTACTTTCACACACCACGCGTTGTGCGAGTAATTAACCGAGCCACTGAAGCTCACTTTTCCACAGTTTTTAAAATTTAATAGACGTCTCAGATCAACTCAAGAATAGTTACCATGCGTCTGGGTTTATAGGGACATCTCTTTACTCTGTAGTCCATTATGGATACTGTCATTTCAATCTAGCTAGACCAATGTGGCTTCGACGCTTCATCTCGTCTTTAATCAGTTTGTGCAATACAAAAAAAAACAACATAATATCATAACATGAAAATATGAATGTTATTGAAGACAAGTTGAGACAACAAATTCTCTCAAATTGCGCTAAGATAACTAACTACTTAGCGGTTTTGTGTGTTTGTATAAATAATAGCTGGTGCCCGGGACTTCGTCCGCGTAACTTTATAAAATAGGTATAAGCCTATTTTACTCGCTGATAATATAGCTTCCAACAGTGAAAGAATTTTTCAAATCGGTCCAGTATTTTCGGACTTCGGAGCCTATTCAATTCAAACAAACAAATAATCAAATCATTCCTATTTATAATATAAGGTATAGATACATGAGATGAGAGACAACTAGCAGTTGGCGATAACTTGAATGTCTTTGATTTGATGAGACAATAAACTGATCTAGTTAAATATAGTTATTTAAAAAAATCCAATTTCTCTTACAAAGACTCGCAGTATTTGACTCGTTTAGTGCAACATAGCATTATATTATTTTCATTCTTGCTACGAAGTATACTATTACACACTATGTTGACCCCTTTACAGTACACACAGTCATGTACCTGCGCCTTCTACTCTACATTTATGAACCTTAACTATACCTGCTTCTGAAGGATTTCCTTTGTCTCATTTGTCCTAGAACATCCCCTGCTCATTTGCATATTCATTCGCAATAGCAACTGTAGGTGGTTAGTTTGTTTTAATCGCTAACTATTTATTCAATATGTTTTTTCTTTCTTCAATGCGGAACTAACTATATGACATGTTTTAGTTATTGTACGATGTAAATTGAATTTGACACACAATTCGAGACCTCATGGAAGATTATTTTAAAACTTAGCTCTCCACTCATCATTGAATGGTTTTTATGGGGTTGGTTCCGCGCAACCCTGGGTCAATAGAAATAGGCTATTTTTAACTAATTACGCGGGCGAAGCTAAGTCTGTAAATGAATCTCATAAATCAATTGATGTTATGTTTTCTCTGAAAGGAAATACATTAACTACCGGGATAATATATATGTGTATTTTTCCAGGAAGTGGTCTAACTATGTGTAGTTATGCCGAGTTTGAAGGAAATCCGGAGCGAAATATCCTTCAATTCAGTAGCAAACATACAAACATTTTAAAAATCATAAAATTATAAATATAAAAAGCGTAATAAATGTTTTCTTCAAACCCAATGGTGGAGGGGGTTAAGGTGCTTTCTTTAGCGCTCTAATTTAGGGGTCAGGTTAGATTAGACTCTCAACTAACTTTAGGCTAAAATGGTCTTTTCAAAATTACTGTAACTAATTTGGGTGATTTAGTAACTAATGGTAGTTATAACTCATTGCGTTTCTCAGTCATAAATCGTGCAATGACTGGCTACAGTCAATCACCATGAAAAATAGTGTTTCGGTGAGTGAATAGGAGTGATTACAGAGCCTATTTCCCTATCCTTCGTAATTCATTATCCTTGATCACACAGAGGTCAGCGTCTCTGTACAGAGACATGAGTCTCATGAAAAAAAAGGCAATGATAGCCATCTACCACCTAAGTGGACCGTTACCCTGTCTGACGACCTTTATTGCTACAATATTATCATACCTTATTGTATTCATTTATATCCAATTCACTAACATAGAATAGTTAGTTGAAACTGTCTGTGTATTTGTTTGACACTCGCGAACAAAGTTCAATAACAAATTGAGTCATAATAATTATAGTTACTTACTTGTATTTGAATGAATAAACAATCTGTTGTCATAATGTTGTTATGAGAATTGTAATAAAAAATGACTTCCAATCCAAAATAGAGTTCCATATAGATTAATCTTTTAGTTATTTCAGTAACATTTTGGGTACTTTTTGATTACTTAACTATATTCTTTAAGAAATGTGCTAGGTAGGAATGCAAATTGCTTGCCTATACAAATATATATTTCTTTTTTCCACGCCATAGTTGGCTATTATATAAAATATTCCAATCACGACTTCGCCTTTTTTCACCTATCGAAAGCTACATTATCAGCGAGTAATATAATGGTAGCCCACGATGCTTAATGTGTAGTCACTCGAGCGTCGTGGGGACCTATTGGACTTTTAAGATTGGATGGTAAGAAGAAAAAAAGGTTATATGAAGTTTTTCATTTTAGCGGTGGGGTGAGCGTCTACAGGCGTTCAAAATTTTGTAGGCGCTGTATTTTAAAAAATCCTCCATATAATCGTCAGATTAAGAATCAGCACGATCAGGACTTTAGGCTGAACCGTCTGTATGAAAATCTGACGCGCTCGAGTATTACAAAATGAGAATCGTCAAAAATATTTTTTGCATTTTCAAAAAGCTGCCACGAGCTTGCGTTACATCCGAATCGTCTGAAATTTAAATGGGAGCTTAGTTTAGGTACACTTAACATCCCCTCTGAAAATCTGACGCGCTCGAGTTGTATTTAAAATTTTACCCCCACCCCCGCCAACCCCACCAACCAAATCGTCTGATTATTAAAATGCACACTTTTCAGCATGTAATTAATCTACCATAGCTTAATCTGACGCGCTCGAGTGACTCCAGAAATCCCCTCTTGGGCTCCCCAACTATAAGCTGTCATTAATCAATCAATCAATAGTTATGTAGTATTTTATAAAGTTACTAGCTGACGCCCGCGACTTCGTGCGCGTTTAAAAAGAAAAAAATAGCATATCCTGTGTCCTGTACGTCTAAATGTTTATCTACAAAATTTCATGAAAATCAGTTAATTCTTTTAAGAGTTATGGAGGAATATAGACAATACATAACTTACAGATTTATTATTAGTATTGATTGATGCGAACGAAGTCTCGCGCCAGTAATTTATATAAAGATAGATGAATAGATGTAGAGAAATAGATGATCATATACTCGTATGTATCAAATATTTCGGCTGGCTACGATTCTGAATTGAAATGCAATAGAACGCACACAAGACTTCCTATACGTTTCAAATCGGTTATCCTCCATATTTAGGCAGTACGTCTTCGAATGCGGGAGCGTACTGAGTTTCAATGCACCCTGCATCCTGTCGTACGGTATTATTAGGCACTCTATTGTCTATGTTTCATCTATCTATGGTTTCCTGTTTAAACTGTTGCGCATTTAAATTCGTGCTATGAATAAAATGTTGATTGGATTTAAAATTAATCTGGTGTTAGGACTTCACTTTTAGCTTAGATTATTAATATAAAGAATTATTTAATATGAGTTTTTTTTTTATATTAAATGGCGGTTGGGCCTGTTCTTTACCCTTTGTTGAGTATAACAAGATTCTATCGCCATCTTAAAAATTATATTATACTCGTAAATGAAGAAAGTATCTACTTCGAGCCCATTGGTGGAGTGGTTAAGGAGCTTACCTCAGCACTCTGTCATAGGGGTACCAGGTTCTATTCCCGACAGTCGACTCTGCATATGAACTTTTCAAAGTTGGCTCTTGTGTCGCATTGTGTCCGTGCTAGTAACTCAGTCTGGGTTACTAGCACGGGCACAATGCGTATCGCAGTAAAGAAAAAATGTTACCGTTCGCAGTACTTACTTATATCCTTCTAACCTCATATCCTTAATTCTAGGACATTTAAGCCACTTTTACTAAGCCAATTATCGCCATGTGTATCGTCACACTGTCCATCGTTCTTTAAAATTTTCCTACGATGATTCACTTCACAGGAAATTAATTATTTGAGACCATCAGACCCATTTTAAACTGTGAATGCCTTTTCATTATTTTTTTTATTGAATAGTGCACCATACGCAAAAGTAATGCAATCCATTCAAGACTTTATGCTGCGACTCCACGACGCAATTACAAAACAAATTGCTTCAATTCACATATTACAAAAAGAGTACGTATGACATACAGTCTTTCATTGACTCGAATTCAATGGGAGTTATAACTACTGATTGTAGGGATGCCACGTGTGAAAACGCCTCTTTCCCTTCGGTCCTTGCTTTTATTTATACTAATATAAATAAATACTTGCCATATTAAACACATGAACCGGACGACACGACCCACGCGGTTGCATTCACCGATAAACGTGATAATACGGAACGTTTTGCAACATGCTCCTTTATCAACACCGTCCTTTGTGTACTTACCTACATACTCGTTCGCGATAAGTACAGTGTCGCTTTAATTTAACTTGTTAAAAGGTTTGTGTGCGAACGCTATCTATTGCGGAATTAACTTCAGAGAAAATCAAGAGTGTCTACCTTAAAGGTCTGATGCGCAGACGAGTGACAGTTCACTGGGTACTTTCGTTCGTCGAAAATAGATCGAAGGACTTGAAGAGGTTACCTAGTACTAAAATAACCAGGTACATCGAGAGACAAAAAGTAAGCGGAATTCGCTAAAAATTAGTAACTAGTTACTAATGTGCCAACAGATATTTATTTCTTAATAGCTTGTGCCCGCGACTTCGTCCGCGTTCTGGATGAAAGGTACCCTATGTCCTTTCTGGTGTCCCAGACAACGTGAATGCAAAATTTCATAGTGATTGGTTCAGTAGTTTTTGCGTGAAAGCGTAACAAACAAACAAACTCATATATTCACATTTATAATATTAGTAAGGATAGTAAGGATTTGTTCTATCAAGAGGACATAATTTTATATGTCATAATATGTGAAGGTTGAATGTAGAATGTGGCGGTGAACAACAAAGAATTATGAAGCAGAGTCTTAAACGGAATATGGCAGTGAAGAAGATTGTATACGAAGCCAAGAAATACGCAATGGAAAGTGCATAATGGGAAGGTCAGTACGTATGTATGTATAATATAATGGGCTATGCAGGTAGAATGCAGATTATTTAAAATATTAATTGTGATTTCTCTAAGCGATTATGTATGAAAATAAAAATGTATAGATAGACAAATTTTATTGTTGTAGCATAGCATACGTAGCGTTTGAGTGTGCTGCAGCAAAACTGCAGTGGCAGCGTTTCCTTTGTTTTCTTCGAGCTCTCGAGAAACGCTAGCAACGAATTTAGGTTAAAGAGAACGTAGTTAGTAGCAATTCAAAAAAAAAAAATTAGCACAAAAATAGTTGAAACTAACTACATACAATATATTATTGCATCACATTTTAAGTGCAATTTAATTTGTCATCTCTATTGATATTTCCGTATGCGCGCGTTTTAATATTGTAAAATGTTGCGTTTCAACAAAAACGGCTTTTTTAAATACTCGTATTCCACCAGTGATATGTTAAACAAGAGGATGCGCCCTTACCATACTACTAGTGACAAAAAAATGGTCCTTTAATTTTCACATCTAGTTACTAAAAATAATTTGTTTTCATTGCCATCTTAATACTTTTTTATTTCTTATTGGCGTATTCTGTTATTGTAAAGTGTTCTCATTGGTTGGTTGGACATATCACTGGTAAGTAGGCATTTTCGTATCTTTCTACGCACAGAATGGACACCCGTCATTGGTGCCAATTTCCGATTTTGACACCGGCGCATCGGTGCCACGTACTAGGAACGTTAGCCTTGTTCTATATAGAAGTCATTGTATTCCACTGAATCCGATATTTACAGGAAGCACGTCTGTACTGGTTACAGTAGGTTCTTTGTAATTTTAAAACGGAACAAGACAATAACTGTTGCACAAACTATTCTTTGTATCATAGTTCAATTATTGTTATCAACTAACTATTATATAATTTGTATTATTAGTTGTTGTCTAAGGGCTCATACACACTGTTATACTTATTATACGATATTTAATACGCGTAGACTAATACGATACAAAGCTACATGTTCAAGTGGATCTACATCCACCTCTTTCCTACGAATGCGTTAGAAGAGGTAAGTTTCAGTATGTCCAGTATTAAAGTGGCCAATGTATCAAAATGTCTAGTGTCTCATATTAATGTCCATATTATGAAAATCTATTGTGTCAAAATATCTAGTGTCCCATAATGTACAGTCGGGGTAAGAAAAGGTTCGTCACCTTTAAGTCTACATTTGCTTGCACCAGGGCAATTGCAAAATTTCATTTCAAACGTCTGTCAGTTGCCTGCTTAGTGTTTTAGTTTCAAAAAGTTCTAAGTCTACGATTTTGATAAAGGAATGAATTTGAAAACTGACGAAGGTTTTTCTACCTCGACTTTACATAGTTAGTACCTATTAAAATGCTAATGTATTGTAACTAGCGTCACATGAGATATAAAAAAAATAATATAAAAATTTCTAGTATGCCCAAAGTATTAAAATACTTTGGACTAAAATATCCATTTTTTTTTCTTTAAAATGTCTACTGTCCCCTAATTTAGTATAAATAAATGTCTATTGTCAAAATAACATAATTAATTCAGTTCAATTCAATTACCGAAATATTAAAATGTGATTTAAATTAATTACATTTTGTGTTAATTAATTATTTAGTGTTTAAAGAATTTTCCCTTCTGTGTACTGCTGCTGTGTACTACTGGTTCGGCGTTGCAATTTGTCTAATCGTGTTTAAATTTTTGAAATGCGGTTTATCTGCGTGCAATAACTAACTAATACTCGGGCCCTAATGTTATCACTAACTTAATGAGGCAATGTTAAAATAAAAATAACTCACTAACTAGTTACGGTCGACCTTTCGATTTGAGGTCACGGTCCGATGACACCATCGCAAAGACGTACAATAACATTGAATCACATCTGGACACACAGATACTGGAAACCAATACAGTTTCGTAAATTTATTTATATGAGCGTTTTTGCTTCGCAGTTTGCTCTAAGTATTTTTATTGGCATAAATATTTTCAGTCACCAAAATTTTGAGAGATATTTGTATCACTCGTTTTTTTTTAGTTTATATTTTTAATAATTTAATTTTAAATATTATGGTTTAATTTTATGTAGTTTAAATGGTACTGGCAAGCCTATTATTTTATCTTTTTGTCATATTCATGTAGTTTTAAATATTATGGTTTAATTTTATGTAGTTTAAATGGTACTGGCAAGCCTATTATTTTATCTTTTTGTCATATTCATGTAGTTTTAAATATTATGGTTTAATTTTATGTAGTTTAAATGATACTGGCAAGCCTATTATTTTATCTTTTTGTCATATTCATGTAGTTTTAATAGTTGTTGTGTTACCTAAATCAATACTAATAATAAATCTGTAAGGGTCGGTCATGGAGTAATTTACTTTGTTTTCAGAGATATCGTGTTTATAGGCTCTATACATGATAGTGAAACTAAATTGATGATTTTTAGAATTTTTTTCTGTATGTATGTATGTATGTATGTTCCTCCATAACTCTTAAACGAATTAACTGATTTTCATGAAACTTGGTAGATAAACATTTAGACGTACGGGACACAAGATAGGCTACTTTTTCTTTTTCAATGCGGGCGAAGTCGCGGGCGCCAACTAGTAAACAATAAGTAGGTACTCGTACACTTTGTACAACTAATCCATCGTTCGCCATCAATCGCTTAGGGCTTACACACTCGTGTACGATCAATGTCGGTCCAATAGTTACTATGAATTATTCAGACGATCATGGCGTAAGATCACGAATGTAATTCAGTTAATGTAATTCAAACCACGCGCTTATAGTTATTTACCTCTACAAACAAACGAGCTACTTAAGTACTTACTTTGTCTTATGGTTAGATTTATCTTATTGGGTGAGTTAATATTTATAATTAACTAGCTTTTGATCGCGACGTCGTCCGCGTAACTTTATAAAATATAGTTAGCTGTCCCTGATAATGTCTAAGCTTTCTAGTCATAGGTGAAAGAATTTTTCAAATCGGTCCAGTAATATCGGACCCTATTCAATTCAATTCAAACAAACAATCAAATATTTCCTCTTTATAATTATTTTAGTATAGATTAAATAGCTTTTGCTAGCGACATTCGTCCGCGTCCCTTTTTTTTAAATGTTAAAACATTTAGTTAGTTATTCAATCTTTATGGCTCATGTATTTTTGACAGGCATTTGTCCTTTTCTGTGAACATGACAACACGTAAACCCCTTCCACAGTTAGAATCGAAAATTTCTTTCACCCATCGATGTTATATTATTAGAAATTTATATAAAAAGTAATTCCCCTAAGTGACTCAAATTTTTATTTTTCAGTAAATTTTTCTGGACTATGAGGAAGGTTAGGTATAGGCAATATTATTACGTTAATAGATATGCGGAAGAAGTCGCTGGCAAAAGATAGTTCACCTAATTATATACCTACCTCTAAAATTTAGGACTCCAATACTTAAGCTTTCCTCTCTGAATAATTAAAAAGAGCGCTCTAGAATTCCTATTTAATAAAAGCTTTCATAGTTTGCAGTCTGACTCAACGAGATATGCTATTAGCGTTCAATACCCATAATCAATCAGACAATTTCTTTTTATTTTAAAGTTTCTACAACACGGTCTCATAATGCGACTGTGCACCTCTATAACTATGTGGGTATAATATGACTACTACTAAGGTTTTTTTCTCATATTTAGCGAAATATCCAATCTGGTGATGTAAGAATTGAACAACTCCATCCTTTCTTGTTAAAGTGTATTTGACGTATACTTGAATTGCTAATATATAACTTTCACACACACACACACACACACACACATATATCCTTCCTTACATATTATTATAAAACAATCCTCCTCTGTTTATAAGACAACAATTATAAAACAACAGTCTGTCTGTCTGTTCGTGATAAACTCAAAAACTACTGTACCGATTTTCATGTAATTTTCATGTTAATTTACATAACTCTTACATAATTTAAAGTATTTGTATTATTGTATTATCGAAACTATTATACATTTGTATTTGGTTAAGTTTAAACATTAACAATATATTTTTAGATTAGTTATTAAATCTGAAATATTGAAAACCATGAAGGTGTGAAGATGGCGCCATAAGAAGAAAAAAATAACCTGGTATATTCTGCCACAGTAACTAGCGGGATGTAACTAGTTACAAATAGTTTATTACGGTAGGACTACTTGTTTGTCAATTTAGTACCAACACAGTATCGCTACAAACCAGTAACTATTCCTATTTATTCGGCTTAATATCTAGATCATTTGGGATAAAAACATTACAAATTACCCAGTTCGTATCTAAAGTTATACATGAATCTGCGAATGCCGCATGAGAATCCCTTGTGTAATTACAAAGATTAGCGCGCATATACAAACAGACATAACTACAATACGCGACCAGGGACTTGAATGACATTATTAATGTTGTTTTTTACTCGTACATTCCTACTCGATAAAGTTGTGGCCAAGTTACTCGTACCATCGACTGTACTAACGCACTGTATCACTACTCAGCACCAACTCAGCACGAATGTTTTTATATTTTTAAGGATTAATAAAATTACTTCGTCGAAGTAAACGCGACCGAGTCGTTAACAGTGGAATTTATATCGTACTGCTTTCCAACTATAAACCTATATTTCTATAATAACATTTTATTGATTTTAAGATTTGTTTTTAATCCTTTGTATTAAACTGGTGGTGTTGTGGTTAGACGTTTTACAAATGAAACAAAAACTGTTGTTAAGTCAAAGGATTAAGACTAAAACGTTCTATCAAATTTATTTTCATTAATTTTGATAAACGGTTTTAAGTAAAATAAATCAGATGGTATAATGTAAGAGAAACCCGTGATGTAAGATTGCTAAGAAAACTAACTCTGTTCTGTACACAGGCAAGTTAATGCGGCAGACGTCCTCATATAACATTCATGTGAGCATCAGGAATGCATCGACTCGCTTCTTTGGTCGGGTTATACGCGGTGCTGGCTTTGAAACTTCGGCGACACCAATCTACTTTGCCCCCTGAAAACCCCTTCGTTCTTATTTCTCCTAACTCTTGAACTTACAATCTTGGATGCATTGAATTCCTTATAACGGAGTTATTCATCAAGACGTACAGTTGGTTTGGAAACTATATATGTAGTTATGTTGGATTTTATAGCCAAATTTTTGATGTGATAACAGATTTATCATAGTAACAAAAAATGTTTTAGTTGGATAAAACGTTTCTTTTAGTGAATACCTAGCTAGAGTAACATGGCAACATAAAATTTTTATTTATTTCAAATACAATGGAAAATGCTTAAGAATTTATTCATTCTATCGGTTGGTTCGATAACTCTCACTTGATAGATATGTTTCTGCGATACTTCTATAAAAATCAGAAATTCTATTATTTTTTACGTCAAAAGTGCAAAACGAAAGGGACTATTTGACTTAGAACGATTTAGTATCAAATGAATAAGAAAGTCGAAGAGTATAAAAAATAAATAAAATGGAGTCATATTATATGACATCGAGTGATAAGCAAATTAGTAAGAATTCTTTTATGCTTTTTGATGAACAACTGTTCAGAATGGACTCAAACCAACACGGTACCACGGATTGCCTAATTACTTCAAGGAAACTTCTTTAAAACATCAACATCTGATGATTGCACACCTCCATCTGCTGATCCGTTTCTGTTACTTTAGAACGCTTGAACGAGAAGTAAACTTTTATCTACAAGAGGACAGATAAAAAGCTGCGATATTTAATACAGAAAATAATCCGCTTATTTTTTCGGTATCCTGTAAGGCGTGCATATAAGACTAGCAGGCTGGATCAGTTGCTTCTGCCATAAATTTATCCACATTACTCTACTGCCACTACAGCAATAAACATTTGTACGATATTATTTTACTGTCAATGGATGACAACCAGTAAATCCAATATAATTCAATGTTCGAACCTGGCGGTCATTTATTATCACGCACGAATCGGCTCCAATTTAAATTGTCGTACAGTAAAGGTTTTTATATGTATTTTTATGCAATACAGTATGGCTAAAATATGGTCAACAAGCAGTCAACAACATAATCCTATGAGAGAAATATTAATAGTTGTACAGACAACTTCTCAACTTTGATCCTATTTGATATGTTTGAACTGTAAACTTGGCTTGTATGCCGTAACTAAATGTAATAGTGTAATGATAAAGTGAGGACAGGGAAATGGTATCTAACATCCCTTTATAACGCACAAGAGCCGGACTGCACAGTTTATAGAGGCAGAACCCAATGTACTTTGCGGCCGCAAAATCAAATATTTTAAAGAGATATTAAAAAAAATCTAAATAATAAATAAGGTATCAGGTGTATGTCATGCCCTTCGTATATCCGTCACCATTAATTAAACTGAAATTGGAGGCTTTATTGCGAATATTTACGGCAGACAGCAGTAGCGCTATCTGGGTACGGATTGGGGACTTCAATCAATTTGGGGACATGTTGCATACCACCGGAAACGTTTTTGCACTAAAATGGACGCGTTTTAATCGGGAGCTACCCAAAGCTGCATGCTGGCCGCCAATATGTCACGATTAACGATTTTAAATCCGAACTTTTTACAAGTTTGAATAACAATTCGATTTTTTTCCCTACGACTATGCGAGGCTTTAAACCTATCCTAAGAGTGAGAGGCTGCAGTTAAAAAGTGAATCATTATTTTAAAGTAGGCTTTTCTAAAACACTTGCACGTGGTTTAGTGCCGGTGAATGAAGCACGTGGGTCGGTCGGTGCGGGCGCGGCCGTTCGATATTGCGGAGGCTGCGCGTTGAGCTCCCGCCCGGAATTGCCTCTCGACACACCATCTTCCGCTGACCTCCCGCGTCCCCCGCAGTTTTGTCGCCGTCCTAACATTTCAGACGCGCTTTCTACTAATACCACAGGTCTCTCTATCTGGACACGTTGTGAGCTCACCAGCCCAGACAGATCCGTCGCGTACCTGCACTAAGCCGATACTGTTCCACAATGAAGGATCTTAATTAAATGGGTGTACGAATATGAGATGTGCTGTTTTCCCGGTGCGAGGTTTCGCATCTCGTAATGTTATGATTTACGATGCCTAGCAGTTTTCTTCTTCTTTATTATGTGATCCTTATATGTGCTTTAGACGTGTCTCCAAATGTACTACTCTATTTAGTCTTTGAATACAAAATATATGTATAATGTGAAGATATTTTATTTAAAGAATTGTTTTTCTTGTATTTCCAAGATTAGAGTTACTTTGCGCAACGGCTAAACGCAATATTTTCCTTAGCCCATCTAATAGTGTCCTGGTTGGCTCGTTTTATTTTTAGGTCGCCATTACAAAAGGGAAGCCGTTTAGTCGGCGGGGCTCCAAGCTCCATCATTATTCACTCTGCTATGGAGAGGGCATTAACTATGGGCAACGGAAGCCGGGGCGGGCTACACCTAATATAAAGTGTCTCTATCAAGACTATTGAAGCTAATCTAAGTTTTAGATGTGACAAAAATAAATAGTTTTGTTTCTGATTAACGTAACCCAGTTTCTTTTGTGCATCTTCCGTGGTTAATATTATTTCATAATTCATAATCAGTAAACATTTAATTATGCTCTTAAAACCATGGTATATGCTTGCTATTACTTCCTAATTACGTTGGGAATTTGCTTTTTTCCTTGACGGCCGTTCTGAAAGTATAGAAGGAAGTTATTCAGGATAGTTCCATTGGATAGTTTCCAAATAGTCACACAAGCTCTCTTGTGTTCATCTGCTTTGTGTAAACAGTTTCGGGAATTGTCATTTTCGTTGAGCTCCCCTTTAAGGAGATATTAATTAAGCGAACCAGTCTCATGCGGTAACTGTTCGCAATTCTGTCAACAGTCTTAGTCGTTTGCGCTTGACGTTGTTTAACAGAGTTTGCCACCATTTGAGCCAAATATTTAATAGTTTTGCAACGGTTTAATCGAGTCGCTACCAATACCTGTTTTTTTATTATTATTAAATAGGAGTCACAAAGACAAAAACATCGACACTTATTGTGTAGTAAAGTAGGTATTAGTACTTGCATTCAAATGAAAGTTATTATTCTATTTAATTTACATATGTCTGCGCCATTTACTTTTTTAGATCAGCAGTGGATTTTTGGCGACAGCATCGGCTGTGAGTTTTTCTGAGCAGACAGTTGCATTTCAAAGTTTTTATTTGTCTCTTTTTCACTTGAAAAATAAAAACCTTATTTTTTATGATTGCGTTAAGAAAAATAAACGCAATAAGCGTATCCACGAAATATATGAAAGGAAGTAGGTACCTACATATGAAAATACACAAAGCATTTAATGTTGTCAGAGAAAACAAATGTGAATATTCAGTCTGGTTTCCGTTATCAAAATGCTTTTTGATACCTATTTAACCTTTAATTCGGCAAAATACAATATATAGTCTATCATTTTAATCCTAAGTCCAAAATTGCAATGCCAAACGTGGCGTAAAACTATAGTAAAACGTGGAATTGTGTTTGTATACCCTCAAATGGATAAAGTCGTTAGGAAAACGGTTTGAAGGCGCGAAGTGGGTATAGATCTGGAGGTTTGATATAGAAAAGTTCGTGTCCGAATTACGGGTTTGTTGACCTCGCTCAGGAATTTCTACCCTATTTTTATGTACATTTCGTTCCTATTGAATTATAGGATTTTTATCTTTAGGGCGCGGGTGTTAATCCTGTTACCGCGGACCGAGGGGGGATATTTTGTACAGTACGGATACTAAGGTGTAAAGAAAATGTTTCTTAAACTCAATGAATAATTCAACAAAAATCAATTTTAATTCTAGTAGCACTCGAGACTCGTTATGGTAATCGAAGGAAGATAAACCAGTTCCGGAGAACTATATTCGTCGTCATCGCGTTAAGGTCATGTATGACATAAGGAAGGCGACAGTTTGTTCTCGTGGGTCTTTCGCGACACTTTCATTCTTGGATCTTTTTTTTTTTATACGGACGTATCAAAAATGAATTCGTACCACGATGCCTACTCTTGCTTTTTGTCGACTTTTCAATATTTGTATGTAATTGGTAGCACAATGGCAGCTTTGTGAAACCACCATACAATCGATTGCACCATGCCTACTTTTTTACTCAATATTATACAACGCAGTTTGCCAACGTTTTGAAAATTCGATGACTTAGCACTCCACATAAACATTAGTTAGAATCCCTTACTCACTGAAACATGGCGTTGCTATGTCATTTGTGTTGTGTTGGTCTATTTCCGAAATTAAAATTAACCTGAAGATAAAATTATCAGAATGACCGGAGTATCAAAATGTCCAGTTCTATAAAATGACTAGTATTGAAATGTCCAGAGTATCAAGTATTATTTTTAATTGTATTTTAATTATCTTGTACCCAATTTTAGTTACTCAGTGATAATAATAGATGTTTTCTACAATATGAGTATGTTCAATTTTTGCATCACGGCGTTCAATTAAATACGAACGACCTACTCAGTGGACTGACTTGTCTCAGCTGAGCTACATACGGTCACAATTGATGCCATACCAGTACAGTCCAGTAATTCTATTGCTATTTCTATAAAGTTGGCTACACATTAATTTTGATCACGTCGTTTTCCAAGTTTGAACCCTGACTCTCGCGACAGCTTTTATAAAACATTTTGACGTATGCTATTGAGTGTGAAAATCAACTCTAATGACCGGATTTTGGGTTGTTTATCGTGAACCTCTTGTGGATTCTTGTATAAAATTTCGGGAGTAATATGCCCTTTAAGACCGCTTACGGCTTGACTCACGTGCGCGGATTTCTTTTGTTATCAACGTTTGGTGTGAGGTAACCGGCACACATCCCACGCGTTGCTTCTTACTTGACATTTCTCTTGAATAAAATATGTTTTTATTCGCTTTAATGCGTTTTAACCTTTCAAGAGAGCGCCTGTTGAACTTTGCATACACACAAAGGCATTAAATAAATGTTTAGGCAAAAGAAACACTTGTACCAAGTAAAACCAAGTAAATTTTGTTTTATGATGTATAATTTTTATTAATTTAAAAAAAGTACCTAAGCAATAAATAATAGTGGAAGGGCACGCTGCATTTCGCTGTCATTTGGGCAACTAATCTAGCGGCAAGTATGGCACATTAATTTTAGAGATTAGTGGAGATTAGCGATTTTCAATTCTAAAGAAAACATCTCAATGAATTAGAATTTTAACAGCCTTTTTCTGCGCTCTACGTTTAACAGTTATTTTTCTTCTGACTGTACCTTTTTTGGAAACATTTCGCTCTTCGTGAGTCGCTTCAACTCAAAGGGTCGATTAATTAATTAGTTCTGTGGTACGGAGGTCTACACACGCGATCTCAACGTTCGCATGCAGACCGTACTACAACATGATCGTAAATAAAATGCGAACGCCATATAGAGCCACTTGTTTGTCCACTGCGCAATAAAAACTCATTGACCAAATCGTTTAAGTGGGCAACATCGAATACTCGTTTCTGATGCTCAAACTTTTGATTAAAATTTTTATACGTTGCTTTGTGTGTGTAATATAAAAAAAAAACCAAAAATAAATTAGCAATAACTATAAAAATAAAATAAAAATACAATCCTTCTATGGTCGGCAGCGCACTTGTACTGTGGCGTTGGTTGTGTTATAGGCGACGGTAGCCACCCACCGTCAAGTAGGTCTGTAGACCTTAACATAAAAAAATATTTGTGAAAAGCGTCCTAAGCGAAATCTAAATTTATATATATAAAATCTGTGTAGAATTTCTTTCTACTTTTTTTTTGTCAGTTTTGTTGAATCTATAAATAAAATAGATCTCAAGAGAGTTCAGAAGGTGTCAATGGTATGCAAAGTATGAGTAGATAATGTTGCAACTGTTTACTTTTTAAAATGGTGCCGCGAAGACCGCTATCGATCCGTATCGATTACTGACTCCGTTTCGCGGTAACTGCGGTTATTTTGCACACCACTGAGTGTGCGGTCATCATTCAAAGGTCACCAAGAACCGAATTAACTATTGAACCTTATTGCGACGGAATAAGGTCTCCAAATTACTTACAGTAGTCATTGACACTGACGACTACGGTTGTTTTTTTTTTCATACTAGACATAGATCATCAATTGTCCATTAGACGTGGTTTAATATTGTGTTGTTAAAAATAAATTTGTTAGCAATCTATCATGGAATTACGCATTTTAAAGTTAACCTGCTAGGCATGCTACCGAAATTGTGAAATTATGTCAATTTCGCAAATAAGAATTTCCCAAAAATAATATTTAAACGCTAAATTAGTGTTTTAACAATGGAATTTTATCATTCTAGGTTACAAGTCACATCCAAACGCAACGGTTTCCTGTTATTGTGGTGAGTACATTTTGCTTATCACATATCTTGTATTCTTATTTGGATTGACATTAGTAGGTACGCAACACAGTCATACTCTTAAGAGTTCGCGGTTACACAATGTTGTCCTCTTTTTTTTAATAGGATAAAAATTTTCGATCGTGTAATCTCTGAAAGCCCACAATGCTTGTTTATACAATGTAGATTTGTTAGTCGTTTCCTCGAACCAAGTTTCAAATAAACAAATGAAAGAATAAGCCTGCGACGGGCCCTAAACTTAGAATCGTTAAACTCAACACAGTCGTTTTAGAGATACGTAATTGGATGAAGTAGGTGGGATCCCGTTACAGAGCCTATTCACTATAAGTCCCGTGGCCTTGGTGGCCAATGTCAGCGGCAAGGCCATAGCAGGATGTAATATACAGTTTTTGAACACTCCGTCTGTGCGGCCGAACGTTGAACCCCGCGGACGGAAATAGTCCCGCGTGGGCACAGCTGATATCACAATATTTAGATAATTAGGATTTTAGGATGGATTTCTATTCCCAATTATTTTGATTCTAAAGCTGGCTATTACCTCGGTCAACAGATCAGTATTGCTATACAACGAGGTAATGCAGCCAGCATGCTTGGGACCCTACCAAAAGGACCGATGCTTTATATTATATAATGTGTATATATATTATAACTTAGGATTAGATTTTATTTTAAATAACTGTATAATATGTAAATGTATTATTTTGTTGAAGAAGTCATTATATATATTTTAGGACATAATTAGATGTATGCAAAATAAAAACACTGATAGATCTTGCATTCAATCAAAATACACAAATCTGATTATGACTCCTTATAAAATAATGTGTACTTTTACGTACATATATATGTTTACCATTATTATTTTATTAGCGCAGAATAATTAATATTAAGTTTGATTAGATTTATTAATTTACTTAATTAAGTGAACATAGTTTATTGTTGAAGTTTATATATTTATTATTACTATAACTTATTCCCTATCCCAGCATTGTTCATTAATTCTTTATAGTTATACTATCTCTTGATTGAGTGCTGTGGTATATAAATAAAGAAACAAGCACGTTTATACTATTCATGCAGGGATTTTATTAGTGTAGTGAAGTGACACGAGTGAGGACTATAAAAACAGCAGTCAAATTGTTTTTTTTTTTTTTTTTTTGTAAACTCCAGCACTATCTGTGTCTGTTAACGCATTTCGCCCTTACATAACTATTATTATCTTTACTATGGCTGCCGTCAAATAGGACCGTCAGCCTGATGCAAAGCACCCTTAACATAAAAACGATTACAATTAAAATATACAAGCAAATTAAAAACTGTCATAATAGGAAATTATTAATACTTTTTTGCTAAGGATTTTTTGATCCTTTTAAGGATTGTTTTGTTCTTAGTTTTAATTACTCTTGAATAATGTAATAGTGTACTAGTTAGCACGATTTCTAAGTTGAAATATCGCTTCAATCAATCCCTATAGAATAACAATCGTAATAAATCAAGCCTTATCCTATCTTACTAATATAACTGTTTGTAAAAGCGTATAAAGTATGGAGGCGCACTCTCAATAAATATAATCGCCCACCAAACGCCCACACCTGACGTTGCCGACCACTACTATCCTGAGAGAGGAGAAAGTGGCTCAAAAATATAAAACGAATTCCTTTTTAAATATTTCATTTGTATACCTACTTTTAGTGAGAAATTCGTCTTGTACCTATTACGTTATGTAATAATAAATAATATATATGATGCTTTAATCTAACGTAGGTAATATTTTTTTTATAACTAACAACTTTGTCGACATTACGTTTGTGAGAATTATTACATTAGCACATGTTAGCAGATTGATTAATCTCCAATAATAAATTGATGACATCATGTTTTGTCCGTGATGTAATTTTGGCGTTAATGGTAGGGTAGCCCAAGAGGAGATTTTTGGATTTATTCGAGCTCGTCAGATATTGCCAATGTATATTCCCCACGTTAATCTGACGGTTTGGTTGGTGGGGTTGGTGGGGGTTGGGGTAAAATTTTAAATACAACTCGAGCGCGTCAGATTTTAACAGGGGATTTTAAGTGAACCTAAACTAAGCTCCCATTTAAAATTCAGACGATTCAGATGTAACGCAAGCTCGTGGCAGCTTTTTGAAAATACAAAAAAGATTTTTGACGATTGCCATTTTGTAATACTCGAGCGCGTCAGATTTTCGTACAGGGTTCAGCCTGAATTCCTGATCGTGCTGATTCTTAATCTGACGATTATATGGAGGATTTTTTAAAATACAGCGCCTACAAAATTTTGAACGCCTGTAGACGCTCACCCTACCGCTGAAATGAAAAATAAAAGTTCAAAGTCCAATAGGTCCCCACGACGCTCGAGTGATTCCACATTTAGCATCGTGGGCTCCCCTACCATAAAGGTACTACAACACAAAGCATTGCCTATTTCTAATATGTCCACCTTGTCCTCATGCACTTAACATATCAGTGTCGGCTGTACATTTGCATACTTTTTTTTACATATTTTTGAGTAAAAGTGTTATATAATATATTAACTATAGTAAAGTGTTATGACCCCAAAAACGCTCAAAATTTCAAAGGGTGGAGTTATTGTGATAACGAAACCCGTTGCCAATTTTGTTATCTGATCGCTTGTTCACTGACCTGCTCAGGCGCAAGGCTGTTGTAATACAAGGGGCACGTAACCTGCGGAAGTGGAATTGGGTTACATTTCGTTAGTGCACTGTTTTGGCTTCATAATTGGCGATATTTTTATTGCTATGTCGGGAGGGATGCTAGGGCCCGTTCCCTTATTGTCACCCTACGCCAATAACAAAAAAAATATTACTGATAAAATATAAAATGATAATATAACGCCTGGCATATTCATTGCTTTTATATTTTTGGCAGGCGTTAGATTTTTATTTTTAGATTATCTTGACAACGTGTATGTAAAATTTCATGATGATTAAGGCGTGAAAAGGTAACAGAGTTACTTTCACATTTAATATTAGTATGGAAATGGATTGTGTCTAAAATACTCCTGCAAAATGAGTATTTTTATCACACATAAAACTAAACTAAAGTCAATAGTTATCAATGTAGGTAAGGTATTGTATGTATGTATGTACCTCCATAATTTAAACTAATTGACTGATTTTCATGAAACTTGGTAAAGAAACATTTAGACGTACGGGACACAGGATAGGCTACTTTTTTCTTTTTCAACGCGGACGAAGTCACGGGCGCCAGGTAGTAAAAAATAACTCAAGTGGGTACCTGAAAAATGTCCTGTAATGGTATTGTTTTCGAATTGATCGGTCTCAATTGATAAATTTGGTTTTCTTCATCATCATCTCAACTGGTGGTGGACATGGGATAATTTTCCAATGGGACCAGTAGAGGCTGTATTCAGCGTCCATGCTGTAAAAAAAATAATTTGTTTTATCTGTCAACAAATAGCTCAGTTCTGCCTACAGTTAGTTAGTGCTATAGCGCATGTGTTCAATGTTCAATGCACGAATCATTAGCAATACCAATTGGCAATGTCGTAAACTTTGATTGATGTTGAGTGCTTACGTCAGACAATTCACAAATTATAATTTAGTTGTTTTGTTGCAATCAATTTCCCCGATGAAATTTCTGTCACATTGGTTTTTAAATGGGAAGTACCTTAACACCAACGCATAATGGTGAAAAATTCATTGTGTTAACGATAAAATAAGATAAGATAAAAGATGTTAAGATGTCTGCAATGGAATCAGGTTGCGTATTATTCTAATACGAATTATTAAGGCGGAGGTTCGAGTGTGGTCCACTTAAATATGGATTGATGATGATGAGGATAAAATAAAATAAAAAAATAACACACGGGATAACTATTGGGTTATGGGAAGCATTGAAAGATGGAATTCGTTCTGAATAATATTATTTAATAAGTCTCTTTTAATATATCAGGAAGGCGTGTTCGTATTCACTAGTAAGGGGCGCAGTACTACTACAGACTAACTCTAAAGCTCAATGCCAAACGTTTATAAGACTTGTAAGAAACAAAGAGCTATTGTTAATAACTTAATATTTATATGTGTGAAGGAGAAAGGGTCTCAATGTATTTGTTAGAGTGAGACAGATTTATTTTGATATATTCCAACATGCCCCCTCAAAATAAATCCTCTTTCTCCAAAAACTCAATATCTAATCAAAAATTATACAATACAAATTATCACACCTTCCTTTGTCTGGGAGTACAATATTTTGAACTTATACGGTCCAACATTCGTTGCGCAGGATTAGGGAAAACCCAGAAAAACCTAATCAGACCAGTTCAAATCTAATATGCTAATATCTAATTCAAGGTAACGTAATAATATTTAATTATTATTTTCTAATTCTAAAATTTACATCAACTCGAGCTTGTCTCTCATTTGAGAAAAACGTTGATTTTGTAATGGTTTTGTCAATATGTCAGCCAACTGGTCACCTGTGGACAGATAAATCATTTTAATAACCTTTTTCTCGACTTGTTCCCTTGAAAAGTGATATTTAATGTCAATATGCTTTGATCTCTTGTGACTAGTGGGGTTATTTGCAATGCTTATACATCCATTATTATCCTCATAAATAGGAATTGGACTGGATACTTCAACTTTTATGCTGGTAACTAATGATTTTAACCAAAGAGCTTCTCTTACGGCCTCATATAAAGCCATATATTCGGCCTCAGTAGACGATGCCGCCACTGTGAGTTGCTTCTTTGTTTGCCAACATATTGTGCATTGTTCAAATAATCTAAACAAATAACCTGTGGTACTTTTCCGGTCCACTTCATTACTTCCCCAATCGGAATCAACAAAGCCACACAGTATATTATTGTAATTACGTCTGGTGTAGGTTAACTTTAAACTCATTGTTCCTTTTAAATATCTTAATAACCTTTTCAAGTATGCCCAAACTGTTTGGTTACCTTTGTTCACAAATCTACTCAAGAGGTTAACAGAAAAACTCATATCAGGTCGCGTGCATACCATTATATACATTAAACAACCTAAAAGGTTCATACAAGGGGCCTTTGTTGTTTCATTTGAATTTAAGCCGTCATAATTTACTTTGCTTTCTAGAGGGGTGCTGACAGTTTTACAGTCACTCATGTTAAACTTTTCCAAAACTGTTTTTATGTACAACTCTTGGTCTAATGTAATTTTATTATGATTCCGTTCAACTCTTATCCCCAAGAAACATTTAATTTCATTTAAGTCTACCATTTTAAACTCGTTCATTAAGTATCTTTTAAAATAATTCATGGTATTTGTATTTGCTGTAGAGATTACAAGGTCATCAACATAAAGTAAAACATATATGTTTTTCAAGATATTACCCGCATCAAAAATATAAACGCATCGATCAGCTGATGAGTATCGAAAACCCTTTTTAAGTAAGGCCTGTTCAAACATTTGAAACCAACAGCGTGCAGATTGTTTCAAACCATACAAGGCTTTATTTAATTTACAAACGTCATTATTATTATTATTTGGGATTCCTTCAGGAATTTTCATATATATTTCTTCCTCTAATATCCCATTTAAAAATGCCGTTTTCACGTCCATGTGATGGACAAGCAAGTTGAATTGATTCGCAAATGCTAATATGAATCTGAAACTTGAGATTCTTGCAACTGGTGCAAAAGTCTCATTATAGTCAATCAAATATTCCTGACTAAAGCCACGAGCTACTAAACGCGCTTTGTATTTAAGGGGTTTTCCAAATTCATCATTTTTAATAGCAAATACCCATTTGCAGTCTATAATGTTTTTGTGCATTGGTTTTGGTACAAGGGACCACGTATTATTTTCGGTTAATGACTGAATTTCTTCATTAATTGCCGTTAACCATAAGTCCTTGTCACTCATAGACTCAATTTCGTTATATGACGAAGGTATTTTGCACATTAAAGAATAAGCATATAATAAATAGTTAACATGCTTATCAGATTCGTTTTCATTATATGACATGCAGGGCAAGTTTTTAATTCTTTCACTTCTTCTTAGATTATGTGAAGTCAATCCATTTTGAGATGAAGTCATTGTATTTTGAAATGAAGAGCCATCTGTTTCACTTACAGATTTATTAGGTGGTGGACCTAATAATACAGGTATTTCGCCAGTTTGTTTAAAATTATCTGATTTAGACTTATCAGAATTACACGTCCTTTTTACGGAGTGCTGATCAGAGACACTGGAATTTTCTATAAAAATTCCTTCAGACTTTAAAGGTCTTGTCGATAAGAAATTGATCTCATCAATTATTACATCTCTGACCCTTACAAACTTTTCATCTACCACATCCCACACCTTATAGCAATTCGGTTCATAACCAATTAAAATTCCTTTTAAGGACTTTTCGTCGAATTTGGTTTTCCTGGTTTTATTTAAATAATAAACCGTTGAACCGAAAACTTTTAAGTATTTCAGTTGTGGTTTTTTATTATGCCACAATTCAAATGGTGTGGTAACTGATTTCAGTGCTTTTGTGGGGCTGATATTTACTAAGTATGTAGCAGTAAGCACAGCCTCACCCCAGAACGCTTTGTCTAATTTAGCGCCAGATAAGATGGCACGACTACGCTCTGTTATTGTCCTTATCATTCGTTCAGCAATCCCATTCAACGCTGGGGTATGCGGCACTGTTAAGTGGTAGCTTATACCTTTTCGCACGCAATACTCTTTCATTTCTTTTAATAAATATTCACCACCATTGTCACAATACAAATTGACTATTCTCAAATTGAAATGAACTTCACATTTAGCTACATAATCTTGAAACACAGCAAAAACATCTGATTTATGGGCTATTAAGTAGGTCGCACAGTAGTGGGTATACTCATCAACAAAAAGGACAAAATAGTTTTTGCCGTCAACACTTGAAGGAGTGATGGGACCACACACATCTGTATGCACATTAAAAAGTGGTCTTTTTACGAGTTTACTTTTTGTTTTATTAAATGGTAAACATGCTTGTTTTCCATTTATGCAAGCTTCACATAGGTTGTTACTTGGAGTAACATTATTTAATTTTTTTAATGTCAGAAAACATTTGCTTGCTTTTTATTTGCATAAATTTAAATTTACCAATGTGACCTAATCTTTGATGCCATAATTCGTAATTATTATTTACGGATCTGTTTGATGAGCTATTCACTACTAAAGCTTGTATATCGTACATAAAATTAATTGCGATTAAATTGTTCAAAGACTTACCACATGATACAATTTTACCTCCGTTATATATTTTCACACCACCATCGACGCCGTCAAAAACGACAGTCATGCCAGCATCTTGCATCTTCTTAACAGACAATAAATTGTAGGGAATTTCTGAGCAGAAAAGAACATCACGTAGCACTCCTTTTAAGCCAGTATTGCTAATTACTTGGAGATTTCCTTTCTTTGTTGCGCTTATAAATGTGCCATTTTTTGCTACAGAAATATTTATTGGTTTTTCTAAAGTTATGAATTTTCGTGCCAGCTCCTCTTTGTTGATAATATGATCAGAGGCACCTGAGTCCAAAATGAACGTTATGTTATTTTGATTTTCATTTTCTTGTTCGAAGTCGCCTGCCATAAAAGCGAATCCCGATATGTTTGGTTTCTCGTTATCAGTGTTTATGGTCTGAATTGTTCGAATGTTTTCAGGGCGTTGGTTTTTCTTGTAGAAACAATTCCTTTGAAAATGCTTTCCGCAGAAATGACATTTTAAGATTTTTATTTTTTTATTTTTTGATTTAAATTGAGAATGATAAAATTTTCTTCCTTTTAAATTTCTATTTTTATTAAAATTTCCATTGTAAGTTTTTGATGACGCAGCTTGAGGTTTTATAGCGTCGGCCTGAAGCACTTTCAAGCTCGTATCTCTTCTTTCATGTACCAATTTTATTTCGTGATCTAGAAGTCTTGTTTTAACAAATGTTAAAGTCAAGCTTTCTTCGGCTAATGTTTCAATAGCTGTAATTACACCATCATAGCAGTTGGGAAGGGTCATGAATAAATGTGTAATTTTATCAGCTTCTTCCAATTTTGCACCCGCAGCTAATAATTCGATAATTAATTCGTCAAAATGTTGGAAATGTTTTAAAAGTGAGTGATCACTCTCCAGTTTCAAATTTAATAACCGTTTTCGCAAAGCGAGTTGCGTTGCAACGCTTTTTCTTTCGTAGATTGAATCCAGCTTCTGAAAGATTTCTTTTGGAGTAATTTCTTCGTTAGTTAAGCCTAGCAAAGAATCCGATAAATATTCAATAATTGTGTTCTTTGCAATTTTCTGTTTTTGGAGCCACTGATTATTAGGTTCCGCGGGAGGTTCTTCATCTATTATATTTAACAGTTCAAGTTCATTTAATAAATTTCTAATTCTTAGCTTCCACACACTATATTTCTCACCGTCAAACGGTTTAATATTGCGTTTTAATTTTGAATTGTCCATTTTATAATATTATTTAAACCACAAATTCACTTAGTTTATTTTTAAATTACACGTTTATTAAAGTATTATTTTAATAGTCCTTTTACTATTTTTTATCCAATTTTTATTCAGTTTTATTTATTAAAATTTATTTCACTTATATTTTATATAATAAAGTCTTATTTCATATTTCACTGGAAAGTTTTATTTTAATATAGTCCGGTTTCTATTTTTATACTATTTTATTTAAAACTTATTTCACTTATTATATTTTATATACTTAATAAAGTCTTATTTCAAATTTCACTGAAAAGTTTTTATTTCACTAGAAAACTTTCATTTGCTGGGCCCATAACCTATTGGGTTATGGGAAGCATTGAAAGATGGAATTCGTTCTGAATAATATTATTTAATAAGTCTCTTTTAATATATCAGGAAGGCGTGTTCGTATTCACTAGTAAGGGGCGCAGTACTACTACAGACTAACTCTAAAGCTCAATGCCAAACGTTTATAAGACTTGTAAGAAACAAAGAGCTATTGTTAATAACTTAATATTTATATGTGTGAAGGAGAAAGGGTCTCAATGTATTTGTTAGAGTGAGACAGATTTATTTTGATATATTCCAACAATAACCAGTTGTAAGCCACTCAAACAGCGATAGCCTCATATTCATATCCCTAGTAAAAAATTGCTTAAAAATTTACTTCCTTTTTAATTAGTAGTAGACATAGAGACAGCCTGTTACTGGCTTCGATATTAGTAAAACTTCCATTTTAAAATGCTTAGATTTTTAAATTTGTTGTTTTTTAAAAACTTGTGAATACGCTCCGAGTTAACTGCATATTATTTATATTCTTATATTACCGAAACGTAGTCGCCAAAAATCAGATGTAAAAAAATTCAAGTCTTTCGAGACAGGTTGTGTGTTGACTCACCTTATGACTCAAAGGCGGCAAATTTATGTGTACAGTTGCACATTCGTATGCTACGAAGGACAATAAAAAAAATTAAAACTTGAAGCCGTCTGTTTGCTTGTTTTGGTAAACTGGAAATTTACCGAAACTACATATTTTGTAACAAGCTTTTGTCCGACGTAAAACATTCTTTCTTTCGCCAGAGTCTTCCTAAATTATCGAAAACTATTCCAAGTGTTAACCACCTATTTAGTTCAGCGACGGACAACTATATATCTTTAATGGAAAATAGTCTTAAATTAATATTTAACATTCTACGTTAATTTAAATGTGTTCTATGCACATTTAACAAATTTTGTTTTTGTGCAGGTCTATATTATTTTGCTTTTGTAGTAGTCTTGTTGGTTCATTTTTAATTGTTTTTTTTGTTACTAATATAATTAATCATATAATAAAACCAAAACGTTATGAATGATGCACACATTTAGAAGATTAAATTTACATTATATGAAAAAATAAACTGGTGCGGCTAATATGAAGATAAATAGTGGACTGTATTGTTTCGTGGTGCGTGCAATCAAAGGGCTAGGAAAAGAGTTGGATAGGACATGCAACACCTACCTCGTATGCTGATTGTGATGATGCAAATCCTCCAGGACGATGGAGACGGAAGCTGGCCCGCCGCACACTCGTTCTGGTTTCCAAAACTGTCCTTTTTCACCTCAATTGCACTCGCGGAGCCACACCATTTGTAGATTACAAAAGCACAATGCTTCAGCGGTGCGATATGGGAATAATCGGATTTATTGATTATAAATCCTCGCGGCGCGGTTTCGTATATCGAACGTTGCGTTCATTTCTTCATCTTGTATTTATGTGTGCGCCAGAGGGCGCTACTGCGTTGCGGTGTATGCATGTTTGTTGGTGTGGGTTCGGAATAGGAAACGCACCACAGATAACTAATTATTTGGCGCCACCATATCCACCCGCCCTTAATGGGTCACCATTAAAAAAACAAACATAAGAAAAGCGAGAAGAAAAATATATATATTCTATGACTCTGGGGATCAAGCGCTTAATGCGCGCGGGTTAGTAATGAGTCCACAAAGTCACGGCGAAGCGGAAGCAAATTAACTATAGATAGGTATGCGAAGCGGTATAAAATAATATAAAATTTGATATAGCGGTATTGATATAACTTACAACTAAACTTAAACTAAAAAACGCGGTGCGAAACTTATCTAAAATAATAACTAAAATTATTGTTTAATTACAGGGCGAAGGTAAGTTCCCCTGGCGGTCCCTTAAATTTTCTCGCGTTGTCCGAGTGCAAGTACTGCACTGGTCCTCGACGGGAGAGAAGACGCTTGAGCGCGGCGAGAAAACTCGCAGTGCTTGGGTCTGTTGCGACCTTAATGTGCACAGCACGAGTCGTAAGGCATGTGATTAGTAAATCATTGATCACATTCACTACATGATCAATGCGCGGTAAAATAGCTGGATGCATGTGTGCATAGTCCAGCGCGGAGTTGACGAGGCGACCGCCTACGCGGATCAGACCGTTGTCAACGAAAGGCCTCAAACGGTTTAAGGCCGGCGAGCACGATTTATTATTTTTAATTCTATGATATTTCTCTGCAAAGTGCTGGCTTTGCAGGGCGCGTATTAGCATCTTATTTTCAGCGAACTGAATATCATCGGCGGTCACTGCAATAGTGCTCCGGCGAGGCAATAATTTTGCGAACTTACATACGTATGTAATGATACGTAGAAGCCTACTCCAGGAGGAGGTGCGGAGAGCAAGCTCATATAAAGCGCAATGCTTTACAGGCGTACACACGGGGTGCGCGTAAACCTTCTGTTCCGGTATGTCTGTAATAGACTGTCCGTCAAGGCTCTTAAGAGGCCATTCGGATGGATGCGATGAAGCCCACTGTGGCCCGTGAAGCCACAGAGGGTGCAAGAGTAATTTCTGTGGCGTAATGCCACGCGAGAGTATGTCAGCGGGGTTTTCAGTGCCCGCGACGTGATAAAAGTTGTCAGCTGTAATATTATCAGTGACTTGAATGACGCGATTTGCTACGAACGTTTGCCACCTGTGTGGTGAGCTCTTAATCCAGTATAGTGCAACTTTAGGGTCTATAAACGCGTAAGTCTTGATTGGAAGGTGACGCACGACTCCATGATGCGGTATGACGTATATAGGAGTGGGGTCATGGAGATCGTACAGCGGCACGGGAGCAATATAATCTTTTGCGAGGTAATCGTTAATGACGTCATCATATGCCGACCTAAATTTAGGTGAAGCTTCTAGCTTTCTTTCGAGGCATAAGAAACGCTTGCGAGTGGTTTCGAAAGAATCTCCGAGAGAATAAACATCGTCGTTAAATGGTAGGCCAACAGTGTATCTACCAGTAACGCGATCGCGGGTCGTAGTTGATTTATAAAATTCTTCGCATTCAACATCGGCGGGATGAAGAACGGGCGGTGCGGAGGGAAGCTCCTCGAGCTCCCAAAATCGCCTGACTAGTGAGTCAATAGCGGCAGGCTCTTGAGCGAGGCAACATGTCAAGGCCTGGTTGTTAATGAGTGTGGGTATCGTGGGTACGGAACCCATAATAACATACCCCAATACTGTGCGTAAAGCAGAGGGCGCCGACGAGTCGCGCGGGGCGTGTACTGCGTCGGTGAGAAATATATGCGGAAAGAGTTCAGCTCCGATTAGCGCGTCTATTTTATTTGGCATGCCGAAGCTCTCATCCGCTAGCGGCACCTCTGATAGGTGTGATAATACAGTGGTGTCTACCACAGCCGTGGGTAATAAATCGGTAATTTGATCAACAACGAGCGGCGAGGTATTAAAATTAATGTTGTTGTCAAAGCGCGAATAAATTTTTAAATCGATTGAGTTAGTCTTAATAATTTTCTCAGCTCCACCGAACCCCTTTACAATAGTACGTTCAGTGTCATGAAGCTGTATTCCTAACCGATCGCAGCACTCTTTCGTAATAAAGTGGCTTTGCGATGCTGAATCTAATAGTACGCGAATAACATGTCGATCGCCTTTAATATCATACGCGACGACTTGAGCGGTTGATAATAAAATAGTAGTTTGTTTACTACGCGCGGGCGCATCATGCAATCGGTTATTATATGAATAGGTACATAACGCAACATCTGAGCGCGCGGGGGAAGGTTGCGGCGACCGCGCGGGGGGCGCGCACCTAGCGGTATGACTTTGGGCAGCGGTCGAAGGCGGAGGCTTCGACGCGGGTCCGGGGACTTCGCTGCCGGTCTCCATTCGCTTTAAGTGTAACATTGTGTGGTGCCTCTGTTTACAAACGCGGCAATTAGAATTAGATGAGCAATTTAAAACTCGGTGTTTTAAACTTAGGCAATTAACACACGCATTGTTATCTTTCACGCATTGGAAACGTTCATGAGCAGTCATCCTATTAAATTCCGAACATTTAAATAAATGCTGATGCGTTATATTAGTGCAAAGACACTTGCACTGTGAGGCGACCTTTATACTCAAGTAGGTTTGGTACTTAGGCGGCGGGGAGTTATTATTATTATTACTACTAGAGCGACGATTATTATTATTATTCTGACGAATATTCATTGCACCCGATGAGCTAGGCTGAGTGCGTTCCAACACCTTAGCGCGGGAGGTAATAAAATCGACTAAGTTGTCGAACGTAGGTATTTTGGAATCACAACTCAACTCGAAAGCGCGAACAGTATCTAAATCTAATTTCTTAAGCGCGATGTGAAGTATGATTAAGTCAGTCAGATTATCTAACTTTAGATTCTTTAAAGCGCGCACTGCACTTGTAAAGTTATCTGTAAATAAATCAAAGTTCGTTGCGGTAGCAGATTGTAACGGTTTGAACTCAAACATTTGATTTAAATACGCGGAAGCGAGCATACGCTGATCTTCATACTTGTCAATCAGCGTCTGTAAAAGAAGTTCGTAATTTTCAGCGCAAGGAGAGATACCTGCGCATGCGGATTGAGCCTTGCCCTTCAGCCTGCCTAGCAGATAGTACAACTTTTCGGAGTTTGTGAGCGATGGGTTATCATGAACGGTAGACTTAAAGCTGGCATAAAACAATGGCCATGAGCGAACGTCACCCGAAAAGTCCATCAGTTGTATAGGCGGCAGTGTGGGACAAGCCTTATGTGCGTGTGAATCTCGCTTATCAGTTGGCGACAAATAATTTAATTGAACTCCCTTTATTCTACTATACAAATGCTCGAAAGCGACGAGCCCTTTATAGTTAGGTTTCGCGCTAGGATTCAATGCTAATAAGCGAGAATTATAATTATCTAAATTCGTTTCGAACTTAGTGCGAAGCGATTCGATCTGTGAAGAAGCGCCAAGGAAACTTTCCTTATCTGAGGACATATCATAGATATTTTGTAATATTTCGAAGATAGCTTCATATTTAGCCTTTGCAATAGCTAGTTGCGGATCTGGAATATCCTCTTCATTATCGGAAGAAACCTTTTTAGGCGGCATTATGAAATGTAAGCGAATAATTTAGTTAAATTAATAAATTCAAATATTACGCGGGAGAATACAGTACGACGCGAATGATAATATTACGCGGGAAAATACAATACGACGCGAATGATAATATTATGCGGGAAAATACAATACGACGCGAATGATAGGCGCGTGACTTCGTGACTCGGTCGTATAATATCGAACAATTTACGATAACACGATTTTGCTAGTGCGGTAGATTATAGTAGGTAGATAATAATTTATAAACTAATTAAAATATCACTTTTATGATTAATTAGCTTAATATTTTTATGAAATATATTAAGTATTACATAGATATATATTATATCTAGGCGGGAAATCACGTAACTTAATTTGTTACGGGCGGTTTATGAAGAAATAGTATGTGAATATTTTAATAAATAAGTAGGTATATGCGGGTTGATAAAATTAATATTCACAATGATTAATATTAAATCTCTTACTAGGGCCTATTAAATAACCTAATAAGGGCGGCTGGATGGGACCAAACTGGACCATATGCTCGTAAGGAGCACTAAATGGTTTGATCCGGCTCGAAGTGGCCACTAATGGTTTGATCCGGCTCGAAGTGGCCACTAATGGTGCGGCTAATATGAAGATAAATAGTGGACTGTATTGTTTCGTGGTGCGTGCAATCAAAGGGCTAGGAAAAGAGTTGGATAGGACATGCAACACCTACCTCGTATGCTGATTGTGATGATGCAAATCCTCCAGGACGATGGAGACGGAAGCTGGCCCGCCGCACACTCGTTCTGGTTTCCAAAACTGTCCTTTTTCACCTCAATTGCACTCGCGGAGCCACACCATTTGTAGATTACAAAAGCACAATGCTTCAGCGGTGCGATATGGGAATAATCGGATTTATTGATTATAAATCCTCGCGGCGCGGTTTCGTATATCGAACGTTGCGTTCATTTCTTCATCTTGTATTTATGTGTGCGCCAGAGGGCGCTACTGCGTTGCGGTGTATGCATGTTTGTTGGTGTGGGTTCGGAATAGGAAACGCACCACAGATAACTAATTATTTGGCGCCACCATAAACAATTAAAAATATATGCTGGAATGGGGTTGTGTAGCCGCCTTACTTTTAAACACGGAATATAGTCATTAGTCCGGCCCACAGTCTGGATAACATACCTGAACGCGATTGTAAGGCAGCTTTGTGGATTTCCCCCGCAAAGTTGTCACTAGCCACAGCCCGTTTGTTCTCGTTTAAATAGGGGTAGCCAGTTCCTACTGGCGTGTAACAAACAGAACATTGGTACTCTAAAGTTTGGTTACCTATAAGATAAGTATGTACTCAAAAGTTCATAAGGAACTCTCAATTCGAGTATTGGTAACTTTGCGCTCGTAAAATATTCTTGTTAACGCCACTCCATCAACAGAGGTCACAGTTGCAGGAAAAAGTCGTAGGCGGGCTATTGTTATTACCTACTTCTTAGTCCACGCTACGTGAAGCTGTAAGATTTCTAAGATAACCTCAAAAAGATTTACCCTTGATTTTTTAACACCATAAATGGCGGCATGCACATTGAAGATACACTTGATCTTAAGTAACTAGTTTTCTTAGCCTAAGGGAATGTAAGAATGCATGTGCTACAATTTCATGCACGTCTTTTGTAGGAGTTCATTATAACCTACCATTGAGGGGCACAATTCAGTAAAAGTCAGCCTAACTTTTGTGGAGTTTTTCCAAAAATATTTATACTTTGAAAATCCCAAACTGACCCAAATGGGATGAGGAATAGAGCTCATCAAAATGGTAGTGAAGAAAGAGCAATTGCGATAAATGATCGTGTTTCAATCGTAGGTAAGTATGGTCGCGACGAGACGACGGAACCACGTCGGATACTGAATAGGAAGCGGCGTCGACAGCGCGCGCTTCTAATTGAATTCTATTCTAGTAGTTCACTATGTATCCACTGTATACGACTGTATAGTACAAACGTATTCAGTCTTTACGTACGTTAAGTGTTCAGAGATTTAGGAATTGTATGCGATTGTAACACAAATTATATGGAATTTGTGAAAGGGATTTTCGGCTTATAAGGTTTTTAATTTTTATTTGCATGCTCTTGTCCTGTAGATCCTGTAGATGTAAATAAATTTACAGAAAAGGGAACATATCACAAATAAGTGTGAAAATAAATCTATTTAATTCAGATACGGATCTCCTTTACAACTTTTAGATAATTCCTCAGGAATTTTGGTATTTAATAAAACTTACTGGAAGTTTCTTTTCCGAAGCTTTATGGTGGATTATTTTTGTCAATACTTTACTGTCATAATTATAATGATAGGCTACAAACACACAATGTTACCATCTGGATTTCTTTTTCAAAGTTCATTTGGTTCCTTGAATATGTGTTAAATTGAAAGCGAGTTTTATTACGGTTGTATGGCGTTTTCTAAGAGCTCATAAAATTATCAATAAACAAACAATTTAGTCTTCATTTATGTTTATAATCGCAACGCTTGCAGCAAACATCGACCGTTTGAGATGTAATCTCCTTTTAATTGAATATCACAAAGTTAATCGAGTGGCGGCGGCATTTTATTATTATACCATATATAATGGAGAGTTTTAGCCCATCGTGCGGTGCACTCAAGTCAATTGTTTTGGTCCCACTCTGTCTGCGTCTTGCCAATAAAACTCGCAACGTGACCACAATATAGGAAGCGTCACGTTTCCAATCCGAGAAATTATTTCGAATTCGATATGGGGATTGGAATACGTCCTCAGTCTAAATATAACGGATACATGCTTCAAATTCTGTCGCAATAAAACGGCGTATAGGTGCGGAGCGAGATCGGTTGCGATTTTTTAATAAAGACGAGGTATCGATTTCGATACGACGTCGGAAAAAAAAAGGACTGTGCACTAAAGGTCAATCAATTCATTGAAAAGCAATCATATAAACGAGAAATTTCCCTTTAGAGAAACTTACAATTTTGACACTTTTTTTAAATTCTACATAAAGCAATTTCAATTATCATTTTTTAATTACAGATAAAGTGTCACATAATTATGCCTGGTGAATTGGAGGATAAGTTTCAGATTGCATTTGGCGACATAATAGTAGGTACTATTAATATCAGTAGCAATTACGTGCAATAATTCGCCAGTTAATTCACTAGTTAAATTATAATTTAACATTGAACAAAATATATTCAGATCTGAAACAAATTTTCATAGAGAAGTAAGTAATCACTTCTAATGCTTTAAAATTGTTTTTAACTTTAAGATGTGTTATTGACTTATTTTTTAATTATTATTTCAGCTTAAATCTAATATGAATAAGTGTTTTTATATTTGCCATAAAAAATGAAATAAAATTGAAATAAATAAAAAAAATAATTTATATCTCTTCACAGTTACTAATTAGCATATTAGCCATTTCTAACTGAAAAAAAAAGTCGTCAGTGAAAATAATAATCTATATGAAAATTTAAATGTCAAAAATCAAATGGAATGTAATAACTAATGTAATATTATGTTACGAACCCTATTAGTTACTTATTCTCCTAGTCCAGTAGGTAAATGGGTAAAACCAAGTAAAACACGTTCCGCCGCAAGACACAGAGTTCGGCGAAGCGACCGTGAAGAGCGTAACAAATGGATAATGATTGAAAATTTGAAGTTCAATCAAAAGGTAATAAACTAAAGATTTCGTTATAGCGAAAATTTTTTGATCAATCGGAGTGCCAATACGTATATGCATACATGAAGGTGAGAATATTCCCAAAAACCTATTTCATCAATACGTCAGGTTAAAAATTGACGTAAAGGGTTTTAGGATCAAACTAGTTACTTCATCTTTTTACAAGTTATTTTCTTGACCTTCGAGAGCCAAACTTGTGACAAAAAGGGGACATAATGAGTTCATTATGTATTTGGGTTTTTGTCGATCCTTATTTGTGGAATTGATTAGGATAAGTCTATCTGGAATAATGAACTTTTCAAATAACTGGTTAAAATATTTCTAATCTAATAGGTGCATTGATCCAGGAGATTACCTACAATCCACTTATAAAAAAGCTTACAAAATCCGTTTTCTCTCTCTCTTCCTCAGCAACAAACTAAGTTTTATGTGGTTTTGTGTGGAGTTATGTTCCTAAAGTGTTATGGCTTTAAAACATGCACTGAACTTATTCCCTTGGCCTGATTTGTCGACAGACAGAGCGTATTGCATTACATTACCATGTGTTTGTGGTTTATTGTCATTTGTTTTATCTATTATGAGCAAGGCATCTAACCCTACTTTATTATTAAAATCTAAATCTGGTTCAAATATTAAATTCCCAAGTTTATTCTCACTACAAAGTTTCATATTTGGAATGTTTTAACAGTTTTTGCTTTCCTATCTGTTGCTATTGTAAGATTGATGTAAGGTAAAGTCCACTTGATGGTAGGCTACCGTCGCTTCCCTTATCCTTATAATCCTACTATCAGTTCACTTGCAGCACCTGTGGCGTTACTTGTGTTATCATCTGGAATGTCAGCTTGTTTGACGACCATCACATGAAAAAAAGACATGATATTGTATTTATATCTAGGGGTTGATCTTTTATTTAATGATAATTCTTTAAATGTTCAGTTGACTTAACAATTTTTACAATATTTCGATTTGAAGTGAGTTCAATTGAGCTCATTAATCTATTTTAGATGAATTCGATTTATAAATGTAATGTTATCATGTAATTGGAAATTCGAGTGGCTAAATTGCATCAGTTCACTTCACGTTTTTAATGAGAACACCTCAATTAATACGCAGCAGCCTTTGATCGCACGACCATTCGGAACCGGGAACTGCTAATTATCCGACCACGAACATAGAGCCGTCTCTGTCTTATCGCGAACACGCGATCGCGGACCAATTTCGGCTGGACGTTTCTGTTGCTAGTGTATTTTGAGCTGTGCGTGGTTCGTGCAACGCTTGATTGACAAGTGTGTTGGGGTGGTGGTAGGCGGGTCTAGGTGTACTGGCGGGCAGGTTGTTAGTTCCGGACGGGAGCTAAGAGCGCAGCCTCCGCTATATCGACCGGCCGCGCCCGATAGGATATCCCATGTGCTTCATTCATCGCCGTACCCGGTAGGCAAACCACGTGTTTACGAATAGTGCATGTCTATAGTAACACAATGCATCTATATTACGATTGTAGTACACACTTTAACAAAAGCGTTTTATGAATTGGTAAATAAAGAGCCTCTCTAGTGTTGCCACCGAAATTCGTATGCGCGTGTATTTACATGTATGTGTGTTGGCAATAGATTTTATAGTTTCAGTACTTAGGTCTTTCTTTTTAATGTACGTAATATTTTTTATATTAAATTTTTCTATTTACTATTATTACATCATCAATCAATACTAATAATAAATCTGTAAGTGTAGGTATTGTATGTAGGTTTTGGTAAATAAACATTTAGACACACGGGACACAGGATAGGCTACTTTTTCTTTTTCAACTCGGACGAAGTCGTGGGCGCCAGCTAGTTTTTAAATATATTTACTTACTGCCTAAAAAAATTATTAAATAAAAATAGCATTTAATTACTCGAACCCCTTGCGTCGGTATATAATGTATACTTAACAGTATACACATTACTCTTTTTTTCTAATGTCAGCATCTGTACTTTTATGATTACGCTGCCCTACGACATAAACCTCTAGATCTCTCCAATTATATAAATGTTGGCAACATTGATATGATCCATTTATATCTCTGTGGCTTTCCTCCTTCATTCTTCTGTTAAATAATTGTCAAATCTTTTTAAATAAGAAAAAAAGGGAGACCCAAAAACAGGACCATCGAATGTTCATGGATGTGTTCCTAACAAAATAATGAATATAATAATGGTCAACTACGAGTAACGTGTGATACATTGTGCCAAGTGTAGGATAGGCAATTACCACATTTTAGAATTTCAAACTGATTGGATAATTATTAAGACGAAATTGTTCTTAATTTTATTGTACCTCTAATTGCACAGAATATTCAAAAAGTGTAAATGAAACACATTATCATTAATTTTAGGGTAAACGCTATGAATGTTTATAAACGTTAATGGTGTAAATTTTTACTTTTTAAAATTGATGAACCGCGATTGCATCACAGTGCAATATACCACAGTATATAGAGAACTGTAGTTCTGTCTTCATGTATTTTTATAATGCCTACTGGTTTCAGTTATACTGTTGTAGTTATTATATTTATTAACATAATGCTTACTGGTCTCAGTGCTAATAAATTATATCGCCCAAAAAAGAGCTGTCTCAACATGATCATTATTTTTGATGCAAATTGTGTTTCTATATCAAACCGTCTTATCGCTCACAAAATATTATTATTTCGAATGTTTCTTGAGTTTGATTTGATATACTTTTCTCAATATTTGCTAGTAGCACTAGGATGTGAACAGAATAATTCTTACCTAACATTTAGAACATATATCTCTGAATTAATAAATTGCCCTGGCGCGATGTATAATATGACCGCTCATCCTGAGTGTAAGCAGAGCCTGTTAGCTAAATTCGTTTCAATGAAAATCTCAAGCGACACCACCTCGAAGGACAGTCTCCGACGTTGATTAATAATTAATGATATAAACTTATAAATAGAATTATTTATAAGTTATCCCTTATTTTAGTGTGCAGTTCTTTTAGGTCAATAAAAACTCAACACAATTATTTAGAATGGTTTCACATACAAATAGCGTCTTTGCAAAAGTAAAAAACGTTTGATTGTATTTTTTTCTCTGTTATCAAGCTATAATAATATCTAGCGGTAGTTAAATCGCGACCGCCTGTGAAAGCTTTTATGTTTAAAAAATTCTGTAGCATGACTCTATAGTTATGCGCTAATGGAATAATCTCGTTTTCAATATTAACTCAATCAAACTTCAATATAACCTGACATAGGAATTTGAATGAAGACTCTTAGAGGCCAATTTATTAGTGATTTAATTAATCTCCGTGGATCTGGGACGCCCCAGTAGGGTCAACTAGGGCAAGTTATGAACGGGAATGATATTGCACAATGTTGTACCTACTTCAGTGGAGTAGGATTGATTTTGTGCACACCACAATGTATGTATGTCAATGCATTTATTTTTTTTCACTGTGGTTTTCAATTAATCGTGAGAAAATTTTCCCTCCATGATTTTTTTTACACAAATTCTTGTTTATAATAAAACTTCTGCATCAATTTTTGTATAAAAACACTATGACGTATGTATTTTATAAAAATTGGTAAATTACCTATAAATGTTTATTGTCATTTTTACCTATAAGTTCTTATCTTATCTCTGATTTGCGGTTGAAGTAATCAGTATTTAAGTAACAACATATAATGTTCGTAGGTATCAATGCAAGAAGAGCACAGAAGTACAGTGAGCTTATATCAACTACTGTTTTACTACCAATGGGTGAAAGAAAAAACTTACTTATGGCATTTTTTTAAATATTTGACACCAAAACTCATCAATATTTATCTATATCTTATCTATTCCATAAAATATAAAATAATGTCACTGTCGGCCTGCCCTTGTCTGTTTCTTTGCTCTCTCCTAAAACACCCGTAGGATTTTGCTACGGTTTTTACTAACTAATCGAAATAGCGATAAACAAGGAAACCGGGATGAGTCGCTAGTAATTTCGTATTTTAATTTAATTTTATATTATTTAAATGGATTTTACGCTAGCTTCGAATATTCTGAGGATTAAAATTGACTCACTGTATTTCTCTCGTGCACGCTTATTGTCTGGGTTTTGTGCACCATTAAATTCTTTTATAGGAGGAAAAAAGTGGAGCGTTTCTGTAGGCCATTGAACCGTTAGTGAAAAATGCCCTCCCTATAGAATGACTCGAATGAAATACTCCATTGATCTGAACTATAGATGCGGCGTAGCAAGCAAAAAGCCCCGAAATCTTTGGTAGTATTAAAATCATACTTACGAACTTACTGAGAGATTGACACGCAATTCCAAATGTATATTGCTTTTATAAAAAGAAACTAGTTAAAAGTGTTCTGTACTAACGCATCAATGTATACTGCACAACGATATTGACTAGCTTACAAGCAACAAACCGCTAGCCGATGGTACATCTGGGTGTAATACAACACGTGTTACGTGTCACAGGGCCGCATTTGGAAGCGTGTAATTTAAAAATACGTAATATAATTTAATTGGATGTTTGATATAGAAATGAAACAACAAATAGTATGTGATTAAATGAATATTTAATAATAATCCGCGGTTTCGATTACAGCTGTTAAGAAGAAACCGCAAGAAACACAGTGTTCTTAACAAATTAGTGAAAAATAAGCATAATATGTTTAATTATAGTTACTTCAAAACTTATTATTTTTTATGTAATTATATACATACGAGTACTATTATGATCTCTTATTGTCCCTCAAATAAAATAAGCTTATTGAACTTTTGCCGCTTTGTGAGTTGTTGTGTTGATGGATCTGTGTCATAATTTATGGAAGGTACTGCTGTATTTATTATTTTCCGATATCCCTTAAGATTCGTGTAAAAGTCATCATGATGGAAATGCGCAGAACATATAATACTTGAATTTGTTGGATTCCAATATTCATCGCCCCTTTGAGTACGTAATAAAATTGTCCATTTTTCTCTTCTTATTGGATTAATAGGAAATCTATTATAAACATATTATTACTGAATATCAATCGAAGTATTACAAAACAAACAAAATTATTATTTTTATTTAAAAATATTACAAGTGCGGCCCTGGATCAACCTTCAAACAAATTGAAATGATAAGTATATTTGAAATCTATATGTATCTCTTTCTACGAAAGGACGATCTTATACTACACAATAAGTAAGAATGAGACAGCTATAAGGTTCAAATGCTTCCTTTTGAAATATGAAAAGGTTTAGCTAATTAATTAAATATTTTGTTAAAAATATTGTAATTAAGGCTATTTATATGAAATACGTATGATACTTTTTCTTTTTGTCCTTTTTGAGGTCTATTTTTACATAATTTCACACAATACGATGGCATTTTGTCAATTTTTAACACAAATAAACAGCAACCAAACGGCTACAGCGCTAGCGAGCGACTAAGTGCGAATTCGTCCACTTCATCTCGAGTGGACGAATTGTATTACTACCATATTTTGTGGGCTACGCCGTGTCTATACTACCAAATATACTTATATAGTCTTTGAAATACTCATGTAAGCGTTTGTTGTATAGTCAGCAAAGAAAAATGGGTCGAGGGTTCCTCCGTTGCTTTGTTAACGTCTGATAATAATTAGTAAGTAGTCGACTGGTTCCGTACATAGTGGTTGATAAAAGGATTGAATTGTCATTAAAAAGGCAACAATTGAAAAAAAAAAGTAGTTAGCTAAAATTTTGTTATTTTCAGTATTTTAATCGAAGTTTTGATGAGAAAGAGAATGGAAGTGTTCAGAGCGATAAAGGAGATTCAGGAAGTTAAAATGTTTCGAGCACAGAATGAGGGGCGAAAGATACAGTATTATTCAACTATTGAAAAATACAAGGCAAAAGTAGCAGAGACAGGAGGAAATGAGAATGGTTTAGTATGAACACTAGATCCCTTTATCACATAGCAGCTTTCAAGGTTAAGATAGCCATGTTGGTCGCTAACTTTCGTTGAGAAGTGACTCCGTCGTCGTAGCTCATTTACTGTCACTAGGCGATTCTGTTCTATACTGGTGACCGCCAAACACAGCACACACGCCAACAAGTTACCACTACTTAGGACCTCTTTCACCATCTGTCAAGTAGGCTAACCGTAATTTAAAGTCACCTGTCACCGGGAATAATATACCTTTGTTTGTACGGTAAAAGTCCCAAACATTAAAAAGAAAATAATAAAAAAAAATTCGCCTATCAAAGGATGCAGTAAACCGAGCGCATAATTTAATAAAAAATAAAATTATTTCTAAAAGTAATTAATCAACACTTTACTTGGAGTTGGTGAAAGAGGCCCTTAATGTATTAAAAATATATATTCATTCGCGTGAAATGTTAACAGTTATATTTAATAAGGCCGAGTAAAGTTTGGTCTACGTATAACTTTCGAAGTCCATCAGTGGCCGGGCTTTTTCCGGATATATCCCGGATATCGGACTGGTGCTATCGGTGTACACGATACTGGCTGTTAGTAGTCGTGCTCTAGAAAATATATAAAATGTATGATGTTTTTTCCTTCAGTCTGACGTGATTAAAATTAGAAAACTGAAAAAATAGTAGGTATTACATTTTCTCGGTCGTTTGTGAAATAAAAAAAAAATTAACTTTTTTGAAAAATATAATAATAAATTTCAGTTTACAAAAAGATGTTTAAAAAAAAACATTTTTTACGTTTGAAAGAATAGACTTTCAAATCATATTCGACTTATTGTTACACTATATTGTTTATAGTTATTATCTATAGATATTTATAGCCAAGAACCTAAATATTGAAAAAAAATCTAATTGAATATATTATATCTTAATATGTAAATAGGCCTTTATGTTCACTATGGACACCTAAACCGCTGAACCGATTAAATCTTCAGATTAGTCCAGCGGGTTATCCTGTGAACTTTGGTAGCGATCGGACGCGGGCGAAGTCGCGGGTACCAACTATATAGTATTATATAAAATATAAAAATAGATCGCTTTAACAAATATAGTATGTAAACATGAGAGAGTATAACATTCATTGTGCCAAATTCGTAACAATAGGCGTCAGGCCGACTGACAGAGATGATAGCTTTGAGTGGTAACGTTATTGTCAAATGAAAATGGCTTCATGTTATATGTTTTGCGTATATAAATAGTAATAACATATAGTTATAAAAGTTGGATAAAATATTTGCGGTTAATGGTTGTGAATTATAATATTCACCATTGAATTTTTTTTATTCGTGAATGAGTAACTACTCCGAGTTTAGATTTAATTGAAACAATATTTATTACTATGTGAGTTAAGAAACGCATTTACTGATATATGTAATTAATTATTATTTGGTTTGTCCTTAAAATTAACATTTTTCGAAAGTGTGTCTGCTAAAACAATAAAATTAACAAATTGCAGTCCATTATACTCGTATCTTTCAAAAGTAAAGTAACCCACGCTGTTAAATTAATCAAAAAATTTTAAAATTTTTCATCGTATTGAAATAGTTACGAGTAACTATTAATTTGATTGTCGACTCTGCCATTGTCACGATCCATTGTAATCGGGCTCTTGTTCTACCAAATATAATAGAATCAAACAATAGCTCGTATATATATATATGAAATAAAAAAAATAATTGAAACTTGCTAGGTGTTGACATGTGAGAAATTATCATGTCTCAAAAAAGAATTACTTAATACATTCGACCGTTAAAAATACTGCCTAATTCTCTCATGTAAGTACGGAATTTTTAGTCCAAAGTTTTTCCAAAGGTCCAAAGGTCAGAGACCTATAATGCTTTACTAGGACAAAACTTTTAAATTGACCATTGACGATTTTATTGTAATGTTTCTGACATGAGATACTCTACAAGCGACCTGACCCCGGCTTTGCATGGATGCATTTTATTCTGCAAATTATGTACAAAACATTCCTTGTTTATTGCTCTATCAGTTAATGTTTTGATAAAGTCACCATCTGTCCAGTAGGCTAACCGTCATTTAAAGTCACCGGTAACCAGGGCTGATATACCTTTGTTTGTACGGTAAAAATCCCAAACATTAAAAAGAAAATAATAAAAAAAAAATCGCCTATCGAAGAATGCACTAAACCGAGTGCATAATTTATTAAAACATAAAATTATTTCTAAAAGTAACTAATCAACACTTTATTTGTGGTTGGTGAAAGAGGCCCTTAACATATTTAAAATATCATATGTGTTGCATCAGTGAAAAATCTCATATTTATATTTTGACTGAGAAAATTCGAATTTCTCGAATTTTGACATTGACGAAGTGTGCAAGTTATTCTGCCAAATGGCGTTTCATAGTTGCCAGTTCATTGCTCCTATAAAATACAATGGATTGCATTTGAGATCGAATAGCGGCACTCGTTGTGCAACCTCGCAGCCTTTTAAGACGCGGCCTTTTAAAAGTTAAGTATTCGAGAGGCTAGTTTGATGGACTCTCGTCCGAATTGGAGCCGATTATAATAAACTAATTATTGCGATATTGAATTATAGATAAAAAGGCAAACTAACGGTTATTTTTAATATAGATTCGAGATTAATTTGATTGTTTGTTCGAAATGTTCATTTGTCCACATGTTGAGTAAGATGTCTGTGTCTCTACACATAACAGACGAGGGTTGAGCTGTCAGTCCGTAGAGATTGTGATGTCTTGTTACTCGAACGACAGACTCAATGGGTTGAGATATAATAATAATAATACCGACATGTTAGTTACCTCTTTGGGTTTCCTAATATAGACCATATGTTTTGTTCGTCTAGCAGTTTTGTTATTTTCCACTAAGAGTACTTATTTTCATATAAATTATCTCGATAAATGAAATATTAATAATTGCTTTATGATTGAAATTATAATTTGACTATATCACAATAAAAACCAAAACTAAAAGACAACAAAAATGTTAGCGTACTTATGTACTTGCTTTTTTTATAGAACACTTATAGTTAGTCGCTGTCCGCGTTTAAAAATTAAAAATATAACGCTTTGACAATGAGCCACGACAGTGGCGCCGATTTTTTTATAATTTTAGACTATCCCTCGGTAACCTAACATTTCTCCAGGATAAAAAGTATCCCATATTTTAATCTAGGTATTAAATTATCTGTGTATCAAGTTTTATCCAAATCCGTTCAACCGTTTTTGCTTTATGAGTAACAAACTTACAAACTTTCGCATTTATTAATATTAATAGGATTGACATCAAAAAATTTCGAAACATTTTTTATTAGTTATAAAATTAGTCGTGACATTGTAATCAATCAGTATCGATTATTTCGAAAAATTCTCTGACGTCGAGCCGAGATTTGATGTCTAATGAGCTAAATTGTAACGATAGTTCACTTGATGGTCGGCGGTGGCTACCGTCACTTAAGACACAACCAAAACCAGGGGTGATGCAGGTGCGCTGCATCTGTTTACAGCACTCTAGAAGTGACCTTTATTTATTGTAACTATAGGTTATAAAGACGTTACCAAATTAAAATACGTAATTACATAATATCAAACATATATTTCTATGGAATACTCGAGGCCGTAACTTCTCTGGCTCTTCAATCGCATAGTTACAAACGTGTAGTCTATACCTCCAGCCGTCACATTGACAGATGCTTCAGTGTGCTGGTAGTCGTTGCAGACTATCGCCTAAAAACAAACGGACAAATAGTTTTTAGTTAATCTATCCTGCTTCTGTCATTTGATCGCCTTTTTCTTAAAGACGTCATTACTGTCTCGGATATTTTACTAATACGCCATTGATATGTGGCCATTTACCTACTACAGAAGCTGATACCTGCCCGCATTCGCAGAAGTTTCCTTTTGCATGGAAACTTAATTCATGACTAAAATGACTAAACGCCTCTAAACGTCAGTATATGACCAAGTAGCCACAGAGGTCATATCTTAGAAAGACTATGTAGACAGAAACCCTGATTAGTGATGCATCGGTCTACGCCGACCATACACTGTCAAAGTCCCAGTAAAATTGCCTGAAGTACTAAAAGTTTTTGGCCTAAAACCTTGCAGATAAGTTTAAATTAAAATATACATAATCATATAATATTCTTATAAATACCTACAATAAACAATCAAAGTTCCTAAACCTAAATCGAAATCATAAGTTCACAGTTGATGATCTTCGACATATTTTGTTATATAAATAATTACCTTAATTGGTTGCTTGGCTACATCAACATAGGAGAAATATTTGACTCGTTTCTTCCAAGGTAGCGCCGCGTACACCACTTTTTCCTTATACACTAGACTACTCTGGGATGTCTTGTTCCCAAAAATATAGTCACAGCAACAAACATATGTGGCCGCACAAAAGAACACCGCTAAACACAATTCCAACTTCATTTTATAAGCATTTCACTTTTTTTTTCTTTATTTCACCGCGGATCTCTGTGAGAGAATCAATCAAAAGAGTTACAATATGTTATGGTTGCATGCGATTGTAAGGTCGACACAATTATTATGACAAGTGATAATTTTATCACACAAATTGATAGTCATGTCGTCGTTACCGAGAACGTGTACATTTTTATGTCTTATTAGATTGTACAGTTATTGTAAACACTGGATTTTAACTCAGTTAAATACAAAGGCGAATTTGGAAGATTCGGATTCATAATCCCAAGTCTTAAAACTTATTGGGTAACTCTTTTTTATATAGGCATTTGAAATAGTATCGACACAACTCTCTTTCCCTTGACAAGTTGGCTGTCAAATAATCACTTCTTACCGCGAGCGGGAATCCTAAACCTATACTAGTTCATACCTAGATAATATTTATGTTAAAACCAGTTTAACTGTATAGTGGCAATTATGATGCAAATAAGGAAATATTAAAATCGTAGCTAGTCAAAACATGTCAGTGTTTATCGCTGCTGTTGTCGTAAGCACTAAAAGCTTTTAACGGTCCGAGTGATGTAATCAGCTACTTGTTTTAAACACTAATATAATAAAATGTTAGTTGGCAAGCGGCATGATGAGTTAGCCATTTTGAGCCTTTTTAATGTATTTCTATTCGTCAATAATGATATCAGAATACTAGCATTCCCCGTGGCTTCGCAAGTATTACGTGCTAAGGTAACGCACCATCAAATTGACTTTTCAGCCTGTCTGTAAACTTTTACATAATATTATAACAGCATAATGTGCTAAAATTTCACTGTGATCTTTTGTAAAGGCGTGATTCGGGCTGATCAGCAGTCACCAAAGACTGCGATTCGTTGTTGAAAAGGTTGGCTGTGGACCTTTGAAAAGTTAACCTTGCCCCAATTCTAACCTAGGGCCCTAAAGAGTGTTAAAACCCAAACCTTAAACCGAGAGGTTCATCGTTGTATAAAAATTTGTGTATGATTGCGACTAATTGTTGGATAAAATTGTTCGTGATGAATGACGACATGGGACCGCGGGCCCATTAGCAATTATTGTGTGTAATTCAAGTAGTTTATTGGCGTGGCCTGCGACACAAAAATCATAATCAAGTGCGTACACCCAATGGAGTTAGTTGAATTGTTCTTTTGCCGACAATAATTATTGTAGAAACAAGCGCCATACGAAGAGTGTCACTCTACTCGAATAATGAATTTACAAGTTTTATACTCTTTAGATACATTTTGGTACCTGGTTGTCGACGATACATTCTGGGGCATGTTTTAGTTCTTTACATAAATTTTCAATTATGCACTTTTACGGTAAATTTTATAATTTTCAATTTGGACAGCACGTATGCTGTTGTGTTTCGCTAGCTAAGGGATGCCTGAGTCTAAAATCTTATTTTAATATCTAAATATGTGTGTCAATTATTTCGATGACTGTTTATTTGTTTGAATTGAACAGGCTCCTAAACTACTGAACCGAATTGAAAAATTCTTTCACTGTTTTGAAGCTATATTATCAACGACTAACATACTTAGGCTATTCTTACTAATATTATAAAATGTGAATGTGAGTTTGTTTGTTACACTGTCACACAAAAACTACTGAACCGATCACCATGAAATTTTGCATACACGTTGTCTGGGACATCATAAAGGACATAGTGTACCTTTCATCCAGAACGCGAACGAAGGCTTTGGTGTTTACCTAGTATCATGTAGACTAGACCGTTAGCCTATGGGAATAGACCTGTCCTACTTCAACAGGAAAATATAATATGTTAAGATACCTATTACATTAAGACTAGTAAATTTAGCTTGTCTATCAAGAATGTGTGACTTTAATATTCTATTCTCATTGTTGCAGATGAGTTCCCGGTGAAGATATGATCGGGTCGTATATATTGACGAGTGTGGCGTCGTAGGCGCTTCTATCTGATTGGTTGAGGTGAGCATATGAATTAAGTGACACATACATACATACATTTAGGCACGATTTCACTGTAACTAGTCGTGCCACATTCATAGTTCATAGGCCATATTTGACATTTCACAAAAATATTAAATATTTTAAGCAGCGCAATCGGTATACCGAAGACCTAACTTTGCGCTGGCGGCTGGAAATCTTTGACGGCATTTACGCATGAAAGACGTATAAAGATTAATTATTGTATAACAGTATGCTAAGAAAGAAGAAAAAAAAAAGCCCTACTTAGAAAAGTCATTAAAACATTGCTAGGGAAACCTACACGAGGGGGAATTCCCGCCAACCACAGGAAGTGTGCGGGCGACACTAATGAATTTGCAGCAAGAACATTTCCTTTGCAATCGATGGATTGATAAGTACTCGTAGGATGAACGGACTAAATAAAATAATATTTGTGCGAGACTACTATATTTAAATTTAAAATTGGCTCTTCGCACAATTCGTACGAAACAAAGTTGTGCGAGACGACTACTAAACCAAATAATGCCCTCACTAATTTACGAAAGCACGAAGAAATCAAGCTTACTTACTTAGTCTTTTGTTACTCTTTTAACGTATTCATAGAGGATAGCTCGCTCGCAACACAGGACTGGTTTAGTTCCAGTTTAAGGCTTAAACTCTTCAATAATTCCATAAATGGGCTTTGACGTCATGAATACAAAACCGCGAAGGAACATATTAGTATTTTCATATAATCATGGGTACGAGTTTTAAAAAAAGGTCCAACATCTTTTAATGGTATAATAATGTTAAACCCTAAGCACATGTTATTTTTTTCTTAAGTGTATGTTTTTGAGTTGGCTGTATTTTAATAGCATTTGTATAAATTGAGTCCAAATTGTAATATACTTAAAAAAAACTAACTAAAAATAACTGTTCCAATTCCAACAGTATTCTTCTAGAAGCGATCAAATCTGTTGTCTGCTTGAAATGTTTAAATTCAACATCTGTCCACAGCGTGTGGGTTTTGGCGAAATAATAGTTATTATCAACACATGTTTTGCATAATTGCTATTGTGCATGTTGGGATATTTATTTGTAAATTTAATAAATGGTTTCACACAAGAAAATAATATCTATAAGCCGCCTAAAAATAATTTCGAGACAACATAATATCTCTCACGCAACAATTATCCCATACAAACACCGAGTTTCTGGGGAATAATAATTTAAGATATTGTAATTAATCTAAATGATTATTTACTGACACTAATTTTAGTTTTTTATATTAGTGTTAAAAACTACAAAAAATCAATTAGGTAATGTAATATTTTTTTAAGTAATTTCCAAAAATGCTACCTAATAGCCAGCTCTAAGTCGCCAGTTTTCTGCAAGCTCAGATCAAGCGTTTTGCCAAAATTTTTAAAATAATTTTTCGTTAGTTAGTTAGTTTAATAAAAATAAAGTTAATTTTGAGCTGAAGTAATAGGAAATATGACCGGCGTTTCCAGGTGTAATCGACGGTGTCGTGATGGGCGGGTCGGGTGTATCGGACGAGTATTCGCCTCCGCGGCTGTCGCGATTGCTCCACTCGTTGCCTCACATCAACGTCACCCTGCACAGGGTCAACGATACCTTCGCGCCTAACTCGCCCGTCTACCTTGAGGTAAGCGCGTGCTCTCATTCTGTCACTTTCTTTAATCCATAGATTAGACAAACTTGATACACGAATTTGCAGCTTCGCTCTTCAGAAATACGGAACGGATTAGTATGTTTACCTACAGATTTATTAAGACTGTTTTAGTGTTGATATATCAAACGATTTTATGGTGTCAAATTAATAATAACTTTCTTAATATATGAACAGTTGCTAGAACTACATTTTGTGGAGAAACACGTCTACTATGATTTTTTTTTTCTAAAGATAATATTTTGTATCAAATGCTCTATATTTTGTGATACTTTGCTATTCAACTCGCTGGTTACATTATGTTCTCTTTTACAAGTTAAACAAATGACTTGATTACGACCAGATGCGGGTGCATCAAGCCAGCATTATAGTTGTTTGTGCTATGTTAATTGCATTATTTGAACTTTTCATGGGGATATTTCATTGTGATACATTTAGTTGGATAAGGAACCGCTGTCCACGGTATAGATGTTTAGAAGTTTTATCCAGTCCACTTACAAACGGCGTTCTTCAATGGTCTGTAAATGGCATATGGGAGGGACTCACAAGACGTATTGATCCAGACTGCTTTTGACTGGTCTTATTAGAAAATTATGGGAGAAGCCTAGGTCAAGCCATGGTCCAGCAGTAGACGTCCCACGGCTGAGTTGATGAAATGGCAGAGGCCGAGCATCCGAGAGAATAAGGAATTAGGAAGAAAATAGGAGGAGATAAGACAATTTTATTGACTGGCATCCCTTACTTGCCGAAACATAACAGCAACAATGATATTATTTGACAGAGGCAAGGTTGCCAGATAGCCACTACAAATAATATATAAATATATTATATTTTAATATAATTATAAATACATATTGTTATCTTTTTTTGTTCTTATAAATTTTAATATGTCTAACCTTGTAATAGGCGATATAATTTTTTTTATGTATTTGTGAAATGTTACGTGCTGTAAGGTTAGCTATTAAATAAATAAATAAATAAAAAAAATCTTCTAAATAAACGTATAATATGCATTTTCAGAGTCTCGGAATCCTCGGTTCTATACCTGGTGCTTGGCTTATCCTCACTTTAACGGTGCTTCTTATTTACTTGCTAACGAGATGCTGCGACAGAAAACAAAGGCCTCCGCGGAGTATCACCGCTTTGAAGGTAACGAAACCATAATGAAACCCATTTTTATTCTTACCGTATTTAAGGTACTAGCTGGTGCCCGCGACTTTGTCCGCGTTGAAAGGAAAAAATATGTGAGCGGTAACGCCGGACATCGTTATCGCTGTGACGACGAAATATCTTTTTCTTTTTTATCTCTATGTCTTATTCTGATATATTATTGTAAAGTTTCATTTGAAATCAATTCAATAGTTTTTGCGTGAAAGAGTAACTAACAAACATCCATACATCCATCCATACAAACTTTCGCATTAATAATATTTGTAAGGATAGAAAGGAAGTAAGGATTAGTAAGGATAATCTCGAAAAGGAACGCCGACAATTACAGCACATTTTTTTTTTGTTTTGTTGTTGCAGTAAATACGAGAGTATCTTTTGAATCCGTCCGCGTTTTCACCGAGTCGCGAAATCTCATTAATTTGCTCCTTTATAAAATAGGCAAAGTTTTTAATTTAACAAAGTTTAATTGCCGCCTCTCATTTGTCTCCACTAATAAGGAATGTCACTCGACTTGTTTAACAAATTAGCGTTTGAGTAACATAAAATTGGATTAGTGACACTTAAGAATAGTTTTCATGGACGAAATAAATCGACACGATCCATTACGTAAACGAGTTTTCCAGAAATATGAAAAATTTCTTGAACAAGCGATCTGAGAATACTGTTGATTTTGTTGGCTTCGGACCCTTTAAACTCGCGAAAATTAAAAATATATAAAAATTTAGTGAGGAATTAAAAAAAAAATCTCTTTCATCTAGACTCGAGTAATTTTAAATTTCCATTATAACTGGGACGTTTTCATGTAGGTAAAAACTTTATTGGCTTGTAGTCAGCAGTAATAACAAGAATTTAACAAGTGAAAATGTCAACAATACCTACTAATTATAAATTAATTGTACATACCAGATATGAAATTAATTTTAGTTTTTAGTTTGCTTCCAAAACCTTGTAAAATATAATGTTTTTTTTTTTATATTTAATGTTTCGACCAATAACTAAGGCGTATCATGGAATTACGCACTACGGAATAATACGTAAGCGTTTCCTGTTGGAAAGTGAGCTCTTAATCTATACTAACTAATATTATAAAGAGGAAAGATTTGTTTGTTTGTTTGTTTGTTTGTTTGCATTGAATAGCCTGCGAAAAACTGGACCGATTTATTGAAAAATTCTTTCACTGTTGGGAAGCCATATTATCAGGGAGTAACAAAGGTGATATTTTATAAAGTTATGCGTACGAAGTCTCGTGCAACAGCCAGGTAGTAGAATAAAAAGACAAAAACATAAACTTTGTCGCTGGAAGTAGACATATACTCGTAAGTTTGAAGTTCCAAGAATTCAGTCTAAAAATATACGCTAAACTGGAAAGACAATCAAGCTCTCCTCTCACACATATTTTAATGCGTGATGTGGTGAGTTTAATGTGTAGAGGGGGGAAGCTACGAGGCGTTGGCGTTTTAATTACACTCATTTACAAAAACAGTATTGTTTGAGAGATATATATTTATTTAATTCATTTCATTTCAGGTGACCCTGATGATATTGTCGGTACTCTGCTGCGGCGCAATCGGCGTAGGTCTGTTCGGCAACGACGACCTCCACAACGCAATGCTGCAGAGCATCCAAGCTGGAAATCAGCTCGCCACACTCGTCAATACCGTCAAAAATCAGGTACAACCCTGCCATATCTGTATTTAGGTGTAGGTGTTAACCGATGATAATCAAGAACGCTAACTGTGGTCACATCAAATATATTAAAAATTAAAATTGACATTATCTGTATAAAATATGTGTCCATAAAACGAATAGTAAGATGCGAGTATGTACAGAAAAAGAAAAAAATATATATATACTAAAGTTGACATTAATAAAATAATATGTTCAAAGTCAGCAAGACAAGTTATCTCAATTTAGAAAACAGTTTTCAATTCGCTTTAAAATCGTGAAAGCGGTCAGAAAAACATTAGGTTTTCAACGTCAATAAAAACATCAAGGTGAGTAATGGCCCAGATTTTTTTATTTTATTTATTTATTTTATTTTTCACAAAAGAAGTCTGTTTTTACAGTTACAGTACAGTAGAAATCTAGGCACAGTTATGTTTAGTGATGTGATGTAATGTGATTACAGTCGAATATACTGGAGGAGGCGATGGGGTCGCGCGCGCGTGCGCCCCTCGCGCGCTTAGCGGATGCGCTCGACGCCCCTGTAGCGAACCAGACGGCGCTGGGTACGCTGCTACGGGCGCTGTCAGCGCTGAGGAACAACGCAAGCGCCGCCGCCACCGCTGCAGACAACCTGAGGAGGCCGCTGGCCGCGCTCAATTTAGACGCTTTCATGAAGGTAACAAACTCTTTCCTCGCTAAGAATCTTTGGACATAAGCTGTAATACACAAAGCTTCTTCATTTATCGCTCTTTTCTTTAGTGAAAACCGTATCAAAATCCGCTGGGGTGTTTCAGCGGCTTATACTAATATTATAAAAAGAGAAGATTTGTATTTTTGTTTGTAACGAATTAACTGAAAAAGTAGTAAGCTGGTGTATAGAGAAGTTTTTGCGTGTCGTACAGCGGCTGTGGGTGTGGGAGGCAGTGCGGTGGGCGGGCGGCATGGCTGGGTGGTGCTGCGGCGGTGCGGTTTGCGTGGCGCTGCTGGCGGCGGCGGCGCGCCGCTCGCGCCGCGCGCTCCTTCTGCTGTGCGTGGGCGCTCTGGGGGCGCTGGTGGCGTGCTGGCTGGCGTCTGCGGTGCTCACGGCGGCCGCCGTCGCCGCTGCCGACGCCTGCCAGGAGCCGGCCGCCGCGCTGGCCAGACATGCACCCCATCACCTGCCCGTCGACGTGAGTTCATTCATTCATTCATACTTCCTTCTCACTACACTTTTTCAGAATCTTCGAGAAGCTTCAAATTTTTTTGTGCAATATTTGAACCTTACCTCAGTTATGAGGTTGCGCTTATTTTGTGTATTTGTGTGTACAGATGGTGCACTACTATCTGTCGTGCAAGGTGTCACGTGAGAACGCGTTGACGGCCGAGCTGCGTGCGGCGCAACGCGCTGTAGTGGCTGTGCGGCAGGCGCTGGCGGTTCTGGCGCGTGGCGCGCCCGCGCTCTTCCCCGACCCAGCATTAGCGCCTGCGCTGGGCGCACTGGGCGCTGGCACGGGCGAGGCTGAGCGTGCGCTCGTGGCGCTGAGTGGGGCGCTCGAGTGCCGAATGGCGCGCGCTGCGTTCGTGGCAGGCGCGCGCGCCGCCTGCGACGCCGGCCTGCAAGCGCTCGCGCTGCAGCTGCTGGCGGCGCTGTCCGCCGGCCTTCTGTTCACGGCCATCGTGCTGGTGGACTCGCACGCCTGGATCTACATAACGAGCAAGCGCAGCGGCAGCGGCGAGGAGCAGGCGCCGTTCCTGAGCGCGAGCAGCGGCGGCACCGCGACGGCCACGCGCACGCTGCCCCGGCCCGCGCCCTTCCCCAACGGCAAGCCGCCCTCCTACAGCGCCGCCGTGCAGCTCATGGATCTCGCCGACCGCGAACGCGAACGGCCCAGGTACACATCTACATATGTGTCCTTATCATCATTTATCCCGGCTGACTATTAACTCACAAGCAAAACTACAGTCTAGAAAGCCCAAATTTAGAACATTTATTAATGGTATTTTAAGTGTTAACATTGCGTAGAAAAAGTGATTTTCAAAAATTTTATATCAGTGTCACTTATTTGTCAGTTTGGCAATAATTTTTAGGAAAAAATCTTGCTGTACTGTGCCATACCGTCAGTCAGCGCTGGCCCTTACTAACTCACTGAAACACAATAACTCACATGGTCTATGTGCTAGTACATTGATTTTCTTATAATAAATTTGCAGGTCGCGCATGTCGGGCAGCGCGACACTGGGCCGAGGCGCTAGCACAGGGGGCGCTACCGGCGCGTCGGCCGCTCTGGGTGGATCGCACACGCTTGGGCGCGCGCCGCACAACGGCAAGTACGCGACGCTCAGCAAGCAGTGCAAGACGCTCGAGAGCAACGACTTCTACTGAGAGCGGCACGGCGGCGGCGCACTCAACCGTTTCGACCCCAAGTATGCGTCGTTCGGACCGCGCGCGCCCCGCCCGCGCCCCGCCGCCCCGCACCCGCCGCTCGCCACCTTCTCCCCCGCCCCCGCATCCGCACCCACACCCTCCCAACACCCGCCGCACCCGCCGCCCGACAAGTACGCCACCGTGCGCCCTTCGCGCCGCCCCGCCGCGCCCGCCGAGACGCAGCCGCTCTCGGCGGCCGCCCTCGAGTACCGCTCGCTGCAGCGGCCGCGTCGCCAGCAGTCGCAGTCCAACACGGCCACCACTCACCGCCGCCGCCCCGACAGGAACCAGCAGCAGCAGCAGCAGCACCAGCAGCACCACGATCAGAGGGATCTCTACGCGGTCACCGAGCTTTAATCGAAGGTAAAGCTTAGTGCACAACAGATATGACCAAAGTCACGGACCATCAGTGAAACGGCAAAGATTGGTGCACACAATTCTATGGATATGACTAAATTCACACGTGCATACTAGCTCTAATTGTACATTTAAAAGTTGAAGTTGTTCTCGTGCAAAGTTTAAATTGCGCACACGGATTCGATATTTATTGAAGTGAAAACTTGTTTAGGACGTAAGTGAACCGTCACGCTTGGGTTGGTGACACCGAATCGGGTTTAAGTTAAACTTAAGTTATTTTAAGTTTACATAAGCGGTCATTTTTTAAAGGTCTATTTTAGATCGGTATCTGTCGATGGCTCTAATCAAATTTATTATAGTTGCTCGCGCGTGATATCGTTTCCAATACAAAGAATATTATTCAATATTTATAATGAAATGGAACAATTGAATGGAAATCTTACTATTGACTCAATAACGCTCAACTTGGCGCATAAATGAATTCACATGTGATAATATGTATAATTACTTTAATTTTTGAATTTAATGGCGCCTTGCACCTATTAGTTCTCTATCATTGAAATAGATGGCGTATTGGACAGTTAACTTGGGATTATTTTGAAAATAAATCTCACACCAACCGACACACACATAAAGTCTAACCGCGGACAAAAACTAGCTAAAAATAGCTATTTATTAAGTAAATGCTAAATTTCGTTGGTTTTTATGAAGCGACACTTTTTTTTATTTTTAACTTTTTGTTCCATTTCTCCATTACAAGTCTCAAAATGTTTGTTGTATGGAAAACCAATCCACCTTTATAATAAGCAGACAAAGTCGCAGCAGCAAGTTGTATGCCTTGACGTACTTGGACAAGTTTTTATTAACGTTACCACTGAACACTACTAAAATTTAAAATTCACTCGAATATTCACTATGATAAATCATAGCCAAGAATAGAGAGAGATATGTGTCGTTCATTGTAAAAGTGGTGTAGCTCCCTATTTTTAAAACCATCTTTTCTTGCCTAATGGTATCACATTTAGTCATAACTTTCAATATAAAAGTGAAGTAACTCCAATAGTTGCATTAAAATCCCATAGATGAACACAATGAATGAAAGCTTATATTTTTTTTCCTACACTATAATTCGCAAAAAGCTCGTTATTCTAAAATTCAGTTACATGGAGATAGTTCACTTTTACAATGAACGACACATATATAGAATAGAAACACGTTGCTGTTGGCCTACGATTTTGAACTGTAACTTTCCTTAGTGGATATTGAAAAATATATTCACTTTTGAATTTTTCATCTCAGTGTATATACTTCTCAGTATATATAAAAATCTAGAACAAGCTCAAACTTATTGCCTAGTTTACGATTAATTTCCTGAATTTGTATTAATTTTTTTAGGCAGTTTGAATTCCTAAATTCCAAAATAAATCTCAATTAATTTTGATCTTAAATTGATGCCAGTCAATCCCAATTATTTTAGGTCTAAAATTAATTCCAAAATAAATCCCAATTAATTTTGTTCTAAAATTGATCTCAATTAATTTTGTTCTAAAATTAATCTCAATTAATTTTGTTCTAAAATTAATCACAATTAATTTTGTTCTAAAATTAATCACAATTAATTTTGGTCTAAAATAATTGGATGTTGGTCGTAAATTACCACTGAAATAATACACGAAGGTGGTTTTGCTCAATAAGTGTAAACATACCAACAAATTTGATTTGATGTTTTCTTTTAACTGAGAAAGTGTCGAAAAGATTTTTTATACACATTTTTTTATGAAAATTTGTAGTGAAAATGAATAATATAGTGTAAAATTTTATAAGAAATTTTTTCAATGGTGTTTTCATACGAACGAAAACTTTTGAAATTGATGGCCTATAATTTCTACTTGATGTTTTTTTGAAAAAAAAAAATAAATAAATAGAATACGACACTTTCACTAAGAGTCCACGCTGAAAGGCTGTGTTAGGAATGTATAATATTTAATCTGAATTAAATTTGACATTCGAGTAAAGAAGCGGACAGTATCATCTTTTTACTCCGCATTAGTTGATATTAGTGAATCTTGCATCTATAATAATTCTTAGTTTCGCTAAACAACAGACTATAAAAAAAAACACCCATAGAAATCTCAAAAAGACTGGTTCATAAAAGACCGCGTGGGCTGTAAAGTCTTTTGACTATGTTTTCGCTCAATCTAGTTTTATAAGTACTTCGTTTTAATTAGAAGTTAACCATAGACAAAGCTTTTTTAGTATTGCCAAATAAATGGCGCGAAAGGGCCGGCGCACATTGGAGGACGTCACGGAAAAGTATTTAAATTTTATTCATAGCGTTTTGAACCCTAAGCCCTTTTGATATAGTTCAACTTTCATTGCATTAAGCTACGATTCATTGCCAATGAAATTTGTATATAAAAAGTAGAACTATATTAAAAGTAGAAAATACATTTAATACCGTGCCATCCTCCGATTTGAGGCCGAGCGTCTCGAAAGTAAAAACTTCGATACACTGTACATAAATGTATAGTAAATTTAATATATATATAGTTAATATTTAAACCAATAAAATGTGTTTTAGTGAGGTTTTTTAACAATAAAACGTGTAAATTACGCAGAGAACTATGAAGGGTCGAAAAAAAGTAGTCGCAGTCTCCCGCGAGGATAAATTAGAATCTCTCTAGGAGTTTTAAATCTTTCTTATTGTTTCACTGAAAACAGTTAGAAAGTAGCATAGCATAGGATTTATTAGTTATTAATCCATTCAAAATTATTACTTTCGTTGTATAGCTTCTATCGAATGGTCTTGAGTCTAATTTTTTCACAGTGTTCGTTTACGGATAGTTTTTTGACAGCTGTCACTCGTTTAAAAAGTGACAGCTGTCAATTGTTGCTACTTGTGAGTTTACTCTGTGACCCTCACAGAGTAATAATTAAAATATTTCTACTAAATAAAGGGTTTTGCTTTCCTACTTTTGCAAAACTGATAGTAATTTCGAAACAGATTTTCTTTAGTTGCGCGTTATTTCGTTCGTTTTTGAGACAGAACACTTTGTATAGGAAATGCGTTCCTTGTCATTAGTTTGAGGATGAATTAGTAAAAGCGTCTCATAGGTTAGAGAGTATGAAATTTTATTGGCTGGCGATTTGATCTTGGTAGATTTCAAGTCGATATGTATGTCTGTCTGCCTATAAAATTGAAATTAAATGTTACATTATATACATACATGTGATAGTGATACAGTCAATGTGACAAATCAAGTCTTGTCAAAATTAACAGTTTGATTCTGGTAACTTATCGCGGCTATGAGGACTTTTTTGAGTGATGAAAGAAAGCATTTAACATTTAAAAAGTAACAAAATCACTTTATACCTTACTTCAAATATAACAATGCAAGTCAGGCACTACGGGTTAAAAAAGTATCAAATCACCCGTTAAGCGACGGTAACCACCTACCATCAAGTGGACCGTCAGCCTGTCTGTTGTTAAAATAAACATATTACAAACTATTGTACTGGTCCATCACAAATTCAATTTATCGTCAGTCAGTAAAAACGTTTCATATATCGTTGTCAAACCAAAATTTGTAATGTGCAAAAAGTATACTTTTGAGATATTGACAAAAAAGATTTTTACATCAAGGCTTTAAAAAACAGATTTTTCATTTGAAACTTATTGTTGTTATTATTTAAAATTTTATAGCTTTTTTGTTGTTTTGATAGAGTAAATTTTGCACAGAACATATTCCAGCTGCTGCACATAGTATATTTTATTAAAACGTTCGACAAATAGTGCACATAAGCACTTAGCAGTTTTCTTATACGATAGATAATGCAGTGATGGATAATTCACTAATGATAGATTATTCACTAATGGAGTGAACTATTCACTAATGCAGTGAACTATTCACTAATGCAGTGAACTATTCACTAATGCAGTGAACTATTCACTAATGCAGTGAACTATTCACTAATGCAGTGAACTATTCACTAATGCAGTGAACTATTCACTAATATAGTGAACTATTCACTAATACAGTGAATTATTCACTAATACAGTGAACTATTCACTAATGCAGTGAACTATTCACTAATGCAACGAACTATTCACTATTGCAGTGAAATATTCACTAATGCAGTGAACTATTAACTGATGTCCGAATGTTGGAATCTCAAAAAAGTGCACACGCCACATTTTGGTTTGACAATATGTACACTTTTACGTGTATAATTAGCGTAAGTATAATTAATGACACCTACTTATTTTACACTTAATGTAATTGTAAATAAAATAATCGACTAAACCTAAGCATTCCATCGTGTACATGTGGTGACATACCACCACACGATAAATTGTAATTTTAACCTTGTAAATAGATAAGTGAATACTGCCATTGAGCTAATAAAAAAAAAAACAACTATAATTTATATTATAACTATAGTGTGTAATCTCGAAATGTACTTCGCAGTCTATAACACCACAAAATAGTTTTAACGTCTGTTTAAATTGTACTAACTGTAGATAGATCATGGAAGTGTGTTTTCTAGATTAATTTTGATTATTCACTATTTAATATTCATTATTCACAAAAGCAGCTAGTTTTGAAGGACAAAAAATATTTGAATTTTCTTTATTTGACAGCTGTTAAATTCTTTTTTTAGATTCATTTCTATAATTCACTAATTACTATTCATTAGTCATGAAAGTAGCTAATTTTGACAAAAAATAATCGAATTTCCTTTATTTGATAGCTATTAAAATAAACTCTTTTTGGTTTTTTTTCTATTATTCACTATTACTATTCATTATTCATGAAAGTAGCTAATTTTGAAGTGAATTTTTTTTGTTGAATTTTCTTTATTTGACAGCCATTAAAATTAAACTCTTTTTTTAGTTTCATTTCTATTATTCACTAATTACTATTCATTATTCATGAAGGTAGCTAATTTGGAAGTGAAAAATTTATTTAAATTATTTTTAATTAAATTTGACAGCTTTTGCTTTGAGCCACTGTCGCGTGTTCAATGAACAAAAAATACTTTGATTGGTCCTAATTAAACTATAGTGAAGAAAATATAGCTTTCATGGTCACTTTTCGATTAATTAATTAAAAATAAATAAATAATTTTAGCTGTAAATTTGAATGTAGTTGTAAGGGGACAATGGTACCATTTTTTATTCAGAATAATAGTGATTATGCAGTTTTGTAATTCAGTATTATTAATGAAGTGAATTTTGTGAGAGATTTTACAACGATATTTGTATTTTTTTTATAATGTCGAATTGTATACGTATGTATGTATTTTTTTCCTCACTCTATTGTTAAAGGTACCGTCAACAGTGTAATCGCCAAAGATATAATTCATAATTAACTTAAATATATTAATATAATTAGCGCGTAATATTAAAATAAAATTAAGTTACATACTTATAGTTTTTTTTTTTGGCATCTTGTTGCATATTAGGGTAGCTACACACGTGCTTAACATCCTTGCAGCATCGTCTGCCACAAACGATTTGAGAAATAGGTTTTTTTTAATTCTTAAATGACTTGAAAGTACATAACTGTGAGTACAATACAGTTTCCAAAAAGACAAACGACACGGAAAGTGTACAAAAAATACATTTTTTTCCTTAGTTACTTGAACTCTGAGTACAATAGTTTCCAAAAAAAAAAACGACTCGAAAAATGTACAAAAAATACATTTTTTGCCTAAATCACTTGAAAGTACATATTTGTAAGTATAATAGTTTCCAAAAAGACAAACGACACAAAAATGTACAAAAAATAGATTTTTCTCCCTAAATAACTTGAAAGTACATAACTGTGAGTACAATAGAGTTTCCAAAAAGACAAACGACTCGGAAAGTGTACAAAAAATGCATTTTCCTAAATAACTTAAAAAGCAAACACGATTCGAAAAGCGTACAAAAATACATTTTTTTCCCTAAATAACTGAAAAGTACATCACTGTGAGTACAATTCTGTTTCCAAAAAGACTAACGAGACGGAAAGTTCTCAAAAAAAATGTTTTTTTTTGAATAAATGAATTTTTTTTTTCTTAATGAATTCTAATTATTTAAAACGTGTTTAAATGTGAAACAATTTTGTATATTGCGATGATGTGTACAAGGTGTAAGGCATGATACGAAATGTGACAACCATTCATAGAATAGCCAAAGGACGCATATTATAAATTTAAACTAGCTACTGCACGCGACTTCGTCAGCGTTCAAAATCTTATACAGATAGCCTAATCCAACAAAAATATTTTTTCAATCAAACCAGTAGTTTCTGAGATTAACGCGTTAAACCAAACAAACAAACCAACAAACTCTTCAGTTTTATAATTATTAGCACCCAAAGTAAGTCAGCCACTTTGGGTGACTCAAATTTTATGCGTCCTCGGAAAAAATCCAAAATAGTTCACAAAAATTTTTTTCAATGTAATTAATGCACACTATTTATAATTATTATATTATAAACTATAAATTGTATAAGTGTTCTAATTATTATTAGAGTTTGTTACGATATTGCGAGAATATAAATTTTTTGCGGGCTAAAATTTTTTTGGATTTTTTTTTTTTAAATATAATTTATATAATTAACTTTGTTCGTTTAAAAATTTTTTTTTGAGTTCCTGTTACTATTATTATTTGGATATCAATTTGTATTGTGTAATGAAAGTAAATATAAAATCATGATTATATACATACATAGTTACCATAGTGCAAGATATAAAATGTATAATTAAGTTTGTTAACAAACACTGCATAAAAAAAGCATTTGTGCTTTTTAAAAAAATAAAAAAATAAAATGTGCCATACTATGTATTCTTTTTCGGTCTGTTTGTACGAAATTAGCGTTTAAAATTTGTATTTTTTTTTAAATATTTAATATTTTAACTAATTATAATATTATGTTCCTGTGGCATGTGTTGGCGTTGTTTTTTTTTTTTTGCTTTTTCTGAGTCAATTAACGAGCGCCCGTGTGTAAATTAAATAAAACACCTGCTTGGACCCCTAATACATTGTAAGTTATGTACAAACTGGCCGTTGCACCCGACTTCGTCCGCGTAACTTTATAAAATATAAAGCTCATGTCACTCCCCTATAACGTAGCTTTCTATAGGTGAAAAAAATTTTCAAATCGGTCCAGTAGTTTCTGAGCCTATTCAATTTAAACAAACAAAAAATCAATCAAATCTTTCCTCCTTATAATATTAGTAAGTATAGATAACCCTATAGAACTGTTTAGAATGTAGCTACCAAGTGAACAGGTAATCTATTCTATAAGCGATGAACAAGAAACCAATATATAAGTTTATTATAACATAAAATAGCTTATTATATAAACAAACAGCTAAAATGTAGGTGAAAAGAAGCATAAATAGTTCAATGCTTCACTACATATTATAAAACAGTCCTCCGCCGTGTCTGTCTGTATGTCTGTTCGCGATGAACTCAAAAACTACTGCACCGATTTTCATGCTGTTCTCACCAATGGATAGAGTGTTTTCGGAGGAAGGTTTAAGTATATAATTTACAAAGATACGCGGGCGAAGTCGATAGCGCTAGCTAGTATAAGCAATAACCTCATAGTAACAAGCGATTACAAAATAGCTTATTAATTTTCAGAGTAATTTTGTAGCAACGCAAACAAAAACCAACAATTGGGTGTATTTCTTACAGTGTGTAAGGGGCCTTATAAGTTAAGTCTCAATTCGTGATGTAACTACGATGTGGATTATTTAAAATGGTTGATGAATAGATCAAGTGTATGAGTTTACAATAAAATATTAATAAATGGATTAAAAACTTATTGTTTTTTTTTGTTTTAAATATGTTTTGAGATCTTAGGTTGATCTGGTTTAATTAAACCATTGAGATTCAAAACGGATCAAACCTTCTGAGAAATATAAGAATAATTCTCGTCCTGTTGATCCATCTTTTATTTCCTTTAGTCTACGTTTGTAACTCGATTTTCATAACTAGTTACGAATATTTCGGTTCAATCACGACATAAATACACGTAAGATCCCCCCTTACCCAGAAGATCACCTTGAAATAACGGCATATGTGCTGTTGTGTTTCGGTGAGTGAGTAATAAGGGATGCCAGAGTCCATTACCCCATCCCTCCCTTATCCCAGGGCAGCACACTTGCAGCAAGTATGGAGTTGCTTGGTTTTATTGGCGACGGTAGCCACCCACTATCAAGTGGACCGTCAGCTTGTCTGTCAGCCTTTACATAAAAAAGTATAAATAACCTATTAAATTTAATATACTTAGGTACAGTATTTGAATAAATATACATCTTCAGTTTAATTTGATTTAAATAAATAAATAAATAAATAAATTGATTTTAATAAAATTTGATTTGAATAAATATACATCTTCAGTTTAATTTGATTTGGAATGATCATACATTTGACACTTTAAAAGGATACAAGTAATGAACAATGACGAGCCCATTGGTCGAGTGTTTAAAAGGAGCTTGCCTTGTTAGATTCAGAGGTCCTGGATTCATTTCGTAGCACGGCCATATTTACTAGTAAACTTCAAAGTTGAATTCGGTCTGCTTTGTTGTATTTTATCCCGTAACAAATATTCTATAATCAAGTATAAATTATCCTGCAACAGTTATTTTATTTATCTTTGCGATTTATTTATTTAGGTAATTTTAATGAATAGCATCTTACCCGGCGAATTTCGTACCTTGTATTTGTACCGGCGAAATTTGTAAAGGCCAATGCCTTTACAAATTTCGTTCAAGCGATTCACGTTAAGCAATTTATTGCCTGTTTGTTTGTTTGTCGGTGCTAATCTTCGAATGAAATATCCGTATATTCCTAGCTAAGCGTGAACTGGTATACGAGTGGTAAACAGTTAAAGGCCGCCATTCACGGGCACTCCATTTGGCAGCGTTCTACATCGGTGGACGACATCCAAATTCTTATCACACACAATTCACGTGGTTTTTTTACATCCACGATGAGACAATGCATGAATTTGGAGTGATGGAGTGGAGCGCTGCCAAATGGAGTGCCCGTAAATAAATGGCCTTAACGGTTACAAGTCAAGAGAATATTCCGTATTGAAAAATTCAAAATGTCAAATGTACTTTCGAACGTAATGTCGTTTCTTTATCGAACCCTTTTAAAGGAACTCTCAAAAGAGCGTTTTCAAGAAGAGTCAATTTGTTTGAATGTGCTCTTCAATAGGTCGTTAAATGTTTGTGAATCCTTTTCTTCAGTTAGAAGCTTTTTCCTTACACAATTCGTATTTACCTTGTTCGATTTGAAACGTGCCGTCTGTTGCAAAATGCAGATCTAGAAGGAAGTGTTCATTCAAGAAACTGAAATATTTATACTATGAAGATTGAAGAGTATATATATATCTTCGAAATATATATATATTTCGAAGATATGTAATTAGTAACTAGTAAAACTGTAAAGCAATTTTACGGTAAGTATTTCACGTTGAGTTTTATGTTGAAATAACAACATATTATGTTCTATTGTTCGGTCTTGAGCTTCGCGCTTCAATTCGCTCCAAGTCTTCCCTACGTTCTTCGCCTCTGCGATGATTGTCCGCCGCCAGGTTTGCTTTGGGCGGCCACGCTTACGCTTTCCTTGGGGATTCCAGTCTAGGGCTTGCCTCGGTATGTGATTAGGGTCCCTTCGGAGCGTGTGGTCGATCCAGTTCCACTTGCGGCGTTTGATCTGCTGGTCGATCGGGGTCTCATCGCAGCGTTCCCACAGTTCTATATTGGAGATTTTCTCGGGCCAGTACCAAGAATACGGCGAAGACAGCGGTTGATGAAGACCTGGAGCCGGTGCGAGACCGAACGGGATGGCGGCGCATTGTGGAGGCCCTCTGCCCCATCTAGGGGACACAGGCATATAAGTCAAAAGTAAGTCATGTTCTATTGTATTATATTTCGACAAGTGAGTAAGAAATGCTAGAGCCCATTTTCTTATACCCTCCTAAAAATGGTGATGGGGACAAAAGACACTATAGTGTAGGTAAATAATAAGGCGGGGACCAATCTTCGGGGACGAAGTGGAATAATCATTTCAATAATGACAATTTCATTTCTTATGAGAATATTTCTCTACTAAAATATTATTTCATCTATCTACTGTTTTAGATATAATGCTGCTAGAAATACATTTCTTTAACTTGGTGTTACACTTGAAATAATGTAATAAACAAATTAACAGGTACCTTGATAACAAACGAAGTTATTATTAAAGAAGTGTACAATTAAGTTTTTAGATAATTTCCAAATGAAACATTCGACACACACTTCGAGACAGTTTCTCAATTTTAATTACAAGAAAGTGAAAATTCCATCGATCCATGTCCACGAGATCAAAGTGGGTGTACAACAAAGGTGATATCGCTTTGAAGTGTTGTGGAGCTTAATGAACGACTGCGCGAACAATTTAGAGATGGGATCAAACATTACTCATGAGTTTGAGGGATATATAAAATTCTCGTGTCACAGTGTTAGTTTCCAAACTCCTCCGAAGCGGCTTAACCGATTTTGATGAAATTTTATATGTACACTTGGTAGGTCTGAGAATAGGTTTATATCTATTTTTTATCCTCGATATACCGTTGTGGTAAAAAGTTGGTGAGTGGTCCTCGGAAACGGTGAGAGATAGAAGGGTGGGGTTTGCGGAATGTCATAGAGGGTCATCGGTAGTTGCCACAGAACGAGTCATCCCCACCCCTTTCATACATTTTTTTTTACACTCCATACAACTTTTTTGGACTCATCCAAGTGGAACACCTCCTAAACCACCGGAGATAGAGGGACGGTGTCTTCGGGGGGCGGCAGTTTCTCCCAGAGGTTCACCCTTTGGGACCGTCTCCCTACCCCCTCCCCTCCATACAAATTTATGGTTTTTTCGGAAAAGCGATTTATTTCAACCGGAAGAAGATTTCCTAAGCGGTGTGTCACATCCCATCGTATAGAGGGTGGCCTAGCGCACCCCAGGAAATTCCTCGATCCTCGGTCCACCGACCTGGACTTCAAACACACTCTCAAACACAAGAGCATCTTTGCGTCCACAGCATAGCGCTCACCGCAGCGTTGTGCGTTTCGACCAAGAGACCAAAGCTCTAGGCGGTACGAAGTTCGCCGGGTCAGCTAGTTTGTATATAAAATTATATCTAAATTGACTTCATAAACGATTTTTAAATAAAATAACAATGTTTTAAATAATTTTAATCATTTAAAACATTATTAAATCTAGTTGACTCATTTGTCTAGCCCCATCACTACGCGAATCGAGCGCGGTAGTATGCGATTGTCGTTCTAATTGTCTAGAGACTTAATTGCTTGACGCTTCGCTAGATCCCTTTAAGTGGTTATTGCATTTTCATTAAATACATTTTTAAATTGCCCAAAACACAACTAGCCTATTGCAAAAATCTCAGGACATTACAGGTCTTCATAGATTGCTTGGAAATCTCAGATACCTACGGAGGTTCCTAAGGTTCTACTATCATTCTTGGAACGAGTGAGAATCATTTATTCTCATCATAATCCATAATCCCAAATAATCCTTACTAATTTTATAAAATTTGAATTTGAGTTTGTTTGTTACGCTTTCACGCAAAAACTACGGAATCGATCACCAAGAAATTTTGCATACACTTTGTCTGGGACACCATCAGAAAGTACATAGGGTGCCTTTCACCGTTCAATGCGGACGAAGTCGCGGGCACCAGCTAGTAAATTATAAATGTAAATTTATTTAATTGTTACGATTTCACGCCTTAACTACTCAACTAATTGACATGAAATTTTGTAAATACGTTGTCAGGGATTACAGAAAATAGGACATAGGGTACTTTTCATTCAGAAAAAAGGAGACAGTAATTCCCGAGAGATTTAAAAATAAAAAATTCAACGCTTGACAAAAATATATAAGCTAAAGATTGAATAAATATTTTAAAAGCTAACAAAAAAGGGGGTGTACAAAGTCGCGGGAAAAAACCACCTAAGTAATTGAAATTCTAACGTCTTGGACACTCAAAAAATTTAGTTTGTTTTATCTATAAATACTACATAAAAATATATGTTAACATAACATATATAAGTGAGTGTTAAAACTAAAACAAAATCTTTCTTCGTCTCCAGGCACTATCGGGGTTTCATGAGACATTTCTAACGGATCTAAAGTTTCTAGAGGCGAAAAAGGGAATTTCAAGTTGTTGAGATGCGCTTCAAGCGAACCTAAAACATATAGATCTGGCTTCAGATCAAAGTGTCATTAATATTTTCATGGAATAGATTTTCTCGGTTTATTTATTGTGCTTTGGATATTAGAAGAAAACATTATTTATGATTTGAATAACCTATATCTTTTGCAAGTATAATAGGGTCCATGCCGCAGGCGGACCTGTTAGACGGGGTATTCTTTTTATAATAAAATTGTTTTTATTAATATTGTTTTATTTATAAAGATAATAAGAATCTATTTAAATGCTAATAAAATATAATAATAATTACCTATTTAATATGATTTATTAGTAGTAGGACTAGCGGGTCATACTCCTTTCCGTAGACCACTTTCTTACAGAACTTACTGGGCACAACCACTTTCTCACAAAAGACTATATCCGAACATAAATTCTGCTGCGTTCCTCCTTTTTTTGTTTATTTCCTCCCATTTTCATTCATTTTCTATGACTTTTCAAGTGTTAATAGGCGAAGGATTGTCAATATGCTTAGGACTTTTACGAAAAGGAAAGAAAAAAGAGAATAGAGAAGTACATGTTTCTCAATTTATTTCTCTCTTTGTTTAGGTAGGTAATATTTTTAGGATAATAATATTACCATATACATCTTAACACTAGGCATGCCTAATGATCTGGCATTAATTTATTATATTTGTTTGTTTTTGATTTAGTAATTAACATAATTTTTTGTAAAGATGATTATGTAATTAAATCTCTCTATATATAAAAATTTAGTTTGAACCGATTTTGATAAAACTCCGTAACTATTTGTAATTTGGTCCAACTTAAAAAAATAGGTTAGTTTTTATTTTGAACCCGACCGAAGCCGGGAGCGTGTAGCTAGTAAAATATATGAATTCAATTGTTATCAAATTATCCTAATAAATATGACTTTTCACAAAAAAGAAATAAACAATACCAATGAAAATTTATTGGTATCGAATAGAGTTTTAATTCTTTGTTGTACCGATGGGGGAACAAACACTGAGAGAAACGTAAGCGACCCAAGACTCTTCTTGAAAGCTTTGGAAGTGAAAAATATGGACACGCTGCGAATTTGAATTGTAACCGAGACAAATGCGATACCGAGTGCACTTTAAAACTGTTATTATTGTACCAACACAACAGCCGATCAATGCGAAATTATTAACACTGGCCACAAAGAAAATGGAGTCTTAAAATTGTAACAAACTTTTATCTATATACTAATATTATAAAGAGGAAAGATTTGATTGTTTGTTTTTTTGTTTGTGTGTGCATTGAATAGGCTTCTAAACTACTGGAACGGACTCGTCAGTAACTTATATCAGACTAGCTATTGCACGTGACTTCGTCCGCGCAACTATAAAATATACCCTATGTTACCCTGATATCAGCTTACCAACAGTGAAAGAATTTTTCAAATCAAACCACTAGTTTCAAACAAACAAAATCTTTCCTTTTTATAATAGATATATTAGTATAGACTATAGTTTGTTTTTTAATCTCAGAGACAAACAAAAATGACATTACATTTGACATGCATTACATACATTTCATGTCATTTCATGGTATCATTATATGCAAACTTGACATTTGCATGTGTCATTTTTGTCTCTGAGATTAAAAAACAGACCCTAGCTGGTGTAAGCGACTTCGCCCGCGTTAAAAGTAAGGGATGTGTAGCGCCTGACTAAACGTGTAAAGCAATATAACGCCTGACATCTTTGCTGTTATAAAGTTTTCAGGGGGCGTATATTTATTTTTAGTAGATAGCTGATGCCCGCGACTTCGCCCGCGTTGAAATTATATACTATAACCTTCCTCTTGAATCACTCTATCTATTAAAAAAAACCGCAACAAAATCCGTTGTGTAGTTTTAAACTATGTTTATTTGTTTTATACTATGTAGTGATACTCGTATATCGTGTTTGGGCTCAATAGAAAGTCGGTTGTTAGTGGCTCTATGTTAGCAAATAACAAAAATGTCGTTCTTAAATGTATATTTTTTTATAACCAGTAATAATACAACTTTAATATTCTCCGGGAACTTTTAGCAGATAAGCTGTTTACGGGAGAATATCCGTTATTGGATTAAGTTAACAGAGAAATATCGTTTTTAAAAAGGTTGTAGCTGAAGTTAAAATAAAACCTCTGCAAGTTACTACAATAAATCCCATACATTTGTTTTTATTATGTTTGGACAAGGAGAAAAAAATTATACTTTATCCATTAAAAAAAAAGAAATATTGTATTTACCGTGAGCGATGGCTTATATTATGTACACTCGGGGTAAGAAAAGGTGCGTCACCTTAAAGTCGATATATGCTTGCATCAGGCCTTTATCAGTCATCTGTCTGCTTAGTACTAAGAGTCTACGTTAAAAAGAGTCTAGTTTTAAAAGGTACTAAGAGTCTACGTTTGGTCTAACATTTACCTTTGTACCTGAGTCATGGATGTTTGCATTTATAATATGTATGTATTTACAAAAAAAGTAATCTATGTCTGGAATCCATAATACAAGCATTAGTTGTGGAACTATAGATGGCGCTGTGTGGAATGTGTGAAGATATTATTTATTTATTTGTTTATTTTCGTACCCCGACTGTACTCACCTGTTAATCTGTCAAGAGATACCATGCAACTGTGATATGTAATTGAAATATGCAATGAGTCAGCCAATTGAATCTGGCTTATCGAACACAATGTTCATACAGTGTCCAATATTGAGTACTAGATAATACGACTCATTTACAACCATGACTCATTTTACAAATAATGTATAATTCTGACCAAGGGCTTTTCTGTTATTACGAAAAACTTCCTAGCACTCCAAATATTAGGTTGCTTGTAATCAAGAAGCTACCAAATGTTTGCAATTATGGAACCTATAATGGAACCTTTAGTAGAAAGTTCCATCTCTTTTGAAATTGGGTGTATAACTGTTTGAGGTTTTTTTTTTATGTTAAAGTCGACACAGTCTGACAGTCCACTTTATTGTAGGTGCGGCTATAACACAAGCAATGCGCTGCTGACCATAGTTAGATTAATATCGTAGTATATCTTCTGTAATATACATAAAATTCTCGTGTCATTGTGTTTGTAACAAAACTCTCCGAAACGGCTTGACCGATTTTTATTTCTAATAATAGGTCTTAAACTTAAATCAGGAACTCAGGCTGAACCGTCTGTATGAAAACCTGACGCGCTCGAGTATTACAAAATGGCAATCGTCAAAAATCTTTTTTGCATTTTCAAAAAGCTGCCTCGAGCTTGCGTTACATCCGAATCGTCTGAATTTTAAATGGGAGCTTAGTTTAGGTACACTTAACATCTCCTCTGAAAATCTGACGCGCTCGAGTTGTATTTAAAATTTTAACCCAACCCCCACCAACCCCACCAACCCCACTAACCAAACCGGCAGATTAATACATATCCGTTATCGGAGACACGTGGGGAACATTGGCAATATTTGACGCGCTGGAATAAATCCAAAAATCCCGTCTTGGGCTCCCCTACGATTACGCAAGAGCAGGATTTTTATTGTGTTAAGTATATTTGAAAACTAGCTGGTGCCCGCGACTTCGTCCGCGTTGAAAAAGAAAAAAGAAGCCTATCCTGTGTCCCGTACGTCTAAATGTTTATGTACCAAGTTTCATGAAAATCAGTTAATTCGTTTAAGAGTTATGGAGGAACATACATACTTACATACATACATACATACAGAAAAAAATTCTAAAAATCATCAATTTAGTTTCAGTATCATGTATAGAGCCCATGAACTCGATATCTCTGAAAACAAAGTAACTTACACCATGACCTTCCCTTACAGATTTATTATTAGTATTGATAATAACATGAAAGTCAAATAAAATTAGACAATATATTAAGCGTTAATCATATTGAAAAGCTAGTAAGTATTAAACTGGGAAAGAACAATCAGCCCGAGCAACATACTTTCTGTTATAATGAATACTTCAGATTTTGCAACTGGTTCGTGCATTGTGGCCCGAGTTATAAACTTTTGTTGAGTTCATCATCGTGATAAAAGAATTTGATAACAAACAACATCAACAACAACAACAACAAACATTCTTTGATAACTGATAAAGAAGGACATCCTTCTGCATCAATATTTTTTTAAAAAGTAACGCCTCTTTAAGGCCAATACGTTTTCAATAGTTCAAGGCCAATACATTGTTTTTACATTGCTAATATTGAGAGGAAAGAGGTTTTGGTTTCCCTTACTCACTGTTATTACTATATTATAATATCATATATATTTTATTTAATAGGTAAATACTTATTTTAATTTTATTTAATGCTAGCTACTGCCCGCGACTTTGTTAATTATATACTAAAATCTTTCTGGAGAACTACTCTATCCATCGGTGCAGTAGTTTTTGAGTTTACCGCGAACAGACATACAGACAGACGCGGCGGAGGGCAGTTGACATTGACAGTTGACAGTTTTTCATATAAATGTTTTACGCTCTCGCTAGCGAGTGTGGTCATTACAACTCACGGTAGAGGTACAGATCAGATTAACATACCCATAAAAAAGTTTTCACTTAAATTAAGATAAAAAGGTGAAGCTTATATTGAAATTGGGCCAAGCTTTCTTAAAACTGAATTCGCAACTTGGAGGTTCTTTGTAGCTTTTAGGTGGCGTGTTGGAATATAACATTTTGTGTGCAACTAAATTTATAGCATTACTTCCTTTGGCGAGTCTCGGCAAGTTTGCTCAAGCACTTGAAACTCCGACCGATTGCAGCGAGGCTTTGGAGGCTATGGATAACTTAAATTTTGTATTGATGGAGGCATAATTTTCTACTTGAGAGTTCCTCCTTCAGAGGTCAACTGATGATAAACTTTTAGACCTTAAGCGCAATGCGAATGTAATTAAAACTTGTGTGCTTATGAAACTTTGATTTTATTACTGACTAGCGAACCGCCGTCGGTTATTACTTTTTTTTAATAAGAACAATCTTTGGACTTCAACAAATATTTAAAATAACAATAGCCGAATTGATCCAACCGTTTGCGAGTTTTGCTCTTAGCGATTCTATTAGTGTATATATTATTGGGAACATTTAAAAATTTTGTATGTAGTTAAATGTATGTATCTTTTCTTTTTTAAAGTCATCATAATCTCAACCGGAGGACGTCCACAGCTAGAAATAGGCTTCTTCCAAAATTCTCGAGAACCGGTCAGAAAGCAACCGTAGGTACTGTTTATCAACTTTAAGAGTTGTACAATGTTACTATCTGAGTACAAAATTAAAATTTGACAACTTTTAAATTTTTCACATTTATTTTAAGGTCTACTTTTTGGGAAACTCGCTTGAGACCATGAAGTCTTTCATCGATTTTGCCATGACCACAATGCTGTCGGCAAACAGAAGACAAGAGCTTAAATGCATCTTCCTCAAAGTTTCAGAGAGATTACATCTCTTTGCCTCATGCCTTTTCGCATTTTTTTGTCGGTAATATTAAGGTTTAGTAGTAAACTCTATGCAACGTAATGTAATGAGGAAATATCCTAAAAGGTTAAAAAAAAAAAAAAAAAAAAAAAATGCTGTTGGTTCTTTGAAGAAGGTGGTTCCTGTAGCCAGAGAGGCTTTTACTACTGAATTTTCAGGATCTAAGTAAGTACCGTTTTAAATCTAAGTAATATAATTTCAAAATCTAAGTATTCCTGTCGTCAGAGACTTTTAGTAATGAATTTTCAGAATCTAAGTAAATACTAAGTAACAAAATAAATGACCACAAAACATTCGTTTTTATGGATGACCATCATTCACACAGTTGAGCAGTGTTTAAAAATTTCTTTATTATGTAGACAGTGAACCAACCCTCGAGTTAATCCATGAACTGGTTCGACTCAGTTCACACAATGGTTCAGAGTGAACCCAAACGGAACATATTAGATTATTCACGAATCAATAAAGATGTGTCGAGCCTCTGTTCACAGTTAGCTTGGCTTTGAGCAACGGTGCGTAATCTATTTACACCTACACTGAAGACAATATTTCGGAAGCCTTGCTAAGTTATTCAATGAAAATCTTTATCAAAATCAAGACCAATGTGAAATCCTTACATATTATAAAACAAAATCCTCCGCCGCGTCTGTCTGTTCGCGATAAACTCAAAAACTACTGCACCGATTTTCATGATTTTTTCACCAATGGATAGAGTGGTTCTCGAGAAAGGTTTAAGTATATCAATTTACAAAGTTACGCGGGCGAAGTTGCGGGCAGCAGCTAGTAATAACTAATTATGTACTTCACAATCGCTGTCCGCCTCTGTCTGTTTTTTTACTATCTTCATCTCAACCACTCGTTGGATTTTGATACAGTTTTCACTAATGGAAATAGCGATAAATGAGAAAAGTTTTTGTATATAATTTGCAGAAAAAATGCAGCTTTTTGAAGCCGGGGGGCAGGTTGCTAAACCCCTTATAATATTCACAATGATTGAGGATTGAACTGTTGGCTTTAACTTATGCTTAATGTAAAGGTCGGTAAGGGATAAATATTTTAGGATTAGGATAAATATTTTATATTTAAAAAATATAACTAATTTTATATTCACAATTATTGAAGATTTTACTCATAAGTATACATACTTCAACACAGAATTTCCTTCATTTTATTGCAACAAAGTTGCGAGGCCGATGTATTTCTACATTTTAATTAACGCTTCAATTCGTAACTTTAAAACAAAATTGTGAATGAATAGAACGAGCGACAGATGGCGACGGGACTGTTTCAAATAATTTCTTAATTAAACTTTTGTTTCGCTGACATTTTCGAGAATTAAATGAAATTATTTCACCAAAGCTCCGGTACGATGCTTAGGTAAAAGAATTTCAACCGACACAATAAATATCGCTACTGATAATGAATTAAGCTTCGGAGCTTTTAACGCAAACATTAATTTGTTGAATATTCAAACTGTTTCGTGCTTTATTGTTCTTTACTGTTTAGTTAGACTATAATGTAAACATTAAAAATTGTTTTTGAGATGTGTAATAAAATTTGTATAATACAAAACCTATAAAATATTTTTTAAGGTTCTTTTGTTTGTTAAAGACTACAGACAGTTTAGTAATGATTTAATAGAAAAAAGTTCTGGACACAGCGCCTGCAAGAGACCTCCCGTGACTTTTTACCTGCCGTGACTCACGCTGCTGCAGTCGCAAATGGCCGCCTACAGGGCAAGCCCGTCCCTCATTATTAACATGTCAGTTTTAAGGCGAGGACTTAGCTGAAAAGAGTTATTTTCGTCGCCTAGTTCGACTTCTAAGAGTAAAATCACAAATAAGATAAAAATAAAGTGCATAATAGACTATATGGAAAAAAGTTGAAAAGTTGAATTGAAGTTAAAAGTTGAAAAAAAAAATAAAGTAAAATACCGCTAAAAAACTTACTGTTCACAGTAATAAAAATTTTCAGTGACAACTGCTGTTGTTTTCAGACTTATTAATTAACTTGCATTCTACACTAAAGTTTGAATCGGCTACTTTTATTCCTTTTTTTATATTTTACACAATATTTAAGAAAAACCTTCCAATTTTAACTCTGTTCGGTTATCTCCGAATAGCTACAAAAATTTGTTGCGCAATATTGCACCTTAATACATAGGATATTAGGTTGCGGTCATTTCGGTAAAAATTGTGTTCGGTCTGAGGTTAGTCCTGGTCTTAAGTTCTTTTTCTTTGTAAGGCTTTTCCTCTACTCATCTCGAGGTGGATTGCGGTAAGAAATCCCAAATAACTTTATGCAATTTTTGCATTGCATGCGGCACCTGTCATAAGTCAAAATAAAAATTTACCAAGGTTTTCGTACTTCGACTGTGCATCAAAGACGTACATTATGGGATATATAATATACGTTTGTGTCATGTATCCTGTTGCATAAACACTGTTTGATTTCTCTCAATAAATCTGTTGCTGAAGTGACAAGTCCCTCCCTAAAGGGATGTCATTAGTCCAAGAGTCGTAAATGAGGATCCTTCATTGTAATTCCCGTCATTGACTGACTTGCAGTTTATGACTTACGCGATTTTGTAAGTGCCCATACGTGTGGTATTGTATGTCAAAATTGGCAATTCCCACCAATATTGACATCAATCATCAATACTAATAATAAATCTGTAAGGGTTGGTCATGGAGTAAGTTATTTTGTTTTCTGAGATATCGTGTTTATAAGCTCTATACATGATACTGAAACTAAATTGACCATTTTTAGATTTTTTTTCTGTATGTATGTATGTAAGTATGTATGTTCCTCCATAACTCTTAAACGAATTAACTGATTTTCATGAAACTTAGTACATAAACATTTGGACGTACAGGACACAGGATAGGCTACTTTTTTCTTTTTCAACGCGGACGAAGTCGCGGGCGCCAGCTAGTTTCTAATATTTTCCATAGCGTCTTACAGAGAAATACGATTCTATTATTAAATCGCGACTAATTTATCTTATGTGTATGTTGCAACCGGAGATCAAAATGTAACATAGTGACGAGCCGCATCCGTAGTACACGTGTTTAAGTGATAAATGATACAACAATGGCCCTTCATTAGAGCTCCGAGACAGATTAATTAATTTCTCTGAAACAATCCGACATATTACATACATATATGTACACATTCGTTCATTATAATAATACATCTGTATATTATTTTCTGATTGTTGATTGTAGGATATTAGTTAATATTATCCTCTTAGTCTTTTTCGGTTTTCATATTTTTATAAATATTAGATAGTGAGGCAGACAGATCGAAGGTTCATTTGATGGTAGGTAGCTACTGTTATCTAAGGACTCAATGCCTAACACCTAACCTAAGGTGTTAAGAGCGCACACATTTACACGTACATCATCTTTATAAAAAAAGAATCCCTAAATGTGTTGCTAAGCGCAAAACTCGAGAACGGCTGGACCGATTTTAATTCTGTCTTTACTCATGGATAGAGGGATAATCAGGGAAGTTTTTTTAATAAAAAAAAAATGGAACCCGGGCGAATCCGGGAGCGAGTCGCTAGTTATGCATAAAAAAGACGTAACCGCAACCATTGGTGAAATCCGCCCGAAAAATGCTACGAATTGCGTAGCGGTGCTACGACATTTTGATGTCACACACACGGCTACGACTGCTACGAAGTAGATATGAGTGATGGCGGCTTCAATGTACTACAACTATGGACTTCGCATGCTATACAAAACACTATGAACTTTCTTCTTCTTCTTTAGGTAAAATGGCAATTCGGCTCATTACGAGAACGGCCATTTTCTGCCAGTGTCAAGTATAAGTCAGTGTCAAGTCGAGGAGCAACTTCATGTTCGGAGCAACGTCAACAAAGTGCACTCCGCCACGAGCTCCGCTGAACGGACCCCGCTCGGAGCACACGGGTGGACCTTCTTGGTTCCCAACAACAATCCCATGGGACGAGGAAAGGCCGGTGAGAACCACCGGCCCCCCGCGACCCCATCGGATTGTCGAGGGTAAGCCCCCCCACCACGACAAGGTCATGGCCCACCTAGGGGAGGACTATGAACTTTATGGAACATTTAAAAATGACATATGCGTCGAGCATGAACTGTCATTTAAAACCAACCAAACATATGTCATTGAGACTGCGTCAACACAGTGGAGTTTAAAATGAATAGTAGAAGTTGGTCGTTACTACCTTTTGCCATTGACGAAGGCTAGACTCCGCCATGATACCGTTTTAGGCGTACATTTTAGGTGTCGCTTTGGCATTTGTCACGCAAAATCCATAGTTGTAGTACTTCGATGGCTGGCGGAAATAAGTTGCATTATGGAAAGGGTCGCTAATAATTATTCTTATATACGAGTACATTTATCAACATTGCAATGAGTATAAATAATTTGCGGTCTGCAAGTCCATAACTGTACTGAAAACAACTTATAAATTATAATTCAGTTTTATATTAGTTTAAGAGCGACTCTACCGGAAGTTTGATGCCTTCTAGAAGTTAAATGACTAATTACTTCTGTCGAACTTTCGCTCTGTGACCAACGGGATCCAATTGTGGTTCATCAAGGAATTTTCAATTGCAAATTGCAAACTTCAACTTGTAGGTCAGATAGCTTCGGAATTACATTTTATTTGAGAACTTTAACATATTAAGGTTTTAATCTAATTCTATAATCGTGTATTATCTCTTTTTTTAATAAAATAGAAGCCCTTATTAAGCTTTTATTTTGGTGTAATTATATGTGTACTTGAAAAAAGGATTGTTATAGGGCAGGAAGAAAAAATATCCTCACATATTAGAACAGTCCTCCGTCGTGTATGTCTGTCTGTATGTTAGTGATGATCTCAAAAACTATTGAACGGATTTTAATGGGGTTTTCACTAATGAAAAAATAGTTAAACTAGGAAGGTTCTTATATATGATTTGCAGAAAAATTGAACCTGTTCGAAGCTGAGAGCGGCTCGCTAGTAAAAATATAAATACAATATAAAAGATATTTATATAATATCCCAACTGGTCTGAGACACTATAATATATCCATGTATTTGCAAGTAAGTGGTAGGAAGATGAATGTGGCGAGATTATGTCGTGACAGGTCGGTCCGGGCCCGGTCGGTCTGTCAGCCCCCCGACACCCGACATTTGTTACTACACGCCCGGAACACCGAATCGGACCAGATATTTACCGCTTTTCGAAGAAAATATTAATTTCCTACGACCGTTTCTCTTTGGAACGTGAATGTTACTGAAGATGTTAATAAAAAGCGAATATATTTTGTTGCATACAACACTATATAATTTTATATTATACACGTGCTGAATAATAGGTGTTTATGATACGTGAAAATGTAATTAAGACAGAAAATGCGTTACGGTTTGGGATAAGGTAATGTTTTTTTTGGTTTTGTTGGAATGTTACAATAACGACAGCTATTCAATAGGACGGAGGACCCGTTGCTTGACTTAAATAGGTAGTAACCGTGCCACGAATTATTTAAAAAGGACATTGGACGTATAGAACGTATGGACTGACCCACTAATGCATATCAACGTTCCATTATACTTAACTAGCGACCCACTTCCGGCTTCGGCCGAGATTAATTTTTTTTATATACACAAACCTTCCTCGTTTATCCATCTTTCCATAAGTGAAAACCGAAATTAAATCCGTTGGATGGTTTAGAAATGGTCAGCGGAGAAGCAGATTTGGTTACAAAATATTATATTTTCTACTCACATAAGCACATAATTTGGTTTTATCGTCCATAATATAAGCCTTCCCTGAAAATTATCTTACTGATCAATATCCATTGCGTGGTACCTATTATGTAATGAACATAATTACCTAAAATTGTAATTATTTAATTAATGAGTTAAATTAATGTTGACAAAACATTGATGACTCATGAATATGATTCAGTTTTAATCAGTTTCAAGCACGCGTATATAATTGATGATAAAATTAACGGAAAGTTTAGTGACAAAGATATTAGTCATTTAACTGAATTTGATAGTTAGTAATCTACAATAGGCGTGTGAATTAAATATTATACTTTTACAGAACCGAGTCCAGAGCTTGTTATTACCTCGGTCGGCGTATTAGCCTTGCAATACAACGAAGTAATGTATCCGGCTTGCTTAGATTAATAATAATTGGTCTCGCTACGCTCGACTAGATACCGCCGGCGTACTTGTCAAATGCGGCAACAAATACTACGCCGAAGTCGGCGTACTAGAGCCAGTCACACTGCAAATCTCTGTGACGTTTACATGCCGAATTTTTTATTAAGTTTTGGGCAATAAAATGCCTGTTTGCGTAGTGAAACTGTGTAAAAAGTGACGATGTCTTTCATACACTAAAATAGTGAGTTGCCGCATTCACGGAGCTATTTTTTTTTTAAATAGCGCGGTATCTAGTCGAGTGCAGCGAGACCAATCATTAATCTAAGCCAGCTTGTTTGTAACCATGCCTAAGGGACCGAAGCTTTATTTGTAAATAATTAAGACAGTTAATATATTTTTTTCGTATATTTTATAAAAAAATAAATATTAAAATAAATAAACATTGAGCTGTGAAAATCATTTCTTGCAAAACATAATTTATGCAATTTCACCGATAAAAAATCATAAAGTTACCACACAATAGAATTTACAAAAAATAAATACATATGCTATTTTGCAAGAAGTACTCGTATGTTTTGTTAGCGATATTACTCAATAATATTTATGATAACAATAAATGAAATGATTGCTTCACATTTTGAGTTATTTTCAATTTTAATTTAAAATTATAATGAGTTTCTTTTATTTTTATTTTTTTATGTTAATGTCGACAGACAGACCGACGGTTAACATGATGGTAAGTGGCTACCGTAGCCTATAACACAAGCAAAGTCATAGTTTAAGTGATCAACGTTTTATTTTATTAGCAGTGTTTTAAAACTAAGGTGATAGGCGCTTGAACTACTATCAGACATTTACTGAACTACTGTCACGATTAGATAGAATTATCATACTATTTTCATTTAAAAAAAATGTGAGGAAAGATGTATTGTTTAAAAAGATAACCTTGACCCTGCCTCGTACGATAAAGTGTCAGCGAAATATTCGTAAACTTTTTTTTTATTTACAGAAATCTTTCCTCCTTATCCTTTATCCTGTAATGATAGCTAGCGAACTTGTATAAATCTGGTGCATTGTATTTAACACTGCATTAACCCTTCTATATCGCGGTTATCGGGTCTTCAACTCCATCCACAAAACTATGATTACTAATACCAGTACTCTGCCAGGCATTCCTTCCCTGCCATAGAGCTCCGTCTTCGAGAGGATCTGCCCCACTGACCTGTATAAACACTGGACAGGCTGCTGTAAAATTATTTTTATGTCTATTTGAAAAACGCCATTTTGGCCTTGTAGGTATTCTATGGAGCGTAAGTATATGGAAATATAACTAGGGATGTCCGCAGACCCTATTATACTTAACTATGGAATAAAATACGCAAACGTCAAAATTAGTTCTCCGTACTTTCGTACGGCGGCGTTTCAAAATGGTACACGAAATTATCTGTAATTTGTATGGAACAGCCGGTCCATATATTACAGGTCAGTGATCTGCCCGCTGCAATCCGCGCCGGTCTTTGTGCTCAGTACCGAGACCATACCTCGGTTCAACGCCCGTGTAGGCCGTGTACAGATCCTCGGCCCAGCGAGCGGTGACCTCGTGAAGCTCCATAGAGCCTCCAAGCCGATGCTCCGCCACGAGCTTCTATGATCAGAGCTCTCTTGGAGCACATGTATGTGTGCCTTCTTTATGACCCCACTGGCCCTAGCAACCGCCCGAATAGCCGAGGGTTAAGTCACCAAGTCAAAATCCTGGCACATCTGCTCTCAGCCAAACTTTACATATAAAAAGAGTAGAACATTTGGCCGACTGCTAAATAAAATACGTAACAGTAAAACTACACGTTTTTAACATTATCAGTTATAGATAGATGAATCGATACAAAGATTAGATATTGGTTAACTATTGAAATACTGGCAGTGGCATTGAATATTAAATTCCTCAGTCGTTTGTAGCTATTGAAAATGGACGTATATAGATGCTGTAAAAACAAACGCTAAACAAAAATTTAAATTTGTTTACTGTAAAAAACTGTTAGTAACAATAATAGTTTTTTTAATTTACATTAATTTGAAGTGAGACTGATATTATTAAAAATTCAAAAATAAAAATGACACCTTGGTTGGAGTTGCCGTACGAAATAAGAGATGTAACGCCGGAGGAAGATAAAAAAATAAAAAAATGTTTATTAGGTTTGTGAAAATGAGATAAATACTTATTAATTGTTTTTGTCTGTGTCGTTATTATGTTTTTTTTTAATGTTATTAAGGTTATTTTTTTTTTTTTTTTTTTTAATATTGCCAAATCTCCTATTCTCTTAAACATTCTAGAAATCTAAGTATTTCTTTTTATTCAATTCATTCATGATAAAAATTCCTATTATTTTTTATAATTAAATATGGCCGCTAACCCCTTCAAAACCATAGATTTTGATGACCGCACCATCAGTTAGATATTTTTTTTTTTTTTTTTACGAAATTTCAATATATTTATATACGTGTATAACAATGTATATATATATTGAAATGAAATCTAATGTTATGGATATGTATAATAAAATCTAATTAGGTATTTATTGTGCGAAGCCTGGAACGGGTCGCTAGTTCGTGATTATGTTTGCTTTAGACACGTTTAGATTATTAAATAAATGTTGAACTAACTGTGGGCCGCGACTTTGACCTTCTCTGTCTCCAATGGAAGAGTCCATTTATATTGGATCCCATATACACTTCTGATGTAACTAATTAATTTAAAATCATATTAAAAAAATAATTTTATATAAGTATGTGTATTATATAATAACAAATAATATAAACTAAATGCTACAATAGACTTACGTTTTTACTTATCATCGATAAAAAAACTTTTATTTCTCAAATATCTACTTATCTGTGTCAAGCGTTTATCTTAGTTTTTATAACCGAGAAGATAAAGCGATATCTAAACAGTTTAATTTTCCCATTTATTACCTGCTTTTAGTTATAAAAAAAAAACTATTACATATTAGTATTCTTTAGCTAACTACGAGTAGCTGGTGTTCGCAACTATGTATTTCAGTGTTAAAAATAAATAAAAATAAATCGTATACCTAACCTTTTTTATATGTATTGTAAAAATTTAGAATAAAGGAATATAATAAATAAATTTAAATTTTATATAAAATGTGGCAATATTAAATAAAAAGGTACAGCCCACAATTTTTTTATTGTCTCATTTTATGAGGATAGTTTTGTAATTGGTATATATATATATGTATATTAATTTTGGCGATAGAGTCTTTTTCAAGTTGTCAAAGTAAAATATTTTATTAAATTCAGTTCTTAAGCATGTGAAAAGGAAAACATTGTTTCTTTACGTGAAAAGCACCACCAGAGCTTTCCGTGTCGTATGTCGGTTGACTTTCGCTACAGCCTGTATACTTTTTAATAAGCCTTAGCGCCTGTTTCACAAACGTCAAATAGGCCAAACTGTCATTTAAAGTCACCGGTAACCGGGGATAATGGAGCTGATATACCTTAAATAGAAACATTAAATAGAAAATGCAGTAAACCGAGTGCATAATTCAATATAATAAAAAATGATTTCTAAAAGTAACTAATCAACACTTTACATGTAGTTTGTGAAAGAGGCCCTTAACATTAAATTTTGTTTCATGCTAAGGAATGCGAAGAAGCCAGAGTGATTTGCTTGTTATTTTTTTATTTTTTTATTTATTATTTAACACGTACATATTTATACATAAGATGATAACAATATCTGTAAACCATTATTAGTTTTGTCTAGCTACATATTTTATTTCATGCCAACATGACAACATCACACAGCAGCATTAAAAAAAACGGTCGAGCGAGGCATCAGGCACGCTTTGTGCGTGTGCAACTCGCTACACAGCAGGATGTCCCATTCTATCTTAAAATTAATTCATTAAAATTAATACGAGTAATCTTATAATACTAAACGAGTAATTCTTGTATGCCACGACGATCTCGCAAACGGCTCTAACGATTTTAACGAAAATCTAGGGTTAAGGGATGTTTAAGTCTAGAAATCGATCTGTCAGGGTCTTATCTTCGAGAAAATTCGTTTTGGGTAGTTTTTTTTAATGGAGTTACAAAAGCAATACCCGCTCGCTCGTTTTATAATATTTTGAATAATTAATTACTAATTGAGGTATTCTTGAATTTCTTTTCTATAATGTTTCAAAGACTTTCTTTCTTAAATGTAAAAAAAACTTTATACCTTTTATATTAACCCAATAATTACAAAAGTATATGTAAATAGTGATTATTTATAATGATATACATTCTGGTTATTTGTAACGATATTATTATCTTCGATAATCGTATTGCATTTTTTAAAAAATTCTTATTCATTCAATAAACAATACGTATTTCTAATCATTAATCTCTTTTAATTGCTCTGATAATTATGACAAATTATTTTATTGTTGTGTGCGATCGAAGCTGTATCGATAATTCGGTACATATGCACTTATTGTACTCGTAGACAATCTAAATAAAAAATAATAAACAAATACAACGCTGTCAGTGCATTCTTCTTTAATGGTCTTTTTTTGTATTAAAAAGCTATTCTAACAAAAAACTCGTTCTAATGGAACGCGCAAATGGAACGCGGACGAAGTCTCGAGTAAAAGCTAGTAGATTATAAATATTATAATCTACTATTTATAGTACCGGTAAAATGTTCCAACTTTGCTCCTATAGTTTAATAATTTATTTATGCTCCAATTCTTTTAAATGTTATATCGCTTAATATGTCCAAATCGGTGCAAATTCATTACGTTGATTTAACTTTAAAAATATGTTAGATAACATATTATTCTTTAAATTAATACATCTGAGTATATTTCATAATTAATAGTGTGAACAATGTTCATAATTCCCTTTTTTTGGAGAAAATATTAGAGCAAAGTAGGACCGTTTTACGGTACACCACGCAATTGGATTTATTTTCATAAAAAATACTGTCTTACTTTCAGGTCACACACGCCGCTTCGTAAGATGCGGGAAATATGGTACCATTATGCCTGGCACCTTCAAGAAACACGCTGAAGCCATTTATAATATGAAAGTTAGGCCTGACGATGTCTGGGTGATTACATTTCCTAGATCAGGTATTTTTTTTAAACATTTTGGAGACTAAGCGCCTGTTTCACAAACGTTAAGTAGGCCAAACTGTCATTTAAAGTCACCGGTAACCGGGAATAATTTAGCTGTTATATCTTTGTTTGTACGGTAAACGTCCCAAAGATTAAATAGAAAATAATAAAAAAAATCGGCTATCGAATGATGCAGTAAACCGTGCATAATTCAAAATAACAGAAAATTATTTCTAAAAGTATCTAATCAACACTTTACTTGAAGTTTGTGAAAGAGGCCCTAAAACTTACTTAAAAGTTATAGACTAAGTTAGGTTAGTATGCATTAGTTTTTGATCTAGATAAAAGCAAAAAAGGGTAGATAATAAGTGATAGCTTATTCCTTATTTTTCCTTAGAGTAATTATTCAGTTAGAAACAATTTTATCAGTAGTAGGTACAACATTTAAGTAATCTATTTACATGTACGTTAACAATATAATTTATCTCAAAACACTTTAGATAAAATTACTTTTAGCCTTGAAACCAACATATTTGAAATATTTCATTATTACAATAATAATATAAATTATGTTCTATTGGTTAAGTCATCATCATTTCAGGCGTAGGTAGCCCACTGCTGGACGTAGGCCTTCCCTACGTCCAGTCCACTGTTGACCCGCGGCCCTTATCAGGCCATCTGTCCTCCTTATTAGTACTTTCAGCGCTGGGCTTGCCGGTCCGTGGCCTCCACTCGAGAACCTTCCACTTACTGATCCGCCAGGTTATGTTGGTAACGTCAGGTTATGTCGGTAACGCCAGATTATGTCGGTAACGCCAGGTTATGTCGGTAACGCCAGGTTATGTCGGTAACGCCAGGTTATGTCGGTAACGCCAGGTTATGTCGGTAACGCCAGGTTCTGTCGGTAACGCCAGGTTATGTCGGTAACGCCAGTTTTTGTCGGTAACGCCAGGTTATATCGGTAACACCAGGTTCTCTCTTTATTCTCTTTATTCCTGATTCCATTTCACGGAGTAACCAGGATTGTAGCCCTCTCAACAACTCGTTGACGTTGAGCCTTCTAACGAGGCCCTTAGTTAGAGACCACGTTTCAGTGGCATATTACTTATGTCATCACTGAAAAAAAATCAATTCAAAAAATGTTATGTTTTTCAGGAACAACATGGACACAAGAAATGGTTTGGCTAGCAGCAAACGAACTAGATTTTGACATGGCCAAAAAGATACCACTTTATGACAGATTTCCAATGTTAGAGTAAGTGGAGTGGATACTTTTATCTTAATCTTTTACTTTTATCTAGCGGGATTCGAATCTGCGATCGTTTGGTTAACAGCTAAGGTTACACGTGTCGTCAAAGGCACGTTGGCATGTTGATGTTAACTAATGAAATTTCATAATTGATAGGTCGAATTAAATGTATGCACAATTTATCTTTTCAGGATAACGTCACAAATACCGGACATCGCGTTTGAGTTAATAAAAATGGATTTTATGAACCTTGCTTCGTTCCAAGGACTAGCGCAAGCTGTGAGGCAACCCAGTTGGAAGACGATTGAAGAAGCACCTTCGCCTCGCTTTATAAAAACCCACTTACCACTTTCTATGTTACCTCCGTCATTATTAAAAACAGCCAAAGTAATTTACGTTGCTAGAGATCCGAGAGACGTGGCCGTTTCTTACTATTACTTACACAAAATGGTGGGGAAGCACATCATGAGATCTCCTTTTAGTCAATTTTGGGATCTATTCAGGCAGGATTTATGTAAGTACTAGCTTTTATCTTCTTCCGACCCCTATTCATCATAATATATAATACTCAATACTAGCTGGTGCCCGCGACTTTGTCCGCGTTCTCTAGAGCTTATAGCCTTCCTCGATAAATGGACTATTCATCACAAAAAGAATTTTTCAATTCCAACCAGTAGTTCCTGAGATTACAACTAAACTAACTCTTCAGCTTTATATATAGGTATAGATATAGTATTTGTATATATACAGAAGTGATTACTTTTAAAAAATATTATTACGTCGGCCTAACTCGTTAACCTGCTAAGTCAACATTTTGCATAGTTTTCAGGAGGAAGAAAAAATGAAATGACAAAATGTTGTGAGTCGCATCAGGCATTTGAAATGAGCGACATTATCAGTACAAAACTTAGGATTTAGCAGGTCTTCTTTTGCTATTAGTCAGAAAGCAGTTTTTCATTTCTGAAATTTCTCACCTTTTTAGTTTGATAATAGTCGTTATTCCTTCACCAAACGGTAGATAAACGTCTAAATTTGTCGAATGGTATAAAAAAAGAAATTGCCCAAAAATTGACTTAGCAGGTTAACGAGTTAGGCCGACGATTATAAAATATTAAAGTATATATCCAGCACCTATATCGCTGCTTAAAAACTAAAGAGGCACAAATCAAAATTACACTTTTTACTGGAGAGCTAAACGAAAAACATTAAATTATTTTTTGTCAATTTTTTTTCGTATTTTAAGCGTATTTTTAAGTAGCATTAAATGTTTTAAGTACTTTTATAATGAACTGAATCCTAGAAGAGATATAAGCATATAAGTTACTTTTGAATAGGTATATAAAAATGATCAAAATATACTAAATATGGAATAAAACAACCATACAATATGAAAGATTGTGATTGTATTTTTGCAATAAAAACATTTTTGGATTTTTTGTTTTATGGCCCTTTAGTTTTTAAGCAGCGATATATAGTGTCAAAATTTGGCTCTTGACGACCGGTTCAGGAATTTAACCTTCAGGACTGAAGAGGCACACGGAGAGAGATATCGTCACTACATAGTATAAAGAAAGTAGCTTCCCGCTGTCTGTCTGTCCCTATGTATGCTTAGATCTTTAAAACTACGCAACGGATTTTGATGCGTTTTTTTTAATGGATAGAGTGATTCAAGAGGAAGGTTTTAGTATAAAATTTTAACGCGGGCGAAGTCGCGGGCACCAGCTATCTACCAAAAATAAAGATACAACCCCTGAATATTTTATAACAGCAAAGATGTCAGGCTTTATATTGATTTACACATTTAGTTAGGCGCTACACATCCCTTACTTTTAACGCGGGCGAAGTCGCGAGCGCCAGCTAGTCAGAAATATATTGAAGTAAGTTTTTATTTTCAGTGCCATGGACGCCAGTTGTGGCACACACAAACGAAGCATGGAAACAAAGACATAACCCGAATCTTCATTTTATCTTTTACGAAGATATGATTAAGGTAAATTAGGTATAATTAAATATCAAATATAGTTCTTAACACTTAACTTTTAACAGCCTTTTAACTATAATTTCTTATTCAGGATCTCCGTAAAGAAATTAATAGGATACTTAAGTTTCTGAACCGCCAGTACACGGAAATGCAGATCGATCAGTTGGCTGAACATTTGAGTTTTAAAAACCTCAAGAACAATAAGAATGTTAATAACACACACAACGATGATGATAACAATATACAATTTATCAGAAAAGGTAAATAAATAAATAAATATTCAACACAGCAACATCTAGTTCCACACTAAGAGACTATAGGCTTGTATTATGGATACCAGACAGTTGATATACTACATAGATTCCTTTTTTTGTAAATACATACATATTATAGATACAAACAACCATAACTCAGGTACAAAGGTAAAATGTTAAACACATAAACATTTGCCCCTAGCGGGATTCGAACCCGCGACCGTTTGGTTAACTACTACGGGTCAGCGCCGACGGGCGGAGTGGCAGCGAAGAGACTAATTTAGTAACAATTTAAATTCAACCTAAAGTGCTCCTGAACACGACTGTATTCGGTCGCCGCGCGCCTCTCGAACGCGCTTTGTCGCTCGCCATCATTTTATTTAATTGTACCAAATACAGTCGTATTTAGGAGGGCTTTAGGTTGAATTTAAATTGTTACTAAATTAGTCTCTTCGCTGCCACTCCGTCCGTCGGCGCTGACCCTACTACTTACCACTAGACCAAACGTGTCGTCAAATAATTTAATAATATAATTTCATTTCAGGAGAATCTGGTGGGTGGAGATCACATTTTACCACAAAAATGGCGTTAGAAGCGGAAGACTTTCTATTTTTAAAATTAAAAGGTTTAGATATAAAATATCCATCTTTTCCGCCGGATGAAAATGAGTGTTCACATTTGTAAAAGTATAAACTGAGGGATTCAAGATTCATGTTTAGGTGGAGAGAAATCGGGTCATACTGTTCTGCTACCCATACAAGTCATACACTTTGTTGTATACACTTTGTTGTATACACTTTGTTGAACACATCCAATGAATTCTCATGGTGTATGTTGGTCTACTGTAGAACAAATAGTAGAACTGATTGCACTAACCCTTGTCTATGATCAGTTAAATCACCTAGATCTAGGCGATGTAGGAAATTGACTGTAAAATTCAACAGAGGCAAATTGGCTTTGTCTTGATTTAAATTGTGTCATATTTGTGCAAAGATTTAAATCGTATTTGTGTATAGGTTAAGTATTTTTAAGAGACAATTTATTTTTAATTTATTTATTGCTTATTTATAATAAAAAAAATTACAAATATATAAAAAAAAAATAACGTCGTATTTTTTTTTATTACTTATTAAGTTATTACTCTATAGTACTTTATTGCTCTATATTTGGTCCCCAAGGGTTGAAAGGTAGATTTTCTCATGAGAATTCTCTTTTTCTCTCTACACTTCGACATCGAAATAATTTTCTCACGGCGTGGTAAATTAAAAAAAGAAAAGAAAAAGAGTTTACTGTTAGAAAACTTTTAACAGAAGAAAAGCTTTTTTTTACTTAAAAATACCTACTTTTACTTGAAAAAATAAAGACGAGTGAAACCGCGGAGCACATAAGGAAATAGAAATACCTGTATTCATTCAATAAAACTGATTTTAATTTAACTATCATCATGGCCTTTAAAAATATTTGACGCCTGAGATTTTTTTTACAGCAATATGTGTATGTTGTATGAATTATTGCACAAAGTTTGAAACAGGGGTACATAACTTTCGGTAAGACAAGAGTATAATCTATTGCATAAAGTTGACTGTTTAATATGAAGCTAGTATGAAACTTTGAAGGCATGCCACGAAGTTACAAAGTTCTTTGAAAGATTGATTAGGAAAATTGGAATATTCTGCAACGAAATTTGCATGAAAATTTTTACAAAAATATCAGGCTTTATTTAATATTAAGAGAATGCAATTTAAATACCTTAATAATGTCTATAAATAAAATAAATCCGTACAACTCAATAGATGATCGCAACACGTATAAATGTATAAAATATCTTTTGTCATTGTTATAGCGGCGCGAATTTCTTTCAGAAAAATAACCATTACATTAAAAAAGTATTGTTTGATATAGTTATTCGATGTACTTAATTTTAAAGATAAAGAACGATAGACAGGCTGACGGTTTATAGGTTTATAGGTCCATTCGCCTATTAGCAAAAGCAATGTCTTTTAGCGCCTCTTTCTCAAACATCAAGTAGGCCAAACTGTCATTTAAAGTCACCGGTAACCGGGGATAATGGAGCTGATATACCTTTGTTTGTACGGTAAACGTCCCAAATATTAAATAGAAAATAATAAAAAAAAAATCGGCTATCGAATGATGCAGTAAACCGAGTGCATAACTCAATATAACAGAAAATGATTTCTAAAAGTAACTAATCAACACTTTACATGTAGTTTGTGAAAGAGGCCCTTAATGTAGTAGAAGTGAAAATATAGGCACGAGTTACTCTTTAATTAATATTTATTAGTAGCAGAAACGACGACATATTTTCCTTCGTATTTTTTATACTAGAACAATGCAATTTTTGACATACACGAGTGTCTACGAATAGTCGACCATAGAGGTCGATTAACAAGAGTAAAACCACAACAGCAATGTCGTGAAAAGGAGTACCTAAGTATGTGGGGTTAGGGAAATGCTTATCCCCTACCATTTCTTACGCTTAGTACAGAGAAGAACATAATAATATGTTACCTTTCGTTCAGAAATACTGTTCCCGAGTTATCGTCTTAAGAATGGGTATAAAGCAAACAAAATTTATATATTAACAAAATTATAATTTCACCCGCGTGGCCCCTTGGACATGACAGTGACACAAAATACGTAGAACTACGCACAACATGCGACGGAAGAGAGCGCATCTCGCTCAATAAAAATGTAATAAGTGCCAAAAGTATTAAATATTAATTATTCGTAAACTACAATGTCAAATGAAAAATTGTTACATACAGCCTTAGATAATATGTGAAGTGAAATTACTGATACACTTTTAGCTTTGTAATGTGTGTCATTTTGAAAATAAAACTAAAATCGATGGAAATGAGAGCTCACTTGGTGATTTTTTTCTATCGAGAAAATATCATTATATTATGTTTTCTGTTACAGACGTCACTTTCATTTATAATGTATTTATCTATTTAAATTTTTTTATTAAATTAGACTTTGTTTACTTAGATAAAATTCAAATCTAGGATTGGCTATTTCTCTTTATACGCGCTCTTAAAGTAAAAATGTGTGTGTAACACCTTCTTACTTGACCTTGACCTTACTTGAAAATTAATTTGTTAGTATGCAGCGGCTATAAGAGAACAGATGGTGGTAAAACTAAACTTCAATCAGTGATTGTAGTAATTAATCTGAATATAAGGTTTTAAACAGTATAGTGTGGCAGACGTGTTGACGTTTTTATTTTTAATCACACGTGCCGTTAGTTCACTCGGTGATATTTAATAACAGTATTCGCTCTCACCAGACTAAATGTTTCGTTAATGTTTAATAACTTCGGTACGTAGTCCCTAGTCAATAGGACATTTGAAAAATATTACTAAACTTGCGATTAGTGCTAAAAATAAGTAATAAAATTTTAAAATATAACATAATACCTAAGTCGTTCTCTGAAGTAGAAAACTTGCTCTATCCTTGCCGAGTCTGCACTTTAAGTTTTATCTAAGTTTGATGGTGAAATATAGAATAGGTACCTACTAAGTATAGGTACATTTATGTACCTAAGTATATACTTAAGGGTAGTATTTAACCGAGTGACTGTAAATTAAAATTTTAAGTGTCAAATATAATTAATTTACGTCATTGTATTACTAAGTGTGCGACTGACTGTGAGTGACAAGAAATCAACAGAACAGCAACTTACAAACATTCATTTGAGTTACTTTAAATACAAAATGAGAAGCTTCATAATATTTTAGCGACCTAATATTTGTTTGAGTGTCAACATTACGTCCTGCATTTTATTTGTAATTATTTATTTGTACTGTGTGGCGTTTTATCTTAAATGAAGTGTTTCTAATAGAAAACCCACTTTGAAAAATACTATAATATATATAAAAATACTATTACAGCCAAGAGCCTTTTTGCTAGTCCGAATTTGGCAGTGTCGTTTTCTGGAAAGCAACTGACAGTTTTTTTATACTCGTCAAAAGTTTACCAGCGATCATTGTAGTTTAAATCTTTTGCATTTTCGTTGCAAATCAAATATACTTTTTTGGTAGAATCAGATGCTATTATCTGTATATTTATGCATTTCTTGGCCCAGACGTAAGCTTCCGTCCATTGTTGAAGCTCTATAGTCTTCAGTAAGTGCTTTAGGTAACGAAGAGTTTTCACCGATTCGTCGAACCATTCTAATTCGGGCGCATCATTTTTCATTAAAAAATCATATCAATATAAAAAAACCTCAAATCAGTAACCAATGATTATTAATAAAGCAGCCCACAAAATGGTGCTTAAAGTGAACTTTTTAGTAGTTCATTATGTAAACCCTCAATTGGATATATCGTCCCTATCTTAATATTAAAGTTGCTTTCTCTGTATTTCTAGTAGTACACTTAGTAATTTAGTTGCCCGCCTATAATTTTAATATCCAAAATGAATTATTCACAATTCGCTTTTTATAAGCACGTTTTGGATTTTATTATTAATTAATATTCGTCGTTAGTTTAGTTAAATTTTCGCTTTCTCAAATTAATACCGCTCAAGTTATTAAATCAGTATCTCAAGTATCAGTCGCTAAGTTATTTTTTATTGGATCGTTTTTTAATTCCCCTTTACATAATAATATAATGAAAAGCGCTTATTAATCCACTAGCTAGATCGTCACATCCCGGCTTCGTCGGGATGTAGGTAATTGGGGGTGTTATTACACAGGTTATTATACTATAATTAATATCGCAAGGCATAGGAATGTGACCACTACATCGCCCAACTTTGAGGCACCTAATGTGACATAGCTGCCTCACTGTTGTAATTAGTAATCCTTACTCATCCTAGGGTTAGGGACTCCTCCGCTCACAGACGTTGGAACCATGTTGGACCGTTGTACACAGCCCAACAAATATGATGAGGGATTCAAATGAAACACGTATAGGACGCCGGGGGTCACCGAGGCACGTCCAGGACAAACGCTGGCACTGGACGTGACAGTGGGCGAGCCAGTGTGATAGGAGGTGTGGGCGGCCCACCTAGCCTGCCCTCAAATTCGTCATCACCACCATGGCTTGGTGCCGACAGAGCCCTCTTCGCCTCAGAATTTGGCATGCCCATAATTAGTTGCGGACACCAGATATAGTTTTCGAAATAGGTATAAAATTAATATAACGTAGATAAGTTATTAATAATTTACACATATTATGTTTAAATATAATAATAGAGATTTCCAATAGACGTGAATAATATTATAATTATTATAAACACGTACATACTTAGGGATATTGCGTGGCAATATCGCAACCCATAAATCATAACGCTTAGAACAAGGGTTTGTAATAATTCTGTCTATAAATCAGACAAGTTACGCGATCCCAGATACATTAACTAAGAGTTAGCAACCACATGGGAGAGATCCTTAATGTGCTACTAGATTTTGCAAGCAGTGTTTCTAGCTTACTTATATAAAAAAATTCATGAATTCACATTACATTTATGTATATCGGGGTAATTTTCTCTTTATAATTAATTTAAAATTTAAACAGGAGTTTCAAAACTATGTTTATTCCAAAAATAGTTCTAAAATTTCATCCAAAAATTGTTAAAAATACATAATTTTTAAGTTTAAAAGCGCATTCTGTGACAATTAATGAAATTATTAGTATAAATACCTTCTTTATTGAATTTTTTTGCTATGTATTTAATCGATTAGTTCCCTCAGAATCCGTATCAGCAGTGTCAACATTCATAGGTTTTTATTAGACGTGACATATTATGGACATTCCGCTGCCCTTCTTGCCCACACGCAACGTCTCTCGCGCCCAAATTACCTACAACTGACACGCCAACCTCAGATACGAGTAACATGCCAATCCTTCTTTGCTAACAGGATCAAACATTTGCTTGTCGATAAACTTACTCAATTGCATCGAGTCCTTACAGCACTCAACTCTGAAATTTCTACTCGCTTTGCTCAATATATTTGCAACTATTTTGAGCTGACAAAACTCGACACATTCCAGCCATCGAAATAATAATAATATCTTTGCAATTGCAACAGATTTTAAAGTAGCATCTCTGGTTAATTTAACTTAACTGTGCTTTAAAACAATAATTTAAATCAATAAACTTAAGAGTGCTCTTTAAAAATTTGTTCAAGAACTAAGTGTACTTTTAACTATCGTGGTCCTTCGCGCCGGATATAAACCATTGAATATCATTGACATTTAGCCTTTAAAGACGAAATGAACAGGAATCTGTAGGCAGCAAGAGAAATTTGTCTCATTTTTCATGTTTTTAAACGTCTCTAATGAATAATTAGCTTCATAAAATATTTGCGAATGATGAAAGTTATATCTCGTAACAAAAAGTGATTTATTCATATTAACGTTGATCTCACTTTTGTTGGCTATTATTTGTCGGCTATTATGAATCCGTCGGCGCGTTAATTATTGTATTAATCAAGCGATAAACTCGTGGCGTCTATACTGTTGGGTTGTTGTTCAATTGCAACTACATTAATTGTCCCTTATTAACCTCCGACGCCCGACGCAAAACTGGGTGTTATAAGTAAGTTTGACGTATGTGTCTCTGTATTTGTCTGTGGCATCGTAGCCTCCAAACAAATGGACTGATTTTGATCCGTATTTTTTTCAGGGTTTTAGTACCCTCTACTTCGGGTACATTAATTAAACCACTTTATGTTTAGTCCAAATACTTTTATCATCCGACTGATATATCAGAACTGTATACTAAACTATAAGATGTGTGGACATACGACTTCGCGAACGCGTTCGTTCAATTGACTGATACACTTTCAATATCATACCACCGAATGAATCTGAACCAATGAAGACCTCTTTTTGCAACGTCACAGAGCCCTTTCAACCAACTTCAGTCGACATAAATAGCAGACGCTAACAGTTGCATGAAAATGCACAAGATCCACCTAGATTGCTTGGAGTTTGAAAGTATTCTTAGAATTCTTTGAAACTCCCTTTACGTTCGCAAAGGGTCTATTGCCGCGGTCGTAATCGGAACGAATCTAAAATCCGACCATCCATAATGGCTGACAACAAACCGACCGCTTCTCATTGTTTAAAACACAATGAACTCCCTTATAATTAAGATAAAACCTTCGCAAATGTGCACGGTAATTTCACTGGGAAACGTGCTCGGCTCTAATGATAACTCGCTTTTTGTAGGTAGGTAATGTTACATAATTAAGTATTCCAATAAGATATTTCATGTTTAAACGAATTTATTTAAAGGTGCAATTCTACAGGATGCCGTTAATTAATAAATCTGTGAAAAAATTTGATGTTCGTTTGTTAAAAAACATCAAATCTCCGAAAGTATTCTATTGAACACTACGAAATTTTGCATACACGTTGCCAGAGTTATAGGGTAAGTTATAGGTTACCTACCTTTCATCCAGAAAAAAGTACTGGTATTCTAAAAATAACCCTTAGACTTGATATACCTAAATATGGCATGTTTATTTATCGTACCTAGTTAGATATCACTGTCAACTCTTGTGATAAAAGTAATCGATGAACAGAGATAAAGTAATCAAATAAATGAGGCGGTCGCAGTAGTCTTCATGTTCATCGTGAACAACTTCAAATATTGATTCATTTTATATCAAATATTGGGCCATTTGATGGTGGGTGGCGACCGTCGTCTATTAACATGAGCAGCGCCACATAGTGGTGTAACATATCTTTCAATAAATAAAAAATGACGCAACACAAACGTCCATGTTTCATTTTTATTGTAGCCATTTGGCACAAACCAATGTTTGTCAATGCCAATTATTAGCTCAGATAACAATTAAAAAGTTAGTATATGACGTTGTGATAATATGCACATATTATTATATGTCTGTGTGTTAGAAAATTAAATGAGCGAAGAATTGAAAAAGAATACTTGTTCGAAAAAGAATGGGTAATGGTAATACCAACGAGCGGGACCGACCGCCATTCTGCGCTAGGTCGTGATAGCGTGAAGACGATTGATTTACCTAGTCGGTATTTTTGTAACAAATAGATATGTATATATAAGCAAGAACAAATAAATAAGTGTTCCAACTATGTGGAGTATTATTACTACTATTATCTACCGCGGTCTACAGGAAAGGCAACAAATCAGAAGTGCGGTAAGTACTCAGCGGCCCTTGAGGTATGTACTTGTAATTTTTTTTGTTAACGAAATTCTATCTACCTACGTGCATAATAACAATAAATGTCGTACGTATGTACGACTGAGACTCCAATGAAGTTAATATCGTATTTCAAGAATTGCAATAAGAGCTTGTTTTTACATTCAAAATGTCTTACAAATACGGTAAGACGTATCGCTTTCAGATTATACATTACAGAACGGACAGTAGTTTTTGTACATTCCTCAATTCGTCTCTGAAAGCATGAAACTTTCTTTTTTTAAATACTATTGTACCTAAGTGAGTATACTTCTTAACAATATCGTATTATTATTTTAGTATGATGATGTAATAATATACTTTTATTTAATTTAATTTTTAATAACATTGTATTGTTTTTATTAATATTATAAATTGACTGGTATGAATATCTATACGAGATACGTTATAGCCTGAATTCAGTTAGGTACGTATATTTTACCTATGAGTTTCGCATGGAACATTTGCATGTTTCTTTTGTGGCGTGACGATATTCGTGCCACTTCACTCACACACATGCACACGAGCGCACGAGAGAGCGAGACGTGTTTCCCAAGCGCGAAGACCCGACTCCCGCGTCGAGGGTCGAGACCAGTCGCCCATTTGCCACGGCTCGCGACACACGCGCATCGCTGCGTACGTTTCTCGTCTCGGCCTCGCACCCTGCACTCGTACTTCTTATCGTACTCTTCTTACGAACATATCCTTCAGAAGAATAACTTGTAAATCACTATTAAGAAGAATGTGCCCCTGTGTGGAATAAATCTGTGTACCTGACAACGCCTACCTTTATTGCGGTACGCCGTGTCGTCACCTCGGCCCCCGATCATCCTGCACAGGGACTTCCTTCATTGGTGACCCCGACGTGATGTGAAAAACGAGACAATAGTGCCAAGGTGCTATCAACGATAACACCAACGGCGACCTGCGACGGACGATACCTACAAGTACGAACATCTCGACGAGACACGAAACACGACACCAGCCGGCAACAACACTAACATCTCGACGCGAATCGCGGCAGTTCTCATTCAAAAGGAGGTACCAACAATCTCGGTATCAGGTGAGCGAACCTGATACCTAATAATTTCGTGAACGAACCTTGAAACTTACACAGTGCTGTGCATAATTATTAAATATATACAAAGACGATACTCTTACGCATTCTTATACCTCATTTATTTTATGTGTTACGAGACATTTTTACTTAGCTTTTAAAATTAGATATAAGGGTTGTTAATATAAGTCAAACAGTTGACACCTGTACTGTACCTCTTACCCTCAGTACTCATTCACATCATCCAGTCAAGTCACGGTTTCCACTTTTAAACATTCAACTTCCCATTTCCGTCTATTTCCGGTATTTTTATTACTAGCGCCGTTATTTCCGGTTTTGATTCCTTGGACTTCCCTTCTGTTCCACGATAATGGCAACACCCGAGGAACAGATTAAACTGCTCCAGGAACGGCTTCAGCAGCTACAGGACAACCAAGACCGACGTACAATGGCAGTAGCAGTCAAATTACCTACGTTTTGGATAAGTAATCCTTCTGTCTGGTATGGCCAGGTAGAGGCACAATTTGAAATCGCTGGCATTACACAAGATAAAACCAAATACAGCCATGTAGTTGCGATGTTGGATTCAAAAATTGCCGGCGAAGTGGCCGACATTATCGAACACCCACCGCACACCAACCGCTATGAACACCTCAAGTCAGAGCTGATCAAGCGTCTATCTGCTTCGAAAGAAGACAGAGTCAGGCAGCTCCTTGGGGAAGAAGAAATTGGAGATCGAAAACCATCGCAATTTTTGAGACGTCTCCGTTCATTAGCCGGATCAGAATTTAAGAGTGACGACATAATCCGACAACTTTGGATGCGCCGTTTGCCAGGGAACGTGCAGGCTATTTTAGCAGCGCAGGAGGATCTGCCTTTAGAAAAGGCTGCGGATATTGCAGACAAAATACTGGAGGTAGCAACGCCTGGGGTGCACGCTGTTACCACACAGCCATCTGAACTGACTCAGCTCTCCCTTCGAGTAGAACAGCTGACAAAAGTAGTCGAAGCCCTCAGCGCAGACTCACGTTCACGTCCTCGCTCACGTTCGAACAGCGGCGGATCAAAAGACAGTTCCAGGTCATCATCGCGCTCCTACTCCCTATGCTGGTACCACCGGGCATATAAAAATAAGGCTAGGAAATGCGTTAGCCCTTGCACCTGGAATGACCAGAACCAGGGAAACGCGAGAAGCAGTCAGTAGACGCGGCGACTGACTGCAGCATGTCTTGCCGCCGTTTGTTTGTTACAGACAAGTCAACTGCACTCAGATTTCTCATCGACACAGGTAGTGACCTCTGCTGCTATCCTCAACGGTTAGCCAAAGGTCGTACCAAGTCATCAACAGGCTACCAACTCGCCGCAGCCAATGGTAGCACCATCAATACTTACGGCAGCATTTCCCTACGCCTCAACCTGGGCTTACGACGCGATTTCCAGTGGAGTCTCACAATCGCTGACGTAGAGACCCCAATAATAGGCTCGGACTTTCTCAGTTACTACAACCTGCTCCCTGACCTGCGTCACAAACGCTTGATCGACGGAAATACAAGTTTGACTACTTCGGCTTCAATCGCCCAAATTAATCAAGTAAGCGTCAAAGCCGTATCCGTCAACGAGTTTTCACCCTACTCCAAACTTCTTCTGGAATTCCCGGATTTGACTCGACCCCCAGGCCTTCCACGGCAAGTGAAACACACCACGGTTCACCATATCGTTACAACCGATGGCCCGCCAGTTTCCTGCCGCCCACGCCGTCTTGCACCACAGAAGCTGGTCGCAGCTAAAAAGGAATTCGACGACATGGTCAACTGCGGTACAGCTAGACCATCGGACAGCCCTTGGGCCTCTCCACTACACATGGCAAAGAAAGGAGACCAAGAGTGGCGGCCGTGTGGAGACTACCGTGCTCTGAACGCCAGAACCGTACCAGACCGGTATCCCGTTAGGCATATTGCAGATTTTTCGCACAACATTGCAGGAGCCACCATTTTCAGCAAAATTGACCTGGTAAAGGCTTACCAACAACTTCCTGTACACGAGGCTGACATCTGCAAGACTGCAATCACCACGCCATTTGGCTTGTATGAATTTCCCTTCATGACTTTCGGTCTCCGAAACGCAGGACAAACTTTCCAGCGTTTTATCGACGAAGTCATGAGGGGACTCAACTTCTGCTACGCCTATGTTGATGACCTCTTGGTGTTTTCACAAACAGCTGGAGAGCACCTGGAACACCTGCGTACAGTTTTCCAGCGGTTGGCTAACTATGGCTGCGTAGTTAATGCATCTAAGAGTGTTTTCGGCGTTAACGAGGTCACTTTTCTTGGGTATAGAATCAACAAAGACGGCACACGTCCGCCTAGAGAGAGGATTGAAGCACTGCAAAGTTACCCCTTGCCAAAAACCGTGCAAGATCTTCGCAGATTTCTAGGTATGATAAACTTCTATCGCCGATTCCTCCCTAATGCGGCAGAACTGCAAGCACCTCTCATCAACGTGCTAGCTTCGTCCAAGCTCAAGGGAGCAAAACCAGTGCCCTGGACGTCCGAACTCGAACTTACGTTCCAGAAGTGCAAGGATAGCCTAGTTAGCGCTACTCTCCTTGCTCACCCAGTTAGCAACGCCGCATTGGGTCTCTTCACGGACGCCTCTTCAGTACACGTGGGATCTTGCCTCCAACAAAAGATAGACAACCATTGGCAGCCTTTGGCCTTTTTCAGCAAGAAACTCACAGACAAACAAGCCCAATGGCCCGCGTACTACCGCGAACTCCTTGGCGTATACGAAAGTGTACTACACTTTCGCCACCTTCTCGAAGTTCAACACGTGACAATCTACACGGACCACAAGCCCCTCATCTACGCTTTTACCCAACGCCGTGAAAAGCTTCCCCCTGTCCAGCTCAACCAACTGACCTTCATCTCCCAATTCACTACCGATGTGGTACATGTAAAGGGAGTGGATAACGTGGTTGCTGACGCTATGTCAAGGATCGAAGCCATCACCCTAGAAGCGAGTTTCGCAACACTGGCAGACGAACAAGCCACAGACGAGGAGCTCCACGAAGCCATGACAAACTCCTCCCTCAAGCTGGAGAAGATCCGCATCCCTGGTTCTGACATCTCCATCTTCTGCGACGTGTCAACAGGAAAACCACGACCATTTGTGACGCCTTCTTTCCGCCGCAGCTATTTCAGCCAAATCCACAACCTCAGCCACCCCGGCGCGCAGGCTTCTGCACGTTTGGTGGCTGACCGCTTCGTTTGGCCGGCGATGAACAAAGATTGTCGTAAATGGGCTCGCGAATGCCTGCCATGTCAGCGCAGCAAGGTATCGAGGCATACCATAACGCCATTAGGAGGGTTTACCACTCCAACTCACCGTTTTCGCCACGTTCACATCGACATTATTGGACCAATGCCTTCCAGCAAGGGCTTTCAATATTGTTTAACGGCTGTGGACAGATTTACGAGATGGCCAGAGGTTTGGCCCATGGTCGGCATCACGGCAGAAGAAGTAGCCGATACTTTCACAACTGGGTGGATCTCTCGTTTCGGCATCCCATCCATCGTAACAACAGACCAAGGCAGACAGTTCGAGTCCGCCTTATTCAAAGCTCTTTTGGAACAATGCTCTGTCCTGCGCTCACGCACCACTAGCTACCATCCATGTGCGAACGGTATGGTGGAGAGATTACACCGCCAACTAAAAGCAGCGCTCATGTGTCACGGAGGTACATGGTGCGCTGCTCTGCCATTGGTACTTCTGGGTATGCGAGCAGCTTTAAAAGAAGACTTGCGAACGTCGGCCGCCGAACTCGTGTACGGCGAACCACTCCGACTACCCGGAGAATTTGTGAGCCCCTCAACAGGGAACGGTTCTCTCGTAGACGTCTACCACTTTACGTCGCAACTGCGTAAGCACATGGCCGATCTTAAACCAGTCGCTGGATCGCACCACACTAAACATCGCCCATTCATATTTAAGGACTTGTCCACTTGCACGCATGTGTTACTTCGAGATGACTCTGGAAAATCATCAATGAAGCCACCGTATACAGGCCCACATCCAGTCATAAGCAGGGATAACAAAAACATTCGCATTACCGTAGGGAATAGGGAGGTCCAAGTCAGTCTGGACCGAGTAAAACCGGCGTTTATCGAAGAAGCACAAACTTCTCCTTCATCAACTCCACTCCCCGCTCCACCCACACCAGCAACCGCAGTCTCACCCAGGCCGGCCCAGGCCGATCCACAACCAGTCCTCGATTCATCCCCTCCTAATTATGTTACTCGATCAGGACGTCGAGTTCACTTTAAGACGCCCATTGACATGTAATTATAGAATAATAGAATTATAGAATAGAATAAGCATAGTTCTAAGCATTTTATCGATAAAATGTTCATGTCGGGGGTACTTTTCTCCGTGGGTGGGTGGTGTGGCGTGACGATATTCGTGCCACTTCACTCACACACATGCACACGAGCGCACGAGAGAGCGAGACGTGTTTCCCAAGCGCGAAGACCCGACTCCCGCGTCGAGGGTCGAGACCAGTCGCCCATTTGCCACGGCTCGCGACACACGCGCATCGCTGCGTACGTTTCTCGTCTCGGCCTCGCACCCTGCACTCGTACTTCTTATCGTACTCTTCTTACGAACATATCCTTCAGAAGAATAACTTGTAAATCACTATTAAGAAGAATGTGCCCCTGTGTGGAATAAATCTGTGTACCTGACAACGCCTACCTTTATTGCGGTACGCCGTGTCGTCACCTCGGCCCCCGATCATCCTGCACAGGGACTTCCTTCACTTTTATCTGTAATTATGGGTGAAGCGTTATACTCGTATAAACAAAAAAAATATGCTTTTGTTGACTGTTCAGTACGAGTTAATCTACTTATGCACTTCATTTACATAAAAATAAAAGACATTTACAAATTAATAGACTTAAGTTTACTTATTGGAATTCATAAAAAGTTTACTTAAAATACTAATATCCGTTTCGTTTGGTAAAATACCTTACTTATTTGGATGTCTTAAATAGGTGGGTACGTATTACCTAGTTATTACTTACACTTGACTTCCACTGATAATTAAAGTGATAGGGTAAAAAAAAAAAAAAACATAATAATTGTGCTATTTTGTGGAATCACATGTCCCCGCTTGATACAGTACACGTATACTAGCTATTATACTCCTACACTCGTAATTTCAAATGTGATGATCATGACAGAACTATTTAAAAGTACTTCCTATGGAAAAGATACATAGTTTTTCAAATGTCAAATTATTTTATATTTAGTATTCACTAGCTGTAGGTATAAGTAAAAAATTCTACCACGACAAAGAAAGACTGTCAATATTAAATATTAAAGGTACTATTATTAATATTAAGGTACATGTGCAATATTAACAGCATTTTTGATAAATAATAGTCGACAAGGGTCTAGTTTTAAGCGTCCGTCACAGCTACTGTATCTGCGACGTATTTCCATGAAAACTATTAAGCTTAACGGAGTTAGAGAAGTCCAGATACATTGATTTTGGTAGTCAGTGTACTCTGATCAAAGAGAGGGTAGTTAAAGAAAAAAAAATTCCAAATCTAAGTCTTGATAAGGGGTTGATAAGTAACCCTCAAAAGTCCTACTTCTTCAGTCGACGTCTAGTCGGGTCGGGTTTTGGTAACTTTGGGGTGTTGAGGCTGTTCAGGCTGACATTGAAGCTTCGGCGGTGAGGGACGAGCTTCTCATGATGGATGAGACTCACGAAGTGAGTCAATCCTTCACGGAATTAACATCGGTTACCGTATGTAAGACTCATTCGGAGTTAGTTTTATACTACGACGAGTCGGGACTTGAGCGTAAGTAAGTTTGAAGATGTCGTTTTAGAAGGCTCAAATTATATAAAACGTACACTTCGGATAATATCACCGGTACATTGGTTGTGGTGCTGGAGGAGAATGCTCGGAGTATCGTGGACTGAATTCCGTACCAACGAGTCTATACTTCGAGAACTCGGCATCAAGCAGCGCTTGTCATCTTTGGTACAGTCCCGTATCCTCACGTTCTTTGGCCATGTCTGCCGCCGAGGGGAGGTGGCTATTGAGCGACTTGTGGTCCAGGGAAGGGTTGAGGGTACCAGGCCGCGGGGAAGATCGCCTATGAGATGGACGGATCAAATAAAAGCTGCGTTGAATGGCTCACTGCAGGGATGCACGAGGAAGGCGGCCATCAGAGAGGAATGGCAGCGTATTGTGAGGCTTGCCACCAACACCTGAAGTGATGGCCACGACCACTCTGTCAAGAGTGAAGCCGAAAAAGAAGAAGACATTGGTTATACCTGGAAACGCTTGTATGAAGGTTAATGTTAAATTCGCGACGCTACAGTGTATACAAATTATTATTGTATATCTTTCCGGGTTGCCGTTAATTTTGTTTGTAAGGCAAGAAAAAAAACAGGAACGAATCACCCTGGCTCATACTAAATATTGGGCTAAATATTGGCCCTAAAGTTAAACAATTAATTGATTAATTAGTTATTTGATGAATTAATAATTTAAGTTAAATAAGGACAACAACAGAATATACCGCCAACAGTTTCTTCGAACCGTATCGTCTTCCCTACAGCGAACGGAATGTAGTCAGGAAAATGGTAGACGAGTGACTGGATAATAATAGAAACTCTTATTCCACATACGCCAGCCCTATTGTACTTACTCGTGCCAAAGAAAAATAACGATGGCGTTAAGAAGCTAATAGTGATGAGTCGTATCGTTAAAAATGTATATCCGCGGATACGGATCCGGATACGGAATTTTAACTTTCATACTCAATCGGTGTAGGTGCGCGTGATCTTGAAGCGATGGTTGACGCCCGCCACTTGAAGTTTTGCGTGACAGGCAGGAGATGTTTCGATTTGCATTGTGCATTAATTCTACATTTAATTAGAATTTGGAATGTTACGAAGATTTAAGTTTTGGTTTTCTCATTATAAAATCATTGTTGGATAATATTTATTAATAACACCCGCACATCACAACAACATGAGACCAATCGATTTGGCAGTTTCTGTCGATTCGAAAGTACAATTTATTTCTAAAGTGATTATCTGGTTATTGTTTTATTTATTTACGTTAATTTTTCGATATTTTAATGGTTATTCTGCTACTCAAATAAAGATTATAAAAATCGGTCTAGCCGTTTTCGAGTTATACCTGTGGTGTAACTAATACGACTTTCTTTTATGTATATAGATTTCATTATTTTAATAAGCTTGTCACAAAGATTTGTGATTATAAAGATAGTTTATTTAGTACCCTTAATATGTACTATTGGTATGGTAACTCACTACGATAAATGTTTGCAATATAAAGGTGCCAAATATTTCATTTTAAGAATTTAAAATAATAATAACATCTCAATGGAATTTAATAATTTTTATTGCTACCTAATCACCTAATAATTAATTAGAATTTCATCTATGAATTGAAAATTAATAAGATAAAAGATCCATACAAGATCCGCCAAAAAAGAAATGGATACGGATACGGATATCACTAATAGCTAGAGGAAATACTGAGGAAGTGCTTCCTTTGTTTTAAAATTTTAAATAGACTATCTTGGATATCAGATCTTCATATCCGCCTTTGAGGCCTGGAACAAACAAAATACAGGCGGTCACTGAATTGCCTAGGCAAAAAAAAAAAAAAAATTAGATTAGCGCGCAACCCCGGAGTTATGATGGTCGGTAATTTACCTTTTTGAGAAACAAGTGCTTGAACTAGTTCAAAACTGCTTTTGCCTTTTGAAAGTCTTGTATAAAATTATAGATGTCTTATCTGTGTTGATTTGTGTTTAAACTTAAACTTTGTGAAACGATTATTTCATCCAAGTTGAATTATTGTTTGGTTGAATATGGTAACTTGTTATTTAAGAAATTATACAAATTAATTCAACGAGTGCAAAATTCCTATTTGCGTTTCTGCGTGAAGGTGCCTCTTAGATCGCACATAACACCTTTCTTAAATAAATATATCATTTGGCATATGAATGTCAGGCAATAACTTTACTATGCAACGCTAATCTTCGAAGTGGCTGATACTAACAGACCTGAGTATTTGTTTCAAAAATTGAATTGGCGTGATCCTCTCTTTGTAGCAGACATCCGACAGATACATTGAATGTTCCCTTGAATGTCCTCGGTAAATTTTTGCCAAACAACAGCACGCTGTGGTAGCTTCCAATACTTGACTTTTAAGTGCAAACTGGTCGGCGGCTCGAAAACATCGGTGCGCGTGGCTAGAATTCGTTTCGTCTCACACAGCACGAATGGGATACGCAATGATTCTACCAAAAAGGAATTATAAGCAGACCCTAGGGCATATGCTCTTTTTGACAGAGCTACTGCATATATCTATTTCGTGTAAAGTTATTTGAACTCTTGAATTATCTAGTTATTGATCGATGTTTATATTCAAAGTACTTTGGAGTTTTTGTACACTAGAGTGACCTATTTACCCACAAAGTTGCATCAAGACTTGTGGTAAAATATGGATTTTTCAAGGATCATATCTTTTAAATTAATGTTTTTTTAAATTTGTATGTAAACGAACCTAGTTAACGACAAGATAAATCGGTACCATGCTTACTTTTGTAAATTAAACATAAAACAGCGGAGTAATGATCATTCTACGTTTGTATGGAGGAAGGCTGAGTTGTATCACCTTAAGTGTCAGAATTATATTTCTTTTGTTCTCATGTCTAAATCTGCTTCCAAAATTGAATATACTATATACTGTGTTACTAATTGAGACAAAAGGAGAATGAGGTCTTGAGCCAAGTGATTAACTTTGTGATATGAGCAATAACCAAAGACAACCTGATCGAGGGTAGTGTACTGTTATTTTTAAATATGATTAGTTGCAGGCTAAACAGAGCTATGACTTTAAATTCCTACGAGTCACAGTACTGCAGTGGCGACGCGTGTTCTGACGGCGAGAATCTGTCAAGTGGGACTGGCGTGGGATCGGCGCTATGGTTTGCTTCAGCCTATGCTGAGCAATGGCACATATTCAATGGGATTTTGGTTGTGTATTCTCACTTAAATGGGAGAGATTTGTATATATTTAATTTTTGTTTTGTTATTTTGAATGTATTCGTGTATGTCAGGTGCATGCAAAGTAAATGTTCTCTAATGATATTCTATTCTAAAAAAAGAGAAAAGCAAGAAGCTGGCAGCTAAACTTTGGGGTCCCTAAAAAAAAATAACTATAATTTTAGACAAAGACAGAATATTGAAGGACGTTCCTGTAGATAGGCAATACAAAAATATATTTCAGCAGATAAATGCAAGGCGTGGGTGACATGTCAGTCATCATCATTGATAACCAGTGATAACGAGACCAGTACTAGTAATGAGTCTGGAACATTTGGGTCAAAGGTCAAAGGCGAAGTTGAACTATCAATCCTAAATTCCAAAATCTATTTTCCTATACCTATATTTACAGATACAGAGCTTAGATGCGAAGTGAGAGCAGTCTGGTGTTGATCGGGACGGGCATCAGCTGCTATGACTATTGATAATGAAAACGATGCAATTTTATCCCGGCAGGCCGTGTCCCCCTGGTGGCAAACGGTAGCATGAGCAGGCCGTGTCCATCGAGTGGCAAACGGTAGCATGGGCAGGCCGTGTCCCTCGGGCGGCAAGCGGTAGCCATAATAGAATTATGAAGAGCCTCGGATGGGCAACGATAGCGAGCAGTAAAGATGGTGGCTAAGCGGCTATAGTTGGGTAATGGGCAGGCCGGGTCTCTCAGGAGGCAAACGGTAGCCATACTCGAATTGAGAAGAGAGTTGAGCGTACCCTGTGAGTGACAAACGGTAGCTCTACATATTAGTTCCACGACGTCCCCTTGAACTACAGTGATTTAATGCCAAATGTTAGTTTTATTGTTTGTAATAGTGGAGTGTCAAATGTGTCAAATAGTAGAATGTAAGCGAGTTAAATCTAGAAATATGCATAACAATCCAATTTTTAAGTAGTTATAATGTACCTAACCAGAAAAGCTTTTCTTCTATAGAATAAAGACGTTTAGCACCTAAAATCATAAATAATTATGCTGAGAGGCATTTATGTAATTAAGGTAAATAATTTGATTGAATTTGATATAATGTGATTAATGATTTTGTAAAGTACCTAAGTACGATTTAAGTACATATTGCAGTACTCTGTATATTTTAAACTGCTAAAGCTCATTTTAAATAACTTAATCCTAATAGTTATATTTATTTACACATTATATTAATATAAAAAAAGAGTATCGGTCCCTTTGGCAGGGTCCTAGGCATGCTAGTCAGCATGCAGTCGCATTACCTCGTTGTATGTAATTAATTAAATATAGTTTGATATAATATGACTAATAACTAGACACTAGTCTGAAATAAAAACCAGAATTTTCCAATAAATAGATCTCTAATTAATTAATTAATTTGAGGGTGGCTTTTGTAATTGTTGAGTCTTAGCGTATGATTTTAGACAATATTCATTGTAAGTAGTCTTAATAAGTATCTTCAGATTCTTTTTTACATTCAATATGTGTCACAATAGTCATCATAGTCTACCTCTAAATTTATTTTATTACTTAAACATTTTAGTACTTGGTGGTATTGATATTTCCCTAAATTTTTATTAATATATATAAATTTACAATTACAATATGTCTTAACAAGCGACCCAATGTGATTGTTAAGCAAGTCGCTTGCAAGGTACTGTAGTACTTACAGATTATTTTATATTTAATGACTAATTAAGATAAGCTCTGCATTCAGAATATCAGAATGTTTTGTTTGGTATTTTGTGTAACATCTGGAAATTATAACTTAGCTTGAATCTATATCATATTGCTATTAATAAATATATAGAATATAAAGTTTATGTGCATTGCAAACCCAATAATAATAATTTATTTATACAAAAATATATTCAGCATTATTCACTATGTATTTCAAACGGATGTAGATCTAAGAATTATGTACATATCTGTTATTATTCATTGTTATTGTTACATAGTGATGTATTTCAAACTGATGTAGATCTGAAAATTATATACATATCTGTTACTATTCATTTTTATTATGTTACACAGTATTTCCAACAGATATATATATCTGAAAATTATGTACCTACATAGCTATTATTATTCCTTCTTATTATGTGATGTATTTCTAACTGACGTATATTTGAAAATTATGTACATAGCTATTATTATTCATTGTTAACATTTTACTCAACTCTTACTCAATATTGTATCTCGAACTCATATATTTTTCTTCTTACTCCGAACTAAGTATGAGGACCTACTCACTCAATCCGGATGACCGAGCTTGGCTCCGGAATGAGGACATTCCTAGAACAGAATGGCCGTCTGTTAGAAAATTAAATGAGCGAAGAATTGAAAAAGAATACTTGTTCGAAAAAGAATGGGTAATGGTAATACCAACGAGCGGGACCGACCGCCATTCTGCGCTAGGTCGTGATAGCGTGAAGACGATTGATTTACCTAGTCGGTATTTTTGTAACAAATAGATATGTATATATAAGCAAGAACAAATAAATAAGTGTTCCAACTATGTGGAGTATTATTACTACTATTATCTACCGTGGTCTACAGGAAAGGCAACATGTGGAACAAGCTACAGAAGTCTCGATAGCCTATTTACTCGACAGGCGATTGTCACGAGACCTGATTTTCATGATTTCTGATTCATGACCTAATTTTTATTGTAGCTAAAATGGCGTCACTCAGACATTGATGCCCCGCCATGTGTATAGGCCTAGAGTAAATAGTACTACTCTTTAACAGCTTGGTTTTGTAGATGTCGTGTCCCTAGCGCCAATTAAGTAAAAAAATGATTTAAAAATAAACATTATACAAGTAGAGGAATTTGTTGTATATATCCGGCTATGGCGAAATGGACACGAAAATAATTGTCGGATATATCCGACTCTGGCGGCTAAAGGGGGTTAATAAAGTACTATTTACTCTGTGGTATAGGTAACATAACGAAATTTCGCTGTCGCTATTGTCTGTCTGTAACTTCTTCTAAAGCACACAACGGTTTTTGATTTGACACGTTTTTCACTTGTTTTTCACAAATGGAAAGAGCAATAAGCGAGGAAGGTTTGCATATATACCTATTAAAGTTAACAGTAAAAAATTGAAACCGTACGAAACCGGGAGCGGGTCGCTAGTGTTTCTATAATAAACATACTCCCACACGCCTAATATAAGAGAACGGTCGCGTCTACAAATAAAACTGTTGGAATATATTCAATTTGTTGATATGACGTCAACAACGCATACGATTAGGTCGTCCGTTCAACAGGTCATTATCAAATGTTTATCGGTACGGTAAGGACGCCCATTATCAAATGTGGCTCATTGTTATGGCGATAAATAGTTTTTCGTTATAACCCTATGTTAATACAGTGCTTCGTAGCATTGCCAAATTCCCTACCTTGATATGATCGGCACCTCACTTGCAGCACCTGTGGCGTTGCTAATGTTAGAGGTGACGGTAACCACCTACCATCAAATGGACCGTCAGCCTATCTGCCACACTAAGATAAGAAAAGCAACTTTGTTTTGTTATAAAATAATGATGCAAAAATTAATTTCTCTTACATTACATGCATTTTGAGGTACCGATAGAAGACTGCTGTTTTTGGTTCTATAAAAGGTATACAGATCCGAGGCTAATGAATTGACATTAAAAATAGGTTAAGTACGTAATTAAAAATTTATGTACTTACATTAAAATATTTAATTACAATTATTTAATACATGTTTTCTCACGAATAAATTTTGTAATTTAATATTCTAAAATTACTATTGTAATTAAATTAATGTTATAATTTAATACTAAATGCGAAAGTTGACATTAATTTATTATTGTAAATTAATTATTATTTATTTTATTAGTTCATCTATTCGAACCTGCATGAATTAGGTATTGTCAATATAATCTTTCTTTAACAAGATAAAAGTATTCTTCATAGCGACTAAATCAAATACGTGGCCACCTTGAATGATATGATATCTTTACTTTGCACAGTTTTATTCAAATGATAACATTATGTAGATATAAGTATACTATCGAAAACAACACGTTCGGAAATGTTATACTACGATTTTTAATATTTAAAACATTAAATAAATTATTTGAGTTGATTTGAAAATAAATATGCTTACTTGGATCTATTTTTAGTCGGAGTCCTAATTTTACAATAAGTAGACTTAGTGGAAGCAACATTTTAACTGAACTATGTCAATAAAAAAAAACAAGGGTCTACCTTTTTTTACAAAAATATCCATACCAGGTAATATTTTTTTGTTTCAATGACACTTTTCATTTGTAATAGTTCTGTAAGTGTATTATAAGACTAAAAAATGTGGCTGTGTCGTGGACACGGCGTGGAGTAATATTTTTTGACCGTATATGCAATACATATATGTATAGTCCAACAAATTCAAATATACTATATACAAATTCTAAAAAACAATTTAATTATTTGCGTTGTATGTAACTGAATGATAGATATGTAGAGTTACAACATTCAACTGTATCCTTTTCTGAATTGCCTTCCAACCTGGAAGCAAAAATTAAAGAGGTATTCCCGTCAAAAATTATGAATACCTCTTTAATTTTTGAACGCACACCTCCATGAATCGGCGCGGCGATCACACCCATTATATTATAATGATAACAAAATTGTGCCACGTGGAAATATCCGAACGCGCATACCAAAGAGAACCAGTCAGTTCAGTTGCGTTGCGTACGCGCCGGTATAGGACGTGTTTATTTTGAACACCAAGATGGCGGCGCGTGTCGGCAAACAGAGTTTCTTATTCGCTTTCACCAAGAGGGCATACAGTTCAAAGGCTGACAAAAATGTCGCTTTTCTCGGACTCGGAAACATGGGTGGATATATGGCGGCTAATCTTGTTAAAAAAGTAAGAAATCCTTTGTCATTACTATACTACTCTTATGCATATAAATTTTCTACCTACTATTCATTGCGTACTATATTTTGTAGCGCTTTAAATAAATTTATATAAAGAAAACACATGATACTCCAAGGTGTTCTATAAATTGATCATAGAAAAACATATTTTTTATTATATAAATGTAAAACTTTTGATTCGACCAAACGGTCTTAATAATATTACAATAAGGTTTATTATAAATGCGAAAGTTTGTATGTTTGTTACTCAATCACGCAAAAATGACTGAACGGATTTTGATGAAATTTGGCACACAGAGAGTTTATTACCTAGATTTACATCGATGCCTAGATTAAAATATTGGATACTTTTGATCCTGTACAAATGTTACCATGGTTCTTGTGAGATTTTTCAAAAAACGAACTACATCGTGTACTAAGTCGCAGGCACAGCGACTTAGGAATAATATATTGACAATTAAACTTTCCTAATATTTATTCGATGATTATATAACCTTACTAGCTGATGCCCGCGACTTCGTCCGCGTTGAACCATAGAAAATATCTGACAACTTTATCACTGTCACGACAGTCGCGCCGCCACAGCGACAGTGGTGCCAATTTTTTTATATTTTCAGATGATCTTCGGGAACCTTACATTTTTCCAGGTTAAAAAGTTTCCTATTTGTTAATCTAGGTAATTAACTATCTGTGTGTTAAGTTTCATCCAAAACTGTTCAGTCGTTTTTGCGTGAAAGAGTAGATAACAAATATCCATCTACTATCCTCTACAATCGATATTACGATAACAAAATGACTGATACACACCTTAAATATATTAAATAATATAAATGCGATAGTAAAACTGGATCGATATGACATTCATTCATTAGTGAGTAAATGGGACGTTGAACTTTAAATGCTCGGTATATTGCGGTATGAATCCAGCACTTTGGTCGCCATCGACTCACTGTGGCGTTGCTTGTGTATAGACAAAGATTTAAATCGAGAGATGCGGCATTACTAGCGAAAGTGTGTGTTAAAATACAACATATATTATACTAAAGACAAAAGTATAAAATATATAAACCTTTGTCTAAACACACTTTTAAACACAGACAACACATTCCTTACTTCAAACGTGACTGTGACGATAGCGACGCTCTCAAAAAGCGACCGTCACTCACTGTAACTGGCGTGCAACTGTAGTTGGGTTGAGCGCCTGCGCCCAACCCATTGTTAAGAATTTTCGGTGTGTTTTTAGTATGGCGCGAGGAGATTACGCCTCATCTTCGATTTAAATCTTTGTGTATAGACAACGGTAGCCCTAGCCAGCTACGAGTACCATCAAGTGAGTCGTCAGACAACTTTAAGATTAAAAATAAAAGGTTACTTCAAAGACCAAGATAACATGTAAATTTAATGGCACTACAAGAACACTTGTTTTTTTTAAACAAACTCCCAGTCAGAAATTTGGTTTCACTTTCTTAAATTTTTCGATTAAAACGTCATCGCTATGTGATTTCAAATCTCTGAGTTATCTTTATTATATGAATATATAAATTCAGTCACAGAAGTCTAGTGTGTGTTTTCATAGCCAATTAACTACAATATATGTGTTATTGTAAATAAATAAATAAATAAAATAAATAAATAAATAAATATAGGGCCTGCCTACTACAAATATACTTAGTTGTAAAATTTCGAACACCAACTAGTTAATACCAAATTATAATTAATTTTTAATAAACTAGCTGGCGCCCGCGACTTCGTCCGCGTTGAAAAAGAAAAAAGTAGCCTATCCTGTGTCCTGTACGTCTAAATGTTTATCTACCAATTTTCATGAAAATCAGTCAATTCGTTTAAGAGTTACGGAGGAAAACATAATACAATACCTACACTTACAGATTTATTATTAGTGTTGGTTGATTATAATTAATAAAATAATTATAATATAATATAATATATAATTATAATAATAAAAAAACACTTTAAATATAATTAAATTCTATAAGTGAACTTTCTTACCTATTGAATTTCGGATTTCTGTTTTTTTTTTTTCACATTTTTCATGCAAACGCTATGCAAAATTATACAATTCCAAATGGATGCTTTTAATGTTAAACATTTAAGCGCACTTTGTTTCATTTTTCTTCGAACAAAGTGGTTTTAGGGTTTTGTTAACACCAGAATCAATTTGAAAAGTCTATGTAAATCAAGTAGATACATGTACTATGTACTATCGCGGTCAATGGAGCAGACCCACTTTTCATACAAATTTGTCTAACGTTGAATTATATTTGCCTACTCTTTCTGACTACATTATAAATAAAAGAGACAAATATTGTCGTCAATATTTCTCTTAAAATATATATTGCACCTTTTACTAGTATTTCTAATAAGACAAGGTTGTCATAGTAACGTAAATGTTATAATACGAGTAGGTATTTGAAGTAGGAACAAAGATAAATACAAAATGTGCACACGAAATTGTTCCTTACAGTGGGACTGCTCCCTTGACCGCGATAGTACATAACTAGGTAGAAGTTTAGTTTACGAACATGTTACTTGACGTGATTGACATCAACAAAATTGTCTTGCAATAAGGTGGGCACTTGTCACTGGGCAATTAATATGAGAAAGATAATTGTCTAACATTCTCATCTCTATGTCTATGGGTCCGCTAATTTAATATCATTATTGTCATTTAAACAACAAACTGATAAAAATGAATAGGTATGATTGACAGACGAGTTCACATTATCGCTAACAATTTAATAATTCGCTGCTTAAAAACTAAAGGGCCATAAAACAAAAAAATCCAAAAATGTTTTTATTGCAAAAATACAATCACAATCCTTCATATTGTATGTGCACCATGCAATATAACATACAAACAAACTTGTGGTTGTTTTATTCCATATTTAGTATATTTTGATCGTTTCAAGATAGGTTATCAAATCATATGATAACTATAGATGAAAATTTTATGTAGGTAGATATGTTATAATAATAGATATAAACCATTGGGTAGGTTCAATTGGGTTTTGAAAATTGTTATAGTAAAATATATTTTTCTTAGACATATTTCGATATTCTATAAAGCCTATGTTACTAAGAAAATCCATATATTATTATGTGTCAACTGCTAACTTTAACCAACGAACTTTCGCATTTTTAATATTAATTAATTATCTATGTATATGTCCGAGTATATAATAAAAATTTAAAATCAAAGCACTTTTTATAAAAAAAAAACAAAGGAAACATGCCAACAAGTTTTCTCCTACTTGCAGTACTCCTACTTACATTAATTTAAAATTTAGTTTTTAAGGAGCGAATTGTTACTAATTGTTAATTAATTGTTAAACTACATAAATTTTCAGGGTTTTAACGTCCGCGGCTACGACCCTTCAAAAGAGACATTGGCTGCTGCAGAGAAGAATGGTATTAAAGGAGCTGGTTCCATAGCGGCTGCTGTTGAAGGCGTGGATGTCGTCGTCTCTATACTGCCTAGCAACAAAATCGTACTCGAGGCGTACACCGGAAAAGATGGCGTGATAAAGCATGTATGTAAAATTCACTAATGACAACAATTTATAGACAAGGCCCTCCACCAACCCATGGCTCTATAGACAATCTGAATAATGTAGATACAATTTTTTTAGGCACAAAAAGGAGCACTCCTCATCGACTCTAGTACAGTGGATCCAAATGTACCCAAAGAAATATTTCCAGTCGCAAATGAGAATAATGTCAGTTTTATTGACGCTCCTGTGTCTGGAGGTAAGATTTGATATGCTTTTTTTTTTCAAAATTCCCAGAATTTGAGAAACCAGCCCATCTGTCTTGGTATTGACGAGCTCCTTCGTCAAGTGGTTAAGGTTAGTGGCTTTAACGCTCTGTTTCTGGGGTTCCGGGACAGGGACAACTCGGAAATTAACTTTTATCATTATAAATTGTTACTTTAACCAGGGGCATTAATCCTACTATGGTCGGCAGCTCACTTTCAGTTCAGCACCTGAGGCGGTGCTTGTTCTATAGGCGAAGGTATATAGTCTCCTATCATTAAGTGGACCGTCAACCTGTCTTATGATCTTAATATAAAAAAGTGGAATAGGCGAAGAAAGTTCAATCTAATAAAAGCTTTCATAGATAATGTTATTGTACACCACAGAGCATCTTCATTTTTTCTACAATAATGAAATGTACCTTTCCATTGGAAGGCGGTTCGAATTTTAAATTAATGTAAGTAGGAGTACTGCAAGTAGGAGAAAACTTGTTGCCATGTTGCCTTTGTTTTTTTTTTATAAAAAGTGCTTTGATTTTAAATTTTTATTATATACTCGGACATATACATAGATAATTAATTAATATTATAAATGCGAAAGTTCGTTGGTTAAAGTTAGCAGTTGACACATAACAATATATGGATTTTCTTAGTAACATAGGCTTTATAGAATATCGAAATATGTATGTCTAAAAAAAATATATTTTACTGTAACGATTTTCAAAACCCAATTGAACCTACCCAATGGTTTATATCTATTATTATAACATCTACCTACATAAAATTTTTATCTATAATTAACATATGATTTGATAACCTATCTTGAAATGTTCGTAATAATTCCACAGTATTCTTACGTATGAAACACTATGAGCTAAAGTAAACAGATTGAATAACCTCAGATAATTTATGAAAAACAACTGATATTTAGATAAGATTGCTTTGCGTATTCAACCTAGAAAACACTATTTTTACTATCATTAGGTACATCTACGTTGATATCTATTGTATAGTCGACGACACGTTTGGTCTAGTCGCTAGTAACCCTAGCTGTTAACCAAACGGTCGCGGGTTCGAATCCCGCTAGGGGCAAATGTTTATGCGTTAACATTTTACCTTTGTACATGAGTCAAGGATGTTTGTATTTATAATACGTATGTATTTACCAAAAAAAAGTAATCTATGTAGTATATCAACTGTCTGGTATCCATAACACAAGCATGGTTGCTTAGTGTGGAACTAGATGGTGCTGTGTGGAATGTGTGAAGATATTTTCTTTCTTAAATAAGACTTACTAAACTGGCTTGAAATAATGTAAAAATGGGTAAATAATACAAAAAAAATGTACAATTAATTCTTTGAAAGTATGTCCAGATGGATGAAGCAATAATGTTTTACATAGTAAGGTCGCTGTCTGCCTCTGCCTGTTTCCTCCGCTTACTTCTTGTAAATTATTCAATAGATTTTGATACGGTTTTTATTAATGGAAAGAATGATAAACGAAGAATTTTTTTGTGTATATTGCGGGCGATTTGTCTATTAACTCTTTTTTTGAGCTCACGGCTTGTTTAAGTCACCTGACAGACGGGCTGGCCAAATTCCTGCGAAATGCAGCGTGCCCTGCCCAAACCCAGACCTTCAAAACCTTTAAACTTTAAAGTCAAACCCTGACCAGAGCCAACTTTGAAAAGTTCATGAAAAGTTTGTGTATTTTGTGTATATAATTTATTAATTATATCAAGTTAAAACTCTATTATAAAAACAAAATCTAGGTAAGTAAAAAAATCAATTGAAAAATAAGGTCTCCAATAGAGAATTTGTTAAAAAGTTTACGACACATGTAGAAAAAAATGCTTGACTAAAATGTTCGTCCATTGATTTGCTCTTTTTCACCTTCTATTTGAATACGTTTAAATTATTCCTGGCGAATGTGAACCGCTTTGCTGGATTTCCTTTCATCGTAATTGAAACATTGAATGTTGCTGAATCAAGTGGATTTTAGTTGAATCACACATGCGTCACTGTTAACCTTTTTGTGTAAGCACTTTACCTGACTAATAGACCTTGGGCCCTAGCCAAAGTAACAATTTAAAACGATAACAAATTCGAAAGAATAATATGTATGGGACGTATCACGTCATTTAGCGACGGCATATAGCTGGCCAGTATTGCTAACGGTACTGAGTGTGTCATTAGATTACGTCATCAAAATGGCGGTCAGGTGCTTCAACAGTTTGTGTTTCAAGACCCAGCTTACTTAACCGTTTTCTAAATGCAAAATGTCTGGATGTAATGGTAAAATATTAAAAATATTTCTCAATTATTTCAGGTGTAATGGGTGCTCAAAATGCAACTTTAGCTTTTATGGCCGGCGGCCGAAAAGAGGACTTCGATAGGTCATTACCGCTTTTGCAAGCAATGGGAGCAAAGCAGTTCCACTGTGGGGATATCGGATCTGGGCAGGTGGCTAAGTTGTCCAACAACATGTTGATGGGTATCACTGGCATGGCAACAGCCGAGTGCATGAATATGGGTATTAAGTAAGTACCTTTTTATATTTTATCGGTACTCGAGTAGCATTACTCAGGGATAATTTCAATTAAATTGAAGCAAGTTACTCGTAACATTACTTGCCAATAGCGTTACTTGAAAAGTTTATTAGTCAACACTTATTTATATCTGTAAATTTTTTTATTACGGGCCTCTAATGAAATAATCTCGACAAAGCACTATTTATTCTGATCTTTTATTATCTGATAAGCAGTAACATACAATGTCAAATAAAATGAATATTCTTTATCTTATTGTTTACAACTTACAAGTAAATATGAAGATGTTGTTGTGAAGTGATTTTTACTTAAGTGTTATATAATATAATTTCGTTACAGAATGGGTCTGGATCCTAAAGTTCTTTTAGATGTATTGAATAACTCGTCGGCACGTTCGTGGTCTACTGAGGTCTACTGCCCGGTTCCCGGATTGGTACCTACAGCGCCGTCGAGCAGAAACTACGATAATGGTTTCAAAAATGAACTTATGGTTAAGGTAAATAAAATTTTTCAAGGTATGAGCATTTAATTTATCTGAAGAAAGTACATTATAGTCTGCTTATATACGCTATATAATTTAAGCGTATGTAATTTACATTGACTATTAATTTTTTAAGATATTAATATAACTTAAAGACCCATAAAGATCAAATTCTCATGATTTTTAAAAGAAAAGTTCGGCAGACGATCCACTTGTTGGTGGGTGGCTTCCATAATCTGTTACAGAAGTAACCTCACAGGCACTGCGAGTTTCTTGCCGACCATAGTAGAATTAAGGATAAGGGATTGGAAAATGGACTAGAATTAGGAAAATGGGTTCAGACATCTGTAAGGAGGCTATTACAGCCGTTGGCGGGCTGCCTAGTCTTTGACTGCGGAAACTGCCTTTATAACTAGTCATCATCCCGACCAGGGTACGAACTTGCGTCTGGGATACCATTGGTTTACATACAGGATGTTTTTTATCAGCGAACCGCGTTTTTTATACTCTCATGAGATGACGTCGAACCAAAGAGCCTCGATGCCGTTCTGCCATTTGGGCGCACCCGATTGAAATAACCCTGAAACACAAAAAGGTTGGAGTCGCCTTCTACATGGCTAAAAGTCATGCCCTCTCTGAAATGTATTGGTAGCATTGACCATCAGCTGAGGGCCTCGTGCGAGTTTTACTCGATCATACGCGTCGAGCGCGTAAACGTCAAATCTTATAGGAATGAAGCAGCGCCACCTAGTGGTTAACGTGTACGTCTGCTTCATTCCCATACAAATTGACGTTTACGCGTTCGACGCGTTTGATCGAGTAAAACTCGCACTAGGCCCTCTGTTTCCAGTTTCCATTCCACCCTTCCATTCCTCAGCCTTCTCATAGACTCCGCAACTATAAGGTACAGGTCTTACAGTAAGGCACAGAGCCCACTACTTGGTCTGTCCATCAGCAGTTATCAAATATTAATTGTTTTCAGGACTTGGAATTGGCAAGCAATATGGCTCTCGGCATCCGTTCGCCGATTCCTCTCGGGGCGGTCGCAACGCAAATCTACCGTGTAGTGCAGTCCCGTGGCTACGGTCACAAGGACTTCTCCTATATCTTCCAACTGTTGCAGGACGACTCTGAAAAGAAATAGAATAAATTGTTCCTAATTAATTTTTTTTTATTTCCGTTTTATTGAGGCAGCGATGGCGCGATTCGCAATTTGGTTATTCTTTCCCTTTGTATATGTAATTTAATTAAACTGTGACTTCAATTGATATTCAAAGTGAACGAAGTAATAAATTTAAAAGCTGACGAATGTCTTTTAGAGATTGTTTGTCTTTTAGAGATTGTTAATTAATTTCACCTTGAGTAATTAATTGTCCAGACAGGACGCCATTGAAGGGTTAACGATTGTTCCAAATTCGTTTCGGTAATAATAAATTTGTTTGAGACAAAAGATTGAGCGACTCTGTAAGGATTAGACGAGACTAGAGTGATTGGAAATGGTAATTTTTAAATAAATCACACATTAATTTAAGTTACAAATAAATAGTAGAATTATTAATATCTTGTAGTGGAATTACTAATAGGTGAATAAAATACATTCATTAACATTTATTTTATACACCTATTAGTGTGTTATTCACTATTCACCTATTTCAACTATTAGTGTGTAATAGTTAAAAAACGTATATTTCCAGTAGTACTTTAACATAATATTAGTAATCAATACTAATAATAAATGTGTAAGGGTTGGTCATGGAGTATTTTACTTTGTTTTCAGAGATATCGTGTTTATAGGCTCTATACATGATACTGAAACTAAATTGATGATTTTTAGAATTTTTTTCTGTATGTATGTATGTATGTATGTTCGTCCATAACTCTTAAACGAATTAACTGATTTTCATGAAACCTGGTAGATAAACATTTAGACGTACGGGACACAGGATAGGCTACTTTTTTCTTTTTCAACGCGCACGAAGTTGCGGGCGCCAGCTAGTCTAATAAATAAAATTGAGTTATTAATATTTGTTTGTACTCGTAATGTCAAAATTGTAAAGTCGGTGAATTTGATTAGTCGCATCCAAATGATATTACAGAATAAATATATAGTTAATCTAAACTTAGAAAACTATAAAGAAAATTCTGAGCGCATTGTCCAGAGCAACGTCACAACGCATTTTGGCTAAGGTCCAATAAAAAACGGACATCTCCAAAAAATTCACTTAAACACGAAATTTAAAAATTTCACGTTACGTCGCTTTGTAATCAAATTTTAAACATTATAACTCCTATAGCTATAGATCTAATTTCGCTCTTAAATCCTAAGCAGTAAAGTTAAATCTCGCTTGAGATCTGTTCGGTGGATACACAGTTTTCAGCGTTTTAACGACAGAAATTGGAAGTCACTGTCGGCAAGTAATGGGCGATCGTGACAAGAATGTCATCTGAATTTTGCCGATACAGTGTGTACTTACGTATAAAGTTATAGGGAAATGAAAAATTTACACAAACCTCCAATAATTTTCTAGCGTTAAAGTTGATTTTATGCTTCTTTTTTTATTTAGTGTTCAGTGAATCGTTTTATCTTTAAACTAGCGGCGCGCCCCCTGCTTCTCACATAAGTATGTATTTTTGAAAATAATATAATTACACAAACATTTCTTGTTTATCGCACTTTCCAATAATTAAAACCATATCAAAATTCTTTGGGTGATTTGGAACAGAGGCGGACAGGACTTTTGTTTTATAATATGTACTTATAGTTATAAATGTAGAATATATAGATAGATAGACAGAAAAAGACAAAAAGTTCAATAACTTTTTTCTCTTTTGTTCGTTAATCGATTTTCTGTTTTGTTAATAACCATTAGAGAACTTAACAATTATAAAAAAATAATTATAAAAATAGTTAACAATTATAAAAAGAACTTATTAGTATTAGCGCCTCTTTCACAAACGTCAAGTAGGCCAAACTGTCATTTAAAGTCACCGGTAACCGGGGATAATGAAGCTGATATAACTTTGTTTGTACGGTAAACGTCCCAAACATTAAATAGAAAATAATAATAAAAATTCGGTTGTCGAATGATGCAGTAAATCGAGTGCTGCGAGTGCATAATTCAATATAACAGAAAATGATTTCTAAAAGTAACTAATCAACACTTTACATGTAGTATGTGAAAGAGGCGCTTAGTATTATTAATTAGGCCAAATATTAATATAGTAATCAGAAAATTGATTTATGTAATAATAATTTTAAAAACTTTGACTAAAATAACAACTTATTTGTGAAGTCAGACAAAAGTCTTAAATATGTATTTACTTTTCACAACACAATATGAAAGAAAATTCTGTTAAAACACAACAAAGATGGAGCCATTGCGAACCTTTTTTTTTAATTTTCCGCTCGGGCTTAGGTACAGCGAAAAGCGGAGAGCATATTGGGTTTTAGAGGAAAAAAATCGAATAAAGGACAATGGGACGGCCGGTTTGTGTCATAATCATATTTTTCTCAGCACAAAAGAGTTCTTACGTTAATGTGACTGGATAATAAATGGAAGTCGGCGCATATAGGCTTGCTTTTTGTTCTCTTTTTTTCAACTTCGTCCGGGAGTATTCGGCCGGGCGTCCGGGCAATTTTTAAATTTTTTAAAAGTCACCCGCAAACCATTTCGCGCGAACAACGGACTCTTTCATATACTGAAACGTCCATTTATCTGCTGTTCAAAAATTTAAAACACTTTTTGTTGGGTTATTATTGACGTGACAATTTTATTTTATAACGTTAGATATATTATAAAATATGTTAGTATGTATATCTAACATATTTTATAATATATCATCATCATCAATCAATACTAATAATCACCATCATCAATACTAATAATAAATATGTAAAGGTTGGTCATGGAGTACTTTATTTTGTTTTCAGAGATATCGTGTTTATAAGCTCTATACATGAACTGAAACTAAATTGACTATTTTTACAATTTTTTTCTGTATGTATGTAAGTATGTAATGTATGTTCTTCCATAACTCTTAAACGAATCAACTGATTTTCATGAAACTTGGTAAATAAACATTTAGACGTACGGGACACAGGATAGGCTACTTTTTTCTTTTTTAACGCGGACGAAGTCGCGGGCGCCAGAGTAAATCTATAAGAGTTGATCATGGAGTAAGTTACTTTGTTTTCAGAGATATCGTTTTTTATAGGCTTTATACATGATACTGCACTAAAGTGACAATTTTTAGATTTTTTTTTCTGTATGTAGGACCGGACATTTAAGATAGGCTACTTTTTTCTTATTCAACGCGGACGAAGTCGCGGGCGCCAGCAAGTATAAAATATAATACTATGTTATATACGAATAAACATATTTTATCATTTTTAACCCTTTAACCGCTTGGTTTTGTAGCTGTCGTGCCTCTAGACTCGTAATTTTGTTTTTTGTTTTTAAGAGAAAGCAACACAATAATTTAAAAATAAACATAATACAAGTAGAGGAATTTGTCGTATAATTACTCTGGCGAAATGGACACGAAAATAATTGTCGGATAAATCCGACTGTCGGCTATAGGATTAGAAATAAAGATATTTATTTAACATTTAGCTTTTTATTTTTCAGGTGTTGTATCTTTCATTTTTAAACGCGGTTGAATACGCGAGCGTCAGCTAGTAGTGAATATTTGAATTTAGAATTCGACCTTTGTAATGTTAATACTTAGTTAAAAATTATAATCCAGTTTGTAACAGGCTGAATAGCGTCACATTGTTTCCAAACGAAATTAAAGCGGCATTCTTTCTAAATTTGAATAAAAGTGACTGTAATTTTTTTCTCTTTGGCGCCATATGGAGGTTGACGGCGATTTAGGCGGGAAAAGCCAACGTGGATTCCGGTATTATGAGTTTAGTTCGTAGTTTTTGTCTTCATATGGTTCCTAGCTTTTTTTGGGTTTTCTGTGGCAGTAATTTTAATGAAAATAATATTAAGGAAACATTTTAAGGAAACTGGCGTTTTTAAAACGGTCTACAGGAAAATAATATAATAAATTTGTAATGAAGAAATGGAATAATTTAGTGATTAGGAAGTCTATCTAATAATAATATTATGAAGAGGAAAGATTTGATTGTTTGTTTGTAATGAATAGGCTCCGAAACTACTGGACCGATTTGAAAAATTCTTTTACCAGTAGAAGCTGACATTATCCCTGATGAACATAGGCTACTTTTTACAGCGGGAAAATGCTTCATTCCTACGGGAAAACGGGTAATAGGACAACGGGTAGTAAGAATTATCCTTCCGTACTTATCTTTTTCACATGACTTCTAAACGGCTGAACCGATTGGGTTGAAATTTTATATGGGTATATGTCGATGGTTTCCTGTATGATTTAAAAATACAATTAGACCCGGTAGATGGCGCTGCTGTCGGTATGTCAACTACTAAACGGCTTGACCGATTGGGTTGAAATTTTGTATATATATGTGTATTTCCATGGTTTCACAGACACGAATGTATTATATTTTATAAAGTTACGCGGAAGAAGTCGCGTGCAACAGCTAGTATATTATGAAAGGCGATGTGTGTGTGTGTATATTCCCTATGGAGTCCAAAACCGCTGAACCGATTTTGATGAAACTTTCAGACAATCTTCAGATTAGTCCAGCAGGTAATCCTGTGAAGTTTGGTAGCGATCGGACGCGGACGAAGTCGCGGGCACCTACTAGTAATATATCAATGTCAATATATGTGTCATTGTTTTTTTAATAAATTATTCATATTTTCATGGTAACTGACTAGTTTGTTGATTGCGAAGTATGCGGACACAATTTTTTACCAACTCGCAAAACAAACATGGCCGAACGAAAACAAATCAATTACCCACCTAATAATTTATTGTGTGCGATACATCGTTCATTTTGTGTAACGGGACAGAGTCGTTTATCTATACGGGACTGACATATGTCATAGTGAATTCATGTGTGCGTAAGTAAATGCTTTAGGTATAGGTAGACGATGTTCTATAATAAATGTTTATTGCCAGTTTTTACATTCTGGACATATACGTTAATATACTGACGAAATATCAAGTCACTCAGTGAGCTTTGGAGATGGGAATCCTCGTCGTTTATGTGAAATATACATAGGACGCGCCTATTAATCTATTGAATAGCGAGACATAATAACCATTTAGTACCTTCTGTAATTTAAGCCTAGAAAAATTTAGGTAGGTCTTTGCGCTAATCCTCACCATAAACAGGAATAAATTGGTTATAAATGTGTATAAATTGATTTTCGGGGCGAATATATTTTTGTAAATATCTACCAAAATTTACTATGAAATAAACGGTGCACATATATGTACTAATGAACTAGAACTATCTAGATTGTAGACCGAGTCACAATGTGCAGAACTTCGACAGATGTCTTAGACGGACTACATCGTACCTAACTTCAAACACTCAGTCGTTTGAAATGGGTTCTTGGTTTCGGTATAGGACAGGAGGAGACACTACATTTTATATCCATTTATTTAAATGTGTTATTTATATTATTTGTTTTGTATTAAATATTCCAAATATGCAAGAATTTGTTAAAAAATTATAATCTGGTTGCAAGAAGAACAGGCATCGTTTATTTGAGAAATCAAATCGAAAGAAATGTTTAAATGAACGAATAAAATTATTACAATTCGCAATAAACAAGAAATAAAGTTGTATTCGCTATTTATAATATTTCAAAAGGGTATTTTTATTTTTTATCAAAAGAAATACAAATTTGAAATTGAAATATTTAATTAAACTTTAACTTTTAGTGATTGTAACATTTTATCAAAAAATTGAACAATTTGGCCCTACTAGAAATAAATTGTTAGATTTTAGATTTTTGTTAGATTTATTTGTTATTTGTTACATATTTTAGGTATCGCAAATCAGTTGGTTGTCGAATATATTATAAAGAGTTACCTACCTTAACAGAGAGATTATCGTGATGAAACAACAGTAAGTAATCTCGTCTTATTGAGATGTAGTCTATTAACGATGTGGTCTTCTCAAGAACCAGTCGTTTTGCTGCTTATTCATTCGGAGATATGGTCTTTCTACGAGATGGTCCTTTTGAAATCTAGACTTTATGATGATTTGGTCATTTTGAAAATGTAGTAGTTATGATGCCAACCCATCTTATTCACATGTTAAATGTAAAATTGCAGTCAAATTTTGTTTTAAAATTATAAATTTGTATGTCAACTCTTAGACTACAGTTGCAAAACACGAAAGTGCGCCTGTCCCCCGCAACTGTGTATTATGCACGTGACGTCTGGAGGAGGGACTCTCCGACTGTTTAACACGTCTATCAAACAGATGCGACTAAGTACCTACGACCACTTGAATTTCTATTTGCAATGTCTCTCTGCTTCTTTACTCTAAACATTACTGTTTAAAATTGACAGGACTGTTTTATAACGTACTAGCTGGTGCCTGCGACTTCGTCCGCTTTTAAAATTAAGGATGGAAGGTACTCTATGTCCGTTCCGGTATAAGTGGCAACGGGTATGCAAAATTTCATGAAGATCGGTTGAATAGTTAAGGCGTGAAAAGGTAACAAACAGATAGGACAGACCAGACAGTTACTTTCACATTTATAATATTAGAAAGTTATATGGATGTATGTATATATATCCAATAAGAAAGAGTTTTTAAACAAATTTCCATCCATTCTTTTAAGCCCCGGCGGGCTTTAATATAATCGTTAACATAATATCTGTAGACCTTTATTTTAAAAAAAATCTCATTCACTTCAGTGTTTGCAAACATTAAATAAAAGATTATTACGAATGTTATTAAGTCAGTTTTAATTTGCGCGGTCCACTGTAAAAAAACTGAAACTGGAAATCAAAGTTCAATGAGAGTCCAACGATATGTTTTTATTGGAAAAATGGTTGTTTTTATGACGCAGTTTCGTACTGAAACGAATTCAATCAACGCTACGAAAACAAGTTTCATATTTTCGACAGCTCCCTCCCTACGGCATCGGCATGTACATTTTAATACTCGACACAATTTCACACGTATAGTGCCCGTACTTGGGATTCGATAACTCTGATGATATGACATACGGCAGAATATTGCGCGCGGTACCGACAAGTCGTTTATTAACTGCTCGAGAAATGTTCATGTTATATTTTTGTTTCTATACAAGCGATCCGTTTTCAGCTTCGCACAGATTCAATTTTTTTAATAGAAACTATTGAGTTATTATATTAATTTAAAGCGTCGAATTGTTAAAAAGTTTTAATCGTTGCTGTGTGAGTATTGACTCACATAGCAACCATTAAAACATCTTAGTTTAAAATGAATCTAGCCTCTCTTTGAGAGTACCACTCTGTACAATGGTGACTACCACAAAGAGTTTTTACAATTAATGCTTACTTTAAGCTTTCACCGCCGTACTGCGCGCCGTTGAGGCGGAGTTCATCCTTATTTCTTGGATAAGGTGCACACAGTCCGGATAATTAAGAAACTTTATCCTGTGGACACGATATATGTTATTTTCTATTTTTTTTGTCCAAATAAATATTATTTAGTTGTTAATTTAATGCGTTTTGAAGTCAAGAATATGGTAAACATAGCACGACACATTGTGGGCTGTAGTGTTTAGGTAAGTGAGTAAAAAATGCTATTTTTAAAAATGAAGAAATATAAACAAAATTTGATATCATTTTAGAGAAATTTAAATCGAATACGACAAGGATTTCGTACTTTCAATTTAGAATATTTTCAATATCCTCGAGTAACTTGGAATTTCAGGCGGTATGTTGAATATGTGACGTGTGTTTTCAAAAGTATATGGTATAACATTGACACACGTCGAACGGTGTTTCGTTATACGTATAGAGTTTTAACGAGTTTGCATTTGTTTCAAAGTTTGATTTTAACGTACGGCTAAAATAGAATATGTCTGTTGCCTTGCATAACAGTCCCATGTTACTTGGAACTGGAAGTCGGAATTTATACCAAAATGGAACTTATATAGTATATGGTAAACTCAAAGTATAAGTTCAATTAAATACTCTTGACTATCTTTGATGTAGCTTATAATTTGAGTTTATAGTTAACTTAATTTAAAAACACTTACCTACTACTTGTTACGAGAGTCACGATTTTTGAGCCGAGAGTCATATGCATTCGCATGTAAGCATTATTGCCATAATTAACTTTTTTTTTTATATAAAGTCGGTCAGACAGTTTAACGATCCACGTGATGGTAGGTGGCTAATAGTGGCTACCGTCGCCTATAACACAAGCAACGCCACAGGTGCAGCAAGTGAAATGCCGGTCTTAGTAGAATTAAAGATAATGAATTGGGAAGAGGGATAGGATACGGAAATGGTACCACTTAGTAAATGTTGAACTCAAAATTATAGCGGAGAAGAGTTACCACAGAGTAAGTAAATAAAATTAAATACCCTAACCTTGACAACGTGTATGACAAATTTCATGGTAATTTATTATGTTATATAGTGATTTCGGAGTTTTTCTGTTTTGAACAAACGAACATTACATTTTTTATAGATATTATATAGTTATTTTTAGGCATTGTAATTTAGAAGCTTAGGTATGTTATTAAACGTAACAAGGGTAATCTATGAATCGATACAAATAGAGAAAGGACGAAACTTTTAACAACACAAGTTTGTATTTACAAAGGACAGCTTTTGTGGAAGTTCGGAACGAATAACGATACAACTTTCCTTTAGTCTTGATGTTTGTTTGTTCTTACACAATAATTTAGCTGTACTTATAAGCGACTTGAATTACTTGAAAATTATTGATGATCGATTTTTTTTGTTATAGCTGGTACCAAGTTGATTCTTATCATGTTCTTGATGTTATTCATGCAGGAAGCTGTGAACGCTACCGATCCATCACACACATATCTTCCATAGTCGCTTGGTCTAGTGGCTAGTAACCCTAGCTGTTAACCAAACAGTCGCGGGTTCGAATCCCGCTAGGGGCAAATGTTTGTGTTAACATTTTACCTTTGTACCTGAGTCATGGATGTTTGTATTTATAATATGTATGTAATTACAAAAAAAAAAGTAATCTATGTATTATATCAACTGTCTGGTATCCATAATACAAGTATTAGTTGTTTAATGTGGAACTAGATGGTGCTGTGTGGAATGTGTGAAGATATTTATTTATTTACTAGCTGGAGCCCGCGACTTCGTTCGCGTTGAAAAAGAAAAAGTAGCCTATCCATACATACATACATACATACATACATACATACATACATACATACATACATACATACATACATACATACATACATACATACATACATACATACATACATACATACATACATACATACATACATACATACATACATACATACATACAGTTAGAAAAATCCTAAATTTAGTATCCGTATCATGTATAGAGCCTATAAACACGATATCTTTGAAAACAAAGTAACTTGCTCCATAACCAACCCTTACAGATTTATTATTAGTATTAATTTATAGGTAAAAGGTGCAGAAGGATGAAGAATGAAGAAGAAACCTTCATTATTCATGAAGAGGTTCATGGACCGCGCCGACAAGGGGCTGTTGAAATGCAAAAGCAGAACTCTGTAGGGTTTATTGTAGCGTGAGAAAGAAATACCACACCGTGGCTTTTTAGTGAATAGACATCTCATATCCCACTGATTTACCCATAGCCGGTAGAATCAGAGTCGCTGATTTTCCCACATAAAAAAAGTATTGAAATTAAAAACCTATATCTTTTTCTTTACATATTATGAAACAAAGTCCTCCACCGCGTCTGTCTGCCTGTCTGTCTGTTCGCGATAAACTCAAAAATTACTGCACCGATTTACATGCTGTTTTCACCAATAGATAGAGTGGTTCTCGAGGAAGGTTTTAGTATAATTTACAAAGCTACGCGGGCGAAGTCGCGGGCGGCAGCTAGTGCAATATAAAAACCTATCCATGAAAACATACATAGAAGTACAAAGTAAAATAATAGATTAAAACTTTTCGTGAGGTTTTTAGTGTGGTTCATGGTCTTTAAGCTTTAATACCTGTAGATATAACATATGGGCAAATGCAAGATTCTTTCTCTTTCCCTCTCTCTTTCAGACACATAGATTAAAGTATAATAATAGTTGTTTAGTAAAAATTTAAATATGGTTTGGGAATTAGAGTCCCTTACTGGGAAGAGTTTAGTTTTTGAGACTTAAGTAACTTATCTGTTATTTATAGTGATAAGATGAGGTAAAAAAAATTCAAGCATCTAAAAAATGGCCTAGACTAAATAAAGTATTTTTTTTTAACAAAAAAAATATTCAACAAAAAAAAACTTTCCAATATTCCTTTGATCCCGTTCCAGATCAGACTGCTTAGAATTTCAAAACTGCTTCAAAAGTTTTATATTTATATACATTAACTCAAAAAGGATTGAAATAAATGTTAGCTGCAATGAATAGCTTGGCTATAAATATGGCTAACTGGCGCTATTACAGCCACAAAATGGAGTCGTTATCAGGACAACAGGAATTAGTGGGACAGAACTAAGGATATAAATTCATTAAAACTTTGTTTTGCCACACAGCCAGGGAGACAACGCCGGAACTCCCAGAGCAACGTAACAAACTTTAATAAATATAGCACATCGGATTAAAATTCGGTTTAGTATTATACTGTTTTGCGTAATTGATGTGTTATTGTTATAATTAAACATTTAGAAGATAGATAGAGAGAAAACATTTATTTGATTATTTTTATTGATAACAAAACAAATGAAATAACATACAAATTTTTCACATTTAAATACAACGCTAATTTTACACCATTCCTACTTGACAGTTTTGTTTTTATTTTAGTTGTTATTGTAACAGTTAATTTACTTTCCCTAGAAAATACTAAACATTTTACTTTTACTCTGGATAAAAAGTTCTACCAGTATAGTATTTAAAACAATCTTATTTTTGCAATTTTTTGCAAAATGTTTTTAATTTTTTGAACTTTTACCTTACCCCTAAACTAAATTACTTACCACCATCATTCCCCTTTTTTTATAAAGGTATGAATTTTAAAAACTGACGAAGGTTTTCGTACCTAGACTGTACTTACGTTATCTTCTTTCTTAATATTCGTATATAAAAGGCGATGTGTGAATGTATGTATGTCTCCTATAGACTCCAAAACCGCGGAACAGATTTTGATGTAACTTTCAGACACAAGTGTTCCTGTGGCGTTTGGTAGCGATCGGACGCGGACGAAGTCGCGGGCAAATTCTAGTATGACATATTTTTAACAAAATATAAACAGAATTTGATTTTCAATTATTTAGTGACAACAAAAACAAATAGCACATTCAAAAATGACCGTTACATTAGGTAATATTTCATTTTTTTTTGAATGAGTGAAAAAAGGAATAAAATTTAAATAGACCAATCAGCGCCGATGATTCCCGACTTTTGACGACACATGGCGCCTAATTGCTCATTACAAGGGACGACGTTATGCGCACACATGTTCTGAATCACTCCCGTTTTTTTATTCTGTGACATTATTTTTACTCTGTGACTTTATTTTTGTGTACGCATAACTTTTCCACGACATCCTTTTTTAAATTGTTTCTCTTTGCGAGTTTGTTATATGTATATTCAGTGTAAAAAGTATGGGGAATCTTATATACATATAAAAGTCTCCTATAGACTCCAAAACCGCTGAACCAATTTTGATGAAACTTTCAGACAATCTTCAGATTAGTGCAGCGGGTGTTCCTGTGAAGAAGTCGCGGGCAAAAACACTAGTCTTAAAATAAAATTGGATATTTGATTTTCTTATATTCTAAGTTGATTTTATACCAAACATTTTTTATCTTCTTAACTGTATTACCCTATTCTTGCAATATAACGCAAGCATTTCTATCATTATTGTTTACTGATGCTTATCGGTCTTTCCATTAATGAAAACGGTATTAAAATCCATTGGGTGGTTTAAAAGAAGTTAAACAAACAGAAGCGGTCAGCGACTGTATGTTATAATATAAAGATAATCTACCTTATAATATAAGATAGACTTACATATAATTAGTTCCGCAGACATACTGAGTACCGCATTGATAAATTGGCAGACTCTGTCCAGTTTATCACTGCGGAATTCAGTACAGAAAACTATCTACCCCTGTGGTGAAAATTTTCCAGTTATTTAGTATCAAAATGACCTAATCAGCATAAAGACTGAATCTCAATATTATGTCCAGCTCTGCAGAAAGCTTTATATCTTTCAATTACATAGTAGCAAATTTCTCAACGAGGGTTACGGTTATGCTTCAATAAAGAACCATAGAAGCTTTAAAGTAACTCCATTTCCCATCTTCACTGGTTCAAGTTGACGTTTTTAAACATAGGTAACTCCCAAGTAATGCATGAAGTAAGTATAGTCCAAACAAAAAATAGATTTTTTAGTTTTGGGTGTTTTTCATCAGTTTTTTTTTTAAAGTTATTATTTTGAAATAGAATTATAAATATTATTTTCTATTTTCAGACGTCTACACATACTGTTTTACCTACTGCTTATTATTGTGTTATTAAGTAGGTTTTATTCGACGTGAATGCAAGTTAGACTTCCCATCTTAGATTAATGATTGGTCTCGCTGCGCTCGACTAGATACCGCGCTAAAAACAATAGCTTAGATAAAAACCTAGTTGGTCCGAGCTAAAAACAATAGCTCCGTGAATGCGGCAACTCATTATTGTAGTGTGTGTAAGACATCGTCATTTTTACCCGACCTTTTTACACAGTTTCATTATATTTTTACACAGTTTCACTAGGCAAAGCATTCGGCACACGCGTCACATACTTGCAGTGTGACTGGCTCGGGTACACCGAATTCGGCGTATTTGACAAGTACGCCGGCGGTATCTAGTCGAGTGCAGCGAGACCAATTTATTAATCTAAGCTTCCCATATATGTGTCAGTTTTCATAACAAAATGATATATAGCCTTGATATAAGCTGTAATGTCGCAACTCGGTAACTTCTGTGGACGACGTTCCAGAAAGACGCGCGGTCGGTACTCGGCATGTGCATAATCTGATTCCTTCTAAGCGATTGCTCTCACGTCACGCTCGAGGTGGGCTCGATTTATTTTCAATTTTTTGCTCCCCCTACCCGTGTCAAGCCAAATTGGATGTCAGATCCGGTTCACGCACGAGCTAAGATAAGGATTGCCAAATATTAATTCCCTCATAAAGATCGCAACGATTTATTTTGGATTTAACACTAAAAGAAAATGGGGTGCGACTGTGTCGAAGACACGGTTATTTGGATACCTACTTACTATATCATCGTGATTTTTGCTTTATGTAAATAATATCTACCGTACAATAATCTCGGCGTATAATACAATAATAAAGCTTGGCGCACACTTATTGTATAGACAATAGTGTGTGCCCAGCTTAATTCTAGACGATATTTTTCTGATATTTTGCTACTGCACACGTAAAGATGAAAAATACTTAATAAAAATGTGTAGGCCTAATCAGATTCGAACTTCGTCAGTCTCGCTGCTAGCGAACCTTTAACCTACCGGGCTATTACTCCTCTCATACATTTTGATATGTGGTTACATAGAATTAAATAGCGTTCAGTGCGCTATTTTTCTTCGTTTTCCACAAAATTTGCTTGCGAACGTGCGACGGACCGTTTGTCTTATTCCAAAGGAGCCGTAAATCCGTGACTGAAATAAGTGGGAACTTGTTCAACGCTTTTCTGATGAAAGATAGTTTATAAGCGTATTTTTAAAAATGTCGTTTAATTTTTTTAAAATTCAGTCATAAAAATTTAGTATTACCAGGGCACACTGCGAAAGTCATAAATCGGACAGCTCGTCATCTCACGTCAGTAACCACCCCCTCACAGAAAATTTAATATCAAATTACAACGTACCTATTATGTTTTCTTTTTGGTCAGTGAGTAAGGGATGCCCTGAGCCTTAATTCCCAATCCTTTCATTTGCAAATCCTAATCCTACAAAGGTTTGGCAAAGTAGTTGCAGGACTTGTGGCGTAGCTTGTGTTAAAAGGCGACGGTAGCCACCTACCATCAAGTCAGTCTCCGCCAGACTGCATAAAAATACTTAAAAAAGGGAAAATTGCTTTTTTATCATAAGATTTGGAAGCATAATTAACACAATATCACAAATTCAGACCAGAGCCAACTGAAAAGGTCGTTTCTAAAGTTGACCCTGTCAGGATTCGAACCCGAGACCCCTGAGATCTTAAGGAAGAACCTTTAGCACTCATCCAACGAGTCGGATAAAAACGTTTCTTAAAAAAAATATTAGAAAAACTGGGAATCGAACGCGGGACCCCTGAAGCGGAGCGTTAAGGCAAGTACACAAACTTATCCGAGGATCTGATGATGAACTATCTGATGGAATTTATTTATGAACTTTACTTATATTTAATTCACCAATTCACTGCATTGTACTGTGACATAAAATTATACTTAGTATATACTTAGTATACATAGGTATGCCTATTATACGTATATTCATGATTTGTGTACATAACGTCCATTTGATTGATGACAATGATCAGATATCATCAATCAACGCGTCATAGAGGGACATATTCTGATCTGATGTGCACCACATTTATTGTAGTTTTATAATTATTGTGTAATTTTGTAACTAACACTGTGACACGAGAATTTTATATATCAATCAATACTAATAATAAATCTGTAGGGGTCGGTCATGGAGTAATTTACTTTGTTTTCAGAAATATCGTGTATATAGGCTCTATATATGATACTGAAACTAAATTGACGATTTTTAGAATTTTTTTCTGTATGTATGTATGTATGTATGTATGTATGTATGTATGTATGTATGTATGTATGTATGTATGTATGTATGTATGTATGTATGTATGTATGTATGTATGTATGTATGTATGTATGTATGTATGTATGTATGTATGTATGTATGTATGTATGTATGTATGTATGTATGTATGTATGTATGTATGTATGTATGTATGTATGTATGTATGTATGTATGTATGTATGTATGTATGTATGTATGTATGTATGTATGTATGTATGTATGTATGTCTAACTGCTGCCCGCGACTTCGCCCGCGTATAAAAAATAGATAAAAACCTATTCTCAGACCTAACAAGTGTACAAATAAAATTTCATCAAATTCGGAGGAGTATGGCAACTAACACTGTGACACGAGAATTTTATATCTAACTAGTTGGCGCCCGCGACTTCGTCCGCGTTGAAAAAAAAAAGTAGCCTATCCTGTGTCCCGTACGTCTAAATGTTTTATCTACCAAGTTTCATGAAAATCAGTTGATTCGTTTAAGAGTTATAGAGGAACATACATACTTACATACATACTTACATACATACATACTTACATACTTACATACATACAGAAAAAAAATCTAAAAATCGTCAATTTAGTTTCAGTATCATGTATACACGATATTTCTGAAAACAAAGTAAATTACTCCATGACCGACCCCTACAGATTTATTATTAGTACTAGTTGGCGCCCGCGACTTCGTCCGCGTTGAAAAAAAAAGTAGCCTATTCTGTGTCCCGTACGTCTAAATGTCTATCTACCAAGTTTCATGAAAATCGTTGATTCGTTTAAGAGTTATAGAGGAACATATAATATGTAGATAATTAGATAATTTTTTTAAGATACTTATGATAAATATTCAAAAAAGTTTTACTTTTACATACAAAATACTTGTTAGATAATAATTGTGATTTCGTGGTTAATGGAAATTTCACAGTTCGAATCTGCATCTATTTAAAATTTTTTGCATATATACTTATGTATATTATATAAAAATAAATTTAGATGTACAAAAAATTAAGAAATGCTTACTTTCCCCGTCTCACATTGTGTCCAAAAAGCATCAACGTTTTATAGATACAAATTATTATATTCTTATATTATACTTAAAGAAGACATATTCCGTCCGGAACTTTTAAAAAAACCATGACAACAAATATAAACAACATATTCATGAATACACAAAAATCCTCAGAAATTCCTTTTTTCCATCTAATTAAACAGAAAACAGAGACATTCACACAGAGAAAAAGGGAGACTTTAACAACCGATTTGGTTTCACATGTATTAAAAAAAATGACTAATAAATAGGAAAAATCCTATTCAATTTTCAGTTTCACAACACAGGAGCGAATCTCGTGTTGTAAAAAAAAACAAAACCGCTAAAATTCTATTGTAATTCTCAACATGCGCGCCTCAGGCTTCCTGAAATATTCCTTTGGAAGACACTTCATAAAAACTCGCCGAAACAAGCCTCAGTACAATTGTGAAGACAAAAGAAATCGCGCGTGACGGGAATGCGAAGTGAACTTTTATTTTCATATAAAAATAAATTGATATTTTAATACAATTTCACAATCGAAGAATTCAGATGTAGCCAATTGTGGGCGGAAATTTTGAGTCGCATACTAAAGAGGCAGATATCACGAATTCTGAAACTGGTATCTTGTTTAATTTAATTAAGACTATTGGAATAAAGGTATTAAATGTCGAAATTAAAACAGAGTCCAAAATATCCGAAAAAAATTTTTAATGAAAAAATTATTAATTTCTAAATACATCGAATATAACACATTTCTGACAAGTTTTTTTACATTGTTTTAAAGCAGGAATTTTGCAATATATAATACACATTTTGGAATGGACTCCAATTTCTTTAGCGTTTCGGTCTGTATTTTATGGCCGCGATCAAAGATTTAAATCGAAAGATGCGGCGTAATCTCCTCGCGCCATACTAAAAACACACCGAAAATTCTTAACAATGGGTTGGGCGCAGGCGCTCAACCCAACTACAGTTGCACGCCAGCTACAGTGAGTGACGGTCGCTTGTTGAGAGCGTCGCTATCGTCACAGTCACGTTTGAAGTAAGGAATGTGTTGTCTGTGTTTAAAAGTGTGTTTAGACAAAGGTATATGTATTTTATACTTTTGTCTTTAGTATAATGTATGTTGTATTTTGTAACACACTTCCGCTAGTAATGCCGCATCTCTCGATTTAAATCTTTGGCCGCGATACGTCTTCCCTTCATAGCTTTCTTCTGAAGTATCAGTGTTTTTCCATTTTTCACAATAATATTAATAACTAGCTGGCGCCCGCGACTTCGTCCGCATTGAAAAAGAAAAAAAGTAGCCTATCCTGTGTCCTGTACGTCTGAATGTTTATCTACCAAGTTTCATGAAAATCAGTTAATTAGTTTAAGAGTTATGGAGGAACATACATACATACTTCCACACTTACGGATTTGTTATTAATATTGATGATAAAATATGGGGAGACGCCTTACAAGTCGTCTACACTGAATACAGGTTGCTTTTGATCGGCGCACACAAATATGGAAGAGCAGTGGATCATGAAAAAAAAAAACTAAATTTTAATTGCTTTGGTTTTAGTTTTATAGTCACAGGAAGGAAATATAATCGAAATACACTTAATATTAAGGCTCGCACAACAGGTCAGTTCCAGGTTTTAAGAAGTATACACCAGTCTCACCGCTTGGTGTTATCGTGTAACCGGAATAAGTAGATGGGTTATTTCCACATGACCCTTCAATGTAGTTTCTTTCTGAATCACATTTGACACTTTCCCAAATGCCTGTACGAATGGCTGGATTCTGAGCGATAGGAACACATTTGAAGTGACTGCAAACGGATGACTTAGCTGCTGTAAATACACCAGCATCTAATATAGTACTCTCGCAACCCTTTTGAATGACTCCACCGTTTGAATAGAAATCGTAATCAGTTAAATTCTGATAAGACCCTAGTTGTCCTGCATTACAATGAAAGGATACAGTTAAATCGGCCTGGCCTTTCCTTATGTGTTCCTGTGGGCAATTTTCAAAACACGGTCCAGCTGGATCAATAGCATACAAACTTCTTAGAGGAGTCCCTGTTATATTCTTCACTGTTTGCCCCAAATAGCCTATCATTTGACCACCCAAGCTATGACCCATTACCTCAATATTGTTAATCTTCACTTTTGTTAATAGTTCAGCAACAAATTTTCCCAGACGCACTCCTATTGGCTTGACATACGACACAGCTCTTTTATACTGGTTAATTTCATTTAGATTTTGAATTAAGAAAGTTGGACTGGTGTATTTCGAATGATTGACAATTATCGCCAGAGGTTTCTTACCCTTACATCTTATTTGCGAAATAATACATTTGGTGGTTTCTGACCCTCCACTATGTTCGGTTCCAAGGAATCCGGGTACGTAGATGTGAATACATTGATTAGGATCAAAGTCTTTTCGTGTTAGTATTGCATTTGGGGCTTCATTAATATTGTAGCTAGCATTTAAATTACTTTCAAAGTTGTATACATGTATAACTATTTTGGAAACATCACGTTCTCTGCTTCTATCGCAGCCACCTTAAAAAACATTTCAATGATATTATAATATAATATCAAGTGCATCATTGTTGGTACAATATTCATGATTTTTTTTATTAAATTCCTTATGTTCAACCATATGTTTTTGATGCAATGCAAAAAGACTATTAGATGTGATGCTGACTATATATAGATCTATAGAACTTCAGGATGACCTTCAAGTAAATATAAACAATAAATGTAGGGATAAACTGCATAAAAAGTAAGAATCAAGATAAGATATGGAGACTAGAATCTATTTCTGACGAATCAAATTACAATTCGTTTTAAAAAGGATGAGTATTGCCCTTCAACTTTCTATTAGTTTAAGTTATTAATTATGTAAACTATGAAATAATTATGGTATAAATATGTATAAATTATAAATATGCGATATTGTCTAACAAAAGAAATTCACTTTCACTTAACTTACAGTTTAAATTCCTTAGAGAATTTGTGTAAACAAGATCGCTGATTGTACTAATTGTGGACGAAGAGAATGATATTAAGGAAATCAAGACAAACCACAAACACCACATGGTAGTAACAAATTAACTCAAGTTTATTGAAACATAAAATTATACCAGCCGTATATATATGTCGCCAGATATAAAAGGCATAGAATATAATATATAAATTTTCCTTGTTATTATTATGGAATAAAATGGGAAACATGACGGAGGTACTTAAAAGAAAACACAAGACTTTGCATATGAAAACATAAGATTTATTTGAAACAATACATCTACGAATAATACTTACTAACCCATTGTTAAAATATAGTATAGTTACAGATTGACATACTCTGTCTATAGTTAAAACGAAGTGCTAATAAGTGCATCAGATTTTTTAAAGAATAATTAAAATTTTAAAGGTTTATGTGTAATAGAACCAAAAAAATTATAATTTTTATATATATTATTTACAATAGTCTAAAATCAAATCTCGTAACTACATATTTTTTTAAGATCAGCGATGTTCTTTGTTGTAAAATTTTATTATGGAATAATATATTTTTTCGCCTCTAAGATATTTTGTCACTAAAATTTGATTTGATTTTGTATTTTTAATATAAATTTTTAAATTGTTCATTCACATTAGATTCATTGACATAATAAATGATACAATGATTATTGACGTGAGTGTTTGCATTTAATATGTGCATATAAATGATTACAGACCTTAAGATTGTCGATTTAAGACATATTTTGGAAAATAGAAAGTTGAATAAGGTGTTATGTACAGATAATTTTAAAAAGCAAAAAGTGCAGAAAAGTGTACTTTTGTTAGTGGAAGAAGGAGCTATGTTCGCTTTTTATTTTAAAATATACCTAATACAAGTGTTAATATTTTAGGTTGTTTACACAACTATGCATCATAATTTAGTACAAAAATCAGTTCCGTGGCGACTTATTTCAAAAATTAAAAGTAAAACTTTAACCTCTAATTACTCAAAATTGAAAATAAGTGACTTATCACCTTCATCCACTCACATCTTCAATATGTGTGATATGTGATAAAGTGGTTGACGTAATGTCTCTTTTAGCAGAAATGTTAGCAGGGTTACATCGATATCGAGTCAGATAAAGTCGCTTCAAGTGAATTAAGCACCATCACAAACAAGAACTTTATCAGCTTCGAAGAAGTAAATGCCCACTGAAGTTGTTGGTATTATTGTAAATCCCGCTAATGTTATGCTATTATTGGCACATGCCCCGGTAGAATATTTCTGATAGTCGGAACATTGAGTAGCTTGCCATTTATTTGAAAGAATAGCAGGATTTATAGTAATAGGATAAGTTTTTTCGTGGCTGCAGGAAGATCTATTAGCTGTTGCAATCAGACCTATGCCAGTAGACTCGCAGCCTAACTGCCACACACCATTGTGAGAATAGAAATCATAATCGGTTAAATTAAGGTAAGTTCCAAATTCTCCAGCGTTACCATGGAACACAATTGTTACATCAGCATCTCCTTTTTGAATGTGCTCATTAGGGCAATTGGCGTAACAAGGTCCTGCAGCATCTGCAGCATACAGAGCCAACAAAGAAATACCAATGCTTTTCAACTCTCTGCCAATATAGCCTATTATTTGACCGCCTAAACTATGTCCAATTACGTGAACTTGTGTCTTGTCCAATTTTACCAAAATTTGTTTTAATAGCTGATTAGCAACAGCTACTGCTATTGATTTGGCGAACTTCACAGCTTTTATATAAACGCCTAGTATATTTATATCTTCAAGCACATTTTGGGGACTAGTGTAGTAATAATGTTGAACCATAATGCTGCATACTCCCAACCCATTTCTTCGCATTCGTGAAAATGTACAATTCGATGCTACTTGTGCACTTCCCCCTGCATGATTATTAAATCCGGGTACGAAAAGTACTACATGTTGGTTAATATTAAAGTCAGATCGATTTATTATATTATCTCCGGAGCCGTAAAGAGGAAGAGTGTAGCTAATGTTGGTTTCATAGTTTGTTATTTCCAAATAGACCTTCGAAACGTCTAAATCACTGGTTCTTTTACAACCACCTGAAAAGAAAAAAGTATTAGATTGATTAATGTCAATATTACTTTCTTGTACAGATATCTATCCTGAGGATCTTGTAAAATAACGTGTCTTATTCTCATGTATCTTTTGGAACAAATTGACATATGCAAGCAATGGTCTAGGTGTTATCGACCTAGACTATCGAATGCATACCTTCAGACACGTCGGAGAGGCCTGTAGCCCTGTACCCTTTAGTGAGCCATAGTATGTAATGTACAATATATAATGACACGAAATGAGGGGCGAAAGATAGCATATTCTTCAACCATTGACGCAAAGAAAAATACTGTTGCCCGGTATAGATAGAAGAGGCACGAGAAAGATATGAGGTTTGATATGAGCAGTCGTTACTTCTTTCGTTACTTCATTACTTCTTTCTTTCGTTACTTCTTTCATAATACCCGTGATGGTAAACAACAAGAATACAAAAGGGAGTAGATATATGGGTTGTTTAGTTAATACCACACTTTATTATACATTTTTTTTTTGATAATTGGTTATTTTAGAGGATAGATACTGGAGGACCTGAAAACCCAGTCCTATTGTAGCGATGAACGAGCTACTTTTCGCCTCTGATAGTTATCAGGTCCCAAATTTAATATAGTGTCTACTTTTTTATGATTTTATTTTATTTGGATTATTGATTAAATACTTACACTGTATCCCGTTTAAGATGTGTGGGTATAAATCGGCTAACAAACCGAGCGACAGTGAAGGAGTCCCACATAATATTAAAGATATTGCAAAGAAATACACTTTAGCTGACATAATTATGTTTAAAATAACAAATAATCTCATTGAGCTTGTACTTATATGCAATTTTGACTAATTCGACGGAAATTGTTATTCAAATTGAAACAGCTGACATCTGCAGTTTAGTTACGGTTAGTTGATATTTGGCGAATGAATAGGCTAAGATATTATTAAAATTCATAAATTTTATTGTATCTAGTCGAGAGTATTGACGCAATATCTTACCAAATGATTCGCATACTCTAATTACTGGAATTTTTCTCTATTATAATAGTTTTATGGTTATTAGAGACGAAGGAAGTGAAACTAATTATGTATGTGGTTTTGTTTTCTATAGTGTCTATTTTCTGTTAACATACACAACTATTACGATGTGTTTGCTTACCGGGAGTTTTTTCTAGTATGCAAGGAAAAGGAAAGATCAAACTATCCAGCTTATTAACAAAAGAAAAGACCTATAGGCTTTATAGGCATCTTCAACAACAAATTCGCCACTCATGAGCAAATCGATACTGCTCTAGAAAAGATTATTCTAGCGTTATGCGGTGATGAACAAAAGTCTTCATCATCAATACTAATAATAAATCCGTAAGTGTAGGTATTGTATTATGTATGTTCCTTCATAACTCTTAAACGGATTAACTGATTTTCATGAAACTTGGTAGATAAACTTTTAGACGTACAGGACACAGGATAGGCTACTTTTTTCGTTTTCAACGCGGACGAAGTCAAAGGCACCAGCTAGTCTTTCAATAAACTTGTGAGTTTTGACTAGCAGACCTAAAGGTATCACGTCACACAACTTTATTTATTTGTTTGTCTAAAAACATAGGATTACCGAACTAATAGTGAGATAAGAATTCTTTGATACTTTATTTGTGTAAATGTACATCTTTTAAATATTTTGGATGATAGGAAGTTATAAATAATTTGTACTAAATAACACGTCTGCTGGCAATAATAATGAAATAAAAAATAAATCTAAGAAAAATTAAAAAAAATTGAATTTACAGTTAATGGACTATTCGCTCAAATTTATCTCGCCCGATTTGAGCGAATTGTCATTGCTAGGCGACGCCACATTTCGAAGCCTCTTTTGGAGGACGATGGTGGCGCGGCTACAACTTTTTTATATCTTTGTATAACCCCTCGGGAACAGTACTTTCTTACTAGATGAAAAGTGACCTTATATTCTTTTCTGTTTTGCTGAAAACATGTATCTACGCAAAATTTCATGATGATCGGTTATGTATTGAACAAATAAAGAAACTCCCTTTCGCATTTATAATAGTGTTAGCGTCTGCTATTTATGCCGACTGAAGTTGATTGAAAAGTGCTCGATGACGTTTCAAACACCTCTTTTTGAAATGTCATCGAGCACTTTTCCTTCCTTCAAATTCATTCGGTGGTATGATATAAGTCAGTTGAACGAACGCGTTCGCAAAGAGAGGTCGGATTATAAAAGTATTTGGACTAAACATAAAGGGGTTTAATTAATGTACCCAAAGTCGAGGGTGCTAATAATAGGTATGTTAAGATTCTGTGGCAGAGTATATTCTATACACGTGTAAACAATATGAAATGAAATGTAACACCACTGTTACACAAAGAGCTTGTCAAATTATTGTACCCTTTTCATCTGCTCATGGGTGCCCTTTCAACGAAAATGATATGAACGCATCGCCTATAAGTGCAAAGTAGGATCTGACAGGGTGTATCCCTCGGGGCGACGACTTACTCAGGATACGAGTATTACTACACCAATTCGAAGACTTGTGTTATTTTCAGTTACTTGACAGTTACTTTGATTGTTAGGAACATCGAAGTACCACAACTATGGAATTTGCGTCACAAATGCCAAAGCGCCACATAAAAAGTATGCGTAAAACGGAATCATGGCGGAGTCTTGCCTTGTAGCGTCAATGGTAAAAGGTAGTAACGACCAAGTTCTATTATTGATTTTAAACTCCAATATGTTGACGTAGTCACATTTTATTTAAATGATGGTTGGTTTTAAATGACAGATGACAGGGCTCATGATCTACGCATATGTCACTTTTAAATGTTCCATAAACTTCCTATCCAAATCCATAGTTGTAGTACATTAATGGTTAGGAAGAACTGTAAGTACAAACTTAGTATAACGCATATGCTGTTGAATATGGTTTGGTAGCGATGTTAGAAATATAAAGCCGCGTCCTCACTAGGGCCGCACGGCCACATCAGGCCGGCCGCTCGGCCAGGCCTTGTACACACTACACGCATACACACTATACAGGGCCTAGCTGAGCGGCCGGTCTGATGGGGCCGAGCGGCCGGCCTGATGGGGCCGAGCGGCCCTAGTGAGGACGCGGCTTAATTAAAAAATATTGTTTTTAAAGATCATTACACAGGCTGACGGTCTACTTGTAGGGTCTCAGTGGAAGACACTACAAGAGTGTATCAGTTGGATCTCAGTGGATTAAGGATAAGGGATTCCTTATCTCTAATACGGAAATGGGCTCTAGCATGCTTACTCACTGAATGATACGCGAAAGCACACATGCTGTTATTTCACTATGATTTTACCCACGCATTTAAAGTTGCCATTTTGCTGATTTCAAAAAGATAGGATATTTCTAGATGTGTAAAGATAGAGTTCAATGCACGAGGTTAAGGGAAAATAGTCTCTAAATTCTCTGCTTTACGTGTCAAAATAGAACGGCGCAGACTGATATTTCAGTCATGTCCAGTTTGCAGCTGTAGCATACAGTTTACTAATTCACTACTGAATATTAGACGAAAAAGCTGCCAGCTGTTATCTATTCTATAAATGAATATTGCGTTTTCCGAAAGGCATATCCATCTGAAGCGTGAGTATTCAAAATCGCATTCATATTTGAAAATTGCAATTTTTACTCGACATCTCTCCCAAGCTTTTTGAATCGAGATCGTCCTGCACTGTACAGTCGGGGTAAGAAAAGGTTCGTCACCTTAAAGTCGACATTTGCTTGCACCAGGGCAATTATTTATCAGTCATTGCAAAATTTTATTTCAAACGTTTGTCAGTTGACTGCTTAGTGCTTTAGTTCCAAAAGATTTTAAGTCTAGCACTTGACAAAGGAATTAATTTGAAAATGGACGAAGGTTTTCGTACCCCACTTACTATGTTACTAAGTTTTAGACATAATTTCTAAATAATATCTAGCTAGAAATGAAAATAGGTAAGTTTTCTAAGTTACATTCAAACGAAAAGAGTTATAAAAGGTAGCATAATGAAGTTATTTCGGTGTAAATTTAACATAACGTGCCGCGTAACGCCATTGTCGTGAAGCCAAGCAAATTATGAAGGTGGCTCCCGTGGGGAATCGCCTCGCTCTTCCTACAATGTTACTCATCTTTAATAAAACATTTTTTCTCTTTCAAATTCTTATAGGAGTGTTTTTCGAACATTTAACCACTTTTTTTTCAAAGTAAAATTTACCGCATGGTAGGTGGCTACCATCGCCTTTAACACAAGCCAATAAGATTAAGCCCTAGATTGGTCCTGTATGTTAGGACCAAACTAGGGCGAGGTACGCTGCCCTGTCCTTAACCCTAATAGGGAAATTGCCTTGGTATTTCTTACTCACTCACCGAAACAACAGCACACAGCTGTTATTTCACGGTAATCTAAAGTTGGTCCTGCCGGATGCTTGTTTTAAAAAAAAGTCCCTAGGACTCCCGAGACAGAGGGTTAAATCAAGCATCTCAACCACTCGACCAACGGGCTCGTTAAGAGCGGGTATAAAGAGAAATAGCCAATCCTAGATTTGAATTTTATCTAAGTAAACAAAGTCTAATTTAATTAATTTTTTTAAATAGATAAATACATTATACATGAAAGTGACGACTGTAACAGAAAACATATCTAATATAATGAAATTTTCTCGATAGAAAAAAATCTTACCAAGTGAACTCTCATTTCCATCGATTTTAGTTTTATTTTCAAAATGACACACATTACAAAGCTAAAAGTGTATCAGTAATTTCACTTCACATATTATCTAAGGCTGTATGTAACAATTTTTCATTTGACACTGTAGTTTACGAATAATTAATATTTAATACTTTTGGCACTTATAACATTTTTATTGAGCGAGATGCGCTATCTTCCGTCGCATGTTGTGCGTAGTTCTACGTATTTTGTGTCACTGTCATGTCCAAGGGGCCACGCGGGTGAAATTACAAATTTTGTTTGCTTTATACCCACTCTTAAATCTTGTAGAGCGACGCGTCACGTGACGACGTGTTGCCACGCGACGACCGCGTCGCTTTACGTTAAATCTACATCTTTCTAGATATAATTTTCTGTGTGTCAATAGGTTCCGCTAAATTTTTGTTTAGAAATTTGTTTTGAAGATTATGAATGCAAAACGCAATTTGCAAAGCTACCTACTTTGTTTATATTGTATACATGATGTAAGATTTACCATAACTAATATAATATATGCGAAAATTTATGAACATGTAATAGGATATTATCTTATTACATATAAATAGGATAGGATAAATAGATAAATAGGATATATATATACACTTCGTAAAAACTTTAGTTGCGACTAGTATAACTGAGTAGGTACTTACACTCATTTCTATAAATTCGATACTTACTGTCATTTTCGAAATAGGTAGCGTCTACCATTAATTTAAAATTTAGTTATGCATTAGACCTATATTTTATGGTTTTTTTAAATTTATAATAAATAGTTTGTTTGTTCGTTACGCTTTCACGCCTTAAATCCTCAACCGATCACCATAAAATTTTTGTTGTATGTATCACCATGAAGTATAGAAAATTAGGGGTCCCAAGGGACCCCAAAATGTTCAGTATAATATTCAGCTTTAACTGAATAAAAACAAAAAATACTTTATTTATTATTATAACACTTTGCGGTTTCAAATAATTTAGTTTCATTGCGGCAAGAAACTAGCGTTATTAGAATAATATTATGGTAAAACAGTCACAAGTGGAAAACATACGGAGCATAATTTCGCATTAAAACGCAACATATTTGTTGTGCAAGTATATTCTTTATTTGTTAATAATACCTTTAAAATGTAAGAAAATGTACACGTATAAGCAATTTAAATATACACAAACTCATAATTGTGTGTTCTACGAGCGAGATTTTTATTTAACAAAATACTTTTATTTTATTACTCGCGCATCACTCTTTACGTTTTTTGTTATAAAATTTAGTTATAGTTATAATTTTGTTATAAAAATGAGAACCTCCGTTTTTGTTTTTTCGTTTTCGTCGGTTGATAAAACGTAAATGGCTGAAATTAGTATACACAATTATTTTATCAATTTTATTGTTTTTTAAAAACTCGCGTATTATTTAACAAACATTTTACTTATTGGCACGGCAGTATGGCGTGATGCGTTTGTCTCTAAAATAATGATCCGTATGTTTCCTATGTGAAACGGTGACAGACTATATTTAAGACGCATTTTAAAACAGTGCGCCATTTTATAACAAAAAACGTAAACTGCATTTTATGAAGCATTATTTATTTCTTTTGATTAAGGCGAGGTCTTATCTGAATTTCAAATAAAATATTACGAAGTACATTCATAGTGCGCCAAATACATACAGTCGACTATTGATTTTCATATTTTACAAGGAAGGGCATAGAAACATATTTAGTTCATCATATGTTTTTTATATTATTTTAATAAATAAAATACAGTATTAAGTGGAATTGTAATATAATGTTTATATATAATGTCTTTACATAATATTTGGATTATTATAGGTATAACAAATTCGCTGTCCGCCTGTAAACCGATTGTGATATGGTTTTCACTAATGGAAATAGCGATAAACGAGAAAGGTTTGTTTATATGATTTGCAAAAAATGCATTCGTAGAAAGCCGGGGGCGGGTCGCTAGTTTTAAATAAATTAATGTTTAATTTTTGGCACAAAATAGGAAGGATTTAGTAAAAAAATAAATAAAAAAAAATTACAATATCAATATTTTTATCTGAAATCCGCGGCGGAATTTGTGAATAAAATAAAAATGTCAAATAAGAATAAGACTGGTGGAAAACCCCTCAAGAGCTTTATAATATTATATGGCAATTATTATTTTTCTTTAACTTTCTATGTTGTCCGCTTAATCGAGTTTTTAATATTTCATTTGTCTTATTCATGTCTTATTCTTTAAAACTCCTATTCTGTCGTGCCTTATTATGTTTTATTTCTTCTGCTACAATCCATTTACATATTTTAACCAGAAGGTGTTCCCATAGAATAATAAGGTGTTCCTTGCTTTAGTATCGGATTCACACTGACATTGACATTGACGTTGACGTTGACATATTTTGCGGACCATTAAGTGGGCCGTCGGTCTGTGAGAGCTTTTATAGTTAAAAAAATGTTTGAAAGTATACAGAGCAAGTTGAAATATGTTTTTGCAGTACTTACATTTCTTAAGAGCAATTTTCTCATAGAGAAAGTTACTGCGTCGAAAGCTGTATGCAAAATGGAACCGCATTCACCGAGTCCCCATTTCATCTTTTGAACCGAGAGAAGCTAAAAATAGAGTAATCATAACCCGACCCCAAAACCACTGTGAAAGAAAAATATGTCTTGCTAACGACTTGTATACACCTTACCCTGGATTATGTTGGTTTCTGTGCGAAATTATAAAAATCCAATTAAAATTAATGTCATAATCAAAAACATATTCTAACTAGAGTCTGCGCCCTTTTTTCTTTCATTTTTTCAATTTTTATTGCTCGTTGTTGTCCATTTTTATTTTTATGTTTAGATGATCATACGAGAACAATACTTTGGTCCTATTGATCTATTGGTCCAGTGCAATTAGACGTTTTTAAAGGAAAATGAAATCCAGTGGAAGTTAATGGATTTAAATGATTTTGTTTAGGTTTTTAAGGGTGCGTTAGTTATCCTTTCATTTTATAAAACAAAGTCCTCCGCCGCGTCTGTCTGTGTGTCTGTCTGTCTGTGTTCGCGATAAACTCAAAAACTACTGCACCGATTTTCATGGTGTTTTCACCGATGGTTCTCGATAAAGTTTTTAGTATATAATTTACAAAGTTACGCGAGCGAAGTCGCGGTTATATATATGTTTAAATTATGTATTTGTATTTTTTTTTGTATCGTATGATACTCGTATTATTAGATGTAACAACAGATATATTTTGAAGCTGTTTGATTACTTTTTGAATGAGAGGAATCAAAAGAGGAATATTCGTAAATTTAATATCGGTGGGCTGAGAGTGGTTTTTTGGATAGTTGAAGTTATTTCATTTCAGCAGAAATGCCAATAAATCGTATTTCCGATAGCTGCAATGAACAAATACTTTTTTCGTTATTAAGGAAATAGGTACAGAAGTTGATTATTTTTTAAATTCATTGCTGTTGTTTTCAATATTGGCATTCCTCGAGTTATTACAGTAAATTTTTCCTTTATTTGAGTTGAGATACTTGAAGCGTGTTTATTGCAGAAACGACTGTTTTGAGAAAATTAATATCTAATAAATACTAGTAAAGATTTTTTTTAGTAAAAAGTTTAGATAAAAATGTTTTTTTTATTTTTTTTTATACTAATTAACAGTCACAATCGATTATGTTCTTATGACTTTCTAAGTTGCTTGTTTTATATTATACTAGCTGGTGCCCGCGACTTCGTCCGCGTTGAAAGGAACAATAATATTTGACGCCGCGCGACGGTGGCGCTCAATCCCTACTAATCTACACAATATCTTTTTTTAAAATCTTTTTATCTTTTTTATGTCTTATTATATCCTATGTCTTATTCTGATGTACGTGTATAAGCTATATTATTGTAGTTTCATTGAAATCCATTCAGTAATTTTTGCGTGAAAGAGTAACAAACTTCATGAATATTGTCGGTCAAAGACACAAATGTGTCGTTCATTGTAAAAGTGAACTATCTCCTTGTAACTGAATTTTAGAATAACGAGCTTTTTGCGAATTATAGTGTAGGAAAAAAATATAAGCATTAATTCATTGTTTTCATCTATGGGATTTTAATGCAACTATTGGAGTTACTTCACTTTTATATTAAAAGTTAGGACTAAATGTCATACCATTAGGCAAGAAAAGATGGTTTTAAAAATAGGAAGTTACACCACTTTTACAATGAACGACACAAATATAACCAAAATTCAAGCGCTTATTCTCTAGTTATCCTAGCTCAACGTCGCTCAACGAGCTATGGAGATGGCTATACTCGGGGTTACACTACGAGATCGAATCAGAAATGAGGCGATCCGTAGACGTACGAAAGTTACCGACATAAGCCAGCGGATCAGTAAGTTGAAGTGGCAGTGCGCAGGACACATAGTACGGAGAGCCGACGGCCGTTGGGACTGGAAGGTTCTCGAGTGGAGGGCAAGCGCAGCGCAGGAGATCCACCTACAAGGTGGACAGACTACCTGATGAGGGCCGGGGGTCGACGGTGGATCTAGGTTGCTTCTGACCGGTCCTAGTTATCTTATGGGGGAGGCCTATGTCCAGCAGTGGACTTCCAGCAGTGGACTTCCAGCAGCGGACTTCCAGCAGTGGACTTCCTGCAGTGGACTTCCTGCAGTGGACTTCCTGCGTGGACTTCCTGCAGTGGATTACCAGCAGCGGACTTCCAGCAGTGGACTTCCAGCAGCGGACTTCCAGCAGTGGACTTCCTGCGGCTGAGATGATGATGATGATGATAATCCAAGCGATATTAGATGTGAATTAACACCTATGAACTTCAGTCTATGATTAACACAGTGATTTTGGCATCTTTACTCATGTAAAGCAATAGTATTCTATAAAGTAAGTCTCGTGAAATGTTATTACAGTGCATTGTGTTAGTGTCTTCGTTAAATTGAAAAGCGAGAAAATGATATACAACCGAATGAGGTTTGTGTCACTCGCGTTGTAAGGAATATGTCGTTTCGCGTGCCTCAATTCACATGGTTTATTTCTATGCGCGGGGATATCAAAAGACGTTGGAATATCATGGATGTTCTATGCGGAGGGCTTAAGGTATGAAAACCTGTACGGTTTTTTAAAAATATTTATTTATTGTACCGAAAGCTATTGGTAGCAGATCAATAGTGCTTGCTATATACATATGTAGATAGAACTATACAACTCGACTTTTTTAATACACAGACTTGGATTCAATAAAAGGACTGTTTGCCTAAAAATTTGTTTTTGTATACAATCTTAAAATATTGTAGGTTTATAGACTTCTATCTAGACTCCTATAGACGTCATCATAGACTGAATCTTCCCTGTATATTGAATATTATTGAAGCTTTTTGAAAATATACAGCCCAGTCGCTTAAGTAAAACCTAGGATAATTTCCTAGTAAAAACCAATAATTTTATTAATTCGGACCAACAGCCATTCTTTGAGCCAACAGAACAGAAAAAAACCTGTCACTGAAACACGAACTAAAATATATTGTCTCCCAAAATTTGTATGACTGTTCGTCAAACTATTATTGCAGTTGTTCGCACAGTGACTTACTTAAGGGCACGTATAAAGAGAAATAGCCAATACTAGATTTGAATTTTAACTAAGTAAACAAAGTCCAATTTAAAAACTTTTTAAAAATAGATAAACACATTATAAATGAAAGTGAAGACTCGGACAGGAAACATAATATAATGAAATTTTCTCGATAGAAAAAAATCACCAAGTGAACTCTCATTTCCATCGATTTTAGTTTTACTTTCAAAATGACACACATTACAAAGCTAAAAGTGTATCAGTAATCTCACTTCACCGATTATCTAAAGCTCTATGTATAAATTTTTCATTTGACATTGTAGTTTACGAATAAATAATTAATATTTAATACTTTTGGCACTTATAATATTTTTATAGAGCGAGTTGCGCTATCTTCCGTAGCTCTACGTATTTTGTGTCACTGTCATGTCCAAGGGGCCACGCGGGTGAAATTACAAATTTTGTTTGCTTTATACGCACTCTTAAGCAGAAAATTTAAGAGTCAATTGTCATCGTCGGTAAGAAGTAGGCGTCTATGACTTGGAACCAACCGCTACATAGTTCTGAGATATACTTGAAACACAATGCAGAGGTCCCTTTGTAGTTCGCAAAGGACTGCATCTCGCGGTCTTCATTCGTCAGCGGATGCTTTTTGTAGTAAAAAAAAACCTTACATTTGTACGTGTTCCACCGTTGATTTATTCAACATCCTTTGTGCACTGCATTCTGGTTTTTGTGCTAAATCTCGTAATGCACTATTGTTTTTGATCATTAGCTGAACATTTCCAAACAATTTCATATTTTTCCAAACGACGTCATCCTATGAAGCTTTTAATACTTTTAAATCATTTTTTGCTTATAACAAACAAGCTGTGTCCCGCGGTTTCTTTTTATTCTTGTAATTCTTTGTAGACTATATATAAATTTACTCAAGATTTGGGCTGTCAAATGCAAAAATATTTTTTAAAATCAGAGTTTAAAATTCCAGCTTTTAAAATAAACAAACAAAATCTTCTGCTTTATTAATTATCTTCTTTTATTTATAAATAAAAATGCATACCTAAATTAATGTGTTCGACGGCTGGACGATTTAAAAAGATTTAAAAACCGTATTATTACTATAGTAATACGATTTATACATAAAAATAAGCTCGTCAGACAGGCTGACGGTAAATAACTAACTGGAAAAGTTTAAAAAAATAGACAAATTTAAAAACAAAACCTAACTTATTTAAACTGCTATATAAAAATTAAATTAATTTCCGTTTTTAATTAAATTACTTTAAAAATGTTTAGTAAAAATTTAATTTTTTTAATTATATCACAATTACCAAGTACTTGTATATGACGAATTAAAAAAAGGCTAACTCTAAGCTATAAATTTATAGTTTAAAGTAGCGCAGAACGCTTAAAACGAGCTCAAATGCACAGTAAATTGCATTTAATTTCGCAAATAATAATATAACTTTAATAGTACTTAATGCGCGGTTGCATTTTGAATTATAACTAAGCCGTGTTCATACAACGACTACCTTAACATAAAATAAAATCTTAAACAAGGCGTGTCTGTATATTAAATATTAAAAAAAAACAATTTGTTAACATTGTAATTGCGTTATTTAGGACAAAAAAATATATTTTAGATTTTTTGTCTGTTTGTCCGTTTGTCTGCACGATAATCTCAGAAAAAGCTTAACCGATTTGAATGCGGTTTTCACTTATGAATTGTAGCAAGTTTCAAACAAAAAAGTTTGCTTACAAACAAAAAAAAAACAAAACAGCTGCGCGTATGAATTTGCGGACACATAATTATATTAATATAAATATTTAATATTATTAATATTAATATTTAGATTTCATACGATTATTTAAGAATTTAATTGAAAGAGATTTTTTTTCTGACAATCATAACGAAGATTCCGTAGGGTACTGTAGAGACTAAAAATTGTATCAATATTTTAGGTCTAAATTTTACTCGTCTCCCCTTCAAGAAGCCAAAATGAGGGGGAGACGGTGTTAGCCCCGACAGAAACATATTCAGTCGGGGTTTCAGGGCGACAGAGACAGAAACTGACGCTGGATCCTGACCGTAACGAAAAACCGCCTTCTGCATCTGGCCCAGATTACTGAGGCTGGTTGGGATCAACCAGTTAACGGATATAACAACTAGGATTATTCTCGGACGACTGGGATGGGACAGCGGACTTAACAGGCTGGTTGGGATGAACCAGTTAACGGATATAACAACTAGGATGATTCTGGGACGACTGGGATGGGACAGCGGACTTAACAGGCTGGTTTGGATAAACCAGTTAACGGATATAACAACTAGATGATTCTGGGAAGACTGGGATGGGACAGCAGACTTAACAGGCTGGTTTGGATAAACCAGTTAACAGATATAACAACTAGATAATTCTGGGAAGACTGGGATGGGACAGCGGACTTAACAGGCTGATTGGAATGAACAAGATAACGAATATAACAACTAGACTGATTCTGGGACAACTGAGATGGGACAGCGGACTTAACAGGCTGGTTGGGATGAACCAGTTAACGGATATAACAACTAGGATTATTATGGGACGACTGGGATGGGACAGCGAATTTAACAGACTTAACAATGATTTCGTAGGTCAAGCCGACGTTCACCAAAAACACCATCGACTATTCCTGGCCCATCAACACAATATCAAGACTATTCACTAGAAAAGTCCTGCCTATGAAGTTAAGCTGATCCCAGTAGAGCTTGACACGGTTTTTCATAAAAACTTTCATTATCTATAAATTATATTTAATGTTCCTGCATTTTTATTACAAAGGTGCGTTTACACTCAGTCGTAACCATATATCATTCCTAACGCATAAACGATTTTGGAAAGCTGAAACTACGATACTAGTATTCAAATCTACGTGTTTAGGCAGCCGTGTATTTGTTCAGCTATTTAAAAAAATATTAAAATTAATGTTTTTTTGAAGTGTTTGTATGTAAGAGCACTACAAACAAAACGATCTGAGTCTGCAGCTTTTTTCGTAGCAAAACTCCATTTTGTTTTCGCTGCTTGGCTGATTAAAAGAGCTACATTTATTTTGCATTTAACACAAACTACCTTGCACTCAAAGAGATGCAATTTATTTACATTTTCTTTGAAAATATCCGTAACGTATATTTCCTTGTAATTGGATATAAATTTCATGCAATCGTACCAACAAGAAGTATCTTGTTAACTGTTGGAATCTGTTTGATAAAAAAGACCAAAAGAAAGGTAACATTTTTCCAATCATTAAATGAATCTTCCCTATAATACGAGTATGTATGTATATTTTTGTTTTTTAATATTATATATCTAATTTTGATTTTTTCTACTAAACTAATAAAGCTTACAGACAATTACGCTTCCTCAACATAAAACCCTCCATTTAAGAGCAACTGTCATATTTAGATAAAACCCAAATAAACAAGAGAATTAGAAGAGGTATATTCTGCAACTCATTAGTTTTGTATTTATTTATTGTTTTGTCAATTTCTTGCTGCTAAATTCCAAAAAAAAAAAAAACCACCAAATAAGAAAATATTATTGGCAACAGAACAATGCTGTCATTGTGTTGACAGAATTATTGTTATATTGGCATAAAATCAAAACCTTAATTAATATACAATGCGAGATTCTGTAGTTCTGTAAGGGAACCTCCCTAAGCATAAGTCATGTTCAATTTTTGGCGAGAATTAAAGCTATTACTGTAAAAAAATGTCTAGCCATGTTTTCTACTGGGCTTACTTACTAATTTTTTTCAACATAAAGGTCTAAACATATCAGACTATATATGTAGAAACATTCAACACGGGCTTCAAGCTAGTATCTAACATGTAGTTTGTAACATATGGAATTTGCACAGACGACTTACTGGTCTGTGCACTAAAACAGTCCGGTGAAAGTGCATGTGTGACAGCTGTGACAGGGTGTCAATGCCAAAGTCACATCACCGCACCTCTCAACTGTCGGAGGAGTAGGAGGCGTGAAGGGAGGGAGTACAACGAGGGACAATAAAAGGAGGGGAAATGCCTACGAAAGAGGAAACTCTCAGATGCACGGACACCGATACGACACGAACGTAAATACCGACATCAAGCCTGGCGGTTAATTTGAACGTACCCACCATATAAATAATTCAATATCACGAACTGTAACGTGATCTGCTTCGCCACGATCCTTGAAGTCGCGTGTGCGAGGAAGGGAGTCGCCGAGGTCTCTGCGAGACTCTTACGTTTTGGACCACGACGGGAGGAGCTAGTCCGTGCTACCTACTAAGCACGTACTATCACCGGCTTCCGGTATCCACTCCACACCGACGCTCGTCTGCACGCTCTACGCGCATCTCAAGGGTCTACGCCACGTCTCCGCGGGCTGCAGCAGTGGACCTGCTTCAGCTGTGTTCCCGGTGAGCGTTTCTCCTCGGTGACAGCTTACTTGACAGATGGTAAAAGAGGCGCTTAAGTAAGTATAAATACTTATTATTTTATTATTGATAAAAAACTAACTTTCAGTCCTCATGTCCGATACATATGTAAAAAGGCTAGCAATATATACAAAGCAATGGCACGTGCTGCAAAGGTGACGTGGGGACTAAGCCCGGAGGTGATCAGAATCATGTACGTCTCGGTTATAGAACCCATTGTTCTGTATGCCGCTAGTGTTTGGGCCCCCGCCGTGGAGAAACGGGGTATAAAAAAAAGCAGTTATATGCAGTGCAGAGGGGATTCGCCCAGAAAATTTGTAAGTCGTACCGGACCGTTTCCCTAAATGCTGCTCTCTTATTGTCGGGTCTCTTGCCTATGGACATGCGCGTAATGGAGGCGGCGCGAGTCTATGAGGCAAAGAGAGGCCGACCACAGCAGCATTTAAAAGGCAGGGAAGTGGAGAGGGCGGTATCCTTCTTGGATGCTCCACATCCCGCGGCCCGAGTCGCGGTCGATTTCGCGGACATTGAATGTGAATCGGAAATAGATCTCACAGGACTGAAGATTTACACAGATGGAAGTGGGATCGGCGGCGGTGTGGGCGCGGCACTTTCCTGCTGGAGGAGCGGTTCGGAGACGGCATCGAAGAAGTACCGGCTGGAACCCTATTGCACTGTTTTTCAAGCCGAATTACTAGCAATCCGCGAGGCTACGGTCATGGCCTTAAAAACCAAAGATCCAGAAATTGACATCCTCAGTGACTCGCGGTCCTCACTGGAGCTACTGAGAAGTGGCACCACATATCATCCGTTGGCCCACTCCATCCTGGAGAACTTGCGCAAGATAAGAATGCAGGGAAAACGTGTCAGGTTCTTCTGGGTGAGAGCTCACGTGGGGATCGCGGGAAACGAGAGGGCCGACCAGCTGGCAAAAGAGGGGGCTCTGAAATTAAAATGTATATCCAAATACGATAAATGCCCCCTCTCGTGTATAAAGCGGTGGATCAGGTGCGAGACTGTGGCTAAGTGGAAGCTAATTTACAAAAACGGTGACACGGCGGGAGGAACAAAAATGTTCTTTCCCGACGCTGAAGTGGCGTACAGGGCGATCAGAAAAATTAAAATGACGCCATCACTTGTGCAGGTGCTGACGGGACATGGCAGTTTCTCGCAGTACCTGCACAGGTTTAAAAAAAAATCCAGCCCGGACTGCGTCTGCGAGCCGGGGGTGCAAGAGACGGTGGAACATTTTGTGCTCGAGTGCCCCAGGTTTGCACTCGCCAGGCTTGGGCTGAAAATACACATGGGAAAAAAACTCGAAAGGCAGATCCTGCCAGATCTGATAACAGACAAACTTAATTCTAGGCAGTTTTTCAATTTCTGCAATAAAATAATAGAAGTAGTCAAAAAGACTAACGCGACGGCCTGATTGGATCCTGGGACTCCCTATATAGGAATAAGATATGAGGGAGGAGGGATGGATGGAGGAGAAACTGTGTTAATTAAAAATAAATAAACATAAGCAGTATTAGGTAATTTTTTACTAGAAACATCAAAGTCTCCGATTATGTCGGAGGTTGAGGCTTTGATCCCCCAAGCCCCCGTAACTGTTTTTTTTTTTTTTGTAAATGTAAATACATATAAGAGAAAGAAAAAAGATATTTTTTTTGTAACGGTAACTTTGTTATTTAAAACTAAATTAAAATTGTAATTTTTACTTTAAATAAACGGCCTGCGGGGGTGGCGTAACCCCTGGGGGAAAACCATAAAAAAAAAAAAAGTATAAATACTTAGTTCTTAAATCCTTGATGCTATGTCATTTTTTAATATGAACAACATCATGTAATGTGCATTTTCTGAAATAAATAAATGAATTGCAAAACAGTTACAGAATGCCACATCTGTCAGCCATCGACTACCCAATTAAGTTAATGCCGATTGCTTCAGCACATTCTCCTAAGACAGCGAACGGTTGATTGAAAAAGTTCTTTTTTCGACAAAAAATTTGGCTTAAAGCCTCCTTAGGGCCCCCCAAACAATCAATTAGGGAACTTTGGCCTCCTTGAATTGTAAATGTGGGAGCAGAGCTTTGTTTATTCTTGAGTTTATTTTTTTCTAATCAAGGGATTGTATAAATTCAATTACTTTTGTAATCTGAGCTTGCGTAATCTGATGTGCCTATTCTTAAATTCGATTTAATAGTTTAGGAGTACCTACATCGCGGACAAACAACGTGACACGAAATTTTTATATAAGTAAGTATAAAGATAACTGATACATTAGTTTGATAATTTGAAAATCTTGTTACATGCGGAGTTAATGTCTACATTGTGAATCGACAAGCTTCATTACAATGGATTTAACTGAGAGTTTGTGAAGATGTGTTATTCAGTCAGGTGTGAATTATAGAATGGATTTGGTTGAAACTTTGCACACACAGAAATCATGTTCAGAATTAATATATTATGCGGTATAACTGTTTGACCGTCAGTGTATCAGTTAATAAAGGTCTACGCAGAAGAGGGACAGTCATCTGGTTACTTTTTGTCTGTCAAAGCAGATAAAAAAAATGTCATAATGTGAAGCACTTTAAGCCTAGCTAGCCTAGCACAGGCACCAGCTAGTAATAAATACTTTTGTATTCTAACTCGAACAATAATGACACGTCTTTGTTATTTATGGCAATTTCACAAAGCACATTTCCTGAATCGATTTTAATGCACGAATAGGAACATCTGACTTTATACGCTTCGGCAACTGCAGCTCTGTGTACGATAGAAATGGAATCGGTAACTAAATCGAGCCATCGAGTTGCTCACTCAGTTGATTCTACGAATTTATAGATTAAATAGATTTGTTCCTAGATATTAATGTATGAATTTTTGTTTTGTAGGGGCAAATGTTTATGTGTTAACATTTTACCTTTGTACCTGAGTCATGGATGTTTCTATTAATAATATGTATTTATTTACAAAAAAAAGTAATCTATGTATTATATCAACTGTCTGGTTATAATAGCATTGTTGCTTACTGTGGAACTAGATGGTGCTGTGTGAACATATTTATTTATTTATTTATTTATTTATTTATTTATTATTAATTAATTAATTAATTAATTAATTAATTAATAAATAATTTATTTATTTATTTATCATAGATTGACTATAATACTAGATACACAATCAGCTACAAAAAAAAACAGTGGCACTCCGGGAGTTGAACAAAATTTGAACAATTACGTGTTTATTTTTTCATAAAAGTCAACAAAGATGACGGTTAGGGTAACAGTGTTGCGAGTTTTATTTGAAATTACTGTGTTCTTTTATAATTGTCAACAGAGGTGTCGGTTACGGTAACAGTGTCACAAGTTCAATGGTTTTTTCCTATCTCAAAAATGCCCAAGGTGCCTAAAGAAGTTTTCACTTCAAAAAACGTCCTCAAAAAATGAGCACCCATTGAACATTTGGGTGCGCTTTTGTATTAGTATAATTCGATCAGTTCAACTGCAAAAATGCCACAGTGGTGCTCTTTTAGAAATTGCAAAAATCACACATCTGGGACGCTAAAAATGGATGGAATTTCTTATTTTCGGTAAGTAAATCCATGATATATGTATGTATATTGGGTTTAGCGTTATGCCACTTATTGGGTTTTGTTTTGTTCTAGTATTATAGTCGATCAAAGTGTAAAATACATGAAAACACTCTTGTTGATGACTAACTATCCGCTTCAGACTGTTTTTTTTTTGAAAATTTTAAACAGAAAACGATGAAACATTTTTTTTATGTTAAAGTCGACAGACAGGCTGATGGTTCACTTGATGGTAAGTGGCTACCGTCGCCTATAACACAAGCAACGCCATAAGTGCTACAAGTGCGCTGTAGACCATAGGATTAAGGATAAGGGATAAGGAACGGATGGGGGTAATGGGCTCTGGCATCCCTTACTCACTCACCGAAACACAACAGCACGTAAATGTTGTTATTTCACGGTAGTATTTTGTAAGGGGGTGGTTACTGCCGCCAGACGGGCTACCCAAATGACTACAAACGCAGTGTGCCCTACCACTACTTTTCAAAATCCAGACCAGAGTCAATTTTGAAAATTACATTAAAATTTCCAAAGTTGACCCCGCCGGAAATCGAACCCGGGGCCCCTGAGACGTTAGGCAAGCACCCTTGCCACTCGTCCAAAACATTACAGTAATGTAGTTTAAACATAAACAATAATACATAGGCAATCTATCTATGCTTATATTATAAAGCTGAAGAGTTTGTTTGTTTGGTTGAACGCGATAATCTCAGGAACTACTTACTGGTTCTTTCTTTTTGTGCTTTTCTAGAAAATTCTTTTTGTGCTGGATAGTCCATTTATCGAGAAATGCTATAGGAATTTTTAGACTATATAACATTTTTGAAAGCGGACGAAGTCGCGGCCAAAACCTAGTAATTTATAAAGATACGCAAATAAAATCGGGAACAAAAGGTAGTGTGTAAATTAATACAAATTCTATTGTTACTCAATAAGACACCTTTTTGGTTTTCTTAGCACGAATCCCTTAAAAAAGATTAACCTAACGAACGCCGACCATCTCTACGGTTGAGCAAAAACACTCTGCATAGCAAATCTGTAATTCACATTGGAATCACGTACCGAAGGAAGTGATAGTGTTTTACAGCAGGAAAAATAATAGCATTCAGCAATTTACCTCTTGGGATTGAAAGTCGTTGCGAGTTGAGATACTTCACGGCATACCCCGGACAGAATTAACACATAGAGTTGCAAGAAAACTTTGCAGAACGGACAATTTGTTAAAGACATTTAACTAATAGATTTCCTTTTATAATGTCAGTAAACCTTTGCATGTGGCGGTCTTGTTAGTAAAAGATTCTTAGTCACTTTATTACATTTAATTTTGCACTCAATCTTGGGCAGGAAGAGCGCGAACACGGTCAATGTTGCCAACACAAAAATATAATAAATACAATACGACAAAAATATAATAATATTATGTGCATTGCTGGTACCAATATGAGGTATACAGGAAATTTTTGTCTTCGTAAAAAAAATTCGTACTAAGTCAGGGGCGGGTCACTAGTTAGGAATAAAAGAGTTTTTAGAGTTGCCTTGTACCCCAAAATATTAATTTAATATTAATAATGTTGCTTAAAAAATTATTAATAGAAAATTATAATGAGAGTTCTGAGTTAGGTTTTAATGTACAGAAACAACCAATACAAGAAAAAGTTCAAAGTTCTAAGTTCAAAGTTTATCGGTTCAGGCTGTTTCAAGTAGAAACATTCAAAACATTTCATTTTGAAACTAGATTCGTGCTTAAATATATATAAATTTTAATGAAAATTAGTTTTTTCAGGCTATAGACAAATTTCTGAAGATTCTTAATGAATTTGTGTAACCGACAAGCAGACTCATTAATTCATCTAAGTGCACATTAGCGACATAGTGTGCTATTCTTTCTCAATAGCACACTAAGGTATTAAGTGCGTCACGAGATTACGTAACCAAAATGGCGGCCATACGCATTAGCGACTAAAAACAGGGAACAGTACTTTTTTTATGGATGAAAGGTACCCTATGTCCTTTTGTGTATCCTTGACAAAATGTGTGCAAAATTTCATGATAATTGGTTGAGTACTTAAGGCGTGAAAGCGTAACAAACAGATAAACATAGCATTTATAATATTAGTTGGGTTTGGGATTTATTTACAGTAAATTATGTTTAAAGTATGTGACTCACTTCATATAATTGGGTTAATTAAGTTTCACGTGTGCTTATACTATAACATGAAATTGAAATATTTTTTAAAAAGCAAATGGGCTAATTTAAATTAAAAAATCAAACTTATTCATAAACTCACATTATAACCATTTAGTTTTATTTATTCTTTGAAATGGTACGTTGTTTTCTGTAAATTAGACAGACCTCCTGTAGCCCGTGGCGGATTCCGTATTTGCATACAGAGTGAGTACAAGACTTCGACTGAACACACTCTGATTATTTCTATTGTTGCCAAAACATTCACCGCTGTGTTGCTATGTAAAGAAATTGTGTAATTTTTTTGATTTGAACACAAAAAGTCACACGAAAATGTTTAGCAAACGTTGTTTTGCTAAAAAAAATATTGGTTTAAGTATAAAAATAATTTATAGCCTATTGTCACACCTACCGAATATACCAAAAAAATTTGTTACAAACACTGTGACACGATTTTTTTTTAACTTATACTTCGTCTTCTTCATTATTGGAGGTCGGTCGTAATGGTAGTCAACTCTGAAAACTTGTACCTGTCCTCAGCCAGAACAAACAAATGTTTCACACTAGGTATCCCGGTCCATTCCCTGATGTTACATAGCCAGGATTATTCCGTATGGACGGAATATTTCTCTACATATTTATGGAGGATTGGACCGGTTCTACTGAAAAATTATGGAGGAAACCTATGTCAGTAGTAGACATATGGAAAGAGAGACATTGTCAAAAACGAGCGAATACTTATATGAAAATTCTTAGCATACATAGTACATAGTAGCATTGAAAGCTACGACCCGTAGCACTACTTAGATTCGCAGCTTTGAGATTCGTTCAGTGTAAAATTGCTGTGGTAAACGACACGCATCTTATTACTGGCTCAGTTCGCGTTTTAATTGAAAACGCAACTGCGATCAAAGTAAACACGTTAGCTGCAACATGCACACAGTAAAAATATATGCAGTAGTCATTCAATAAAGAAAATTCATATAATTTTAGTTTATATTATACATAGTTTTAGTTATACTTTATTTACTTAAGGAGAAATAGCAACTGCAGTATAAGTAAACATTAAAAAAAAGTTAAAAAAGATACAAACTGAGTAATATAATACTACATTCTAAAACATAGTATTAAACTATTAAAAATATTATTAAAATATAGTATTAACTATTTAATTTAATACTATATTTAATAATAAGTGACCATTATTATTTAAACTTATTTACAATTATATTTTTACAACGTTAAACTTGATTGTATATTGAAATTTATTTCATTTAGTTTTCAAATTTAAATAAAGTAAGACAGTAAATAAATAAAGACATCCTTACGGGATGAAATAACAGCACGTGTGCTTTTGTGATTCGGTAAAAGTATCTCTCCAAATTGGGAAGTATACTTGCATCTAGTAGTGGTTAATGTACCAATAATTGTAATGTCAGCTAATCTACCCCTTTATAAAAGGGCTTTTTTAAAAGAAATGCCTAATACAAACTTTAAAATAAAAAAAAAAGAAGGGAAATATTCAACAATTTTGTTTTTATTTTTGATAATTGTCAACAGAGGTGTCGGTTACGGTAACAGTGTCGCGAGTTTTATTTGAAATTACTGTGTTCTTTTATAATTCTTAACAGAGTTGTCGGTTACGGTAACAGTGTCGCGAGTTCAATGGTTTTTTCCCATCTCAAAAAAGCCCAACGCGCTTAAAGAAGTTTTTCCCTTCAAAAATTCTCTAATTATTTATTGTTTCCATTTTATAACAAAAACATTATAAGTTGGCGAGAAACTTTGAAATAATAATTAACAAAGCTTCCATACTACGCTTAACTTTCCCTAGCTCATTTAATATATGTGCAAAGCAGTAATTGCTTCGCAATAGTTAGAACTGAACCATTAAATTCGCATGTGTGAGCCATTTTACGACCCATTTGCTAGTCTATGGTCATTCACGAAATGTCAAACGGTGCATACGCGTTTATGGTTTCATTAATTATTATGAATTAATTTTGAAACGTGACATACGACATAGAATTTTTTTTAATGAAAAAAGAGCGGTTGATGGGCAGTGACAATGTCATGCAGGGGTTGGTTATTGTGATTTCAGCCACATTTGTCAGATCTGGACCTAACGAATAATAATAATAATAATAATAAAAACATTTATTTGTTCCAACCAATTACATAGGTATGAGTTTAAATCACATGTTATTACTCAATTATTTTGTGAGATTTAAATCAATTCTTACATCTAAACTAGGCCGACCCTGTATTTTAAATGTAAGCCACTTCCAATGACACAATACCGCTGCACAATGTCTAATAATTAATAGATATTATTTACTAAATATGAATTCTATTTTATTGTATCTGACAACAAAAATACAATAAGCAGGGTAAATTGAAAATTAAAAGTAAACAAATGCTTTATGTTTTAAATCCACCCGCATTTAAAAGTGTGATCTAGTTATCACGATGGTTAGACTACAATGTGTTCGAACTTAAGCTAATCTTTATTTTACATCTTCATATTTTTACTTCTGATATCATCTCATCATTATCTTATACAACAAATACAACATAATTGAAATTAAAACTGTTAGTAATTACAATCAAACTAACCTGCTCAACGTCAACATTGTCAATTACAATGTAACTAACTAACTAGGAATGGACCTGCTTTTCTCAAATCTCTTATCAATCAAGCCGAATGGACAAACCTGAAACCTGGAGTGGAATTCCTGCAGTAGTCGCTTGTGTCTTTGGGCGAGCGTAACTACTTATCCTCAACTTGACTCTTGGACCCGGGCGAAGCAGGGGCGTTTCGATATACTTACACATAAAATTTATTGTGTATTAAGCAGAATAGAACAAAAATATGTAATAAAATAATTTAATCATCTAACTTACCGAATTAGTAATGCCCACAGTTTATAAGAAAGTTTAAAACGTAAAACTTAATCTTAAACTAATTTTAATTCGTAACTTAATTCGTCTACGAGAAATAAAGGAAACGAACCGTTTGCTTGAATTCAAATTTAAGCAAATTGGACTTTTATCCTTTAATTGTAAGTATAAATTCAAGGGGCTGGCAACGATCCAAGTTTCTCATTAGGCGGAAAAAATAATTGAATCGAGTGGACAGGGTCAAGATGTACATTGTTGTCGGAAAGGATCGTCCAATATATCATTGCTGTATTTCTTTGTTTATTCCGTGTAGTTCTACTAGTTTTTTTTTTATAAGAAAAGTGGCGGACAAGCCTACATTAATCTATTTAATTAAAATTTGTAACGGTTTTTTCGTTTTAAATAAAGATTAAAATAAGATATTTATGGATTTAAATCTGCCTGTCGTAACTAATAGGTATATATTTTATTTATTTTCTTCATATTTTATTTATCTATCTTGACTTTGGAAAGCGGAAGCGAGTGTTTAAACCGAACCATTCCCTTAAATTCTTTAACCAGGATGTGTTTCTTCTGCCTCTGTTACGCTTTTTCCCTGTTTTTTCCCATGATAAGCCGAGCATACTATCTTTGATAGTTTATAGTTTATATCTTAATTTTTTTTGCAAATTATACAATACTAGCTGGCGCCCTCGACTTCGTCTGCGTTGAAAAGGAAAAAAGTAGCCTATCCTGTGTCCCGTACGTCTAAATGTTTATCTACCAAGTCTCATGAAAAACAGTTAATTAGTTTAAGGGCCTCTTTCACGAACTAAAAGTAAAGTGTTGATTAGTTACTTTTAGAAATCATTTTCTGTTTTATTGAATTATGCACTCGGTTTACTGCATCATTCGATAGCCGAATTTTTTTTATTATTTTCTATTTAATGCTTGGGACGTTTACCGTACAACCAAAGGTATATCAGCTCCATTTTCCCCGGTTACCGGTGACTTTAAATGACATTTTGGCTTACTTGACGTTTGAGAAACAGGCGCTTAGAGTTATGGAGGAACATACATACATACATACAGAAAAAACATACAGAAAAAATCCTCAATTTAGATTCAGCATCATGCATAGAGCCTATAAACACGATATCTCTGAAAACAAAGTAAATTACTCCATGACCGACTTTTACAGATTTATTATTAGTATTGATTATTAACATAGCGCCATCTGTTGGATACTTACTTAATCCAGCAATTATTTTGTTATAATTATCTGCGAGTTCCATAAAAATCTAACAGATGGCGGTGTAAGGTAATTTATCAGCTGGGTTTGAATAAAAAATTGCACCCATGCGAAACCGGGGAGCTGGTCAGCTAGTTAATTATAAAAATTCACTATCGAACTTTTCTCGCGACATAATTATCGCATGTAAATGGTATATAACCGCAAATAAATTGCGCACTCCTAATTAAGTGCACTCAAGCCCGCAATACGGCCATGCGCTTCATTATGTCCACCGATACTATTTATAATATTCTGTTTATTTCGCGTTAAAGTACTTCCATACGCATTTTCACGTCACTATTTCCACAAACCAGTTGACAGTGCTTGATAGTAATTTCAGTGTAGTACTTTCTAAATTATTGCAAGCTTTTGTCATAGTATATTTGCAAATTAGAGACTACTAGCTACACGCTCCCAGCTTCGCCCGGGTACAAAATAAAAACTATTAAATCTTTTAAGTTGGACCAAATTACACATAGGACACGAAATTTTTATATAGGATGTATTAGTAAAAACAAATTACAGTAAGTAACGCTTCATAAAAATATGTTTAGTATTTTGTGTGAAAGTTTAACAAAACACTCACAAATTCTCTTTTTAAATAATAGAACAATCAAATTAATATTCTATTCATTAATTAATTTATTATCATAATAAAAATAAATTAATTCAAAAGTGTAATTCTATCAATTTTTAAAGTAAGGCGCATGATTTGGTCTGCGTATTTTATAAACATTAAATTGTATTTTATAAAATGTTAATGGAGTTTTGAGTAAGTTTTTTTTTAATAAAAAATTGAGCAAATTATTATAAATTATATGAACAAAAATATATATTAAAAAATATCTATATTATATTTACATTGTGTAACTTCTGTAACTTATCAGTGATTAAAGGCTTATTTTATTTTATTTTATTTATTTTATTTATTTATTTTATATTATATTTACATTATACAGCGAAAGAGACGATAAAATTATACTTAGATTATTTTGAAATTTTCCTTATAATTATTTCAAGTGAACCGAAAAATTACATAGGTTTCATTGAATCAACGGTAACTTTTATAACATAATAATTAATGAATAACGTTTTAATGAACTTCAGTTTTCTACTGAACTGGGCGACATGTAATTATATTGACACGAATTTTATTACTGATAATTTATAACCTTTATTTGTCAAAAATTTATGTAAACTCAAAGTTAGCGTATAGAAAATTTAGTGTAAATAATAATAATTTCCATAATAATAAGTAATAATAATATAATTATCATGATGGTGATTATATCATTATTATGATAACGTTGTTTTCCCGATTTTTTTTCACCGATAAATTACTTAGAATTTATCTCAAATGTTACATTAAAACCTGTTAAATAAATTTTGCTTGAAAGAGAAGTTATTGTTATATTAATTATAAGAATAGAAGCAAATATAAATAATAGGATAGTTCAAAAATTTTTTAAATGTTACTTCGACATCTAACTTATTGTATTTCACTTATATTTTACAATTAAGTTGATATATTTTTGAAACAAAAGAATAGAATTGTAAGAACACAATGACTGTTTCAAAACTTCGAGGATTTGTCTTTTCTTTCAATTTCTCTGTTAATCCGGAGTTTGTTCGACGCATTAATTACCTATTGTCGAAGTTTAAAGTAACGTAGCTTCGGAATGAATGGAGTTGCTGAGAGCTTAAAAAAACTTGTTCATGACAAACACAAGTTCTTATTTAAAAAAAATAACAAAGTGTGAATTCGTATTTATTTCCCTAAATGTTTATAGTGTTTTAGAACAGTAATCTAAATAATTACAGTAAAAAAAAATCTTGTAAAATCTGTGACCCGATTGCAGTGCCACCTATCGGATTCAATTGTGAATGTAATCCGTCCTTCTTTTGGATCCACGTTCATACAACTTGACTATTGAGAAACGATATTGTGGCTTATTTTATAAGTATCTAGGCTTAATTTGTTTTCCTACCGTAAAATGGTCCTACTTTGCTTGCAAAAAAAAGGGAATTATGAATATTGTTCACACTATTAATTATGAAATATACTCAGATGTATGAATTTAAAGAATAATATGTTATCTAACATATTTTTAAAGTTAAATCAACGTAATGAAGTTGCACCGATTTGGACATATTAAGCGATAAAACATTTAAAAGAATTGGAGCATAATTAACCCTATAGGAGCAAAGTAGGAACATTTTACCGCATTACCGCAGCAAGTAGTTGACATTGACAATGATTCCGTGATTCAAAGGGATCGTTTTAGAAAAAAATAAGAACAACTGCGTCAAGCGTCTATCGCGGTGTTTTGCGCCGGATTTTAGCCGTTGGGCAGACTAGGTTCTTCTTGCGAGCACAAGCCAAACACACTAAGGGTTAAGGGCGGGTACGCGGGGACGTTATGACACGACTTCGGTGTCCCGGTTAAGGTTACGCTACCTATCAGAATTTCGGCTTACCCAAAAGTGGAGGTATGCCATCTCGGGGGACTTTACGACGGGTGGCAGTTGTTGGAAATAGTTATTGGAATTTAATACTGGCCAATATTATGAAATTTGAAATGGAAATAAGTTGTATTGAAGTTTTTGAGACGTTTAGAAAAAATTACTGAAAATGTTTGGTTAATGTTTTTATAATTATTATATTTGTACCATGGTACCAGGCTTTGATATGGAAGTAAATAAATTGTTATGAAGATATACATATAAAGTGTTTATTTGTAAAGAAAGTACCAAGATAATGAACGAACGAAATTTAATCAATAACAGCAGTCTCCCCCCAAGACATCGCCCGGAATGTAAACTATCCTGGGATTCACTCAAACACACGCGAAAATTTCATTAAAATCTTACCATAACACAAATGCTGTTATTTCACGGTGTTCTGAAAGTTTTATGGAGTAGGTAGTTTCGTTTACGTAAAATAAAAAAAAGGTTAGACCACACTAGTTTCATTTAACGAGTCTATAAAGAAAAATAAATTAAAAAGTTATATAGACGTCACTGCCACCCCTGTTCGCGTTTCTAGTGGAACACAATTTGAAAAATTAATTTGCAAGTTCGTTTGTACTCGGATTTGTAACTAACTGCTGGGAAACTTTCGGGGCATTTTTTCGTGTTTCCCTTATTCCGTTAAATTTATTTTCACTTAAGCTTGAACTTTAAATAAATTGTGTACTTAATTATGTTTTTTTTTTCCACTCAAATTTTTACCTCGACTAGTATTTATAAATAGTTTTTTTTTTAAATAATTGTAATCATAATCTCACCACTGTGGCCTCTTCTAAGGCTCGCCACCACACACAGTGCATCCAGCCGCTTCTTGCGATGTTTTTCAGGTCATATGTCTACATGGCCGCAGGGCCCCCCTTTTTACAGTCGTTTAAGAGTGGGTATAAAGCAAACAAAATTTGTAATTTCACCCGCGTGGCCCCTTGGTCATGACAGTTGGTCATGTCATCTCCCTCAATAAAAATGTTATAAGTGCCAAAAGTATTAAATATTAATTATTCGTAAACTACAATGTCAAATGAAAAATTGTTACATACAGCCTTAGATAATATGTGAAGTGAAATTACTGATACACTTTTAGCTTTGTAATGTGTGTCATTTTGAAAATAAAACTAAAATCGATGGAAATGAGAGCTCACTTGGTGATTTTTTTCTATCGAGAAAATTTCATTATATTATGTTTTCTGTTACAGTCGTCACTTTCATTTATAATCCATTTATCTATTTAAAAAAATTAATTAAATTAGACTTTGTTTAATTAGATAAAATTCAAATCTAGGATTGGCTATTCCTCTTTATACCCGCTCTTAATAACACCCTGTTTTGCGTCGGGCGTTTAAAATACAAAGTTTAATTTAAGATTCATGATTCATTTGAAAATATTGGTTAGTACAGTAAGGTACTACCGAATAATATAACAATCATCCTTGTGGTTTAATTTTTTTTGGAATGTTCCTTGTCTTACGTGAAGAGAAAGAAAGAGAAAGGAAGTTTTGGGGAGTGAATTATTCGAGCGTCGTCAGTAGTACCTAACGCTACGCAATACAACATACACAGACTTTTGAAATATATAGACCGACCGTTTAAAAACTATTTCAAATAAAAAATTACTTGTTAACATATTATGAAATATTTTTTTGTTTAAACGGAAATAATTTGTAAAACTAAAATAAATAAAAAAATTCCAAAATTAAAAAATATTAAGTATCTAATAATAAAAGTTAATTTCAAAACTTTAATTTCACTAAAAATAAAATCAACAATTATTTCAAAAGTTACAATAACAACTAGTTTTCCAAATAACAAGGACGTAAAGAAGGGAAATACGTATGAATTGTATGACTTAAGAAGATTTGAATAGTAATTTACAGAAAAAATACAATACGCCGGGGAAAAAATACAATTCGTGCGAAGCCAGGGGCGGGTCACTAGTATTAAAGTAGCTGCCTGCTTCTGTCTGTTTCTCTGCTAACTCTTTTTAACCAAATAACATTTTGAACGTAACGTGTTTTCACTAATGGAAAAAGTGATAATCGAGGTTGGTTCGTAAATCTTTCTATATATAAAAGACAATGTTTATATATATGTCATGTTCTATGGACTCCAAAACCGCTGAACTGATTTTGATGAAATTTTTAGACAATCTTCAGATTAGTCTGCAGGCAAAACACAGTAATGCGGGTAAATACAACGCCAGGGGCGGGTCGATATCACTACATATTATAAAACAGTCCTCCGGCGATAAAATTATAAACCAATTTTCATGCTGTTTTCACCAATGCATAGAGTGATTCTCGAGGAAGGTTTTAGTATATAATTTACAAAGTTACGCGGGCAGCAGCTAGTTTATGAATAAACGAAAGCATTTAAGCAAATATTTTTATATATTTTTTACATCATTCATTGCGTTTAGACCCCACAATAAAATTATTTGCGGTGTCTAACCGATTTGTAGGTCTCGAAAGCAATCATTGGCAAGGCCAATACCATCAGTTATGGCTACTTAGCCCGTCTGCGCAGCCGAACATCGATATTATGTTAATGTGTCCCATCAAACACAATGGCCGACTTGCTTCTTCACATAAAGGCACACCATAAAAGCTTTTTCATGTTCCACGCTGCCCTCGTTTATTGCTTGCCTTTCTTATTTAGTACTAAGTATTTCTTCAGATTGATTTTCTACTCATTTAATTGAAATAACTAATACATTTCTTGTCTTCTCTTCAGACAGGCCGACGGTCTACTTGATGGTATGTGTCTACCGTTACTTAGAAAGCAAACAGAATAATAAACGAGGAAAGTTTGTGTATATAATTTGCAGAAACAAATTCCATCAGTACGAAGCCGAAGGTAGGCCGCCAGTAATAATACTCGTATGTATTTTATTTTTAGGTAATCAACATCATCTCAGCCGTAGACTTCCACTTCTGAACATACTTAGATCTCCCCTATAATTTTACAAAAGGACCAGTAAGAAGCAGTCTGCATCCACCGAAAACCCGCGGCCATATCAGGGCCCGTAGCCATGTGTGCTTCCTACAGCTACGCTACGCTAAGAGAAGACTTTGTGATTGGCAGTGATATGTCAAGTAATAGATTGAACACTCCCTACGATGTCTTGCTAAATTCATGTTCCAACGCGGAAGGTGCGCGGGGGACGGCGCGGCAGTAGTGTCAAGATCAATACATCAAGTCGTAGACAACCCTAATATTAATATGGCCGACCCGATAAGCACGTCGGTTTTAACAAATTAAATATTAACCTATTAAACGTTTCAATATTAATAAAACTTACCTATGGAACGTCACACCAATATTTTTTGTTGTATTTTTGCAATATGTCATCACAAAAAACGGCATTTTTACTGGTTTTGAAAATAATAACGCGCCTAATCTCTAAGACTGTCAACGGGTAGGACGTCGGAACTCCAATCACTTGGAATACTAATCGCGTCTTGAGTGTTCCATCTAGTACTTAACATATCACTGGTGATTGGTCAAAATTTTATTTTGACGTTACAACAACCAATCACCAAGCTTTCTCTTAGCGTTCTCTCTTCGTTTCCGAAGTACGCAACGAGGCGTTTACATCTTGACTAGGCCCCCTAGTCGTTTGTCCAGGTAGATAGCAATAATTTGGATTATCTTTTCAAGTAAAGAACACTAGCTGTTAACCAAACGGTCGCGGGTTCGAATCCCGCTAGGGGCAAATTTTTATGTGTTAATATTTACCTTTGTACCTGAGTCATGGATGTTTGTATTCATAATATGAATGTATTTACAAAAAAAAAGTAATCTATGTTATATATCAACTGTCTGGTATATATAATACAAGCATTAGTTTCTTGTGAACTAAATACATGCTGCTGTGTGGAATGTGTGATGATATTATTATTATTTATTTATTATTATTATAACTTTTGAGCTAAGAAGTTTTTGCAAATTTCTTGTATTATTTTTATCTTCCATTCCTTCAGCATTTAAGCAAAGATTTCTAGCGGTCTCGGGGAACTTTTAAAATATAATATCTTAAGCCGTAATACACAGTGCTGAGGGAATAAGAAGTTAAAAGTCTCGTATTGTTTTATCTACTTCTTTAAGGCCCCGCCCGTGTCACATTCGCGCGGCGCCGACTTTTTAACAAAACTCGTTTGAGATATAAAAGAAAAACTTTTATCCGTCGGTACGCTACCTACTTGGTAATACCAACTGCCGTCGAATCTTTCCACCTTTATACTTTTCATAACTGTACTTACTCGGAGCGTATTTAAACTGTATGTATATAAATTCATATTAATATTATAACTGCGAAAGTATCTCTGTCTGTCTGTCTGTCACCTTTTCACGCCTTAACTACTCAACCGATCATCATGAAATTTTGCATACACGTTGTCAGGGATACAAGACAGGACATGGGGTACCTTCCATTCAGAAAAAGAGTACTGTTCCCGAGTGATCGTCTAAAAATATAAAGAATTAGACGCCACTGTCGGTGGCTACGCTACCGTCGTCACAGCAATAACAAGGTCGGACGTTATTACTCATATATTTTCTTATTCAACGCGGAGGAAGTCGCGGGTACCAGCTATAGTCTGACATAATAATAATGTACATAATGAAAAACAAATGCAGAAAGTATGCAGAGGTTCCTTTATGATTTAAGAAGAAGGTATGCCAAGAGGAATGTGAAGGCAGGCAGGTTTAACGTCCCACTTGGAGAAAGGTGGAATAAAATTATATATTATAGCTCCGATAGTATGTCAACTCTGCGAAAATCCATTCATAAATTACTTTTGTAAAACTTTGAAATTGTAAGCCTAAAATGTGCAACAGAGAAGAATTGAGCGGACCTACTGTGCTTAGTTAGGACGCAGCATAACAACCAGTTTTATTGTTAAATTAGCTGGTGCCCGCGACTTCGTCCGCGTTGAAAAAGAAAAATGTAGCCTATTCTGTGTCCTGTAAGTCTAAATGTTTATCTACCAAGTTTCATGAAAATCAGTTAATTCGTTTAAGAGTTATGGAGGAACATACATAGGTACAACATACAGGAAAAAATTGTAAAAATCGTCAATTTAGTTTCAGTATCATTTATAACACCTAATAACACGATATCTCTGAAAACAAAGTAGCTTACTCCATGACCAACTCTTACAGATTTATTATTAGTATTGATGATTAAGAATATCTATGAGCATATTTTAATAGGCAATTAGCATATTTCATAGATAAAAATTTATAAAATATACATTTCGTGTGGTAAACAGATCGGTGAAGGACGACCTCTTTTCGGATCTTAGACCTTTAGAAATGCTATTTTAAAATCGCCTTCAAAATATTAGTAGATGTATTTCTCGTATTGCTGTAAATGTTCTAATGGAATAACGCTATAAAGTAAACCTTATTAACATTTAAATGAAATCGGAATCAAACAGAACCAATTCCGATTTCTCGATTAAATCACCCGCTTGGGTATCGATTACAAATTCGAATCGTGATACACCAGCACACCGCACATGTTCGATTCTAATCAGCGAGCTCAATTCAACGCAGCCTAAATTTAATACTTATTCGTTTATTATACCTATACAACGTCCCCCTTGTATTCTCTTGAAATGTAATTTTAAATTAATTGGAGTTAAGTACTCCTTTAAGAATCGATTTTCAGTAAAAGTAAAAAGTATGAGAGAAAGCGCCTCTTTCACCAACGTCAAGTAGGCTAAACCGTCACTTAAAGTCACATGTCACCGGAAATAATTTAGCTGATATACCTTTGTTTGTACGGTAAACGTCCCAAACATTAAATAGAAAATAATTTAAAAAAAAATCGCCTATCGAATGATGCAGTAAACCGAGTGCATAATTCAATATAACAAAAAATGATTTCTAAAAGTAACTAATCAACACTTTACATGTAGTTTGTGAAAGAGGCCCTTAATGTCACACGGTATGCGATACGCGTTAGTTTTAATTTTAGAATACTCGTATCTAACTTCAGAAGCATTGGAATATTACAAAATTTATTAATGGTCTGTCAATATAAAGCTGAAGAGTTTGTTTGTTTGTTTGTTTGGTTGTACTCGCTAATCTCAGGAACTACTGGTTCGAATTGAAAAAATATTTTTGTGTTGGATATTCCATTTATTGAGGTAGGCTATGTAGGCTATAGAGAACGCGGACGATGTCACGGGTACCAGCTAGTATTAAATAATTATGTTCTATTTAATGGTCATTGTGTGTCAGTGTGATATATTTTCTCTTGTATTTATTTATCGTTCGTAAGGAGTAAATTCCAGGAGCTGACACTTGTTTATTCATGTACCTCGTCGGGTCGGGGTACTTGTTGTTACTTTGAATAACTACGTCCATATTCTAAGTCTTGTTTTTTTAGGTAATACAAAGGTATAAAGTACTATATTAGTAATTTTTTCTAACGTTGGTTTCAAGAAACCGTTTTAAATCGTTAATATATGAAAGATAGATAATCATTTTCAATAATTTGTCCAATTCCCTGACATTGAGTTAACTCACTGTTTCCTGACAGTAGGTACTAATATTGTAAGAATGTTCCCTGTTGCTAGATGCTTCATGCAATATTTTGTAACTCAATAGGCTAAACTTGTATATTGATTTTGTATTTGGTATTTGAATGCTGCGGACTTAAATAATATGTATATTTGCAATGCAGAAGCGAGCGAAGGTTTCATTTTAAAGCCCTCACTTGCTGCTTTGCTTACATATATTGGAGCATCACAATACATTGAATAGAAGCTTCGATATACCCACAAACGTATAAATATTATAATAATATTTACGTAGGTACTAACGTTCATAAAATAAATACAAGAACCAAAGCTTCCAAAGTTAAAACTTAAAAATTTACTGCATGTACAGATTTTAATGTACAGTCGGGGTAAGAAAAGGTAGGGCAAATTTCAGTCATGCCAAAATTTCATTTCAAACGTCTGTCTGCTTAGTGCTTTAGTTTCAAAAGGTAATAAGAGAATGAATTTGAAAACTGACGAAGGTTTTCGTACTCTGACTTTACCACTGGTGGGGACAGGTGGTTTAATACGCTTCTACATTATCCCAATGCCTAAATTGTTAGTCTTCATCGTTAGAGCGAATGATCTTCATATAAATCCACATATAAATTTGAAACTCCGCCAGTCCTAAGCATTTTTAGCTAAGCTTTCGTACGACTGGGTCATACTAGTAATCCACCCCGGTTTCATTACGTATGCGAATTATTTTTGCAAATTACTTACACAAACTTTCCTTGTTTATCGTTCTTTCCGTCAGTGAAAATTGTATCGAAAATCGTTGCATGGTTTAGAAGGAATAAGCTAAGAAAGAGGTAGAGGCACACAGTGACTTTGTTTTATATTCTGTTTTGAAGTAATTTATTTACTTGACGACACGTTTGGTCTAGTGGCGAGTAACGCTAGCTGTTAACCAAACAGTCGCGGGTTCGAATCCCGCCAGGGGCGCAAATGTTTGTGTGTTAACATATACCTTTGTATATTCCATACTTTTTCTATTGATCAAAAACGTAAACAAATAGAGCGTCGCCAGGGTCACTGACCTGTTTTAAAGATGGGATTCGTACATTATGCATATCAAAGAGAAATGACTCAGTGGTTAACTCATTTAAAATTTGTTCATATTGTTTAATGTGATGAATTTCTTGTCTTTTTACTTTTATTTGACACAATAAAAAATCATAAAACAATAAGAATAATAAATAAAATATGAATTATTAGTAGTAATTTTAAGTAATCTATTTAATTAATGCCATTTAATCAAAAATAATTTCATAAAGTTGGTCTATGATTATGAATTATGATAAACTAAAACTTAAAATGTATGTAGAACTGTGAACTTGATAATTTATGTACGCATCAAAACCTCATGACTCCAAATGACTTGTCGTGTTCATGTCCCGTCTCTAAAACCATAGACAAAATCTCTGTGATGTCTATTGATGTAGGTTATGTGACGATTTTATCCAGTTTTTTTTTGCATTTTCCTCTGAAAATATGCAATAATTTTGGATATATATCGTAAAGAATATTATGTTTAGTGAGTGTAAATTAATACGTGTATATATGAATGTGTAATTAAGGTTAAAATTGGAAAATTCTATGTCGTGAATAGTTTGTTTACCTTTTTGAACAATGAAAAAAGTATGGACCTTACCTGAGTCATGGATGTTTGTATTTATATATGTATGTATTTAAAAAAGTAATTTATGTAGTATATCAACCTGTCTGGTAAAATACAACTGGCTGGTAAAATCTGTGTGGAATGTGTGAAGATTTATTTATTTATTTATTTAAAATGAAATTTTACAAAGAAAACTATCACTATCAACCTTTAGTGAGATCTACTTATACTACAGTTAGCTGTTTTGTTAATTCTGTACCACCAAGTTGGATATAACTGAAATATAAGCAGATTTCCACTTCAGCGGAGCAATATAAAATAGAACCGCGTTATGCACCTAATTCGTATTAATTAGTTGGTGTAATTTGACAAAAAGGTCACCCAGAAACATTGAAACTAAAACCTATGAAACTGTGAATGGCAGGGATTAATTGGAAACGTTAGCGGACTCGAATCGATACTAATACACAGTGTATTGTAGTAAACCAGTAAACACACAATTTACAAGGTTGTGTTAATCATTAAACTAGCTGCTGCCCGAGACTTTGCCCGCGTAACTTTGTAAATTACATACTAAAACCTTCCTCGAGAACCACCCTATCCATTGGTGAAAACGGCATGAAAACTGTTGCAGTATTTTTTTTGATTTTATCGTGACAGACACGGCGGAGGACTTTTGTATTATAATACAATGTAAATAAATAAATAAATAAATAAATAAATAAATATTTTCACACATTTCAAGCAGCACCATCTAGTGCACTAAGCAACTAATGCCTGTATTATGGATACCAGACAGTTGATATATATTACATAGATTACATACATATTATAAATAAAAACATTCATGACTCAGGTACAAATGTAAATGTAAATACATAAGCATTTGCCCCTAGCGGGATTCGAACCCGCGACCGTTTGATCGAGGTCGAGACTGTGAGTACAAGTTCAATTTACTTCATACTATGATCGCTGTTTTAAAATTTGAAAAAATTTACGAGAGGAAAAACTAATATTAATTTATCCCTCTCTCTATAAGTGAAAACCGAATTAAATAAAAAAAATGTTGGCTGGTTTAGAGGTAGTTGGCGGAGAAACAGACATGACAGTATTTATAATATTTACGAAGAGATTAAAGTTTTAATGAAAGAAACAATTAATACTTTGAGTCAACCGTAACAGATATATATTCCATTTCTATAGTACATAATTTTTATGTTTCTCATAATAAGGTTTAGCTAACGTAAGCAATGTATAATAAATTTATTTTTCTACGGCTTGGTTGCGAAATTTTGTTTTTATCTTTTTACATAAAAACTTAAATTAGGTTTTATTATGTGTGCTCACCTATCGTGAACCTTCCGTGAAAAATTATTTAACTGATGGTGAAAATCGCATCAAAATTCTGTGCGTGGTTTAGGAGGAGTTGGCGGTTATACAGACAGACAAAAAAACGCGGAAAGCGAATTCAAATTATTCTGTTAGGAAGGATTATTACGATTATTATGAATAGCTTTGTAGTTAAATCCGGCCACGCTTCGCTGTGGCTCAGTCAACAACGTTGCATGGATGCGACAGTCAATGTAATGGTTTTGTTTAATCAGAATTTTGGAAAAATGTATATAATATCATTCCTATGTTTAAATGCAATGTTGTGTAAAAATTTCAAGTCAATCCGTCGGCTTGTTTTCAAGTTTTTGAGTAATACCCAAATCAACATATTTTTGCATAGGACATCTTGCAATGCTCTGTTTTTAATTATTATGTACTGTATGTATGTCTCAATGACCTACTGTTTTAAAATATATTGTGGTTGCATAAATGGACTCACATTCGATTAATCGATCGCCATAATTAATTTTGTGCCGCACTGTATTCAATTACTATTCGAATATTATCGTTAGTTCAGAGAATAATCCGTTTAAATGACTCTTTGTATATTTCAATTGTACCGAAATGTTAAACAAACTAATCAAGTTCAACCGGAAAACATATTTTCATTTTGATATTGATACAACCTCTATATATATATATGAAAATTTCATGTCACATGTTTGAGGCAATGAACTCTTAAACTACTGAACCGAATTTGATAAAACTTCGTAACTATGTGTAATTTGGTCCAGCTTAAAGGGTATGATAGGTAGAGCGAAGCCGGGAGCTTGTAGCTAGTTATAATTCTTATAAAAATAAAACCCAAAACCGGGAGCTAAAACTATGTAGAAAAGAATAGAAATTAAAAAATGAGAGTTGGTGTTCTTGTGACGAAAATATTTTGGTTTCCACTTCCAGACATTAGAAGAACTACTAATCTTCATCTTCCCCAACAACATCATCTTACACAACTTAACTCTCTGTTAAATTACACAGCCTAAAATATTCATCGTAAATTAAAAATGAATATATCCAAATTTGTAGAAAATTTTATATAGAAACTTTTGTCAAAAGTAGTCATAATGCTATTCGTACAGATATTCGCGATATGAGCAAAAATCTAAAAAGGTGCCTTTGGCTGCTATTACCGAAACTATTTTTTTTTAAATACTCATATATTTCTTATTGCTTTAAACTTTAAAATTTATTTAAGGCATTAATAATTTCCTTAGTAAAGATTGTGTAAAGAAACGTTGAAAGACCTTCTGACAAAGGTTTCTACATAACAATTTCTACTATCGTAATGCTATTCGTAGAGATATTTGCGATATGAGCAAAAACCTAAAAAAAGGTACCATCAAACTGCCTCCTTTGAGGACTTTTAGTATGTTTATCTGGATACCTGTAAAAATTTTCAAAACTACACGAATTATTTCCCCTGATTGCCTATATTCGCCTTAATTTGACTGGACTATTTGTTTTGTTGTGATTGAGTTTTTGACAGTTTAATTTTTTGACCGCATAACACACCTTGTGTGTGCAGCATTTACTTCGCAGTTTTTTAGGCGAAAACTGGGCCCTTTTTTAGAAAAATTTTAATTTGGCAACCTAACACGTTGATCGGACACTTTATATTTTGTAATATTAAATAATTAATTATATATATTTATTATGCTTTCACCCGATTTTCTATTGGATGCAATTTTGAAATACACTGCAGGTCGATATTGGGGGTGAGGGGAGGGTAGTTCTAGCTGGATGGTGTAGCATTTAGCCTCGGGGTGTGTCGACATTGAATGTCAATATTGTGCACGTAAACTGTCAACAATTGAACACGCGCTATTGTTTAGAGTATGGTGTACAATAAAGCAATTTTGATAAAGTTTTTTCGCTTTTTGGACGTTTTTTTGGCGGAATCATCTCGAACTAACCACTAGTAGATTATAGGATTACAATATAGCGATAATATTGTGCTTAAATTATATTAATAATATGTGCTTAAATTAAATATTAATTATATTATTATAGGCGTTTTTATATTGGCACAAGCTGACCCCGCGAACTTCGTGCCGCCTCAGAATAAAAACCCGTTCCATACAAAATGTATGAAAAAACAAATTTACTTAATTTTTTTTTCCCAAGTTTTAATAGTTATTCTGCTATTCGGGACGAAGACAAATTCAATAAAACAAATATCATAAAAATCGGTCCAGCCGATAACGAGTTATAAATTGTGTAACTAAAACGACTTTCTTTTATATATTTATTTAAATTTAATTTAATTTATTTATTTTCACAGGTGATTTACAATAGCTATAAGTAAACGTTGACGCCCACATTAATCTGCGCTTAATCTGACCCACTGGCAGTCAACTATTTGCTCTTATCTTGTAATGTTTATACATATATATACACATTATATGATATAATGTATATATATATATATATATATATTATAACTTTTATTTTAAATAAACTCATTTTTGGTTTATACATAACATTTATTTATACATACATAATATTTATACAAAAAGCATAGGTAACTAACTACATACACCTTATATTATAAGAAGATATTATAATGTCAAAATATATTATATATAATATTGTGAAGTTCTTTTTTTTCTTTTTTTTTGTGAAGCTAAGTTCACTTCTTACTTGCAGTCCTACACAATTCGTCATTTTTAATCTATACTCTAATATTATAAAGAGGAAAGATTTGATTGTTTGTTTGTTTGCATTGCTCCGAAAGTACTGGACCGATTTGAAAAATTCTTTAACTGCTGGGAAGCTATATTATAAGCGAGTATGTTACTCGCTTATAATATAGCTAGCTCGCTTATAATAGGCTACATTTTATAAAGTTACGCGGACGAATTCGCGTGCAACAGCTAGTAGTAAAATTTTTAATAATTCGAGGCGTAGTTTGATTGCATTTGTGTGCCATCCATGGACTGAACGACTACAATGGGTCAAAAAACGCTAAAACAAACGCTTCTGCTTATCACTTGAGGTGTACAAATTATTAACGGTAGCTCTCAAAATTAATTTTCTAGATATGAATTGTTTTATTTGTATTTGTTGATACCAATATTTAGTTTAGAGGCAAGGTTTAATTAATATCAATAATTAACCTACACGAAGTGTTGTTATGTTGGTAAATAATTCTCGAATGGTTAAAATAAATACTATAACAATATTTAATGGGTAATTATGCCTTCTGTGTATGAAATGTCCGTGTCTATACGTATAGCCGCTAATTCCTCTTAAGAGGATTATCAAGCTGTAAATTTTCATACAATAACGTTTCCCCCCAGTAAACATAGTCCAATTTTTATAATTTTTCATTTGTAGACATAATGAAAAACTAGGTCCATACGTTTTTATTTTTAAGAAATATTGCTTACGATATAAGTTATTAGCATCTAAAAATCTATATTTTTTACTTCAAAACTTCCTCTAGCGTTATTAATTTTTAAATTAAATTAAACTGAATTGCTCAAAAAGAAAAATTTACAGACTTAGATTAAGGTGTACTGAATCCAATGATATCAAAATTGTCTTAATTCGTAAAAGTTTAGGGTGGTAAAAACGTTATCGCCCGAAAGCATATTACAAAAAGGAAATGTAGGCAGAAGCCTCCAGGACTTGCAACTCTCTCTATCGCACGCTAGGAAGAAGGCAGAGCGGTGTGAAATAGATAGCATTTTTGAAAACACCTACTCGCGCCGCGTATCGGCACCTCACAATCCTCTTAAATCACGCAATGAATTTCGATGCGATTTTCACCATCAGTTTTTATAAGGAATATATATAAGGAATATATAAGGAATATATTTATAAGGAATATATATACACCCGCTTATATATATATATATATATATTTAATAGCCTATATTTATATTTATTCACAAATATATCTATTAAAAAATTTAAATATACTAGATATTTAAATTAATATCTTAATTATATTAAATGAAACATTCTTTTGTAATCGCATTTTATTTTTATTCGTGTTTAATTATACATTTTATGGGTTCTGTAACCAATAGTTCTAACCATCAATCAATAATATATATCTTTTTAATTAAGAGATAACAATACATTTAAAAGACATTGTCTTTTAGATTTAAAAACAAATATTATCTTATTTTTTTAAATCTTGTCACATCACTTATATACTCATGTCGATTCTGCATTGCAATATATAAAGTATGTAAGTCAAAATAAGGTTCACAGTCTCTATAATAAGAGATATGTCTACTTTGTATGTCCAGCATATTTCAAATTGTATTGGCCGTGATGATATCATATTTATAAATCGACGGATCTCTTCGTGTGATGAAACTGAAAACAAAACAATATTGTTTATTATAAAAGACCATCTTGTTGATATACCTATATTATACTATTGGGGTGCCCCCGGCTTAGCACTGATGCTATATTTTATTTACCTTACACCGCCATCTGTTAGATTCTTATGGAACTCACAGATAATTATAACAAATTGCTGGATTGAGTAAGTATCCAACAGATGGCGCTACGTTAATAATCACTACATATTATAAAAAAGTCCTCCGCCGCGTCTGTCTGTCTGTTCGCGATAAACTCAAAAACTACTGCACCGATTTTCATGCTGTTTTCACCAATGGATAGAGTGGTTCTCGAGGAAGGTTTTAGTATATAATTTACAAAGTTACGCGGGCGAAGTCGCGGGCAGCAGCTAGCATTATATAATTTGCAAAAAAATGAGATATAAACTATCCTATGTTTTAAGTTGGACCAAATTCCACAATATAGTTACGAAGTTTTATCAAATCGGTTCAGTTTAGGGGACAAACAACATGTCATCTACACAATATTATTTAAAAAAAGAACAATGTTATTCTTTCGGCGTGTTCTAATTGTGAAAAGTTAAATTTCATAATTCAACTCCACACATTTTTTTTAACACACAATATTAGGTATTAAACCTATAATATTTATCCTCAGCTACCTTTCAACATACGTACCATTAGATTCATTAAGTGTCTGTTTCACTAATAAATCTTTTATTTCTTTAACTTTTTGTTTACTTCTATCCGCAATAATACAAGGCGCAAATAATTTAATAAGGTCAAGTAAGACAAAAAGCGGGAATGATATAGTTAACAGTGATGTCGTTACAGTTTGCTGAAAGGAAATTGAAATAATATTAAATTGTATAAGTTGAAACATTGAATATTGCTTATCTAATTATTTATCTATATTAATACTAGCTAATCTTTTAAGTTGGACCAAATTACATATAGTTACAAAGTTTGATCAAATTCGGTTCAGTAGTTTATATTAGGAGTTCATCGTGGAGGAATATCTGACATGTAATTTTTATATACACTGGACCACTAAAGAAAAGGGTAGGTTAGAAAATCTTCAATATCTTAAAAAGTACCTGACCTAGCTTTTATGAAATAAAGACTAAATTAAAGCTGAACTAAATAAATTTCATTTTTATTTAAGCAAATTAAAATATTCTTTAATTTAGTCTTTATTTCATAAAAGCTAGGTCAGGTATTTTTGAAGATATTGAAGATTTTCTAACCGACCCTTTTATTTTGCGGTCCAGTGTAGTATGTATGTTTAAAATGAATAAACTCAAAAACTACTTAGCCAAATTCTTTAATAGGTAAAAGAATTTGGCCTAGTAGTTTCTATAGGTAGAAAGCTACGTTATCAGGGAGTAACATAGGCTATATTTTATAAAGTTACGCGGGCGTAGACGCGCGCAACAGCTAGTATATTATGAAAGTTCAAGAAATTGTGTGCTTCGTAATCGTGCTGGCATTCGTAACTGGGCACAGCACGTATGGCGGTACTAACCAAAATCTTACAAAGAACACTGTGAAGAGATTGTGCCTGAGTAAGGAATTCAAAAGACTGAGAGCCTCTTTCACCAACAACAAGTAAGGTGTTGATTAGTTACTTATAGAAATAATTTTATGTTTTATTAAATTATGCACTCGGTTTACTGCATCTTTCGTTAGGCGAATTTTTCTTTTTTTTTTCTATTTAATATTTGGGACTTTTACTTTTTTCTATTTAAACAAAGTTATATCAACACAACTATCCTCGGTGACCGGTGATTTTAAATGGCGGTTAGCCTACTTGACAGATGGTGAAGATTTTATTACAGTTATTAATAATAGCTGCACTTACCACAACATTTTCATATTTGGAAAACCTATATAAAACTATAAACAAACTTGTGATGTCTGATGACAGCTTCAACGCAAACTGGAAAGAAAACATAAGTATTATAATTATCATGTTTAAAATAATTAATTTTAATAATTAAATACTTATATGGTTTTTTGTCGAGTTCTTAATTATATATGGTAGTTTTTAATTATATAAAATATGAAATATCTGAGGCTGTAACCACAGAAAAGCACACAGTAAAATAATAGCACAATGTGCTTTTGTGTTTCAGTAAATACACAAAAGCACATGAGTAAGAGATACCAGTGCCTGTATCTCCTATTGCTTCGTCTGTATTCATATATTTTAATACGTCACTTGCAATTCTTATACTTATATCTGAAATCAGTCACTTACCTTCTACGCGTTAGAAGCAAAGTATGTTTCAAGTACTTATTAAGAGTGGGTATAAAGCAAACAAAATTTGTAATTTCACCCGCGTGGCCCCTTGGACATGACAGTGACACAAAATACGTAGAACTACGCACAACATGCGACGGGAGATAGCGCAACTCGCTCAATAAAAATGTTATAAGTGCCAAAAGTATTAAATATTAATTATTCGTAAACTACAATGTCAAATGAAAAATTGTTACATACAGCCTTAGATAATATGTGAAGTGAAATTACTGATACACTTTTAGCTTTGTAATGTGTGTCATTTTGAAAATAAATCTAAAATCGATGGAAATGAGAGTTTACTTGGTGATTTTTTTTCTATCGAGAAAATTTCATTATATTATGGTTTCTGCCACTGACGTCACTTTCATTTATAATGTATTTATCTATTTAAAAAATAAAAATAAATTGGACTTTGTTTACTTAGATAAAATTCAAATCTAGGATTGGCCATTTCTCTTTATACGCGCCCTTAAATGTAAAAATAAGGTGAAAATTATCGATAGATCCTCCGCTTCTGTATTTTTAAACACTCTTAACTTTGTTGTTAGTGTGTGTTAAAATATGTACACTGTAATATTCACACAATAAAATACTATGATAGATACTTACGGAAAATTGAGTACTTATAGATATAATATCTACAGTATCTGCTATAGACGTATACACTTCCAGTAAAGTTGATACTTCTACCTTTTTACTCTCAACAGAATATATAGCAGGTATTAACACATCTTCTGAATTTTCATACCAATCTTTAGGGTACAAATTCTTCAATTTCGTATACAATAGCGAGAGTCTGTTTTTTATAACAATATATAAGAATATCCTCCATATATAGTCAAATTCTGTTATCGTTATACAAATTTGGGAAGATATTACCACATATAAAGGAGATACATCCATAACTTGTCTATTTATGTAGATTATGAAGCCCGAAGCTAACCTTTGAGTGATAGATAACGTTGTCAAAAGTGATATTTGAAATCCCAATCGCTGGTTACACGTATGTTTCAAACTTTTATCTATCTTTTTTAAGTTTTCAAATAAGCTCTTCACATATTTTCTTTCGTGAAATATGTGAAGGATTACTGTGAAGAAATAGACGAGCGAAAAATTAAGACTCCACAAAAGAATTTGAAACTCTCTAAAGTAATTGTCGTACATAGTTATAAAAACCAAAAATGCGGCGAAGATGATTGCCATGACATCGTGAACTGTTCTCAATTTACCGGTCATTGTATTGCATTTATCAATACCCAGTGCGAAGTACGATACAGTTAGTAATCTTATGCTTTCTGTTAAATTAGACATTTTAAGCTGAAATTAAAAAATTGGTCCGTTAGTATTATGTCTAGAAATCGAACTGCTCTTTGCACGAATGCTAAAAAGCTAGGTTTTCAAAATCTTTGGATGTAATTTTAATAGGGATATTATTTATATCCGAAGGGGGAGTCTATTGACTTTTAAATAAACGATACTTTGTGATTGACCATAAAACATTTCATAAAAGGAATAATTTTAAATCATAAAGATAAATTTTATTTTAATAAATCAATACAGGCAGATATGATCTGCTGCTTACTGAATCTATACCATTATATAAAACTGAAGAGTTTGTTTGTTTGTTTTTGTGTTGGATAGTCAATTTATCGAGGAAGGCTATAGAGAACGCGGACGAAGTCGCGGGCACCAGCGAGTAAAATATAAATTGTATTTTTCTATCGTCTATTTAGACAAGTAGGGTTACCTTTTGGATCCTATAGAACAAGAGATTGGGCGGGCTTAGATGGCTACTAGAATACTTTCTTACACCCAAATACAACAGCATTAGTGCTGTTATTTTCTGGTTTTCTGCATGGGATACTGCGTCCAGATGGTCTGCCAAGCAGAGTGCCTAGGTCCAAAAAATTGGTGCTAGATTATTTAAGTTACTTACGGCGTCTTTTTCCTGTAGATAGCTTTTAAGGTTTGTCTTGTATAAAAAATTAAGTTACAGCTATGTCGTTTTATGTAATCAAATGTATTTGATCGTCTCAAAGAGTCTTTCCAAACACTTACTATAATGACTATTCCGGTATACTCATGCGTAAAACTGTTTCAATCATCATCTATACTATACTATTATAATAAGAAAAGACTTGTTTGTTTGTTTGCATTGAATATGCTCTTTTGAGCATATTCAATGTTTAGTTTAGTAGTTTTTACTACTATACCGATTTGAAAAATTCTTTCACTGCTGTAACAATGTAACTTAAAATTCTATCAGTTATTGACAATATTACTTACTAATATAGTTCCCTTATATAGAAATATTAGTAGTAATTAATATTGCTAATTATTAATGCTTGGTGAAATTAAATAGGTCCACCAAAGTAGCCCTTTGGCGTGCAGATGATATCATGTACAATGACTTCTATATTACTTCGTAAGGACGAGGCTAACGCTTCTAGTAGGTGGCACCGACGCGCCGGTGCCAAAATCGGAAAGTGGCGCCCATGACAGCTTAGGGTCAGCGCCGACGGACGGAGTGGCGGCGAAGAGCAGTTATAGGTCGAAAAGCCCACTGAGCGCGCGTCACAAAGAGCCGGCAAGGGAGTTGATTCGCCGTGCGCCTCTCGATCGCGCTCGTCGTCATTTTATTTCATTGTTACAAATACAGTCGTATTCAGGAGCACTTTTGGTTGAATTCAAATTGTTACTAAATTAGTCTCTTCGCTGCCACTCCGTCCGTCGGCGCTGACCCTAAGTCACCGAGACGATTGCGTAGACGACGAGTGTTCATTCTGTGTGTAGAAAGACACGAAAATGCTTACTTGCATAGTGAAAAAATCCAAAAATTATCATAAGAAATGCACAAAAAGTGAAGGACAGAATATCTTACTTTCGGTACGTAAAGTTTAAATACTAAATAATTATTTAGTTTTTACTAAATATTATTATATCCATTGATCATTATTTCTACTGCGACCCACGTACCAGGGCTGCAGTAATAATGGAAGTAATATCTTAAATTTCTAATAGATGGCGTTAGTATTTTTCTGTACTAAATGCGCTCGAAGCAATTTACATTTAAGGCCGCATCTTTGTTTTTAAGGATCATTGATCATGTATGAGAAAGTCGTGCATGCAGAGTAGTTACAAATAAAATTTTCTTTTCTTACATATTGTACCATGCATATACTCAAAAAATGAGTTTATAGTAATGACACAATAATATATCATTTTGATTAATATTACCATTTGTTACCAACTTACACTTCTGTTATGATAAAAAACAAACATTTTTGTTTAAGGGTCTGCCGAAAGGCTGAGGCTACACTAGGTAGACAAGCAATGCGATACAAAACAGTAGTTTTAACTGTTTTGTATGGCGAACGTTTGTTCTCTTGCCTGGCAGGAAAAAACATATTTCATTCATTCATATTGAAATATCAACTTAAATTAAAAATCTTATAGATTTTTGATTCAAAATTAAAAAAAGTTAGTGGAGAAACTAACCGGCGACTGTTTGGTTAGGGTTTTTAACAGCTAGGTTTTTTAACTACTAGACCAAATGTGTCGTCAAAACACTAATACTAATTTTAAATTAGTTTTAAATTTTATTGTAATTGAATTCTTTAAGTGAAAGCCAAAAAATCTTTATAAGCCAGCTTGAAGAAATAGCGAAGAGAAATAAGTAAAGAATCTATTCACACAAAATGTTACAAACAACGTCGAGGTTAGGGCATCATTTTTCAAGCTCGAGCGCGTGCGATCAAGACGAATGAGCGGATTAGCGTCAAGTCGCGCGTGTGTGCACACCCTAATCTTTGACATTCGCAGTCACCGAATGACTGATCGCCGGATTTAAATATGCTGTTATTTTTGCTATTTTTGAAACTAATTAATTTGATATATAAATATAGGTTTATAATTATATTTGTATAAAAAAATAAAGCTGAAGAGTTTGTTTGTTTGCTTGAACGCGTTGAACTCTGGAACTACCATTCGGATTGAAATTTTTTCAGGATGAATTTCAGGAAGATTTTAAGCTATTTGAAATATTCACAGAAAAAAAATTATGAAGAAAATTGATTTATTATACAATTTTATTTGGAAAGGATTTTTAATCTGAGACGGTAACGAAATTTGCCGGGTCAACTAGTAATTATTAAACATTTGAAATATTCACGAAAAAAATAATTTGAATTCAGCTTAATTTTCTCATACATTTCGTACGTATCACGTAGCTCATAACACTAGTGTGGTTTGCGTAACAATTAACGATTTAGTGTGATATTGTACAATTTTTTCGCATTTTACGCCTGTCGCTCAGCAGACCTATTTAGATAATAAGCATGCTGATTTTTGTTCTGAGTACAAAGTCTGCCGTGTCAACTAGTATTTAATAAAAATGATGTTTCGCTATAAACAATATCAATGTCTTTAGGAACAAAAGAATTTTTAAGCGAACGGTTAAAATTCAGTACATAGCATTGCATAAAACTGCGGTAAATTCTCATACGCGCTTGTTTGCATATCCGCCTTTTGCCGGCTTAATCCGGTCCAATCTCGTATTTACTGGACGCGAACATGCTGTTCCCTTTGTTACACTCCATGTTTGGAGCATTTGTTGTGGATATTCTTCGTTTTGTTTATGTGTGTGTGTGTGTGTGTGCTTATAAAAAGTTTATAATGCAACAAACATCATGCACTCGGAATTTGAAGTCTACATCGAAATACTACAGTGGAATTTGCGTCTCAAATGCCAAAGCGGCACATAAAAAGTACGCTTTTGACAGAATCATGGCGGACTTTTGACTTCGCGCGTCAATGGTAAAAGGTAGTAACGACCAACTTCTACTATTCATTTTAAACTCCAATGTGTTGACGTAAAGTCATATTTTCTTTAAATGACATATGTGTCGTTCATTGTAAAAGTGGTGTAACTCCCTATTTTTAAAACCATTTTTTCTTGCCTAATGGTATCTCATTTAGTCATATTTTTCAATAAAAAAGTGAAGTAACTCCAATAGTTGCATTAAAATCCCATAGATGAAAACAATGAATGAATGCTTATTTTTTTTTCCTACACTATAATTCGCAAACTGCTCGTTATTCTAAAATTCAGTTACAAGGAGATAGTTCACTTTTACAATGAACGACACATATGTTTGGTTTGTTTTAAATGACAGTTCATGCTCTACTCATACTAATGTCATTTTTAAAATGTTCCATAAAGTTCGTAGTGTTTTGTGTGGCACGCGGATTCCATGTTGTAGTAGTTTGATGTCTACCACACATTAACGTTTTTGGAGACATTTTCTTAGTAAGTGCTTTCCTAACTCAATTAGCAATCTAAGTAATTTCATATCTAAATTTTCTAGGACACACTCTGTTTAAAAAGTCATGAACTAGGCAGCCAGTCCAGTAGAAGCACCTTACTGTACTTAGCCTTACTGTAATGAAGTAACAGCAAATGTGAAGGGAGGTTATTGGGAAAAAACCTATCCTTCTCTCTTCAATTTCCTCCGGTTATACCATCCGGAGGAAATTTCGGAGTTCTTATCACACATGGAAATATACACAAGATACGAAATTTTGAATGGAATCTACATGTAGAAATGATGTCCCGTTCAATATCCTAGTCTATCCTGATTATACTGTTCTAGTCATAACCTACTATACCCAAAAACTTTTAGTGTTTTTGAAAAAGTAAAATAATATTGAGAAATACGACAGAAGGCGAGAAACGAGTCTTTATATAAAACAATCAGTTTTTTTTTTCTTCAACCTTACAACTAATGTTAAATAGCTTTCAATAAAGCCCAAAAATATAAAAAAATGCATTACTTAGGTATTATATAATATGGCTATTCGTATCTAACGCTGAACTTATGGTGCGTATCGAATGCCTAAGTTTTGTGCACTGAACTCGAATAAAAATAAAAACTTTCTAATTTAGACAACACGCTATTTTTAAATAAGAACAAAACAAACATTCGCAGTACGAACTAAAGTAAATAAAAAAACAATAAAACTCGAACTCGGCTTGAATTAAAAACAGTTCCGAATCGAACCTAACAGTTTGTATCGAGAATACAAATTAACCTTATTTCAGCTACCTTTGAATTGAGGGTTTTTTTAATTGTCAACTCAGAACAAGGAACAGTTTGAATTTCGAATTAAGAGAAAAGCTGGTGGTCATTTTGTTCCATATACAAAACAAAGACCATTTTGGTATTTTTTTTAGTTAGTTACTTCTTATAGGGCTTTCCAAAAATACTCAAAATTTACTTATTTAAACGCCTTCAAAAAGGACGTTTAGTATACAAATAAAACAAAATATATAAAATGTTGACATAGAATTTCTTTTTCTAAAACTTTTTAAATTCTTTTAAAATTTGGAGAGGAAAAGTGGGGCATTCTTAATTTTCTTTAAATTAATTTTTTAAATTTTTTTTTAAATTTTTTTTTTTAATTTTTTTTTAAATTTTTTTTAAATTTTTTTTTTAATAAACACAGCTGGTTGTTGGCCAAGAGAAAACCCATCTCTAATAAAAAAAAATCATAAAAGTGGGTCCCACTCAATATGTTTTCCTTAGTCATTGTAGCTAATGATATTTATTTATTATCCAAATTCAAGATTTGGATAATAAAGCGATCATACCCACTGGACTAATAGTGCTATTATGCTCTTGATTATTTAATTATCTTAATTTTTGTTAATAACTTATTTTCCATGAATTAGATTTTAATAAAGCTTCCAGACCCTTCTCCATCATAAATAAGTTGAAGAAATTACAAAGCAACTTTTCTTTATTATTCAATAATGGTTTTAGAGGCTTTGTTTTCAGTTAATATTATTATTTACGCGAAAATTTTAAGCTTAGGAAGGCCGTAAACAACGCAACTTCTAATTAGTTTGGACAGCTGGCCTGCAAAGCCTGTTTTATATGCCAATACAAACTGCCAAACATTATTATTTACGGTAAGTAATTATATTAAGAGCGTCATTAGCGATTGTTGCATTGTTAAAACGTCTTTTTATTATTGTAGGTGTATTCAATATATCACTACATATTATACGTCTGTCTGTCTGTTCGCGATAAACTCTAAGGGATAGAGTGGTTCTCGAGGAAGGTTTTAGTATATAACTAGCTGGTGCCCGCGACTTCGTCCGCGTTGAAAAAGAAAAAGTAGCCTATCTTGTGTCCTGTACGTCTAAATGTTTATCTAGCAAGTTTCATGAAAATCAGTTAACTTGTTTAAGAGTTATGGAGGAACATACATACATACATACATACAGAAAAAAATTCTAAAAATGGTCAATTTAGTTTCAGTATCATGTATAGAGCCTATAAACACGATATCACTGAAAACAAAGTAAATTACTCCATGACCGACCCTTACAGATTTATTATTAGTATTGATTTACAAAGTTACGCAGGCGAAGTCGCGGGCAGCAGCTAATTGTATATAAAACGCTAAACTTCTTCTTGTTTCTGGTTTAACGATAAAGAGAAGCAAACAGTATATAATTACCTACACTTGATGACAAGTTTATCACCTATAAACACTAAGCAATTTCGGATAGGTAGCGGGTTCTAATCCCGCTAGGTTACATTTTTTATCTTTGTACCCTGAGTCATGGATGTTTGTATTTATAATAAGGTTGTATTTATAATTTATGTTTGTATTTATAATTTATGTTGCTGTGTAGAATATGTGAAGATATTTAATTATTTATTATTATTATTGTAAAAAAAAAAGTCCTAGGGAGGTAAAAATGGTAGAATTGTTTTATTTAATACTGCATTTACAGTTTCCAGAAACAATTTGATTACAGGGAACGGTTCAGAGACAATGACCAACCAACCCCTGACTGTTTGGAGACATTATCCAAAAATTGTAACATGGATAAGAGAGATAGCACGAAATTTTTATTCGGTAATCTCATTTTGTTTATTCTGTTAAAATCGGAGCTCGTCCCTGCAATACTCGGCTCCACTTTTATGGGTTATTTATTATTTATGAGCTCGTAAATCACGTATACCTAACACAAAGTTAGTCCACGAACCGACGTCTACCTTTTCTAACTGTTTAAATAGAACTTTTAGTTATGTATCATAGGTACATCAAATTGTTGATGTATAATTTAAAACAATTTGCGTCATATAACATGTATTCTTCGATTTAAAACAGCGAGCACAAAACTTTTTCAATATCATCATAATTTCGGCCGTAGGATATCCACTGCTGGAAGTAGGCTACCTCCATAATAAGACTGGTGCAACTTCCTTATCAAATAATCGGTCCACCTTGTGGGTGGACGTTTAAGGCCCGGCGCCCATTATCGGCATCCGCAAGGAATAGGATCCTTCGGTATTACCTACATGCAAGCACACACTGTCGGAAACTATTCTTCGGCATGTGCAACGTCCTTAGGATGCCGAGGCGTCCTGAAGCATTCCGATGCGTCACACGTTCTCTTCAGAGCAAGCTATGCTCGAGTGCCGAGTGTAGCCTCGGCGTGCCGAAGGATGCCGAAGCATCCCGAAGCACCCTCAAGGCTGCCGACGCGGCAACCTCAAGCGTGCCGAAGCGGTATTTATGTTATTACGACCATATATAACTGGAAATTTCAACTTTATTGCCATGACGTTAATGTATAATATTACTATTTGTCACCTAAAATCTTCAGCCGTGTCGATGACGATAGCGGGTGCCGGCCCTTACGCTGAGCTTGCCGGTCAGTAGCTTTCACTCGAGAAAGGCCACCGGCTCTTCGTACTATGCCTTCAACTTGCTGATTAAACTAGTCTTATTAACCACCATATTATATTTTGACTACTTATTTAAGAATTTTTTTTTATAAATGGAGATAAAATGAAGTGGAAGAGCCGATTAGAGTCTGCTGTAATAAATTATCCATACTAATATTATAAATGCGAAAGTGACTCTCTGTCTGTTTGTTGCTACCTTTTCACGCATTAAACTACTCAACCGATCATCATGAAATTTTGCATACATTTCGCCACGGATACTAGAAAGGACATAGGATACCTTTCATTTAGGAAAAAAGAACTGTTCCCAAGTAAAAATATAGAGAATTAGGTGCCACTGTCGTCACAGAGATAACGATGTCAGGCGTTACTACTCATTTTTTATTTTTCAACGCGGACGAAGTCGCGGGCACCAGCTATTATAAAATAAGAAACTTTATAGTCTTTTGAAAAATGCATAGCTAACATCCTTTTCACAAAGAGTTCGAATAACATCGCTAGTTTTTTTTTGTTCATTTTCCATCCACGTTCCTTTAGTAAAGAAACCCAATAAAGGCCAGTGTGACGTTTATAACACTTGCAACTTTCCTACGAAACTCCGGGAAGTAATAACAGGGAATATAAAACGAAACTAAAAGCACACTGTAAGCGAAAATGTTATTACTATATATTTTCGTTGGTAAAAGTGAGAATTACTTTACGTTTATTTTTTTATGTAGTTAGGCTGACGGTCAACTTGACGGTAAGTGCCGTCACCTATAATTCGCTGGCAATGCGCAGGATTATAATATTGATAAAGGAATAGGGGGTGGTTCCTGATAGCCCAAGATCCCAATGTTTTGTATTTTTTATTATTAGTGGCACGGCTCATCTTGACTGAATAAAGAAAATAATTATGGTACATTCGAGGAAATTTTATTGTATAAGATTTATATAGCAAAAGATAGGGTCTGGCATCCCTTACTCACAGAACGCAATAGCATATAATATCAAATTTGTTGAGTTAGTCAACAAATTTTAGATCTGCGTGGACTTATTTATTGATTTTTGAGTCTAGTGTCTATTTACCGTTGACTAAATCAACAAATTTTAGATCTGCGTGGACTTATTTATTGATTTTTGAGTCTAGTGTATATTTACCGTTGACTAACTCAACAAATTTTAGATCTGCGTGGACTTATTTATTGATTTTTGAGTCTAGTGTCTATTTACCGTTGACTAACTCAACAAATTTTAGATCTGCGTGGACTTATTTATTGATTTTTGAGTCTAGTGTCTATTTACCTTACTAGTAACCTTCCTTGTCACAAATATCTTAATAACATAGTTACATACATAGTTCGGAAACCACACAAGTAAAGGCGAGTAAAGTTTGAAATAGCACTTAAAGGAACTATTAGATACAGCAGTATATAGATATTTGATTATCTATATATTAAGATGTGTGTATGTATGTATGTTTGTTCCCTATGGACTACGAAACCGCTGATCCGGGTAATCCTATGAAGTTTGGTAGCGATCGGACGCGGACGAAGTCGGGGGAAAATACTAGTGGCCAATAAAGCGTGTTTGGAGAAATTTGCTTTCAGCAGTTGAAATATTCTTAAGTCTCTGGGGCTTTGAGAATTTTAGTATTCAGGTGCGTAACAGGTGGATATGCAGGTCTCATTATGGGTACTGCCTAACATCTATGACACTTTTATTTGCTCAAGATCACTGGCTCTTGATCATTATTTGTAATATATAATGAGGAAACCTAATGGTCTTCGATTTGGCATTCGAACCCGCCTTTCGTCTTCAAGAAACCACCCAAATTTGACATAATGTAGACTAGCAGTGCCTAGCAGGCTGATATATTAAGCCGCCTAAGAGAGAACAACATTGTACAAAATAGTCTCTTAATTTATTTTAAGACTGTTTTAATATATTTGTTATGCTATATCAGGTTCTTAAAAAAAAGTCAAAATTTGTAAATTTTCTGTGAAATAATGATGTCAACTCATAGTAGGAGCCGCTTAAAAGTTAACTTGCAAATATGATTATTATGTTAAACATTGTATGAAACCATACTTATTGGTGTACACATAAAACAGTAATATAATATGGACGTTAAACTTAAAATTAAACTGAATATTTTAATAGAATAAAGTTGTTATTTATTTTCACTATTTATCATTTACTCTACTTTATCATTACTTTTATTAATAAATATAATAATATAAAAATAATTATACATTATTTTCAGATCGTACCTATTAAAATCTATATCGAGAATATGTTAAACGAGTGGTTGTATTTTATGGAGAAAATTATTCTGCAGCTAGATATACGGAATTCAAGAAGCAATTTTTAAAAACTATATCATAATAACAAACTGGATTTTACAAAATATATATTATTACAAAAAAAAATTATAAATATTTAAAATAATGTAAATTTATGAACCCTCCTAAGGCCCCTAATTTTATGCTGACGGCTTCACTTTATCGTATGTATAAATAAAACTTTTTGATAAGTTTCTGATGAGTTTATAGCGTGGCAATAATGATTCTAAGTTGTAGAGTTGTTTGATATATTTTGTGTTATTATAGGTCGTCAGGACGCATTTGAAACAACTAAGTACATAAACAACTTCGACGTCTCTCTTTGTATAATTTCGTGTGATAAATGTGAAGCTATAATAACAACGAACTAGAGATATTAGAGCTGGTACACACTAGGCGTTTTGAAGCGCGCGCTTTGCAAACGCGCGCTTTGAGAACTATGAAGATCTAACGCAACGCCAAGCGCTCGATGTGTACTCGCTCTAAGAACTTCATAGTTCTCAAAGCGCGCGTTAGCAAAGCGCGCGCTTTAAAACGCCTAGTGTGCACCAGCTCTTATTTCGATGTATAATAACAAATATATTCAATAAAATATAATAAATATATACCTACAAAGAATTAAACTTATGCCCCATTTCTAAACGGAAAATGGACATAAAAGTGATAAGCGTACTTGTTTGAAAAATAGTGTACAAATCCCTTCTAAAGAGAAAAAAATATGTAGAAACGAATCGTGAATTTGGAATCTTTTTTGGCAGGCCAAACTATTTATATTGGGTTGTAAAAAGTCGGTTTTACTATTTGGCAAACATCAACTGTCATTGAACCGTGAAGCTATCATTGGATTTCAAAGAAATACACCCGAATTGGTAACAAAATACCGAAATGCGCATGGTGGTTCTTATAAAAGTACTTTTTTTATTAACGATGGGTTTGATCTTGGCCAACATCCAGCTGTGTAGCAAGGATGAGGCTTATGATAGAGCGAGCTCAACCAGAAGATGATTATTCACTCGAACTAAGATAAGATTTGGGTTATATGAGCTCGGAAATACAGGCGGCAGGGAGTTCCTAACCTTGGCAGTGTGCATTATAAAAGATGTTTTAAAGAGTTTAGTCTGAAAAAGAGGGATTTCGACAAGATGTCGAAATCCATGACAACATGTAATTCAAGTGTAGTTAGTATAATATAAATAAAAAAGAAAGTTTGTTGTCACGTGAGGTTTCAAACTTTAAATACATGTGATTATGTATTTAGTTAGGAACCGATGGTATAATACCATTGTCTTAGGCAGCTACTTACCTACTTGTTTATTGATTTTCGACAATTTTTAAAATGAAAACATTTACGATATAGAAGACAGCTAGTTATCTGACCTAGTCATGTGACCACCCGTGAAGATGTTATATTCAAACATGAATAGAAATATAGGGAACTCTATATCTCTATTTTTTTTTCTTTTTTCTTTATGTATTTTTTGTACGGCAATCTGAATTTAGTAAAATTTAGTTTTAACGCTGTCTACGTATTACTATTAAAAAAACTGTCAAAAACACGTTCCTAAATAAAGCCTTGTACATATTATGGGTTTGACTAGAAATAATTCTTATTTCTCAGAATAAGGGGCTCAGAATTCTTAGCTATTAACACAAACAAGACAATTCTCGAAAGTGTTGTCTAACTAACTTATGAACAACACAAATTATCTGTATTTCTCAGAAAAAAATCAATGGCATCCCTTTGGACGTCTCTATTTTCGAGAGTGTTGGTATTCTTGGTAATATTCTTAATTAAATATAAGGGCAAATAATGTCTAAAAAAACAATAACATATGAAATATTTCAAATTTACCAGATTACTGAGCACGCGTGAGCACACGTGAGCCTAATTCCAGTTGAATGGTCTAAGTTAGAAGCGTCAAGCGTGAATTCTATAATTATTTTTAGAATATTTTTTTACATTTTAATATTTTGATTGATTAATTTGAGTTTTAACTTGATTTTTTAAAATTTGTGACGTAAATTCGTATTATGAACGTGCTGATGAGCACGGTTGTAGGAGAGGCGGGGCACCGAAGTTGTGTCATAACGTCCCCGCGACCCAGCCCATCAACGGCCGCACTAAAAAGTCGTTTTAGCCGGTACATATTCGGCATAACCCCGCAGTGTCCTTCACGCTGCCGTGTATCGAAGAGGATTTTCCAACGTTAAAAAAAGGGTTGTAAGACTACATTGCGCATTGCAACGAGGCGCGCCGGTTTTACTTTAATTTTTACCACTTATTACTTACTAGCTGGTGCCCGCGACTTCGTCCGCGTTCTCTATAGCCTTCCTTGATAAATGGACTATCCAACACAACAATATTTTTACAATTCGAACCAGTACTTCCTGAGATTAACGCGTACAACCAAACAAACAAACTCTGCAGCTTTGTTGTAGTAAAGATACAAAGGGTATCTCACATATCGGACCTTATGTTTGTTGTTGAGTTAATAGACAAATTTACTTATGATTTAATTCTAAATAATTTTTGTACAGTTAGATAGTCAAAAAGAATAAAATTTTAATTTAAATAATTTAATCAGTTCGAATTTTGAATTATCCAAATTGAATATCTAAGTGCATACGGGTCTCAATATTGAGGGAACAGTTGCAGAGCAGGTGGCTCAACTTCTTTATGAAGGAGCCACGTTCTTGTTCTATACACTTTATCTCAATACTGTTCTGATCATTCACCAAGCAGCCAAGGTATCTGAAGGAAATAACCTTTCACTAGATGGTTAAACTTGGTATTAGTTTTTGAAACTGCCCGATTCTATAAGCTCGATCTACATTACAATGATTCCGCTCGCCACTCGAACATTGATTCCGCTGTTAACGGAAGCGTTTGCGTGTTAACTCGTTAATTAAAATTTGTAACACAATTAATTGTAAGAATCCCTCCAGCATTTCGAGTATAAGACTGAAACAATTACGAAAGCTTATCTCGTACTTAAAATAAAACGGCTCCAAATTCGTTACGACATTCACAATACTCGTATAAATAATTGTAACAAATAATATATACATCTAAAACTATCGTATTATTTAATTTATTTAATTCCGATTAGAACAAAAACCCCTCAGCAATACAGAATACAATTGCAGAAATCTATTTAATATAGTAGTAGTTATTTCTTCAATTGGGTTTTTTTTAGTAATTTCTTCTAGCAATCTCATTTAATAAATATTCAGTGGTTGCGAAAACTTCCAATAAATAAAAGAAAAGAAGTGAAAATTAGTTAAGGATTAGCGAATGAATAGCATGTGAAATATTAGGAGATATAGAATTAAATGCCAGTTACGTCTGTCAGTGTTGCAGCGTACGGATTATTGTACACAGAGGTGCTCTCGTACATACATATGTTTATTTAAGGTATGGCCTCAGTGCTCATATTAACAAAAATATGCGTGATAATTTTGTATTTGAGATCTTGAGAATCCTAAAAAGACTGCAACAGTTGCAGGCTGCAATGCTCGGGTCGAGTAGTAATGAAAATAACTAAGCTGATAAGCTGGATAGTAATAAAAAACGAATATTAATACCAAATCATAGCCAAGATCCAAACTTACCTTTAAAGACAAACGTTTGAGGAGTGAATGAGTGAACTTTTACATAGGAAAATAAAACCAGCTTTAACATTTTAATTTTATCTAGACTGTAGACTGTCCTTAGTATTCTTTATTTGTTCATGGAAAAGATGGAAAAGTTTTTAATAGAGCGCCACCAATATTTCTCTGCATAGGCGGAAATGGGCTGGACGTCTTGCAAATCGTCAAATCTTGCACTAAAGGTGTCTGTTATACATATAGAAATACGAGTTTAACTGTCTTTGATTATAGTACTGCAGCCGCGCCTCTTTTTCTTAGATTTTAATACATTTTATCAATCTTTATTGCTCAAATATTTTTTCAGATATCGATTTTTCGACTACTCTTTGACCAATCCCCAAGCCTGAGGACTATTTTGATGACGATGTTGAGCAGCTATTTGAGCTGTTGTAGGACAGCTCAGTCGTTACATAGCCTTCAGGCGAATCAATATCAGGCTTCTCATTGGTGTACCTATACCGCGTATGTTACAACAATAAAAACATTACCATACCTTTACTACTCAGTACAAATCCGGGCGGCTCCAATTAGTGGAGCTTTGCGTTGATCCGAGCGGAACAAGCTTAAAATAACTAAAACGCCATGTGAATAAGCAAACACGGTGCGGATTAGTTGACGTGTTCGAATTCATTTTATTTACTACGAAAATTTCACTAAATTTCTCTCTGTTCATCACGATATTGACAGTTTCCTCTGATTCACTGCTCTGATTAAATTCACAAAAGATTTTAGTTAGAATATCAGCACCGAATTGTCCCAGTTTTAGGATGCTGTTACCGATTCCAATTAAAGGGGATATATATATATTCCAATTGCAATAGATCGGGATACAAAATCAAAATTTACTCAATTATACTTGTTTTTGTTTTAATCATTTTCGTTTTAAAAATGAGGCACTATGTAAACTCAAATATAAAATAAGTAAATAAGAAGTCGAGTCCACCTGAAGTACGGCTAAGTTTTACTATTCAATGCGAACGTTTACAACGTAGCCGTTTATTTCCACGTTTACGAGGCAACTTGGATGTTTAGCGCATTTTTTACGAGCAACCGGAATTACGGCAACCGATGGTCGAATTCACGAGATACAAAATCTAAGTAGAGAGGATGAAGTTAGACGGACGCGAAAAACGCGACTCATAAATTCTGGTAAACATTCACAAATTCACATTAATTACATAGTGTTATCAATATGTGGGTAAGATACGTTCAACGTCCAATAAACTAGCCGTACCATGTTTTTAGTTCCAATACATAATTATGTATTTAATTCTAACATGAAGCATATACGACCTAAGGCACGGTTTGCAACTAGATTCACCTTGCCTCTGACCAGAAATTTTTGAGGAGGCCTTTGTTGTCACAGTTGTCCTCCTGAAATAATGATTTTAGTTTTTTTACATATAACAGAAATGCGTTCTTATGGAATAATAATTTGAAGTTATTTTGATAGATTTATATTTGAAATTTATCAGCAGTAACAATGTATGTAACTACCATAGTATTATGATGTTCATCTTCCATTTTCTGTGGATATACTGTAAATTTTTTAGATTCTAAAAGTTATCTCATGGAAACGCATTACTATGACAAAAAATTATATGTATTTGTGTACCTATGTGTTTGCTAAGTTACATCCAAATTCATTGACACTCATTCATCATTGACACAGTTTTGATAGCAGGTATTATTTACTACAGGATAGCCATTAGCGAAACATATCTCATTTACATGAGTAAATATGTATGTAAAAAATTTTACATTAAGGGAATTTGAAAATTTGTGCGAATATTTCCACATAACTGTAATAAATATAAATAAATTTAGAAACCATAAGTAAATAGAAAATCGCTGCCGCTTATGAATTGAACAGGAAAATAATTCCGTAAGTTCCTATAACGGCTTTGTATCGGTCATTTCCATTTTAAAGCTTAAATGCAATATTTATTGATTTATTTCTTAATATTTTCTAGATTTTTCCCAGTTATGCAACGGATTTCGTTTCAAAGATCAATTTATCATTTGTTACATAGTACAGCATTGTAGATTTATACAAATTAGTACTAGGTGATAGTATAAATAATAAATATAGTAATAATTTCCTTCTCCTGAAACCATTAGTCAAAGTTTTAGTTTACATTCTTACCGCTCAAAGAAACAAACGGACAGTGTAATTTTCGCATTACTAATAGGACTTTGTATAGATGGGTCGACACTTCATTCCGTCATGGGTCTTCAGAACAATCTTATAATTGCACAAATCAAACAATCGGACGACGGGCTTAGCGTTTAATTGACTTTCCGACTTTTGCCGCTTCCCGTTCAAGAATTAAGTCTTTAGTTGAAGAAGGTGAACTTCTTTATTAGTTTTCGCTTTTTAGTTTCTCCATTTTGTTTGATTTCTCGTCTTACTCTGAAACTATTCTTGCAGGTTATAAGAGTAAAGAAATCGATGAAAATAAATCATGAGATTTTTTTTTTAAATTGGATTTTATTTTTAGTCAAATCAATGACTACATAAAACCGGGTCTTTGGAAGTCCTCAAGAACAGCTTCGAAATCAATCCCTTACCTATAGGAAAAAATATTTTGTATGCATTGTATTTGCAATGTTAAAAAAATACATTCTCAACGATCCGAGCTTAAATTACCCATTTATTTTCTGAAAACACAGACACGTGCGGTGTTTTTGTGAACACCGGTTTACAACTGAATTTAATTTGAAAAAGTATTAATAAATTCTGTGTTGATACATTTACATCACATGTATTGCCGCTTTAATATTCTTTTGTAGAATTTGTAACGTGAAGAATGGATCACTAATAAAATTGGTCTGAACATATGGATTACTAGCTGTTGCCCGCGACTTCGTCCGCGTTTAAAATATTATATAGCCTAAAGCCTTCCTCGATAAATAGACAACACAAAAATAATTTTTCAATTCGAACCAGCAGTTCCTGAGATTAGCGCGTACAACCAAACAAACTCTTCAGCTTTATATAATAGTATAGAAGTATAGATAAGCCCTGCTGATTGCTAGCCCTACTAATACCCTGGCCGCCATTTCGGTGACGTAATCTCGTGACACACTCAGACCACCTTAGCAACACTGGCCGGCCGGTTTTTGATGCCGATGACGTCACGTGGATGTTAATGTAACAATACCTATAGCGTTTTTTGCAATGATGTATATACACACATGTACATCATATGTGGGTATGTTTTTAAATTATATTTGTGCTGAGAAGTGATAGCCCTTATATTCTTCACCTGCAGAGGCAATTTTTAAATCAAAGGTTTTTTTGAAAGACCTTATCCTATTATCCCTCCATGATTATTGCTTCACTGCTGGTAACTAGTGTTCACCTTATTCCGCAAATTAAAAGCTAAATAAGCGAATAAGGGAAGCTCTGGCATTCCTTACTCACTCACTGAAACTCAACAACACATGAGTGGTTATTACACCGTGGTCTTCTATAAAGTCGTGTGACTGCAGGTAGACGGACTGCATACTTTATAACTGCGGAGAGCAGATTAAGGAAAAAGGGCGGCTTATATAGTCTCATTACCATGTCCAAATGTTAGTCCACTTTCCTGTCCATCCCCAATCCCTTATCCTACTATGGTATCTATGGTTACTTAGGTAATGCCTTATCCACTTATCCTTATCCTATTGTGGCACTTACAGCACCTGTAGTACCACCAAGTGAACTGTCAGCCTGTCTGTCTCTACATAAGAAAAGAAAAGATTTGACACAGAAAAAAAAATATTTTATTTTATTTGGGAAATCAAACAATTATAAAATATAGTAAAATTTAAAAAAAATTAACATACATAAGTAAAAGTAACAGTGCAATCAACATCATTTTCCACGAATTAGTAAATACATTTTGTACAGAGAGGACTAAAAAGTACAACAAAATTCTGCTTAAACCTTGCATGTAAAATATAATAATTTAATATATTGTTAAATATATGATCCGGGCATGAAATAGGCATATAAATAAAATGTGGCGGCAGCAGGTGCGTCAATGTTTGCTATTCCAGAACACGGATCGCATGCAATATGTCATGAGCTTAGATGTGAAAAATGGTGTCGAATTATCGATTCAAAACGCTTTGTGTTTTATAAAATCTGCTGCTGCATATTTATAACAAGGCTCTATAGCAAAATTTATTCCTTATGAACCACACTATTAAAAATACCAAGACTATTAAAATTAGCAATATGGTATGGGCTTGTGTTATACAAACGAACAGGGAGCGAAATTCTTCACACCCAAACCAGAGCTCTAACTTTGAAAAGATAATTTCTACAGTAGACTGTCGGGAATCGAACCCGAGATACTTGAGTAAGAGCTCTAAGACAAGCATCTTAACTACACGACGAATAGACTCGTCATATTTCTCTTTTTTTAGCCTAATTATTTGCTTATGTTAGTTATTAATTACTAGCAACAATACTTAGTATCCTGTGACGCTTATGTAGCCAACTGTAGCCACAGTAACCAACTACTGTTAGAAAGGTTAAGAATAAGGGATTGAAGATCACTTACTTAACACAATTAACTGTTGGGTTATTCCCTACAACCACTTGCCAGCTCCAGATCAGACCCAATTGGAAAAGTAAATGTCCAAGGTTGACGCTACCGGGAATCGAACCCGGTGCCCCTGAGACAGATAACTAAGTCAATATGTATTGTGATAGGTTCATATAGGTCAAATAATATAAAACACAAATTTTGTACAAAATATATTTTTAACATTCTCAATCATTTACTTAGAATTTACAATTACATTAATATTATAACTAATGATGATTAAATATAAACAAATGGCTGAAAATTACTCCAATTTTGAATTACACGAAGGTACCGAAGCTATGCACTTTGCTTTCGCTAAAATTTTCTTTGTATTCTCCAAACTGCAGTGCTATTATTGTAACGATGAAACTAATGATAATGGGTTTATAATAATAAATATATTAATTACAAAATAAATAGAGAGGTAAAATGAAAAAATAAAACAAAATTATATAGAGCAATTATTAATGGGGTTGAACCCAATCAACCTCAGGAGTAACTTGAGTCAGTTGGGGTTCCGTGGCGATTCCCTCCCGGCCTAAATGCAGAAGGCGGTGCTACTCGTTAAGGCCAGGATCGTGCTTCGGTTACTGTCTTTGTCGCCCTGAACCCCAACTGACTATGCTTCTGTATGTGGTAAACATGTCTCTCCCTCATTTTGGCTTTTGGGGGTAAAGAAAAATTAAATTGATCGATGCGAAAAACAATAAAATCAATGTAGATAACTCAGTGAAAGCTAAGGCCAACTAAGAAAGACTTATAATTCGACAATCATTGTCGTTTCGATGAACGGTCTCATAGCGAAAAGCCTCGGCCAACAACTCAAGAGGCTCTCGCTTGAAGGTTGCATAAAAGGACATGCCCAGTTCTTTCTGACGTAACACGTATTGGCAAGAGCTTTCTCCTGCAGTCTTAACCATCGGTAGCTTTTGCCTTGTTTCTGTTTTGGTTTTTTAATGATAGTTATTTATTGTTTTTTATACATATTTCTAAAAACTAAAATATTAATGATCAAATGAACATGTATGATAATATTAAAATGAATATTATGTCAATAAATTAAACAACAACTTGCAATACTGTAACATTGAGCCATTAGGTTTTTTGAGCTTAAAGCTAAAACATTACAATATAATCATCTATGTTCGAGCTAAACATATAAATTACATATTAGTTCGATGAGTTTTTTATTTTACAGGTAGAAAAAAAACTTTATCGCGGAATGTTATTTATTGTACCCATTTCCATTAGCAACTCAAAAATAAAGTGACCGAGGTCACTTCCGATATCAATTTCCGATAATCCATTAAATGGTTATTGCTTTAAAATCTCGGTCAAGTCAATTATATACTTGACGTGTGTAAATAACAAATTTGATTAAGTCCAACAGAGTAGGTATACGTATATGAGAACATTAATGAAGTCACCCCTTAAAGCATTGTACAGACAAGAGGATAGATGCTACTTGTAAATCAAAATCGAGCGAAATGTAACTCGAGTAAATGACAGAAATACTGCAAACGTTCGCAATTCAACGATGATTTACAAGTAAACAGTATGACGTCATTTGTCATCCGATAACATTCGCATACTAAAGCGTTCCACCGATGATTTATTGAACAAGCAACTGTAGATACAGCTTAAAATTGAAATATTATCAAACAGGAAATTTTGTAAGCAAAGTAATACATTTCTCACAAAATGTAAAATTGTTTTTTAAATTAACAATTTTCTTTTTAATATAGATTCTATACATATTTATGTTTCCATCGAAGTTTTAACATTCTCAAGAGCTGTTTAAAATGTTTGGTTTGATAGACTTTAATCCTAATAGTGCGGCTACACAATGCCTGTAAATGTAACATGCCTAACAATGTCCGTAAAACACATTCCTTCAATTAAAGAAAAGATAAACTTCGACAAATTACATAGGAATTATTATAACATGCCATAAGTGTACATGTGCACTAAGCGACCAAGATGTGTCGTAGTGCGTATATGGCCGCTTGCGTCATGACTTGGCCGCCTAGTGCGAATGTACCCTAAATGTATGTCTTGATCGCTATCGAAACCATAATAAGACAAAGAAGGCATTAAACAATGGTTTCGTAAACCATAGAGTAATTGTAGTTGGGTAAACTCAACAAGTGCATATTACATACACCGTGTAAACGCATCATAAGATGCCTACTGACAGTGATTTAAGATTAATTTATTTCTAACCGTGTTAAAATACAGAAAAAATACTACAAAATTATTGCAAACTCTCAACTAATCTGTTTTACTCGTGCAGTTGGCGACCAATGTTGTGTATAAATACCAAGTCTAATAACGACTCGCCCCCAGCCACGCACAGATACTTACTATTTATTTTAATGCAAATTATATACAAAAACCTTTTGGATGCTAATGAAGAAGTCAGCGGAGAAAAAGATAGAGGCAGACTTTTTTTTCTTCAAGAAATAATAAAAGGAATAATAAGTACTTATTTTTATTTGTTTTATTTAAAAAAAAAAATTACATTTAAACGGTTATTTATAATTTTAGGCACACTTTTCTATTAAACTGACAAATAATTTTAATGTAATTGGTAAAAGTGCTTATATTTCTCTTCCTTTTGAAGAGTTCGTCGCAATGCCTAGTGATTAAATTATCACTTTAGCGATTTAATATACTTATTTGAAATTTCGTATTTGGTGAGTTATATATATTATAGCTGTATTAATCTAGTTAAGTAAGTAACCAATGAACTATGTACTAATATTTGTTGCTAACTGTAGTTTATGTGGATACTGGCAAAAGTGTTATTGCTGCTTAGTCTTAGCAAAAGTCTTATTAAACCATGAAAATGTGACGCCAATATCAAATAATTTTGAATAACTTATCATGACTTTCCTTAACTTTTTTAAAGAAACTTACAGTCAAACGCTTATTTAGGTAGGCAGTGACGCGGTTACGAAGTATGGGGATGTGCATTTGCTTTAAATTCAAATCGAAGCAGCTAATATATTCACTTAAATATATAATAAAATACTAATTTAAAGAAAAAAACATTTCCTAGTTTTTGCTAATTACCAAAAAATAATAAAAAAACATTAATTTGCAATTAAAGATTTGATTGATTGATAACATTGAACAAGATATAAGACAAAATAATCGTAATACCTAATTTTTTCATTTCGTTCCTAAGTTGAAAAGGTTTCTTAATATTACTAAACTATTTACAGAGCAATTTTCACCCCATGACTCGCTACGTCGACGATTTGGGTCATGCAGGATGATCAAGGTAATTTTGGCTAGTATAGTATAACTCGAATTTTAGTTCTGAGAAATCTGATTTTCATAATATGAAATGATTATTAAAACATTTCCAATAATTTTTCTATGAGCTTTTATTTTATTGGTTTTAGAGAAGTTCTTGCGGGTTTTTTTCTAGATAAAGATGATATTTTTATAGATATACCAGTGAAAGGTTTATATAAGTTCGTCTATAATGCCTTTGCTGAAATCTTCCAGAGCAATGATTTTAAGTTTGCATATAAAAATCACAAATAACTCTTATCTAAATGACGATTGGGTACTTAATCGTTTGGCTATTATCACTTTCGTCTAACCTATGATCGACATTCGTTCAAGCGTCCATTATAGTCTATTTTATTAATTAATTTAAACAGTATTGATTATATACATTACTTACAATTTTTTTCTTCAATTGAGTGCCATTTCTTAAACTCTCCACATTTGCTATGTCAAGGAATTCATAAACATGTGCGCGAGCTTCTTCATACTAAATAACCTATGTATGTTACTTTCCTTCTATTGTATATTTTCATCTTTAACCGTTTTTTACCCAAAAATGCTACAGTCCCATTTGTACAAAAATGTTAACAATTTTTTAAAAGTGACAGAATACCTATAAGTTATTACGTTCAATGTAATGTCGCAAGAAGCAAGTCAATTATTAATAATCCACGAAAGAGGGCTCCGGCACTCAATATAGCGTCTGTCAATGCAAACTCCAGTCCATTTGGAGGTCCCGAGAAGTAGACCTAGAGTGAAGAGAAGGCGGCGCGTGAGGAGCGCCGCGGGCCGCGTGTCAGTAATCCAAAGACTCTTCATCTGGGGATCGTTTGCGGCAACAGACACGCCAGATAGCTAGCAACATACAAGCAGCCAAACCAACCGCCAGACAAGCTCCCATGGTTGGCGCTATCCATTCTTTTTCACTAGCACTTCTAGCTCCAGCACACAATTCTGGTGCTTCGTCGTGAAGCGATCCCAATGGTATCCCAGCTAAAGCATCCAAGTAACCCAAACGGCGTAAACTGTCCTCTGAATATGCTTCTCTTGCTCTTTTCTCTTCCGCTGTCCAGAATTTCCTCTCACTAGAAGTCACATTGGGGCAGTTAACAATTCCATTACAGATCAATCTTGCAGGAATACACAATGCCTCGCCTGGGCAAATGAAATCACAATTCTGTGCTGAATCTGAAGATCTAGAACTTCCATCAGTCAAGCGAGACGTCATCAACGTTCCGTCTGAATTTTTTGGTAAATGGTATAGACCCGTCCATGCAATTTTAAAGGTCGCTCTTGCCGGCGATGCGGTCCCAATAAACACGATTCTGATAGACCTAGTCTTTTCTTTTTCAATAACCAGTGGATCATCCAAAGATTCGAATCCAAGCTCACCGGCGGACAACAAAGGCAGTTCTCGGGCTAAGGAAACATTTTCACCACAAACTGAAAGATAAGGCTCGACCCTACCCGGTAAAAATATTTGTATGTTTCCGTCTTCGCAATGCCGTGACGTGAATTTGATGCTGTCGAAATGCAACCAAATGTCTCTCTTCTCTTCTATTTCTAAATCCCAAATGCATTGTATTTTTTTAGGAGGTTCAGTATAACCTAACGCTTCTAAATGGGGGTAGACAATCTCACCATCTGAAGCGGCTGCCAAAACTGCAGGTCCACATAGAGGACCATGAACAAATTCGTATCTCGCCTCGAAAAGAGGCGAAGGATTCTTGAAATAAGATGCTGCAGCATGAGCATTGTCTACAATCAATTGTAGATTTAATGATTCTCCCGACGAAACGACTCTATATGGCCTGGCTCTACTGACTGTATTAGCATGTTTTGCACAAAGACACGAGCCGATCGACTTCTGGACAGCTATATGGAGTGGCATTGGTGTGGTACTTATGCCCAAGGAGGAATTGAAAGTCCTTCCTCCAGGACTTGGTTCCCATATGATCAGCTTATCCGCTCGATCTTCATAGCAGTTCTGACAAGACACTGGTGTATACGGATGTTCCTAGAACAATGGGAATTATGGTTAATTTTCGAAATAGTTTGGAAGCAATTTCGTAAATCACGTTACTGGAGGAACGGAAAAGTTCATGTTATTTTTGTTAACTCGCTTTGATTAGCTAAGTTAAAGTATTTGCTCGGAGTTCTTACACTTGAGAAATTCAATTAACATTTTTAATATCTGCGGTTTTGTAGAGTACATACTTTTAAATGAAATTTGTTGTATTTTACTGTGCGAATAATTTGTACGAGGAATTATGGCAATACTACTAGTATTTTCTTCCCCAAATAGTAGCAAAATGGAGTTTAATAAAGTTTTTACCTTGAAATTGACGCTGAGAATCGTCAAAATAACTCTTGCATATATCCTTTTGTCAGTGACGAATCGGTAAAGGCAGTGGACATCTTCACCCGGCAGAGCTTGCTTATATACTAAAGTATTAAGAGGAGATCTAAGCCGGCCAACTCTTTGTTTCCAGGAAGCGATGACTTCATCACAGGCAGTGTTGGGAATCGGTTCACCGAATCTAGTATTGTTGAAGAAGTCGTAATGAGCCCAATAGTATAGAGATGACCTGGAAGTAACAAATTATTGTAGTTTGCTTGAATAATTCGAAGTATTCTATTTGGGATACAATGTAAACTTATTATTTACTAACCCACTGTAACTTCCAGTTTTGCTTTCAAATCTAACAAACATCGCGTTGCCAGTAGATACGAAGTCGTGTTTCTCCATTGGTCTACTGAAGGTGTCACAGAAGGTTTTAATAATTCGAGCGTCGTCAGGCCTCGGAGCATCATATAGAGTTAATGACTCGCCACAATCTCCAGTCCAAGGCTCTATCGGTGATTCTATACGGTTGATTCGAAAGCTGTAAAGTAGTACTTAGATTAAAATGAATAATTTTGCCAATTAAACTTCACCTAATTCTAACATGACATGATATTCAAATCGATTCTAGCTCAAAGATCATAATGTAAGAAATAAACAATTAACTAATATCATATTCAAATTTTCGCAAGGATAACAAACAATTTACTGTAACTTATAGGAAATCATTTAACATTTACCTCGGAAAATATAGTCTCACAACTTGTCCTGGTAACCCTTGCATGAGATAAGTGCACGAAGTATGCGGCGGATACCAATGGGCTACGGAGAGAAAAATCCCTTCAGTATCTCCAGATTTCTTCAAGGACTCTGCTGTGAGTAGCCAATCACATGTTCCCACTTTCGACCCTGGAGCTTCCACGTGACCAGGCCAATTACCAACGTTGAAATGAAAGCCGGTGTTTAGAAGCGGACCTAAAAATTGTGTTTATTTATTACATTCGTATTGTTATTTTATGTAAATGTTGACAAATTGGCTGTCTGATCATAATATTGTTACGACTAGAGTATGGAACGTTCTCGAAATCTTGAGAGTACTCCTGGGCACATGGAAAGGTAAGTTTTACGGTTTAATTGGAGAAGCTCTGTAATATTGGAAGTCATCTTGGTCTGCGAAAATAAATCGTGTTCTTACACCCCTAAACGGCATTTTAACTTATCCCCGCGCGTAACATTATTTTTAATTATTTTACATAATTTTACACATTACAATTATTATTAATTACAAGATTTAAGCTATCTACAGATTAGGTTCTTTTTGAGTTTATTCATTACAAACATATAAATCTTGTCTTTATATTATTTTATTAGTTATGTTTTATTTTATTATTATCAGTAATATATTTTAACATAAATTATTGACAAGTACTTTTTTACATAGTTTTGGTACCTACTTACTATTACTCTACTCAAGTTATTATAGAAGTATACTTTTGTGACATTTAAAAGTAACTATTATCACATACGAGTAACATGCTATTAGCTCCTAAGACGATATCTTTTATCCCGTAAAGATCAGGAAGTTAGCTTATATTTTTTTCAAAAGAAGCCCTTGTTATTTGAGGATAGAATTGTTTAATGACTGCTCTCGTATTATGTAAGTGGGGTTCAGATAATTGTATGCCAACGAAACCGCACTCTTGTTAATCTCGGCGGAAATCCAACCCGCAAAGCTTCGAGGCTTGCATTTTACAAAATTGAATCACTACCAACTTGAACGACACTAGGGCACTACAAACTTTTAATGACGGCTCATCCCCAATTATTTTTCGTATTCAAGGCCCACTCAAACTGATGAGATTTTTCCGAGTTTTTAACGTGAAAAACTCAACATTCAACCGATAGAGATTAACTAGTTCATTCATCCGACATTTTTTAAACTCGAAAGCGTACGGAATTTTCGAACCATCACGATAGAGGGATTTACGGATTTCTGAATGGGATATACCTAAAATGTTTTAATAAATCAATCTCAATACTATGCGTTAGAAACGATACAAATCTATAGGTACATAAAGAAATATGAAACATGATTCAATATTAATATGTAATAAGCTATTTTAATAAAATAAAAAAAAATTAATTATTGTCTGTCTTGTTGGACATACTGCCTGTATGTCTGTTTGTTCTCGCTAATCTCCGTAAAGGCTGTACCGATTTTGACGGGACTTTCACTGATAGATAGCTAATATTATTAAGAGTAACTTAGGCTACTTTTATTTTAGACAATAAAATAAGAAATGTCCACCGCGCACGTCTTACGCGCATGCCGCAGAGAAGCATTATACAAACTTATCGATCTCTCTCAAACCATTTCTATTGCCTCTGCTCATAGACAACTATGCAGATACACAATCAACAAATTTTCGGTTAATCTCAAACAATGGTATTTCTTTTGGAGATCTTCCCTTGTAAAATCTCCTGTGGACTTAAACGCAATATTTTATTCAATATGTTACCCACCAGCCGGAGAGCTGACGAATTCAACGAACAAATCTTGAGAGGTGCCAATGATTGAATACGGGAACTTGCCCATTCCACAGAACGTGCCAATCACAGCTGCAGATTCGTCTTTGCCATCGTAGATCTTTATGTAGTCGTACGGACAGTTTTCGGAACCTGTTAGGACATTTTAAGGTGTAACAAGATTGTGTGAACTGGATTAAACTTTAGAGAATATTATGGAGAAATTTTATTCTTTTTATTATTTATTCTTCGTACCAAAAACATGGTTTTAGTAGGATTTAAGTGTAAATAAAAGAGCCATTATTCTAACAAAAAACACAAATTTTTCAAACTAAATTTTATTTGTCTCGTATACCTATGTAATATCAACAAATTAATTAATATGCACCCAATTATGTTCAAAACGAAATATGAGGCACTAGTGGACGAACACTAATTTAATAATAAAAATCTATAATCACCTATTCAAAAGTCAAAAATACAACATATTGTAATTTGTATAAGTAACATTTAAACTAAATTTAGTACTTCAAAGATTTAAATCTTTGTTTTACTTTATTGCAACATTAAATCAAATTAACAATTAAAGTATTGTGTAAAAATTTGAAAGCAATCGGACCTATAGTTTACGATATACAGTTCAAAAAATGTAGTTTCGAGATAATCACAAAAGAAAGGAAATTTTTGACGGAATTTTTTGAATGGAAATTTTTTGACGTTATTCTCAAAGCCCTTTCTGACGTTGTATAAAAAAATAAAAAAAATCCGGCTCATACTTTCGAGTGTATTATTTTTCTTTTAAATATACCCATTTTCCGATCGGCCAAGGTGGCCAGACCCCTTAAGGAAACTAAATAAAATACAACAAAACCTCTCATATGCTCCCTGTACCGTTCTCGGTGGCGTGCTTGCGTAAGTTTTGACAGTTGCTAAGAATTTAATATCGCTCGGAAGTTTTCTAGAACCCTCAAGATTTAATGCCCATTATTGGGTACTCGTTATTTACGATCATCATAAATTTTGCCCTCACCTTTACCGAGTAACGATAAAAGATTATATAGCAACGTGGTGTGGGTTTCAATGGTGGCCTATTTACAGAGACTGGTTTTACTAAAGGTTTTTTTTATATTGAAAACTAGCTTCATTTTGCTGTGTTTGTAGTTATTTATATAGAAAAAAATTAATACTGTGTCAGATTTATGTCGGGAAATTGACCAACTACAACATTCGACTTTGTTTCTGTATATAAAAACGTACTTGGAGTTAAAATAACATCCCCTATATTATGATGTGGCGTAACCCGAAACCTGTCTAAATAACAATTCTAGAAATCCTACAAAATATATGAAAAATGTAAGTATAGGTATTAGATATATAATATAATAAAAATATATATATATTTACTAAACAAGTTCCTTTATTATAAATCAAGTGTCATTTTAGTCAAGTGGGTCGAATCCTCGTTTACCAATAAACCCAGGTGGAATTCGGAAATTTCCTGCCTTTATCTCTGAATTTTTACTTTCTTTCTTTCTAAGTATCTCTAATAAAAATACAAAGTAAAATTTGACAAAAGAACTACAATTAGATAATAAAAAAAAAATTAAAAAAAAAATTGACAAAAACTAAAAACAAAGAAATTGTAAGATTGCTACACGATATGATATTATGCTACATTTTAAATTATTTGATGATAAATATACCTGATGTGATGGGTCTCATGGGGCAAGTCATAATATTCTCACATCTCTGCCCATCGATATTAAACTCTTCATTCTCTATGTAAAGTTTTATGTACGGCAGCCGCGTGTTCAGGTGGTATCTGGTTGAAAAAAAAAAGTGAATCAAAATATCCAACGTTCGAATTTCAGGATTTAAAAGAAATACATAAAATTATATTCACTGTATGTTGCGGGGTTTAAAAATTATTTAGCCTTTGTTCTCTCCAATGTCGGGTTTGACGATCAACATTTAGTAGTGGTAGGGCACACTGCGTTTCGCAGTCATTTGGGCAGCCCGTCTGGCGGCAGTAACCACCGCCTTACAGAATACCACCGTGAAATAACAGCATCATGTGCTCAATGTTCGGTGTGTGAGTAAGGGATGCCAGAGCCCTTATTCTTAATTCTTCTATGGTCGGCAGCGCACTTGTAGCACTTATGGCGTTGCTTGTGTTATAGGCGACGGTAGCCACCTACCATCAAGTGGACCTTCAGCCTGTCTGTCGACCTTAACATAAAAGAAACAAGATAGAAAAAAAAAAACTAACTACTAAATTTATTATTACACCACCATAATAATAGCTCGTATATGACATATCTAAATATAAAATAAGTTCACCTGCAATGTAAATTTCGCGGATAAACTCCTGGATAAGCAGCTGATTGCACGTAGCAAGTTTGTAGGCGACAGTCGCGAAAAACACGTTCGCAATATGACCTGTAGGAAAAAATGCATATGAAGAAAATATAAAGGCAAAAGCAAAGAAAGGGGAGAAAAGTGTGTCAGATATGACTCGGGTTTGTGTAAAATACATAACACACACATACTATACATTAAAAACTGTCCGCTTGTGTCTGTTTCTTCACAAACTTCACCTAATAGATTTTGATTCGGTTTTTACTGATGGAAAGAGCGATAAACAAAGAAATTGCACCCCTGCTAAGTCGGGGGCGGATTATAAAGAGTGTGATTATGTTTATGATAATAAACCCTGTCTGTTGAGAGTCAAGAACTTGCAGCCAATTTCATCCATCCCCATATGGCATGCGATACAATAAAATCGATATTAGGGATTCTTTGTCATTCTTTACTCACTGATCAAAATACAAGAGCATACGTGCTGAAGTTTTACTAAGGTCTCTAATAAGAGAAAGTCTTCTCTTCTCTTCTCTTAGATAAGAACAAGTGTTTCGGTAAGCGAGTAAGAGATGTCAAAGTCCATTTTCCTATGCCTATCTAATATCTTATCTTTAATCCTACTAAAGTCAGCAGCCCTCTTGCAGCACCTACCAACAAGTGGATCCTTAGATTACGTTTTTACTGTTGTTCCCAAAGTTAGATATGACCCTAAGTAAAAATCCCTTCAGTTCGAAGTATTTAAAAAGCTTTGAATAATTTTAAAGTTTAAATTTCGTGCGCCGATGAAGCTTCCATCCTTCCGTAACCAGATAACCCGAGTTTCAAAGTGAAAATTACCGACCCGCAAGAAACTTGAGAGACCTCTAATATCCCCGACTCAGCAACTACCCACTCACTTTTATTCAAACGTTTGATTACAGGGTATAAATCAGCAGCAGAGCAATAATGGAGGACGGCAGTTCGCGCCAATTCGACGCGATTTATTTCACATTTTGGTCACGTCCGTGCCAAAGTGGTGGGCCATTTTGGCGACCTAGAAAATGGTCCTGGATCTTACTGTGATATTTTGGCGTCTGCTAAGTAATTGGACAGTTTATCTGTTGCGAATTGATGCTTTGCAATCTATTCTGTGTGTATTAATACAGAACAGATTGCATATTGTTTTTTTTTTCAGTATACCATGATATAGACTAAAAAAAGTTATAATAATATGGATTTTGAAAAACGCAATGGATTTTGATGTGGTTTTCATCATCAGTTAGATAATTTTTCATTGATTTTTTTTTTAATTTTTCCTAGGTAAAGCCGGGACCGGGTCGCTAGTGTTATTTAGGTAAAGTTTTGGCCTGAAATAAGTAAATTATTCTTTTACAAGGAAGTGTTTTCTTAAACCTCTTATATAAAGGGAGAATGTTTCTTCATATTTGTTACTAAACAAAATACTTTCCCCATAATTGATTGAAAAAGAACCCTTAACGAGCGGCAGTGAGGGCTCGTGTTAAGCTGGTAGGGTTGATGATTTTGCGCTTTTGAAAAAGTTATTTACTTAGATTCGAAATCTAATTTAAATAACTAATTAAAAATACCTACAATTGATAAAAAATGGAAACAACTCGTTTTATTCCCCTTTGGAATTTTGGACCAACACTAGTATTTATCGAGCTTTACTGAACATACTGAGCTTTACTGAGCAATAGTTCGAATCACATATGATACAAATCGATTCTTAAGGAGTAAACTCCAAAAAAAATAAGCTTAAGCTCCTTAAAGGAGAATAAAGAAAAACATAAACCTAAGCATAAATATTCATGTAACAAAAGTGACAACCCCAATGGAATGCGGCATGAGAAGACAATAAATAGCTCGTCTAAACGATTTGTTTCCGAAATGTTCATCACACAACGCGACGAAACCCTCTTTGAAGTCGTTTTGCAATTCGCTACATAATTTGAATAAAGATACAAAACATACCGGGGAGAGAAACATCCCCCACTGTTTGATTGTTCCCGCGTTCCGTATGTTGCGTGTGTACTTTGCGTATTTGCAGCTGAATTTAATTATTGAGGGTGGTAGACTTTTTCATAAGGAATTTCGTTTTCTTTTTGAAAGAAAAATCATTAAAATGTAACTTTTGGTTTGCACTGTCAAGCTGTTTCCTGCTCTTTATCATTAAAAAACTAAAATTACCCAGCAACGACTTCTCCTCTTCTATTTGGGTATAGCTCTGGATGTTGGCCATAGCGCAAATATACCTCGAATTGTTGCTCAGCTCTGAAACAAAAACCTTATGGTTAATGTCGATAGCTGGAGTGCTTTTTACACCAAAAACGTTATTCTGCTCATAAAAAACTATATATAATCACACCTCACGCAGCAAAGTTTACCAAAAATTTACTACTCTCTACCAAATTAACTACCAAAAAAGATCTCAAAAAATTCAATAAAAATAATATACATATATAAAAACTATAATTTTTTGCAAGGTGGATTCTTATATTTATATGAATATGCCAGTTAACTTAATATTCAATGATCCAGTACAAGTATTACCTGGAATCGAAACTGAAGTAAGTTTGATCAGTGAAGTTATCTGCATGAAACACGATCTTCACGAAGTTCGTCTCGGATATGAAGGTCTGCGGTTGTTCTATTTCACCACAGAAAAGGCCAGGTTCTTTTCTATTTGACACGTCCGTTTTTGCGTTGCCATCGACTATCTGTAAAGTAAATATGAAATATTAATAAATATTAAGAAGATATCCACTAGACCTCATGGCTCACACAACAACGTTTAGGTTAAGAACCTTCGCATCGATTTAGACCTCGGCAACCGTAACCATGCCCACAAAAATCAATGCGAATCTTTTACGGATACGGGTCGTAAATCTGGCAGACTCCCTCAGCAGAACGAATATAAAATTGTTTCATTTTTTTTTTTCAAATTTAGACTGTTACAATTTTCTACTAAAATCGTGATAATTTATTTCTGCATTAAAAATTAAACCTAATAAATAAAGTTGAAATTCGAAACTGCATTCGAGAATGTGATCCTCTAAAAATTCCGTTAATAAATGAATTTCTTTATTTTACGTAGCTGGGTTTGGCGTGTAATAATGATGTAATAAAATCGAGAATCCAGGAGAAGTTGAAAGGATTGTTTTTTAATTAAATATCGTCATTAGCATTTGACCAACATTCATTGTCGGAAGTTTTAGTCGACTCTTGGAACCGGGCGTCGAGTGGAAATCGAGTTTGCGTACGCTCTGGTGATCTTAGTAATTAATTTCTCAACTTCTTCACTAGGAGCTGCGTTCTAGAAGTGAGTGCCAATTTGAACGATCATTTCGTTACGTATTACACCAATTAGATCGAGTCTCCGTGTTGCCAGTGCGAGGTGGAGTAAATTTCAAATTCAATTGCATTTAATTGTGCAAAGTGTACATATTATAAAAAATGTATTATCAATTATAATTATTGAATTTATGATGGTCAATTTATGACTGCGAAAGTTGTTGCTACTGATACACACCACAGTAGAGCCAACTTTGTTTATTTGTTTATGTTTGTTGATACCTCAATCTATTGGCAATGGTCACTTTTTTTATTTATAATATAATAATGTCTAAAACTTCTAATTTGATTTATTTCTGCTGACACGTTTGTTGTCAAGGCTCTATTTTATTTCGATAAACGTATTTAAAGGTTCAGTTAAAAATATTATTTATTTTCGCTTAATCTGTAAATCAAATAATATAAAGCCATGTTTCTCTGCTGAATTTTGTTATTTTGTTGCTATTTTTTAACATCAAACTTGTGAGCACCTTCATCACTTGGTTAGCTGGACGCTCAAAGAGAATCCAATTTAAAAGCGAATGTAACTACGGAGCACAGTTAATAAGAATTGTATACAAAAATGAATGTTGATACATATAATATATGAAGCGTTGATGGAATAAATACAAAGATTTATAACTCACCATCCGCGCATGGACCTTATATACTGTGTCCAATGAACTCACTATCATTCAGTCGCTCAAAAGACACTGTCTTGCATACACGTACTGTTGATACAAAACTTTTATAATTTTGTATCAAAAATAAGGGGGAATAACCGCTATATGAATATATATAAATTTGAAAACCATTTGACCGATCACTATAAAAGTTTGTATCTTTTTATGCCAAACACGACCAACGATGATACGAGACACAGCTAGGAAGTATAAATTGTTAGTCTAGTTAGTAATGATTCTGGAAATATTTTACCTGCATATAACCTTTGTGACATGTTGTGCCATTGATGAGAGTGCCAACTTTGAATTTCTTGAATCTGATCCTTAGAATCCAGTCTTTAGGTGATCCGCGAAAAGCCCTAAACCTGTACAAAATATTCATAATATAATATAAAGTGATATTCATAGCTCATTGCAATAATTTGTCATTTTCTTGTAAGTGTGGTTTGATTAGAAATAAATAACTATAAAGGAAAAATACCATGATTAAATTTGTGTGTCGTTGAACGAGCTTAAACATATTCAACTTACAAAAACGTGCACCTGAATTTTCATTTGTGTTAGTCTTGTTAAATTTTATGTATCTTCATATAATTAGTAAATTTATAAAATTAATAAAAGCTTTACTATGGATTCAATGCCTACTAGCCGTAGATAGAAGCAAAAAAGTAATATACGTACTATTCGCGCATGGTTTTTACAAACCGAGTCCAGTGGTCTCAGTTTCATTCCGCAAGAGTTCAAACAACATTCGAATGTTTTTGAGCGGAATATGAACAGTGGTGACTCATAATGGTTACCTAATATTTTATATAAATTACGCAATTTAAGAACGAACTGTATATTTCTATATTTTGCTTTTATCTACGCTACGAACATAAATCTATTTAATTGTGCAAGATAAATATAAAAATTCTATGGCATACATACCTATATGTACATGTGAGCGGTCTACCGAAATTTTCCGGTGTAACAGGAGGTGAAGACACGTCTTCGTATATTTCCACCGTCTTGTTGCAGTGGTCCCGTTTTGAATCTACCAACAAAGAAAAAACATTATTTATAATCTTATGTAAGTAAATAAATCCTTAAATTTAAGTAACACTTCTACCTGGGAAGGTTGTTCTAAGTTCCCTTTGCTAAAAGTTTAAAATATTGTTGTTCTATAAGAAAACTATTAAAGGTAAATCAAATCATCAATCAATACTAACAATAAATTTGTAAGTGTAGGTATTGTATGTATGTATGTATGTATGTTCCTAAATAACTCTTAAACGAATTAACTGATTTTCATGAAAATTGGTAGATAAATTTTTAGACGTACAGGACACAGGATAGGCTACTTTTTTTTCTTTTTCAACGCGGACGTATAAATAAATTTATCCTGATCTTTTTGATCTGAGTGATCTAAAAATCCTGATTAAAAAATGTGTAATGTTACTGGGATTTCAAAATCAAATTCATAGATTTATAATGACGATCATAAGAGTTTCTTGTAGAAACCTAATTGATAAATAAATATTTTGATTTTTTGTTAGGTAGGTACTGTAAATTCCAGGAAGACCAAAAAGGAATTTTGAAGGATAACCTGTTATTACCGAGCTAATGCTGATTTGTTACAAAATTTTTAAGAACCACCGATTGGTATCAATCTACAAGACATGCTGCAAATATTATACCTAATATTATAAAGAGGAAACATTTGTTTGTTTGTATTTATCTTTGTATCTTGTATCTTTGTACATTATGGTTTCGCAATAAATAATTGAATTGAATTGAATATTTGAATTGAATAGTCACCGAAACAACTGGACCGATTTGAAAAATGATTTCACTGTTGGGAAGCTAATAATAAATAAATATACACTGTTTTGATAATGTTTCCTATACTTATATATTTTTTAATATCCTATCCCTTACATAGAATACGTGAGAGATATGTTACAAAGTGAGTCTGTTTTCCAACAAACACACCAAGTCTGTTTTCACTTTGAAACGTATTCTTTATCGCAAATAGTCCACGCTCATAATATGTCACAGTGAATGTTGTGTGCCGTAAATTGTGTCGGCAAGATGGCGTGTTAAATATCGCTTTTGTCGCCCCACGACACAATATCACGAACTCAGTCACGGTGTATGACTGTTGAAATTATTACGCGATGTCACATGATTTATATGAAGCACAAAGGAGATATTGCACTTGGAGTATTTTTGAAATTTATGCTTGCCAAAATGATGAATTAGGCGCAGCTGTTAAGGTACGGAGTTCTTTGAGAGTGTTTCAAAAGACAAATTATTTGATATTTCTCAGAGTATACTCTTTTTGTGATAAACTACGCTGGTCGCTAGGAACGATGCATTTTTTTCTGCAAATTAGTATCCACAAAATTCTACAAACCTTCCTCGTTTAACGTGAAAACCATGTCAATATCAAATGGGTGGTTTAGAAGAAGTTACCGGAGAAACAGATTGGAACCATCGATGTTATTGGAACAGAGAGCGATGTATATATTTAATATAGTTATAGGTATCAATAAATAAAGATATAAGTAGATATAGATATAGATTATTGTCTGCTATTTATGTCGACTGAAATTGATTGATTAAGGCGGAAAGTATAGTAAAAAGTACTCTGTGACGTTGCTCATTCATTCAGATTCATTCGGTGAGATAAACATAAAGTGGTTTAATTAATGTACCCGAAGTAGAGGATGCTAACAATTTAAAATGTTATTTTAAATATTGCTTTATTGTCTCGTAAATATTTACGATTCTTTTTTGATTCAGTTGAAGTGTACAAATACAATTAAATTGAATAGTCCGGTTGCCGGAAAAATGCGCGAAGACTTTGAGAGCCACTGGAATGCTCTCAAACGCCGGGCACACAGTGTATTCTGCTCTTCATTCCGAAACTATGTGTGTTAATATCGCCAGTGTAACACAGATACATTGAACGAGTTGGCTTTAAAATTTATTTCATCGATTTCATTGAATTGGAAAATTATAATTTATTGGTTTTCGTATTTGTGTATTTTTATCGGTTATACTAGCATTTTTATATTGCGGCCTCACTGCATTGCTCAGACTTCTGCTTTGTCAGAATCCATCGTGTTTTCAACGATGTATTCAAAGACCTAATTTTCTCACATATCTGCAAGGTATTTCGTTCCTTCACCGTTAGGATATAATTTTTAATTGATAAATATTTGGATTCAAACATGAGTACTTCGCGTCAGAAATTCATTTTATTATCTCGTCATTTATCGTCTCGTATTTCCCGTCAGGCGTTGATTAGGAACCGATATAACAGCTGCCAATATTGTAATATCAAATTCGCTGTATATAATTATATTATATTCATATTATATTATAAATCCTAGTAATATTATAAATGCGAAAGTTTGTATGTTTTCCTCAATAACGCAAAAACGGCTGAACAGATTTTAAAGTAATTTAGCACACAGATAGATTAACATAGGGATAGTTTTTTTCTTATTTTATTTTGTAAGTGTTAAAGAAGTAAATAAACTTATTTTATTATTAGCTTTTCAAGGGTGGTATAGATGGTTGGTTACATAGGTTAACAAACTAAGTAAAGTGTAGGTATGTAATAGTGTATGTATATGGAAGTAAGTAGTTGAAGTTGAATTGAAATGCAACTGAAAAATCTTCAAAGAAGACAAGAACCTCAGCCACTGAGAATCCAAATGTCTGTAACACCTAAGGTCCAATCAGCCGTGTGTAGTGTGTTCCGGCGAAAATGCTCCCCGTTTTTTTGTTCACCGCCGAGTAGCTTTGTGCCTCGGGATTGCGGCCCGCAAACTTTCAACCCCGGCGAGCCATACATCAGAGTGTGTCAATACAAAGTAGAGTTTTATAAAGGTTATCCCGGTGCGAGAATATCATTGCTATTAGATTTAGCGCAGAGCTCCGGCGGCCATCTTGTTTCGCGTCAACGAACTTTGATGGAGTGTCGCTGTGGGCATCTTTTGTTGGCCTTACTTATATATTTCGCCAAAGGGTTGGAAGGAATCTGTTCTTTTACATCTCTTTCTTAACAACAATATTATGGTTATATATATATAGCACAAGCAAATTAAGCCGAATATCGGCAATAAATAACGCCGAAAAAAAAAACGACACCGTTTGCTGAAATCGTCTATTTTTATATATCTGTAAACTTACACAGCCTGTAGTCCCTAAAGTATTGATCGTAGAGTAAAAATGAATATATCTAAATTTGTAGACAATTTCATGTCGAATGCTATTACTACAGATATTCGCGATATGAGCAAAAACCTCAAAAAAGGTACCTTCAACCCCCTCTTACACCCTCAGCACAACCCCCACCCTTGAGGACTTTTAGTATGTTAATCTGGTTACCGTAAAGTATAATTCTACCAATTTTCAAAACTACACGATTTATTTCCCCTGATTTTTCTTATTTTCTCAGACTAATATATATATAGAAATTTTAGTTATTTCTTAATATCAATATCAATCAATCAATCAATCAATACTAATAATAAATCTGTAAGTGTAGGTATTGTATATATGTATATTCCTCCATAACTCTTAAACCAATTAACTGATTTTCATGAAACTTGGTAGATAAAATTTAGACGTACAGGACACAGGGTAGGGTACTTTTTTCTTTTTCAACGCGGACGAAGTCGCGGGCGCCAGGTAGTACTGTAATAATAGAAATAACAAAATTAAATAATAGATAATAAATAATAAATAATAGGTTTAATCTTGTGCTATAATGTCACAGTATTTAAAATATACTTTAGTTATTATTTAATTATTTTAGTCTATTTAATATTAGGTCTAAGATAGATGAGAAATTATCTGGAGTAGAAAAATAGAGGCCGGGATTTTTCAACGACACCTGGAGGGAAATTACTATAAATACTGGAAATTTTACTCAAAGGAAACATTCCCTTATTTTTGAAAAGATTTTTGAAAATATATTTGTACCTCACCCGGGAAAATATACTTCCTTTTCATTTAATTTACCATGATAATTTCATGTTGATGTTTATTTTAAAAAATGGAGGAATATTTCATATGAGAAAAATATGCTATTCCAAAATTTAGAATACTTTTCCTTGCACTTAAAAAAATCCACCTTGAATTTGCTTAATGAAATAACGCCTTACTTTCACCATTTTGCTTGTTCTGCGCATGTATATAAAATGTCTAACAATCCAATATATTCGGACACAAGACATTTCGCCCATCGTATTTACTGTTAAAACTTTAGCAATCCACTGTAATGGTAGTTTTCACCTGTATCCAAACTTCTCTCGGGGCATAGCAATAAAACTAGAAGAAACCACAACAACATTATATTCGTGCGAAACTTTTGGAATAAAAGCCATTTCGTCCGTCTCTACAATCCTTAGATGGCGCGTTACTTTAATGATTTGGTGTTTAGAAAAAAAAACACATTTTTGGAGTTCGATTTTTATATACAAGCCCATGAAAATTTATGGGAGTATAATCAAAATTGTCACGCGGTATGCGTTATGTTCTATTTTTGAATATTTTAGAATATCTCTGAAACTTCAGATTGCGCCATCTACACAATATTTTTGTAAAAAAGTAATTTTTTGTAAATTTCGGCGTGTTCGAATTGTGAAAATTTATCTATAGGTATTTTATAGGTATTATATAGTATTTTTTCTCGAATATTATATTCAAATCAAATATAATTTACAGGTTTGAAGCGCACTTGTATCCTAAAAAATCATTCAAATTCCTGCATTCCTTTCATGTTGCCTGATGTTAGTAAACTTAACTGTTGAAATCGTTTTATTAAAACAAAATAATAACAATGAAAATAAACTGTCCTGCATCTGTCTGTAATTCCGAAATAAAGGCGTAACATTCAGGTTAACATTACGAGTAAGTTTTGCGCTTTAGTGGTTTTCGCCGAGTTAAAAACGGTCACCACAGTTAAAACCGACTACATTAAAAATGAATACGAACTTAGTAAAACAACCCTTTCAACTTGAAGTATCTTTTGTGGTTTTTAGTGCTGTTATTTTTATTTACTTATGTTAAGGTCTATAGACAGGCTGACAGTACACTTGATGGTATATGGCTAACGCCTATATACAAGCAGGTAGGGATAGGGCAATGAGCTGTCTGGAATTAACCGAAATACAACCTAAATACCGAATTGTGATTACTAATTTGTAAAAAAAAAAGTTATCTAGCTACACGCTTCCGGCTTCGCCCGGATTCTAAATAAAAACTATCCTATCTTTTAAGTTGGACCAAATTACACATAGCACATCATTTGTTTTCTTATACCTTTCATAATATTTTTTTTATTATTGTATCTAATTTTTTTAAATATTGCAAACATGTGACACGAAATTTTTATATATACAGATATAATAACAGTTTTTTAATTGCTTTATATATTTTTTTCTTCCTTTCTTTTTGTTTTTTTTTTTTTTTTTTGGTTTCTACTGTAATCATTTGTTTTCTTATACCTTTCATAATATTTTTTTTATTATTGTATCAAATTTTTTTTAATATTGTATTATTATTTTGTTTAATTCACCTCAGAAGTGGTATTCACCTATAAATTGGTTGCCACACATGTAATAATGTGTGAGCAAATGTTATTGGATTTTGTGTAAAAATAAATAAAATAAATGAAGCAATTAATATATAAAATGCCTTTGAAATGGGAGAAACCGCCAATGAGATGTTTCTATACAAAATAGTTGAGATGCTGCCACTAACGAATACAGAATGAATTTAATTTAAATGGTATGCATTATTTAATTGTGGTACAAGTTACGAAATATTCAATTGGTTTAGTGATAAAACTCTTAGAAATCATTTAGCTAAGAAAAAAATATATATTTACGGAGATTTTGTAGTATTGTGTAACAAACAACCCAAAAATATTTAAAGACGAATGTTCTCGGAGTGGAAGATTGATAAAAAACTAAAATAAATATAGAGTGCGCAATACTGTTATGTATTTATTTTAAAATATTAAATAAAATGAAAATTATATTTTTTTTTGTCACAATCCATTTTTTTATAAATGAGAACTGAGGGCAAAAGTTAGTTTATTACGGTTATAAAAATCTGCGACCTCTTTAAACATTTATTAGTTGCTTTAGGTGCCTTATGTGCTTAAAACATTTAATAAAATTGTCAGCCTATCTGACGATAATAATTATGTATTTTACTGCATTATTACTGCAAAAACCAATTAAGTGCAAAATGATAGTTTTGAGAAAAATTAGTTTGAAGTTTTACATGCCTAAAAACACTTCTACTAAAAACAGGTTGTATATTTGAAATCTTTTTTTTATTAACACATATTATAAATATGTTATAAACATTTTAAATATACAAGAAGAAGATGGATTTATCATGCAGTCATTGACTTTTGGCTGTTCGTAGTCATATTAAATGACTGTTAAGTTGCTTTATGATACAGAGGCTAAATTGGGAACCAAGCTATGTATCAAAAAACGGGTTAAACTACCTTGTAGATCTCAAGACGACGATTCTAATTTCGCCATAAGCGCACTTATTTGGTTTTTGCATTAAGGGGACGCATTTTTTTTTTAAATATTACTTAAGAGTGCGTATAAAGCAAACAAAATTTGTAATTTCACCCGCGTGGCCCCTTGGACATGACAGTGACACAAAATACGTAGAACTACGCACAACATGCGACGGAAGATAGCGCATCTCGCTCAATAAAAATGTTATAAGTGCCAAAAGTATTAAATATTAATTATTCGTAAACTACAATGTCAAATGAAAAATTGTTACACACAGCCTTAGATAATATATGAAGTGAAATTACTGAAATTAGCTTTGTAATGTGTGTCATTTTGAAAATAAAACTAAAATCGATGGAAATGAGAGCTCACTTGGTGATTTTTTTTCTATCGAGAAAATTTAGAATAGAATAGAATAGAATAGAATAGAATAATGTTTTATTTGCAGCAAAGGACAAGGTAACATGAGAGCATACAAAGGTAACAAAAATGAAAAGACAAGCACAAACGTCCCCCGCCACAAACCGGCTCCAACTCAGCATAATGCAGGTTGTAAAAACCTGCGCTGGTCTTCCGTTGGACCCGATGGTGAGGTTACGCACTTACTTAAACAAAACAGTACAAAAAGCTCCAGAAACAAAACAAAACAAAAAATTTTTTTTTTTTTTTAAATAGTTAAAATTAAAATACAAACTAAAAATTTATACAAACAAAAAATATATATATATATATATATATATATATATATACAAATTTATACAAAGAATATAGAAAAACACATATTTATACAATCAAGAAAAAGAAAAAATCTATAATAAATAAAAAAAAAAAAAAAATATATATTCAGAAGGCACTGGTGTCGCTACGCAGTTGCTCCTCGCTTTTTTGATGTTCAAATATAAATTTCTTTAATTTATTTCTAAAATTATTTGTACTTTGCAGGTCCCTAATAGGCGGTGGGATGTTATTCCAGCACTTTGACGCAGCATATCGAAAGCTTCCTCTAAAGGCAGCAGTACTGTGACGTTCTATTACCAGCTGCGTCGAAGATCTGCGAGGATGAACATCCCTCCACGACAACTTCTCATAGAGATAAGAAGGCTCTCTAAATTTATTGACGCCAAACATAAGGCACGCGAGATGAAGTTTGCGGCGATGCTTCATTTTTAATATACCATGCTTATTTAAAAATGGAGTCACATGTGATCGCCAAGGAATATCAAAACAGAAACGAGCACAAGCATTTTGGACACGCTGAATTAATTTCATTATATTATGTTTTCTGTTACAGACGTCACTTTCATTTATAATGTATTTATCTATTTAAAAAAATTAATTAAATTAGACTTTGTTTACTTAGATAAAATTTAAATCTAGGATTGGCTATTTCTCTTTATACCCGCTCTTAAGGGGGCGCATTTTTTTTTTAAATATTACTTAAACCTCACAACGCTCTCTCTCGTTCCTTGAGCGGCAACGAACAGACTCTGGAGATTTATCTAATTACGCTTTACTTCATTGGGAATATGAAAAGAGACTGCTGCCATTGCAAGTGCGGTTTCCGGTGAACTAAATTAAATAAAGGGATACTTTAGATTGTGCGGTAGTGCAATTCGAATTTTAGCATTTCGCCGCAGCGCTTGCAACATTAAAACGGTAAATGATTGAAATTCGTTTGCGTTTGCTACAAAATAAAAGTACTTAGACAAATTTAACTACAAAAAAGAGGCAAATTGCATTCACCACTCGTGGAAAACTTAATTTTTTAATACAGATTTCAAGTATTGCTGAACAAAATTCAAGTTTTGAAAAACATTGTCTCAGTTATCAAGCCGATTACAACTATTATTAAAAGTTGTTTTTACCTATAAAAGTATAATAAATTGAACTCTCTAATGACTTCAAAACTCAATTCAATGGAAATTGAAATGGACTTCAAATGGAACTTTTAAAATTAATGTCAATTTTCATTGCCAATTTTATGTTTTAGAAAAAAGGCTATAAAAAAAATATAAATTCAATAGTTGATCTAAATCTATACATATAAAAAAGTAGCTGTAAGACTTTGTTTCTTCGAAACTTCTAAATCTATACCAATATACATATAAATCTGAAGAGTTTGTTTGTTTGGTTGTACGCGCTAATCTCAGGAAATACTGGTTCGATTTGAAAAATTATTTTTGTGTTGGACAGTCCATTGATCGAGGAAGGCTATAGGCTATAGAGAACGCGGCCGAAGTCGCGGACACCAGCTAGTCTGTGTAAAAATATATGTGATAATAAATAAATAAATAAATAAATATATACTTAAACCATCCAACGGACATTCATACGGTTTCTACAAATGGAAAAACAAATAAACGAGAAAGGCTTGTGTATATAATTTGCAGAAAATATTTACATCGGTGCGAAGCCGGGAACAGGTCGCTAGCATCGAAATAATATATCTCTGCGGTCGCTAGTATATTATAAAATTACTAGTTACAAAAATTACACAAAACGGAAAAACAGTTCTTGTTGGCTATGAAACTGTCAAGGAAATTTACTATATTTTGAATTTATTTTGTATTATTTTTATTTTGTATTACGAAAGTGAATGTTTTTTTTCAACTTTCATCACCTTCCAGATGGCAAGAAATTCTGTGTTTATTTAAAAAATTCTTGTAATTAGGTACCTAATAATTTAAGAGAACTACAGCAAGAATAACATATTTTGGAGACGTGCCTTCAATATTTTAGTGTACGCGAGTAACAAGAAAACTTGTTACTTTTACTGAGCGAGTCTAATTCGAACGAAATTACTTGCTTTTATCTAATTCCCCTTGTTACAACGTTCGAAGTCCCGAAGCTGTCTGCACATGGTGCTCTTGAAGAGTGACTACCAAATGAAAGTATACCTTATTCGTGTAGCGATAGCGAGCTAATTCGATTGGTAAATGTGCCCTAATCAGCTGATTGCGTAGAACAACTTTTATTTTTTGTAACGAACACAATTTGTGCAGTTACGAAAACATGTTCGAAAAATGTACGAGTAACTATTTTAGTTTATATTTTATTAGATACTATTAGCTGTTGCACGCGAAATAGGATTTAATCATCAATACTAATAATAAATCTGTAAAGGTTGGTAATGGAGTAAGTTACTTTGTTTTCAGATATCGTGTTCATAGGCTCTATACATTATACTAAAACTAAATTGACCATTTTGAGATTTTTTCCTGTATGTATGTATGTATGTATGTTCCCCCATAACTCTTAAACGAATCAACTGATTTTCATGAAACTTGGTAGATTTAGACACAAACATTTAGACGTACGGGACACAGGATAGGCTACTTTTTTTTTCAACGCGGACGAAGTCGCGGGCGCCAGCTAGTATATATTATAAAGTTTGGCAGACGAAGTGCATATTATAAAAGAAAAATTCATAACACTGAGAAAGCATAAGATAAAATGGTCTTGAGAAAAATGTCTGAACAGTTTTTTTTAATTATTATTAATAATAGTTTCTCAATGAAATAATAAAGAAAAGGAGCTGGTTCGCAGATAACAATTCAATTTATAGCGGTTTCCAATTAACATCTCTCTTTGTAGTCGATTCTTTCTTCCCAAGTCTTTGTGGCGTCGATTTTTCTCGCCTCTTTGTTTTCATTTTTCCTGTTGCCTTCCATCCTCGGCTTCGGTTAATAAGTTCGGCCACGTCGTCTTAATATTTGAGCAGTACGACAGCTCTAAATAGTATATTAAATAAATAAATAAATAAATATCTTCACACATTCCATACAGCACCATCTAGTTCCAAAGTAAGCAAGTAATGCTTGTGTTATGGATACCAGACAGTTGATATAATACATAGATTACTTTTTTTTGTAAATACATACATATTATACATAAAAAACATCCATGACTCAGGTACAAAGGTAAAATGTTAACACATAAAACATTTGCCCCTAGCGGGATTCGAACCCGCGACCGTTTGGTTAACACCCTAGCTGTTAGACTAGCCACTAGACCAAACGTGTCGTCAAAGTGACAATATTAAAAAGTTAAGTGACAATTTTATTCTTTGTTACTCTTTATATTTCTAACATAATTTTCAAAAATTATATGGGTAAGTTTATGATTTTGTAAGTCATGCTTAAGTCATGTTTGTACTAAACTAAAAATTCAAACTTACAAATCTAATCCTGGATTAAATAGATATCTTGGATTAATAGATAGATCTGAAAATTAAAAGTGTTATAAAATTTTCAGGGCGTAAAGCTACGAAGGATGTTGCGTAAGGATGTTTTATTTCGCATATAATAGAATATAAATTATCTATAATATTATATATATCTATTCCAGTTGGCTCGGTTTAGGAAGTTGACGGCTAACCTTCAAGACTGAAGAGGCACAAAGAGAGAGATATATATCTATATTTATACGTATTATTATAAAGTGAAATCGCAGTCCGCCTCCGTTCTCTCTAACTTCATCTAAACCACCAAATGTATTTTATTTTGATACAATTTTCACTAATAGAAAGAGCGATAAACGATGAAGTCGATATAAAATTTAGTCTATTTGGGATTCAGGTGTATTCACAATATAGGTACACCTGAATCCCAAATAGACTGAATATCAGGCAATTTGGGATTTGGTTGTAATGAACCGGAAGCAGAAGGCTTGTTTATACTTTATACTAGCTGGCGCCCGCGACTTCGTTCGCGTTGAAAAAGAAAAAGTAGACTATCCTGTGTCCTGTACGTCTAAATGTTTATCTACCATGTTTCAGGAAAATCAGGTAATTCGTTTAAGAGTTATGCAGATTTACTATCAGTATTGCTGATAATTTGAAAAAAAAAAATGCAATCGTGAGAAACCGGGGGTGGGTCGCTAGCAAAGAGTAATGGAAGAAAGAAAATTATATTATTGTGAATATAAGTAATTTTCAAAAACACAATTTGTGCCCGGAATCATGATAGGGGTAGAGATTATAAAGTTTTCTATCGAGATTTCTGACAGTGGCATCAGAAATAAATGATATTATTTCTAATTCACTAAATTCAAGTAGACACAAAAGATGCAGAGGTTTTAATGGATTTCTTTAGGAATAATGGTTCTCCGATCTTATCGCTGATTCAACAGACCTAAGTATAGCCGCTGATGTTGTGATATACACTTCTTTACAACCGGTACTGTGATTCTGGTATCTCGCCCCTTATTGTTTTGTAGCCCCCATTCAATCCAACCAAAGGAGCCATTACGTGATTTGGATTGCGGTCAAGATGAATACAGTTTTTCTCCGTCCGAGATTTCAAATTACGGCCTTGAATAGATTTTTGTTCGTGAATAGCTCAATTTGTAATGAGCTTGCGAATTTTTTTCACAACATTTTAATAAATCATAAATGAGTCCAATGGATTTTAATGGTTATTTTCATCTTCCTATATTTTTAGTATAAATAAATAAATAAATAATCTAGTTCCAAAGTAAGCAAGTAATGCTTGTATTATGGATACCAGACAGTTGATATAATACATAGATTACTTTTTTTTTATAAATAAATACATATTATAAATACAAAACATCCATGACTCAGGTACAAAGGTAAAAATGTTCACATAAAACATTTGCCCGTAGCGGGATTCGAACCCGCGACCGTTTGGTTAACAGTTAGGGTTACTAGCCACTAGACCAAACGTGTCGTCAAGTACTGAGTATAGGAAGTACTGAAGTATGTTTGCATGTCATTAATATAGAAAACATTTTTTTAGAAAGTAAAAATGAAATAATTCGTCAATATTAATTTGATAGTGGAGATCCAGTGTGTCTTTTATATTAATGATTCCTGTCAATGCTTGTGTCCTAAAGAGATTGCAGCCCACTATCAAGGTTAATTATTACATCTAATAAGCCATTTAAACTTCCTGGCTATTGCCTTCCTCATCTATATTTTTCCATTTATTGAGACGAATGTCATTAATATTATTACTTTTTGGTCTTCCTTTGCTTCTACTTTCTTCTCGAGGAATTTATTGTTCGTTCTCTAAAAACATATCCTGCCTACTTCCATTTCAACAGTAATAATGTTCAAACCCTTCGAAACGCGCAAAGGTATCGTTTCATTTGAATTTCTAGCAGGAACCCTAAAAACTTATTACAAAGTTGAAGTGAGCACGCGCCATCATAACTTTTAAAATTTCCCCTCTAACACGTGTTCAGCAATCATATATAAAACAGAAACTATACACTCTCCTCAAGTGTAGAACTGAGTATCTAGCATTAATATTGTTCGTGGCGCGAGCGAGGCGCAATGGAGCCTCTCCCTCCGCGCCTCTTTGAAAAGGAAATTTATTTTTGTGTTTTATTAAAGCAATTTTGGGCGTCTGACGTCAGGGTTGTCACAAAAAGAATCTGCTATTATGTACTATTATACATTTCTGCTTGGCACACTGTCTTACGCTGTAATAACGCTGTAATAATCAGCTTTTTAACAGAAGACCACTGTAAAATAACATAGCACATGCCTTTTTGTGTTTTAGTCAGTGAGTAATGGACGAAGTCTCAGACAATAGCTAGTTGAAAATAAAATAAATTCACTAAATTTGATCCGTAAATGTATTATTACCTCTCAATAGGGAAGAATCGATAAAAATCTAAACTGACCATTTTTCGAAGTCATAAAGAACTGAACCGTAAATTCAAATGGGAAAAATAAAATTTCCGTGCGAATTTCACAGTCAGTGGCGACCCTAACAAACCGAATGCGGGTTAAATGGAGTCGGGCCGAGTATGAATATTATGCGAACTAAATCTCTTATATTATTATGGGTGGCGCAAATGGACACTCACTTTGACAGAAACACGATATTGGTTTAGTTTATGAAATAATTTTCATAGGTAGAGTTAAAATTTAATTGAACATAAATTTAAATATCTCTATAGTGGAATGGCTATTAAAGCGCAGATTGCATTTCGCAGTCATTATGGCAGCTCGTCTGGCAGCAAGAACCCTTACAGAAAACCACCGTGTGACAACAGCACGAGTGCTGTTGTGTTTCGGTGTAGCTCTGTTCGTTTTTATTAGGTTTTCTCTAATGGAATGAGCGATAACCCAGGAAGGTTCATGTATTTGCATAAAAAAATATATCCGATCGATGGCTAGATTAGACCATATTATGGGAGTACATCTGGGCTAGCGCCCAACACCTTAAGTCTTAAGAGTTTTTGACACCTTGCAGCGTCGGATTCTCGGACCTCTTTGGTATATGACTTGTATATGTTCTCTTTGGTTCTTCATCTTTGAATTCATTCACATCTCTAGCATGCAGCCATCGAAATACTACAATGGAATTTGCGTCACAAATGCCAAAGCGACACATAAAAAGAACGCCTTTGACAGAATCATGGCGGACTCTTGCCTTCACGCGTCAATGGTAAAAGGTAGTAACAATCAACTTCTACTATTTCATTTTAAACTCTAATGGGTTGACGTAAAGTCACATTTTCTTTAAATTACGTACTTATTATAATGTTTGTTTTGTTTTAAATGACAGTTCATGCTCTACGCATATGTCACTTTTAAATGTTCCATAAAATTCGTAATGTTTTGTATGCCACGCGGGTTCCATGTTGTAGTAATTTGATGCATGCAGCAACTACCATGCATAGCACAATCTTATCCATTATTTGGATAATGGATAACGGGGCCGATAAGCATTATTCGAATAGGTAAAAATGTTATCCTGTGAACTTGAGATCACGTTCGTTGAGCGCCCTGTAAATAAACAATTGCATGATCGGCAGCACATCTGCATCTCCTTGACGTGGCTTGTGGCCATCAAGTGATCGTCTAAGCTTATGTCTATGTCAGCTACCCAGTTTAATATCATATAAAATACTTAATTTTTTTCGTCCAGTTAAATAATTAGGTTTGTACTTTTCCTATTGAACTGAATTATTATCAGCAAAAATTAAAAGTCATTTAACAAATCAAACAGATTCATTCATTTTTAATTAGGTTAATTGTCGAGACCTCCATTCTAGATTGCATTAAAATGATAACTGCATTTCGAACGAAAATCCGAGTAACAACTCGTTCATTACAAAAACAACGAACAAAAAAAGCTTTTAAATTAATGTAACTGGAAAAGCAAACGTCAAAACACCGAACCATTTAGGGAGCCGACACGTAAAAAGTAAAACATGGAAAGCGGCAAATTAGCTTAATCATTTACCAACGTCCATCAGGGTAAACACGAGCAATTACCGCCTTGTAAAAATTAAAACACACAGATGCCGAGAATGGTAAATATTACTTGATAAAACTATTAAGATTTATTTACAAGCGAATAAAATGTTATTATGATAAAGAAGAGTTTGTTTGTTTGTACGTGTTAAACTTGAACTGTCAGATTAATTATATTTTTTTTTTTGCATTTGATATTTTTAACGCGGTTTTAAAGGTAGTAGTCATATTGTTTTTAATGCGGACAAAGTAGCAGGCACCAGCTAGTGCCTTTATAAATTTGTGTCTTGTCTAGATTTCTAGAGGAGATTCAGATTGAGAAATCTGTTGGAGAAATAAAGTCACGTCATCATATCGCTGCTTAAAAACTATAGGGTCATTAAACAAAAAAATCCAAAAATGTTTTTATTGCAAAAATACAATCATAATTCTTAGTAAGTATGTTGCAAAAAGACTATTGGTTGTTTTATTCACAGTATTTAGTATATTTTGTTAATTTTTTTATATTCAAAAGTAACTTATATGCTTATATCTCCTCTAGTATTCAGTTTATTATAAAAGTACTGATTTAATGCTACTTAAAAATACGCTTCTAACGATGTATAATATGCATATATTTGATATATATCTAATAAGAAAAAAATTGACAATAAATAATTTGATTTTTCCGATTAGTTCTCCTGTAAAAAGTGTAATTTTGATTTGTGGCCCTTTAGTTTTTAAGCAGCGAATGCTATAGATTTAGTAAGTTAGGATTGCTATAAAAAGGCCATATAAAATGGAAAATCGATAACCACTGCGAATAATACCGAGTTTATGGCCATTGCCATTGCCGCTCGCGTTGCTCTATTTATTTCCCCAAATACTACTGTGGCGACGACAAGGACATTTCCGCTTCACATCTTTTACCCATTGGACTCTTAACAATGCAGCACGTGGAAATTACTGACTGGTGACCGCGACTTCGTCCGTGTTGAAAAATAAAATAAAAAATTGTAAAGCAACCATATAACGTAAAAATTGACATACATCGACGCCTGAAAGGTTGCACTTTAAAACATGAAAACATAGTTATTCAACTAGGAGGCCGTGTGTCCACACATTCGGCTAAATACATACAATTACAGGGCAAACGAGCCGAGGAGTGCGAATTATCTGCTCAGGCATATTAGACCGTTTAAGAAATGTACAAACGGCTGTCCGTTTGCAGGTTAATGTTATTTTTAGGAGATCAGATAAACGCTTGTTTGAAACTACATAATTATCTGTACATCTATATGTTTTTTGTTTACAAAATGAAGTTTATTTTATAATGGTTGCTGATATTTTTTTTTATTAGAGATGGGAGATTTTTTTATTAGAAATGCACACACTTAGCAGATTTTGGTTTTACAGCGACGATATTCAGAGGGGTTGATTTTATTTGCGCGCGAAAAGACAGCCATAAAATTTAAGTGTGATACCTAAAGAACATCAGCGATTGTTTCTTTATTGGTACGAGATATTTTACTGAGAAAACATCCATAAGGATTCCGTAGGAGTATTTCTGTGTAACAAACAAATAATAAAGTTTAACTAGTAATGTCTTGTTATGGTTATTATATGTTTTACGATACGTTTGGTCTAGTGGGTAGTAACCCTAGCTGTTAACCAAACGGTCGCAGGTTCGAATCTCGCTAGGGGCAAATGTTTACGTGTCAACATTTACCTTTGTACCTGAACCGGCGGTGACGCCGCCACGGCGACTATGGCATCCAATTTTTTTATATTATTAGACGATTCCTCAAGAACGACATTTTTTCAGGATATATGTAAGTTATCCTATAATTATGTTAATCCAGGTAATAGCTATCTGTACCTATGCCAAATTTAATCTAAATCCGTTGAGTAGTTATAGTAGTAATTATGATCAGAACTCATTTGTAATTAAAATAGTTTTATACAGTCACTATACAAGTATATTTCATACTAGCTGGCGCTCGCGACTTCGTCCCCGTTAAAACAGAAAAAAGTAGCCCATCCTGTGTCATGTACGTCTAAATATTTATAGATCTACCAAGTTTCATGAAAATTAGTTAATTCGTTTAAGAGTTATGAAGGAACATACATACATACATACATAGAGAAAAAAATCTAAAAATGGTCAATTTAGTTTCAGTATCATGTATAGAGCCTATAAACACGATATCTCTGAAAACAAAGTAACTTACTACATGATCAACCCTTACATATTTATTATTAGTATATCGACTGATGATTAGTAGTGATGGAATAGATATGGAACTGTAGGTTCAGTAATGTTAGTTCATTGGAATGGTATTGTAATATTTGTACCAGTACAAAAACCCAGTTTGAATGGCTATATAGTGACCTCGCACAAAATCTATCAGACTGCGGTCCCCTTCCCTTAGCTTGTTAGCGTTCGTTCATTATCGACTAAACGATTTTATATCCCTCGGGACTTACCGCCTGAACTCCCGTATGAGGTTTATTCGCACTATGCTATTCGCACTATATTGTGGTAGGTAGCACAATTGTGGTCTATAGCTATATCAGATCTATTGTAAGAGAATGAATGGTGCTGACTTGGCAAAAAATAATAAAATACATATGTTTAATCAAAGATTTAAATCGAGAGATGCGGCATTACTAGCGAAAGTGTGTTACAAAATACAACATACATTATACTAAAGAACAAAGTATAAAATACATATACTTTTGACTAAACACACTTTTAAACACAGACAACACATTCCTTACTTCAAACGTGACTGTGACGATAGCGACGCTCTCAACAAGCGACAGTCCCTCACTGTAGCTGGCGTGCAACTGTAGTTGGGTTGAGCGCCTGCGCCCAACCCATTGTTAATAATTTTCGGTGTGTTTTTAGTATGGCGCGAGGAGATTACGCCGCATCTTTCGATTTAAATCTTTGTGTTTAATTGATTATTATAGAGATTTGTATGTTTGTGATGAATAAACTCGAAAACTACTAGATCGATTTTAAAAATTCTTTCACCTATAGAAAGATACTTTATCAGCGAGTAAAATAGGCTATGTTTTATAAAGTTACGCGGGCGATGTCGTGTACAATAGCTAGTTAGTCATAAATTGGGCAATGCGTCTGGGAGCATTACCTAACTACTTACTTCTTTACAAAGACTACCGGAAAGAATTGTATTTCTGTTGTATTCTGATGAGTGTGTACGGATTCTATAGAGTATATTCCTCCATACACACATCCATTTCCTTTACTTCTACCAGGATCGCCCGCGGATTTGCCTCCTATAATGTTCAAAGGACGATCTGCCTGGCGAAGTCTATAATCATAAAAATAAATTGCCCTCAAGTCGCGGTCGTGTGAAGTACGAAGTTCCGCTTACGTGTAACCGTATGTGATATTTGAATCAATTTATTTAAGTGCATTTATCGATCAGCACGAATGACCCCTTCTTATATATAAACGAGTGTCGTTATTCTGGTGGCTGGGGTCGAATATAAATAACTTAGAACCAATATTTTATGAGACCACCGAGCGGATTTTGCCGGATTTCCGTTTGGGGAGAGATGATTTTTTACGTAAGTTATAAAACTGTTTTATTATACCGCTGAAAGTGACTTTGTTCGAGGGAAATAAAATTGTAATTTCTATTTTTTTTTGCTCACCATTTGTTTTGTTCAAGTATCATATTGCATCCTAACTAACATTAAATGGGAAAGTGATGGTATAGAACACTTATTGAAACACAACAGCACACATGCTATTATTTCTCGGTATTCGAATCTTCTGTAAGGGGGTGGTTACTTCAACCATGCGGGCTGCCAAGTGACTGCGATACACAGTGTGCAATGTCACTGTTTAGTACGTTGGTACTAAACAAAGATTTAAATCTTTGTTACTAAATACAAATATTTGATTCTCTAACGGCTCTAACGGAAGACAGCGCAGGTTTTTACAGCATAATGCTGAGTTGGAGCCAGTTTGTGACGGGGGACTTTTTTATTTGTATGTTCTTCAGCGTCCTTTACTACAAATAAAATATTCTTCTATTCTAATAAACCTATATAAAGATAAGCTACAATCTATACAAGTAAGCTCAATTGATGAGCGTGTAATGCAAAGTATAAATCGTACGAGTACGAGTATAAACTGATTACGAATCGTATGGAAGCAAACAATGGAACAAATCCAATACAGCTCTGACAAAACAGATTCGAATGAGGAAATCGAGTAACGGCAAACGAGATCATCCGCCTAGAGTCGGATACGACTCATTACTAGCGCACGTGGGGGGCATCGAGCCGTGCGAATCGAGTTTGTCTATTCGATTAACGATTGTGTATCCGTTTATGTCACCTGTTCGGTTTCAAAACCATAGGGAACGGGTTCGGTAAGAGTAATTAAGGTGAGTGCGATTGTAGCTAACATTTAACTTATAATTTTGTCTGTAGGTGTGTCCTACGATATGGTCCCGTGGTTTTCTGGGGACATATTCGTCATAAAAGTGTCATTGTCCTAATTTTAAAATAGACATATTATTACTGGTGACCTGCTCCCGGATTCGCCCGGGGTGCATTTTTTTACGTAAAAACCTTCCCTGATTATCCCTTTATCCATGAGTGAAGACAGAATTAAAATCGGTCCAGCTGTTCTCGAGTTTTACGCTTAGCAACATATTTAGATTCATTTTTATTTATATAGAAGATTAACATTTTGTTATTTATTAACATAATAAAAAATTGTGTATTGTGTGTGTATGAAATAAAAATATTTCTTTCTATATTTAAGAAAAATCTTTAATAAATAAAGTCATTGTAATTTTTATACTATAGTGTGGATAGAAACGAGTATTATTATATAATTACAAATTAATCGCCAAAGAAGGTTGATTCAATGACACTTTTTTTTACATTTAAAATTAACGATTTTCATTTAACGGTTTTTTCGAACCAACTCTTTATTAAAGCTCCTTATGAAAGACCATTACTGCTTGCGTTACGTAAATCAAACTGGAATAAACTGTACACTTATTTGAACCGAATCTCGGCTGCCTCATTTCTTCGAAAAACGTTCAATCTAATTTAGTATCTAATACTATATGCATAGAGTCGATTACGGCTCCGGAGCGTTTATGTCGATAATCCCAAATGACTAATCTCGGACCACTCCATCCGCCTTTTGCAGATGTCGGTTAATCTCCCCATCGGAGTTATTGTGGCTGTTGACTGGTTGCTATGACAACGCATTGATTGCGAGTAATTTTCCAAGATCAATTGGAGATCGCTTGAGTATTATCAACGCCGTGAGATTTAAACGGTATTTCAAATTCATGTTTAAATTTAAGATTAAATTTCAGTAAACATTCAATTTGCAAACCAATTAAGCTGTCATGTCATGATGCTTTTAAATTGTTCATATTGCTAACTTTAATTATTTATTCTGCATTTAGAAGGAGTAAGAAATAAATAATGTTTTGCTTATTGAACTTTAAACGTTACTTTTTTTTAAAAATACTTTTGTTCCTTTTTAATTTTAAATGAATAAACATGAATGCGTTGCTAGGCACATAATTCTAGGAATGAATAGACTAATTTTTTTGACATTTTTTCTAATATTCTTTGAAGCAAGAAAATAGAAGATCTTTATCAAAAGAAAAATTGCAAAAAATTATGAGATTTTTTTTATTTTTATTCCGTAAAAATAAACAACGTCTATTCATAGCTTACCGTACAGAATGAACTGTACAGCAATTCCGTTAGCGAGTTTTAAAACATAAGTGGAAGACATTATTTGGGTCGCGAGTAAAATACTCTGCAGCCATTAAATATCCCTTACATAGCTGTGCAATTAGTTTCAACTGAGTTTTGCTGAGACAGGTAGACGATTTTGTAACATGCTGTTTGCTTGCTGTTTCTGCATTTCTCAATTTCCATGTAATATTTGTTATAGACAAACTCCACTATCACAGACTAGAATAGTTCTGAATTCGTAACTAGTTCTAAATAAAGAAAAAAATATTATATTCATGCATTTCTTAACAATTGTAATTTAATTTTGAAAATAGCACAATATTTAATTTAAATTTAAATGTTAATTTAAGTGGTACATGTTGTAAATTTAAATTTAAATATTCATAGATGTCAGCTTATAAATTTCTTATCATAAGACCGAGATGATAGTGATGAACTAGCAGTTGAACTAGTGGGAATAGATCGATATTCTGATTACCGCTGAATCTTCTACTATGTATACAGACATTTTTTTAAATTTGGTCATCCATTTGATACTATATTTAAGCAATTTGAATATTAGGTATTAACTAAAAAGTTTTTGTATTAACTAAAAAGTTTTTGGGACCTCTTTATAAAACCAATTTTAAAATAAATTTTTAATCTAATTCGTCTGTATTAAAACTAAAACACATAAAATTGAGGAAAAAGTTATCTAAATCACTTGAAATACATTTTCGTGTTAACAAAAAGAGGAACACTCGTTATAATTCTTACAACATTTTGTTTCGTTCTCTCTCAAACAAATTAAGTCTGGAGGTAAAAAATCGCGCCCATTTACGCCTCGCTTCGAAAAAATCTACATTACGAGGGCGGACAGAGGTGTGGGCTTAGGACTGGATCCATGAAAATATTTCGTGGACTCGTGTAATTTTTAAGCACAGAAAAATGAGTCACCACAAATTAATTAGGTATCTTTTAATAAAAGATAAACAATTAAAATGCTTTCTTTTAAAAATGAAAAATACACATCCAACGAATATTTTTAAAGGACATAATTTAATTACTTTTTACAGATCTTAACAATATTTTTTGTAAATTATTTGGGATTGCTCTTGGCCAGCAAAGAACAGCAAATACGAGCTCGTGAAGCGAGCTCATCCAGAAACTGCATATAAAAAAAACCCAAAACCTGCATAATTTAGAAAATAATAATCGATCATGGAGCATCGTCACTTGTGTACTAGAAGGAATATATCAAAGGAGCGTGTTTATTTGAAAGGAAAGATGAAAAGTCTCCCTTGATGCTTTTGAGTGTTCATTACGAAAGGTCGTCTTAAGGGTCACTTAGGATTCGAGGATCTGACCCCTCGGGTGTACTGAGCTCGTGCTATGAATTTCTATGTTGGTCCTTCCTTATACATACTCAGTTCTTTAGCATAATTGACAAGTTTTTGCTTATCTTCTTTACATTATAAACCTTTATAAAATCTTTATAAAATTAATTGTGAATGAATTTCCGTGCCATAAAAACTATATTTTTATAAAACTAACATTCATTCCTAACTGATTAAGTCTATAAATACCCAAAAAGTGTGAACCCCGTTTCAATAGATTTCCCGGAATTCCATTATAATTTCAAATGTATGTGAATTTTTATAACTCCTATTATTTGAAGCATTTCTTTTCGTTTTAATCCCAAAGCGTCTTAAGTTTTTAAAACTGGTGAACGTGCGCCTTTATATCGTGTTATGCATATGTACAAGTTTGTTTACGCATATTGACTTTATTTTCAAATAGTACACAGAAATATAGAAATAATATTATTAAGCGCCCCTTTCACAAACGTCAAGTAGGCCAAACTGTCATTTAAAGTCACCGGTAACCGGGGATAATGGAGCTGATAATATACCTTTGTTTGTACGGTAAACGTCCCAAACATTAAATAGAAAATAATTACAAAAAATCGGCTATCGAATGATGTAGTAAACCGAGTGCATAATTCAATATAACAGAAAAACATTTCTAAAAATAACTAATCAACACTTTACATGTAGTTTGTGAAAGAGGCCCTATGTGTTCTAGTTTAATAAGCATTTATTGCTTTTTTTCTTTGTTTGTTATTTTTTAGGGTGTTTACAAAAAAAAAATAATAAATAAATAAATAATATATCCCTAATTAAAAAAATAAATAAATAAATATACTTACAGGTTTTTAAACAGCAGTGACTTTACTTTATATTATGCGAGAATTTTGAAAGATTTTGTAACCTTCTTGAAATAATTCCTTTGAGATTTCACTAGAGATTAATCACTATGAGTTCGTTCACACTTCCTAAGCGGTGCAAATTTGATTAATTATTTATTTTAACAGTCCCAGTAGGGCTGATAAATCCTTATTTGTGCGGTAAAACTCGAAGCCATTCATGGGCCCTCCCAGGTAAACATCGTAAAACAGGTCAAGGTCGAGTCGTATACGCTTGTGATCACAAGTTATTATGTTATTATACACACTGAAACTTAATTATTGTACATATTTAAGCTCTGCAATTATTTATAGACTTTGCCTTAAAATTGTACCGTCACCGTAAAATTGTACGAACCGTTAGTTTATAATTTATCTAGTGAGATTATAAACTGTCGACAGATTGTGAACGGACATTAAAATTTACAATCTAACGCTTTTATTTCCGTAAGTTTATAAACCGACCATGTCTAGCTGTCAGTTTATAATATTACTATCTCTAGCCCGTCAAATTACAAACAAATGAACCAATCACTGCACAGTGTTGCAATTTATCACTCGCGAAATTGTAAACTGTCCATTGATTGGTCGGCGTTATAGGTGACACATATTCGTGTGCATAGAGTTACAAACAAAATGAATTGGAATTATTGTACCACTGGATCTAAATGGAACTTTCTTCACTTTTTCGGTACCAACAGTCATGTCATGTCGCCTTCCCTGACCTTTAGCTAAATTATACTCTTCTATTAGTTTAATCACACTTTTAATTTTTCTATTTGTCAATTCACACTACTTACTATTTTGCCTATATCCACTGTGGTACGTTTGTAGATCTATAGTGAATTGTTGTTGGTCAAAAATCACAATTTAAGCGTTAGATTGTAAATTTTGATGTCCGTTCACAATCTGTCGACAGTTTATAATCTCACTAGATAAATTACAAACTAACGGTTCGTACAATTTTACGGTGACATATATATATATTTTCAACCGACTTCCAAAATAACTCTTTTTAACAAAAACAAAACCGACTTCAAACCAATTTCTCATGGATGCCAATGGGGTGGCCAAATTTTTTGGAACTCATGATTATATTGGAGATCATACATATTTGAAGCTAAAAATATAAGTTACTAGTTGGTGCCCGCGACTTCGTCCGCGATCTTTATAATCTATAATAGCCTCAAATCCAACACAAAAATAATTTTTCAATTCGAACCAGAACAAACAAACAAACTCTTCAGCTTTATATATTAGTATAGATATAGATAAAGATTACCTATCAGATCGCTTACGTTTTGCACCACAACCTCAATACATCAAAATTATATGTTATGTTATTATATATACATAGTTATGTGTTCTGTCTTGTTGTGTATATGTTTTAACACTCATGAATATGTAACAGTCCAGTATCCGTACGATTTTCGGCTTAGCTAGCGGGGTGAATTTATTCCTATCAACCCTTCCCCTATATATCACACACGTACATTTTAAGCAAATGTATATATCAGCCATGTATATTTTAAGCTAATGAAAGTTTTCATTTTCTTACCTGTTTGCCTTTCAAAGAGAATTTCTTACAAAATATCGATTTAATTTAGCCAATGTATTTATTTATTTAGCCTCAATATATACCAGCTGTGCCTCGTGGCTTCACCCGCTGATTATTTTACATTATTTTAAAGAAAATCAGATCGATATTACTTCGTTTTTCATTGTCACACTTTATGACTCTATTTTTGTGTCTCATTTTTTGTGATCAGCACCTAAGGATTTTGCTATCAAGTGTAAAAGAATTTTACAAAGACTTACAGTCCACTGGAACTACTTGACCGATTTGAAAAATTATACAAAAATACGTTCTTTATTATAATGGTATAGAAAGAAGTGAAATTTTATGGAAACATTTTCACAACACTGAATGCAGATTATATGACTACGTAAAAGTAGTCGACCGAAACTCCCATTACTATCTCTGGCAAGAACTCTCATAAATTAATAGTAGAAATATATAAGACAAACTAAACATTTTAGACAACAATAAAATATAGCAGAGCAAGGAATTGCACGTGAGGTTCTAACAGGCCCTCGTGGGACCAGATGTAGACTGGCTCGCGTCAGTGAACTGGCTACTCCTTTGTGAACTCTTTGGGGAAGGTTTTGTCTGTGCAATAGCTGACAAAGTTTTTAAGACGAGAAACCACCTGAGATATATTCTCTAAAAAGTTACTGTCAACATTTTGTCGGACCCGGATAAATTATTTCTGGTTAGTTCTCATCTCATCTAAAGAACTATAATGTAATAATGAAGTCATGAAATTCACTTGTACTTAACGCTTGAATCTGATGCGAATATTTGATATTGTTTTTAATATTTTAAGAATCCTACTAATATAAATGCGAAATTTTTTGAGGAAAAAAATATGGATGACTAATTTTTTTTCGCAAAAACTACTAAACTAATTTTGATGAAATTTTACAGAAATGTGGTTTATATATCAGCATATCATATAGACTATAATCGAAGAAGATCTGCGGATGAAGTCGCGAGCAATATTTGATATACAATGGCGTTAAAAAAACTTAATTTCTTTAGTTAGGTAATAGCGTTTCATGAAATTAGTTCTGTGACATAATGAGTTTAGCTACTGAACGATTAATCTACATTCATTAGAGCTCTCTTACTATTAATATTAACATATTCTTCTCTATATAGACCTACAATAACTATACTTGGAAAGCCCAACAAGACTGGAAAGTATAAGTATTTTGGGATAGAAATCAATTGACCTAAACACTCTTTCATTGCCCCTAACAAACAAATGCAGGCAAACTTGTAGTAGCCACTCTAGGCATCGATATGTCGTGAACACCAATTATGAAGATACAAAATATGTACGGTATTACTATTTGTAATTGTAATCGTACTATCGCGGTCAAGGGAGCAGTCCCACCGTAAGGAACAATTTCGTGTGCACATTTTGTATTTATCGTTGTTACGTTTCTATGACGTTACTATGACAACCTCAATTCAACGTTAGACAAATTTGTATGAAAAGTGGGTCTGCTCCATTGACCGCGATAGTACCTTGCTCGAACTCGGCGGTGGTTGTGGCTAAAATGCGTCCCTACACAGCACACAGCTCGGGAAGAGCATTCGAGTGAAATTAACAATGAGTCATACCAACAATGAGCACAGAAAAAAAACATAAACAGACCCTTGGGAAAATGCTTTTTTTGACAAAACTACTGCATGTATCTATTTCGTGTAATGTTATTTAAACTCTTGAATAACTGATCAATGTGTGACTAAAGTATTTCGGAGATTTTGTACACTAAAGTGACCTATTCACCTCAAAGTTGCATTAAAATTTGTGTTAAAATATGGATTCGTTTAAGGATTATTATATAGCATCGAACCTTGTTAACGACAAGATAAATCGATATCATACTTACTTTTGTAAATTAAATATAAAACAGCGAAGTAATATAATCATTCTACGTTTGTATGGAGGAAAAGCTGACTAGTTTAACCTTAATAATAAATGTAAGAATAATTTCTTATAATTACAATTAAATTTACAAATTAAATATAACAAGAAGCTGGAAGCAAAAAGAATTCGTACACATTTAGATGAAAGGAACGCTTTGCCCGACATGTTTTCTTACGTGGTCCGAATAGAAAAAGAGTTTTCATTTACTTAATTGCTTCTATAATTTTGTGGACCATTAAATGTTTGATGTCCTTGTTGATTGTTGCTCGAAGCCATTCTAAAGAAGACACTTCGCAGTTAATTGGTTTATTAATTGATTTCAAACACGATGTGTCTATCTCGGCGTGTGAGTAAGGAATGCCAGTTTTTTGAAAAATGAAAGTTTTTTGCGTGATCGACCAAGCTATTTTCGTCGATCACACAAAAGAAAGAATAAAGCATTTTAATTTGGTAATTTCCTTCGAAAACCGGTACAAAGTTCTCGTGGAAACTTATATCCTAAGAAATCTTTGACAACTATGGATGACAATGACATTCTTGTATAGAAAATGACAACTATAAATCTTGCTACTACACTGGCGGACTCATAAACTGCATCAAAGTAATAGACGACTTTGAAATAAATATTTTAACCAAGTATGCAAACTTTCTATTCTTCTACAGATTTAAATTGAAACCTCTAGATTGGTTCGTGAACTTTAAAACAGCGTATCCTTAAGTTTAAGTTTGTGTACTGGAAAGGACCTTAAGACTTTTTTGAAGAAAAAACAGAAATTTAAGGAAAATTGGTTTTATAAAAAAATTGGTTTTAACAATAGACACAAACTTTATGCAAGGGTTTATTTATGTTTTAATTGGGTGTATTACCTCCACGTGCCCTTATTACGGATTCTAATCGGTTCCGCATAGATTTTATTAGGGTTATTAAAAGATCTTGCGGAATATTGTCCCATTCTTCTGAAAGTGCTGTTCTTAGTGCTGCCACTGTCGTGGGCACAGGATTTCTCGCATATACAGCTCTTTTTAAATTGTCCCAAACATGCTTAATGGGATTAAGATCCGGGCTGCGTGCTGGCCAATTCATTGTACGTATCCCAACCTCTTCGCAATATTGTCGAACTTGTGCAGCAGCGTGCGGCCGGGCATTATCCTGCATTAAAGTAAAATTTTCGCCTATGAATCCCATGTAAGGCACCACGTGATCTTCTAAGATCTCTGTTATGTAGCGATGTGCAGTCAAACCCCCTCTATTACCGTTTTGACGGACCATGTCTATGAACACAAGTTCTGTTCGCCCGTTCATCGATATGCCACCCCAGACCATACACGAACCGCCTCCAAAAGGAACACTCTCCTCAATGCAACTTTGAGCATATCGCTCCCCACGTTGACGATAGACTCTTCTGCGACCATCTGCACCATATAAACATGTCCTACACTCGTCCGTGAACAATACGGAGGCCCATTGCTCTTCTGTCCAATTTAGGTGATCACGCGCAAATCTTAAGCGAGCTTGTCTGTGAGCTATAGACAACTTTGGACCATTTGCTGGTCTAAAAGGGGTGATATCCGCTTCCTTTAACCTTCTTCTTATTGTTCGTGCACTCACATTTACTCCACGCACTTCATTAAGCTCTGTTTTGATGTTAACTGACGTGAGGAAACGATTTCGCAGGGAAGTTGTAACAATAAATCGGTCATCACGACCAGTGGTTGCTCGAGTCCTGCCTGTACCACGTCTCCTTCTGTAAGAACCTGTCTCCACAAACCTTCTGTATATTCTAGAAACCGTAGACTGGTTTAAATTTAAATTTCTACCAATCGTTCGTTGATCCAAGCCCTCCCGCACCAGTGCTACAATTTGAGCCGCTTGTTCGGACGAAGAATCCATATTATGGTTCAAAAACTCTCGATGAGTTAAAAAACTAACCCTACAATTCTGCTGGTAACAATAATTCAATAAAAAATCAATGCGAATCAATTGAAAACTTTGCTTTAAATAACACGCAAATCTGATACTACGAGTAAATTTTCTTTTCCCGGCTATATTCATTTGTTTTACTCCAGTTCTATTTTTAAATTTTGCTTTTTTTTTAAGATTAAGAGCCAGTCTCTCCATATTTATATAATTTAATCTAAAAAGTTTGCATACTTATTAAAAAAAATCATTTCAAAGTAATCCTGAACTTTGATGCAGTTTATGAGTCCGTCAGTTTATATTCATCTTACTAAAGGGCGTACTACATTTTTAATATTGCTCTCGGAAAATTAAATTTTCTGTAATGAAGATAAAATTTTCTGTAATAACTTGGATATATAAAAAGAAATTGAAAATATAGCGCAGTGTAAGTTCTGAATTAAACGGAAGCCATAAAAAGTTTATTGTCCTATGTCACAAAAATAGTTTTGTGGAGAATCAATATTGATTTCTTTGTACTTCCCTACAGCTTAGTAGGCCTATATACTCGGTCAGGCAGTGTATTTACCTGGTCAATAGTAAATTAAAGTATAATTTAAAAAATATTTCAGACAAAACTAAATATGGTCCTTTAGAGTGTACACAGCCTATAAGGCGAAGCCACCGATAAAAGCTAGTGTGAGACACAAAAGACTTTAGTTATAGAACAGCAGTTATACGTTTATGAGATGGTCAGTTGTTAGAATCGCTCCATTACTCTCTCAAGAGTCATTCGGGGACGTCCTTATACAGAATTTCGTCTTTATTTTGTTATTTCCTTTTTGTATTTCTACAAAGACTGCAAAAAAACCTTATAATTATTTTTTATAAGGCCTTTGTCTGTTTCTCCGCTAATTAAACCATCCAACCGATTCGGATATGGTTTATACTAATAGATAGATACACAAGAAAGGATTTTGTATATAAATTGTAGAAAAATATGCAAGCCGGAGGCGGCTTCGTCTATGAGTATTAATAATATAAAGAGTTAGAGTTTGTATATTTGTATATTTTTTTGTTTGTTTGTTTGTGGGAGGTAATCTTCGAAAATACTATCCGATATAAAAAAACTCTGTCACCAATACTTGAACTAGAATTTCAGGATGGACAGAGGCAAAATATTACAATATTCAGGTTGGGAACCAGCTATCTAAGACACTTAGTAAAAGTATAATATCAGCCGTCATCTTATAAACTAACTATGCTTATGCGTATGCTTATAAACTAACGGGCCATAAAACAAAGAAAAATGTTTTTATTGCAAAAATACAATCACAATCCTTCATATTGTATATTGCAAAAAGACTTATGGTTGTTTTATTCCATATTTAGTATATTTTGATCATTTTTTATATATTCAAAAGTACTTATATGCTTATATCTCTTCTAGTATTCAGTTTATTATAACAGTACTTAAAACATTTAATGCTACTTAAAAATACGCTTCTAACGATGTATAATATGCACATATTATTGATACATATCTAATAAGAAAAAAATAGACAAAAAGTTTTTTTTTTCGATTAGCTTCCCTATAAAAAGTGTAATTTTGATTTGTGGCCCTTTAGTTTTTAAGCAACGATATGTCAGGCGTTATACCTTTCATTTTAAAACGCGGAGGAAGTCGCGGGCATCAGCTACCTAGCAATTAATAAAGGGCTGACTTCTTCTATTTGCAATTAAATAATTTATAGCACTCGAATCAATTCTCTAAAAGCCCGTTAAATCATACCAATAGCAGTCAGACCAAAACCCAACTCCAACATTATTGTAATAAGAATAACTTTTCAAATAACTCCCCCGGCACTCATTAATAGCGAATCAGGACAAGCTATTCAAACTGAATTCCAGAATTATAACGTTCGATGTTTGACAACGACTTTTATAATAACAGTGACTTTGTTCTGACTACATTAAATCGCTGGTTCTCTTTTGTGAGCTAAATTAAGGGAGGGTTCCATAATTGGTAGCTGCGATTTGCTCAAATGGATTTTTGCGGTCCCATCTCGCAGCGAGTTTGACGGCTAAAAAGGGGAAAGAATGGCCGTCTCCAATCTCTATTGACGTGAATTTAAATCGGCATGAAATTATGACTTTAGCTGTGATGAAATTATATTTTTTTTATTGTAACTTTATGTCATTATATAATTATACACGTGTACTTATCATGAGTGATATTTGTATAAAGAAAATTCTGAATTTTAAACACTCAGCGTTAGAGCTTTTCCACATTATCCGATACATCGGATAGCCGATATCTGATACCATGTGATTAATTTATAATTTATAAATATACTAGCTGCTGCTCGCGACTTCGCCCGCGTAAATTATACCTATACTAAAACCTTCCTCGAGAACCACTCTATCCATTGGTGAAAACAGCATGAAAATCGATGCAGTCTTTTTGAGTTATCGCGAACAGACAGACAGACAGACATACAGACAGACGCGGTGGAGGACTTTGTTTTAATATATATAGTGATTTTAAAAAATGATAATTTTTTTTAGTGATAGATGTCTATTAAATCAGTACATTTACTAGTAAACAAGCAAAATTAACTAATTATCGTAGATTGAATTCAAAATTCTAGTTCTAAAGTAATTATTGGAAAATCGAAAGTATGCTTGAGCGTCAACAAAAGCCTTAATCAAGCGTAATAGGACTAATTAAGTATGTAATCTAAATAATTATTTAATATGAACATGGTGCGCGGTAAAACTCTAATGAGTTTGTGTTTACACCATTGTTTAACTAAATGTGACTATGTTGTATATATAAAAAAAAATAAAAAATAAAAATACCGTAATAAAATAAAAATGTGGTAACTTCACAAATTTTAAATTTAAATTTAAATAAATTTAAAGTTTATATTAAGAAAACCCTGTGCAAAAAGGGTTATTATAGGATATTAGATTATATAAATGATGAACGTCCTTGGAGTTGAATATAGTGTTATTAGATTGATATATATATATATATATATTGTTACGTGTTACATGTTGTAAATTGATTTATGAAAAGAGCAACTAGGGGGTTTCTTGCCGAGTTCTTCCCCCTAGAAACAGCTTTCCGAACCGGTGGTAGTTTGTAATTTTGACGAAGATAAATGTTTTGTTAAAACTTACATCTAATAAATGATTTGAATTTGAATTTGAATTTTAAGTCATAGAGAAATTGATATTTCATAAAGAATAATTGTTAATTTATGACACAAAAAACCGCGTTTCGCAGTCATAAACTGGGTAACCCGTCTGCCGGCCGTACGTAACTACCTTTGAAAGAAAATTACCGTGAAATAACTCGTGAGTTGTTTGTTTCCGTATGTGAACAAGGAATTCCAGATTCCCATTACATTTTTTCCTCCGCCTTGTCCTTTTACTTGTCTAACAAATTCGGTAGCCTACTTTCGTTGCTTGATTTTATTATCTACAGTAGACCGTTAGCTTGTTTCTGACCATTATCATTTAAAAAAATCATAAAAGTTATAATTTTGAGGCTTTAAATTGCGCTAAGTAAATGGGAAACGTACTGATCTTAGATCTATGATATATAAATAAAAACGTATCGTATCCATACTTACAAAATTTCGTATTTATTTAAACATAAGTATGATTAATTAGTGTGAAATGATATTAAATATTGTGAAATTTACGAAAATCTAGTTTTCTTCGAATTATAATAAATCTATGTACTATTATCTATCTATTTAATAACATGTAGATTTATAAATTTAAAGATTTTATTAAGACGTTGTCTGCTCCTATCTGTTTCTCTGCTGTGTAATCAAATCTATACCGATATAATATAAAGTGGAAGAGTTTGTTTATTTGTTGGTTGTACGCGCTAATCTCAGGAACTACTAGTTTGAATTGAAAAAATATTTTTGTGTTGGACAGTCCATTTATCGAGGAAGGCTAAAGGCTATAAAGAACGCGGACAAAGTCGCGGGCACCAACTAGTTTTGGATGTAGATGATCCGCAGGCTTATTATCTAAATACGTCTGCTGAGCGACAGGCGAAAAATGCGAAAAATTTGTGCAATATCACACTAAATCGTATCACGTAGCTCATAACACTAGTGTGGTTTGCGTAAAAATTAACGATTTAGTGTGATATTGCACAAATTTTTCGCATTTTTCGCCTGTCGCTCAGCAGACGTATTTAGATAATAAGCCTGCGGATGTTTGATTTTTGGATGCAGCATCAAACTGTATCGTCACATTTCTGAATTTCCTCCCACTATGGAATGATTGTATGGAATGACTGGAATTGTATTTTTTTATTCAAATAAAGTACCCTTCTATGTTGAAATGACAATGACTTCTCGGCTACGAACCGTCAATGTATCAGAGACCGCAGGCTGCCTACCAATTCCGGTTGGCTTCGATAACGCGTGCAAACAAAATGAAAGGGTTCCGCAAATTGCTCTCGCATTGTTACATTGTGATCCACTACTATTGGCAAAAATCTCACAAAAATAAATTATTGATCATTTTTCTCAGAACTCATGACACGGTCAAAAACCTTTCTCGTAGGTACCAATTTAGTTATTCGTTACCTTTAATTTTGACAATCATTCTCTCTTATGTTTCAATAGAGACCGTCAATGTTATTATTTTAAAAAATCCAGTTGACATATTGAAACTGTAATGTTAGATAAACGTTAGATAAAGTAGACATATCCTAAATTATTAAAATAAACTAAAAATTTAAAATAAAATAAAAAAAATAAAATTTTTTTTTTTAAAAGATATTTAAAAAATTTAAGCATATACAAATAAAATAAAATGTACATTAAATGGAAAAAAATTTTAGAGTTATAATTAGTTGCACTATATTTAAAAACGTCATTTTTCACTTTTTCCAGTTTAATTGTCTAAAGAACAGTTAAGTTAAGACAGTAAGTTAAGAACTGAAGGCTGAAAAACTTTTTTCTTATTACAAACATCTACTTTTATTTGTATTTGTATATTTAATTAAAAGTTATTCTTATAAATCTGCTAGGAAAAAATCATCTGATTTATAGGTAGTGAAAATTACACAAAATTGATGGCATAGATTAAAAAAATCCTAAGTGCTTACCGTGGTAGGGGACACGATAGTTATATCGTGAGCTCAAATCGAGTACTGCTACCACACTTATTGCTCTTTCGACTGGCTTTAGCAATATATTGCTTTTGTGACGGTAAGCAATGGCGATTGCAATTCAATAAATTTCCATTCATTTTTCAAGTGTACTTAGTATTTCATTCACACATTTTCATTTATAAGTTTGAGTGAGCAAAATTTTAGTGGCAATTTTCTTTTTTTGAAAAAATTCTCTGCTAAAAACAAACTTAAGACTAGTCTACAGTAGACAACTACAGTCCTCTTTCACAAACTACGAGTAATGTGTTGATTAGTTACTTTTAAAGATAATTTTCTTTTTTATTGAATTATGCACTCGGTTTACTGCATCATTCGATAGCCGAACTTTTTTAATTATTTTCTATTTAATGTAGGTATATCAGCTCCATTATCCCCGGTTACCGCTGACTTTAAATGACAGTTTGGCCTACTTGACGTTTGTGAAAGAGGCGCTAAATCTTATATAAAACTTTTAAAAAAAGTAACTATAGCTTCGTGGAAAAGAAATCACACAAGTATGGGAAGATTAAAAAACATTGGCTATCTACCAACGTACTTTGTCCTCTATCACAAGACCTGTGTTTAATTGTTGGCAATTTCGCTTCTAATTGTTCGATTTCCCTAGCAACAGTATTAAACTTTTGGAAGTTAACCTTTGTCTAAATTTATGTAAAAAATAAACGAACCATACGACTAGAAAATAACGATACACATCTTAAAAAATAAATTTCAAACATTATTACTACTTTGAATCTGTAAAGTAGTAACTAAATATGTGAAAAATATTCAAAAGGGTTGTTACACAAAATTAACCTGCCAAATTCAGCGGGGCATCCCCCGCCTTATCAATTTCCCTAACGAAGTGTACGCCCTAATTCTGCAGGTTTGGCGAGACTCCAAAATGTAGCTGTGCGGGCCACTAAAATTATAAGGTGACCTATTTTACGCGATACCCGATATGGCAACATAAACCAAATCAAATTTATTTCGTTCATCAGACCAACTTTTCTTTATGTCAAATCAAGTTAATAGACGAATACTGGCAATTCGAATTCACAATCCACATTCAAAAAAGTTTTTACATCTGCCTACAACTAATATTATGAGTCTGTCCTGTCCCTTGTATCTATAAAATTATTTAGTGCAGTCATACTAATTATTTGGAGTGAATGCAATGAAACGTGTTGAAGATTTTCTTTACTCGATTACGCTTTCATAATCAGCTTTAAGCTGACTTATGCCAAAATTTCAACGAAAATGTTATGTGATTTTTTAAATTATTCCTATTCTTTTTCATCGCACACGTGCTATCCTATTCTCTTTCATAGCAGATTTCTCTTCATGTTCTTTGAAGTATGTATATCGCAACTACTTTAACGATTATAAGTGCTAACGTTTAAATAACGAATAGGTATAGCCAATAAGCCTTGTGTAAATGTACCTATATTTTGAATTTTGACTATTTGAAGTATAGAAAGAGTTAGTTAAAGGACCAAAAAAGCTATGACTATTTAATTTGCGCTCACTCACTCGACACAAATTTGTTACACATTTAATACTGATGGACATTTTTTTCAACGCCATGTAGTGATTTATGTAGTGGGTTTCGCGCAAATGGCTGCCACAATTTATCACTACGTGAGGCAATCGCGACTCAAGTGCGCCCTGGAGACAGGTTACGTGGGCCAACCTCTTAGTCATATATTGTGATGTTATGATGGACAATGAGACTTGTGACATTTTTTTGTCTTTGATTAATTTAAATAATATCCGTATTAATATTATTATAAATGCGATAGTTTGTATGGATACTTGTTACTCTTTCACGCAAAAACTACTGATCCAATCACCATGAAATTTTGCATACACGTTTTCTAGGACACCAGAAAGGTATATTTTATAAAGTACGCAGGCAAAATCGCGTGCAGCAGCTAGTGTATAATATATGATGTTATTTTTTAAAATAATAAGTACATTCATTTGTTTCATTATTTCATTAAATTCAGTACAGCATGTCAATAAAAAGGAAAACATTGTCAGTTTCCTTTAAGTGAAAACGCCTTCGCACGCTACGTCGGTTGAAATTTTCGAAATTTTCGAAAAAAATTTTTTTGGAATTGCGATTCATAAATAAGTAAGACGTTATTTATTTCTTTTAAAGTTTATATTTGAAAAATTTCTTCAAAAAAGGTTCATCTCCATCTATTTTTCTGAGATCTGGTCACGGTCTGTGAGGCACATACGTAGTATATTTATCAAGAGTAGTTTTTGGTGTATTTTTTATTTATTTCGAAGAGCAATTCTATAAGTAAATAAGTACATAAGTAAATAAGAGTAAATCAAATAAAATAAGCATTAAAAATGAGGACGTTTTAACGATTTCTGTTTAAAATAGTACCTATATCGCTTTTTTTCATTGTTTTTTATTGAACACGTCCCTCGGGCGAATATCACTCACAACACTCCGACGTGAAACAAAATATTATACAATGTAATGGCTGCAGGCGGTATCGTTATTAAAATATGGAACACGATCAATCGAAATTAAAATATAAAAAATATATCTTTACATTTTAATAGTGATGTAAATATTTGTTGCGTCACTATTTAAAGTACTCTTTTGTGTTATGAAAATTTTTTTATTTACTTTAAATAAAGTGTTCTCATATTTTATTAAAATTTATATTCAGTTAATCAATAATAATAATAAATCTGTAAGTGTAGGTATTGTATGTATACGAAGATTTGAATGAAACTTGGTAGATAAACAGTTAGACGTACACAGAATAGGCTACTTTGTTCTTTTTCAACGCGAACGAAATCGCGAGCGCCAGCTAGTAAATTTATATATTTACATTTTATTTATTCAGTTTTTTTTAAATATTTTTATCATAAAGCAAAAAAGATGTTAACTAAGTAATTACTTGAAAGACAATAATCATTGAAAATTCCAAATTACTGAAATATCATCATAATGGAAATTAAAATATGTAGGTATTTCCAATATTTTTATTCCTTCTAATATTAAAATTAGTAATAGTCTAGGTTTTACATAGTATATGTTATTTTTTCAATTTTTACATTAGAAGAAAACTAGTCTTTCCACATGTTCAAGTAGAGTAATCATCTAATCATCTTAAAATAATATTTCCCTAAAGAAAACCTTTATTACGAGTCAAAATTCTAGAAAACCGTATTCAAGGGAAAAAATATCTTGTTACTCTTCTTTCTTCGAGTTAAAATTTATCCGCAATGCGATTCTCAAGTTACTGAGTACTTCTCTTGAAAATAATAAAAGCAATAAAGATAGACGGCCAATTTGCCAGTTGCCAGTTTGTTCGGCCATTGGCGTGAGAATTAACTTGCATGTTGCGTTGTTCCACGGACGAACCCGCGGGAGGAACGTTGTTCGTGACTGAACTGTTGATCGGTATAGAGAAGCGGAACTTAAACTTTCACTGTATTTTGAACATATTTCTTTAAGATCAATATATGGCACGTGAAAGGATCAAAGGATACCTACGAGTATTTTACTGTACTGTAGCTGACGTTGATTTTAGATTTGACAGACGCCAGAATTTTACAACATTTGGACAGAATTTTAAGATTTTTCTCTTCAAGCATTCTTACTCCATAGTTTGACAACATTTGGACACTATTTTAAGATTTTTCTTTCAAGCATTCTTACTCCAGAGTTTGACAACATTTGGACATCATTTTAAGATTTTTTTCTTCAAGCATTCTTCAGAGTTTGACAACATTTGAATACTGTTTCAAAAAAATTATTTTTCAAGCAAGCTTACTTCAATTGACTCCGCTTAGGGAAGCTGCACAAAAAATTCTTTCACCAATAGAATAGAATTTCAGGATGGACATAATATTATGATAAATATTCCACGCGGGCGAAACAGCAGGCATTAGCTATCTAAAAATAATGAACCCCCAAAGCTTGAAAAAGGGGGTCCAGTATGTCAGGCGTTAAATATCTTTTATTTTTCAACAAGTAGATTTCAAAGTATATAATATAGTTTTATTTAGAAACCTTTTAATATAATTTAATTAAATTAAATTACTTAAATATATTTAAGGGTGTGTATTGTATAATTTAAATAATACTCATTTGTAACAAAATTCGACGAGTAATTTAACATACATAAAATCAATAAATTATTGCTCCCCGTATTCACTTAATTATAATAAACTTACTTATCATTCATAAAAGGTTGTCGCGTCTATTGAATTGCCTAATCTTTGACAAAAATATTTTGGTCACGCACACCACACGCCGAAGTGAGGTCGCGTGAGAAATATTACAGCGAGACAGATAAATACGAACCCTTGATTTGTTTCTCTGCCTATATTGTGCATTCTTGATTTATGTAATCAATGTACGTTATGATTTGTTGGTAAATGTAATAATTATTACACAGTAGTTCGCTTATTACACTAGCTGGTGTTCGCGAATGCGTTCACTTTTAAAAAATTAAAAAATGCTAGTTGGAGGAAAGAACAGAGGCGACAGTGATTTTATTTATTGGTCATTAAAATTTGTTGGGAACAAAAAGATAAAATTTTTGAATGAAAAAATTTAAACAAAATTTATATTTTTTTGAATATATTTTCTAAAACAAAAATTATATGTACCTACTCCTACATAATATATTACATAGTAGACATGGATCTGAAGTATTGACATTGATTTTTCCTCTCTTCGTATTTGATAAAAGGAACACCTAAGTCACACAAAGTTAAGTCAGTCAGTCTGAGAACAAAACTCGATCTAACAGGCTTTCCAATTTCATTTAGAACCTCATCTTCGCCAACGCAACACAGCGTATATTCTTCAATTATGTTCAACCGCTTCAGAAAACGTTATTACGTCAATTTACATGCAGACATTCGTACACTGTTGTCAAATATTAGAGGTAAACAATGAAAACATACGGATGCTAATATAAGACGGGTCTGCTACTCGTAAGTGTTGCATTGTGGTTTTATATAAACTTACTTTTTTGCAAAATGAAATCAACACCTTCTAAATAACCATAGACACGTGGTAGCTATAATAATGGTAGTTTTTTTTAAATTATTTTTATATTATTTATTAAGAGCCAGGATTAAAAAAGGAAAAAGAAATAGGGTCTGATATCACTTACACACGGAACACAATGGCAGACATGTTGTTATTTCACGTTGCAACTACTAAATTTTTGAGTCTTAAATAACTTATAAATATTATTATTGCATCATTTCGAGCTTAAATAAACTGTTAACTAAGTTTAAGTTTGCAGCGGTTTGAAAACGAAATATATAAACATGTGTTTTCACACAAATACAACAAATGTTAGCGTGGAATTGTCACAATAATTACATTTATGAGTTATACCTACGAACCTAAATGTATATAACAAACTCCAATATAATTAAAGTTAAAACAGCGACTTTCTTTAAGTCCACTTACTCTTTATGGTGCGAAATTATCAATTAATTCGAAATTTAATATAGACACAAGAGTTACCATATGTAAAGAGTGATGGTAGACTATAACACAAGCAAAGTCATGTAAGCTGCAAATGTGCTGTCAACATAAAGGTATAAGAATTAAAAGGGGCAAGTGCTCTGCCGACCATAGTGGGATAGGGAAATGGACTATGAGATCCCTTAGTTATTAGCCCCTTACTAAAATAACAACAGTAAGGGGTCGTCAGAGTAGAGCCAATTTTTCCAAAGTTGACCCAGCCAGAATTCGAACCCGGGGCCCTTGGAGTCAGAGTGCTTTACCTTAACCACTAGACCAATTGGCTCGTCATTTTTCGTTTCATCTCGTAGCAAAAACTCGTAGCAAAAACAGGAGAAGGTAACTTTGTCGGCACCCTTTATCAAGCACCATATAATCTATAATTATAGCAATTAAAACAAATTCTATTTGTAAAAGGGGTTTAATTAAGATCCCTTCAACGTGCGAACGCTTAATTAGCGACATGGCTATAAAATTACTTTGCCGTTTTACGAAGCTCATGTGCTGTTTCATCGCATTAAGAAAGAGGTTGCGAAGTTTACAGCGAAATACAGCTGCTCGCTCCCAAAGGATAATGCAAAGCGTATAAAGGCAACCATTCACGGGCACTCCATTTGGCAGCGCTCCACACTCCTTCCACTCCAAAGTCATGCATTATCTCATCGTGAATGTAAAAAACGACGTGAATTTTGTATGATAAGAAATTGGATGTCGTCCACCGATGTCATGATGGAGTGGAGCGCTGCCAAATGGAGTGCCCGTGAATTGTGGCCTTAAGATTCAGCGATCGATCGCTGTCACTGTTGCAATAGTAAGATACGTTAATAAGCTTGTAGTGGCTGGCCACTCAGTAAAGTGAGTGACAGGCGAACAAAGACAGCTTGCAATTTTAGCCACGCCACGCCGCCGCGCCGTATCGATCCACTGCTATTCTTAGTTTCGAATGTCGAATGAGATTACATTTATTTCAGTTCTAAATCAAAACCTACAAACGTGATAACCAATAATGATATATTTGTTGCAAATATTTGATGTTAAGCCTCAAGGAAATAGACCCAGTAACAAATTATGCCTTTACTAGCTGGCGCCCGCGACTTCGTCCGCGTTAAAAAGAGAAAAGTAGCCTATCCTGTGTTCTGTACGGCTAAATATTTATCTACCAAGTTTCATGAAAATCAGTTAATTCGTTTAAGAGTTATGGAGGAACATACATACATACAGAAAAAAATTCTAAAAATGGTCAATTTAGTTTCAGTATCATGTATAGAGCCTATAAACACGATATCTCTGAAAACAAAGTAACTTACTCCATGACCAACCCTACATATTTATTATTAGTATTGATGATGTACAGATTGAGAAAGTGAAAGAAAAATGCATATTTTTATGGTTATTCAAATCCTAACTATAATTAACTTAAGCGCTATAATTAATTAATCGATCACCATGAAATTTAGCATACAATTAGTGGTCAGGAATACAGAAAGGGTGAAAATAAAACAAAAAAAGTGAAAAATCTAACAAAACATATGAGGCAAAGAAACATGCCATTTAGTAACACAAAAGGTTACTATTCTAAATAAGTCATTGATTCAAAAAGTAGTCTATTTCGACTCCCAGGAGTCTATTCAATCTAGAGGGGGACAGAAGGGTCTCAACACCAAACTAAGTCGCCAACTATGTATATGAATGTAAAACATCTTGGATATAAAATTATAAAAGACAATTAAGTATAGTTATTATTATGACTTAAAAAATAATAACATAAATTCTCATGCATACAAGTGCATTAAAGTGCATTACTTTGTTATAAAATGCATCGTAGCAGTCGACCACAAATAGAACGCTGCACTTTAATCACGCAACTAGACAAAAGCAATATCTCCTTTGTCGTTTGTTTGCTGTTCATTGAATATTCAAATTGGATAATTTACATTCACGATTAGACCAAAACTTTATTTAATCGCACTGTATTCGTATAATATAACTATAATTCTGTAATTCGTTCTAAGAATATAATGAGTTTTTTCAAATGTATTGAAAATTGTGTTGGAAAAGTAATTTATATGAACTTATTTTACTTCTTATATATGAAGGTCAACAGAGAGGCTAAGTTCTACTTGATGGTAAGTGGCTACCGTCGCCTAGAACACAAGCAAGCAACTGCCCTTCATAGTAGGATGATGGGGAAGGGATATTGAAAATGGGACGGGATATGTGGGGATTATTTTTTTTATATTATGCAATTTATGTCATCTTGACATAAAAATAATTGTCAAATTTTAAGCTGTGAATTTGCAACTTACAAGTTTCCAAAAAGATTTTAATTAATTATTACATATTCATCGAAGCTTTTCTTCAAAATGATGCTTTTCTTCGAAGCTTTTATTCATTATAAGATTACTTTATATTTATTAGAATACGCTAGATACTATTATTAGATAACGCTAGATTACGCTATTAGAATAATAGAATTAGACGATGCTGTAGACGCTGAAATAGACCTAAGTATTAGATATAAATCTAAAATTGATTTAAAAATATGTATTACTAATATTATAACCAAATTTTATTTAATATGTATTATGTATAGCAAGTTATGAGAAAGCGAGTTAAGTATAATAAGTTCATATGGCTTATTGCTTCGTTTATCATATTATTATTATCGTAATATTATATTAAAATTTTTTTTTTTTTTTATAAAGTATGCAATAATAAAATAAAAATGAATTTTGTATTATACACACATGGTATAATATAATAAAATATTTTTATTGTGTTGAAAATATGATAGTGCAAAGTAACCACTCCGGTAAGCGGTAAAATCTAAAATCTCAGACCTTAGATTTTTTTTTATATATAATAATCAATTATTTTATATAAAAAAAATCTAATTACATCGATTAAAATATAATAATAATAATAAAACTTAAAACAAATCTGTTATATCAATCAAACCAATTAGACAATATCTTAGTATATAAAATTTAGCTCAGAATATTTAAGATCACGTCTAACCTTTGTACAGTGAATTAAATCTATACTCGTAGAATTCGTTACGATAATGTAGTTTCTGTAATAAAATCCCATAATATGGCTTAATAAAAAAATTATCGTTTCAAAATTTTTTTGTAATGAATATTTTTTGGCTCAGCTAAATTTTTAACATGAAAAGATATTAATGAAATTTAATTTTTCATACTCAAATAAAATTGCATACTCAAGTCTTAACTCCTACCCCATTCAACTGTCACGCAGCCTTGCAAGAAATTCATATGTATTTTTAAAAACATTACAAACATTTTTCCCCTTCAAGCGATCCGTATCAATGTATCATCGGAAAACTAAAATATTTATTAAGTACTGACCCATTTTCGCCGGGTTGCCAACCGATGAGGCTAAGAAGCAAAACAAGAGACATAGAGTCTTCCACTCCATTTTAGAAATTCACTCAATAAATGTACATCACTATCACTATTTAAAAAAAATTGAGCAAGCAACCAATGTCACGAGATATCACATTCCGATCACATAAGTGCTTTCGTAGACGACGCGTGCTACAAGTCTACGGGGAAGCGCGCACCGTAGCCATCCGAACTTTCCGAGGGCGCCCAGACTACTGAGCCACTGAGCCTTGTAGCTGCTACGCTCACTTCGTGTTATTGATTCTCTTAATGTATTTTTGGAGTATTTACACGTAACATTATGAGTTACTTGACTCATACATTTTATTTGAGTTGTGTCACATATACATTGTCAAATATGTATACAAAATTTTTTCAACTGAAAATGAAGGTTATTTTGTTTTCGACTTTCGACTTTCGACTGGGTGAAATAATTTTGATGTTTTTTTTTTATTTAAAAGCTGGTGCTTCCCGTGTTGTCCCATTTCAATTTGGTCCAGTTGTCACAATGACATCTATGAGAAAACGGTTTGAAGTCGGTTTTTTTTTGAGTTATTACTATAGTGATCGATACTGGTTCGACGGTGGGAGAAAAACTGATCATATATTGTTCTAGACATTGTATTTTTTATTATTGATAATAGAAAAAATAATAATGAAATAAGTACTGTATTATAGATTTTTAAATATATTGCCAAAAATTTATATTATTTTATACTCGCATTAGTTCTGTATATATTAATGTATACATTTTTGTTTTCCTACAAAGCTGACAGCTTAATATAATTGATGGTATATAAAATATATAAATTATTTATTATAGTAAAAATTTAACGCAATTTAGATAAAATATTTAGACAACACTTAGATGTTCTATGATGGGTCAAATTATCATTATGTTAAGCTTTTAAATATTTTTTTAACTATTGAATATATAAAAAAAATGTAATAAATAAATTTATTACAAAAAAAGACAAACGTAGAAAAACAAAAATGGCAAGCTTTAAATTTTCATTCACCATTTTACCCACAGATGGCGCTGGTTTCAATATTTATTTATTTATTTATTTATTTATTTATTTATTTATTTATTTATTTATTTATTTATTTATTTATTTATTTATTTATTTATTTAATGGCTAACCTAACAGCATTTAATATTTAACAAATACATATAATAGATTAATTAAATTTTTATATAGCCTATTACAAGGCTTATATATCAGGCTTTTATATTTAATGGGAAATTTTAATATTGCCTACTTATAAATTTATTATCCACACAAATTGTTATTAATTTATCGTTGACAGAACACACGCATAAAATGTAACACGGAGTTGACATAACACAGAACAATTGTCGTACAGTTGAATTTGATTGTCTTGTCCTGTGTCGGCAGTTTTATGAGCGGGTGTTTTAGATTTAATTGCGCGTGTAAATTGTGTGAAACCATGAAACGTAATAAAGGAAGGTCGGGCTAAACTGTGCATGAAACGGGCCGAGACGACAGATCATATCGTTGGACTTATCTTAATTATAATCTTGAAACGACATCTTGTAATTTTCTTTTTTAAATTAAAACACGAAATTACAAAAGTTATCTAAAATAATATTAAATATATATACCATAAAGTTTTATTATTAAGTTTATTAAGTGTGTGTGTGTGTAGAGGTAGCTAAGTCAAGTTTATTTTATGTAAATATCAGATAGGCTGACTGTCCACTTAATTGGCAGGTGGCTACCGTCGCCAATAACACACTCAACGCCACAGGTGTTGCAAGTGCGCCGCCAACCATAGTAGGATTAAGGTTAAGGAATTAGGAAGGGACTGACATTACTGGAGCTAGATGGCACCTTAACAACTCGGCTTATGTACAGTCGGGGTAAGAAAAAGTTCGTCACCTTAAAGTCGACAGTGCAGTTATCAGGGGCCCTAGCTAAGAGCAAACCAATGCAGTTTACTAAGTGTCTAAGTGTCTGCTAAGTGTCTGCTAAAAGATACTAAGTACAGTAGAAACCGGATATAACGACTTCGGTTATAACGACATATCGGTTACAGCGACCAAATGGCAAGGTCCCTGTTGAATGCCTAAAAAGATTTAATATTGCTTATAATGACTATCCGTTTATTACGACCAATTTTTGTGTTCCCTCGAAGGTCGCTATAACAGATTTTCACTGTATCTGCGATTTGATAAAGGAATAAATTTGAAAACTGAGGAAGGTTTTCGTACCCCGACTATACCTACATAAAGTAGCCTACTTTTTGTAATAGCTAAACTTATCATATTTAATATCTGACGGGTTTCCTAGTACTGAAGATTACAGTTAGTTTTAAAACATAAAAAATATATTACTGGAGATAAAACATAATGTGCCAGAAGTAAAAGTAACGTCTAGCTAGACAGCCAGTAGCTTAATTATCACTTTTATCCCAAAGGGACTCGTAATAAGTCTGTTTAAAGTGGAAAATTAATAAAAACTACTCTCCTTTAGATGATATTTAACCTTTTAAAAGCAGCCAAGTAAAAAGAAACAAAAGTTATGACCACGCTAGTGAACTCTTTGCAAGAAATTTATTACTTCGTGCCATAATTAAACTGACTTCAGTTGATTAAATTTTAATTACTTAGGGCCCCTTTCACAAACTACATGTAAAGTGTTGATTAGTTACTTTTAGAAATCATTTTCTGTTATATTGAATTATGCACTCGGTTTACTGCATCATTCGATAGCCGAATTTTTTTAATTATTTTCTATTTAATGTTTGGGACGTTTACCGCACAAACAAAGGTACATATATCAGCTCCATTATCCCCGGTTACCGGTGACTTTAAATGACAGTTTGGCCTAATTGACGTTTGTGAAAGAGGCGCTTACTATAATAAAACTTACCACTTGTGCTTTGGTAAAGGAATTATCAGTTTTATAGTTTTACTGCACATTTATTAAATAAAAGTCATACGAATAGGTAAACAACAACAAAAGAAACCATTACAATGTATATAGTTTATTGAATTATTATTGAAATAATTGAAACTCATTTGACAATAATAATTTTTTGTAGGTTATGACCATTTTTATATGAGACTAAAACGAATTCGTATACTCACACATACACACACGCACACAACAAACTTATGACACTCCGTTTTTGCGTCGGACGTCGGGGTTAAAAACAGTAAAAGCAAATTGTTGGACACTATAATTTTGTGACATAACTGGGCATGTAATGTACCGTAAGATCTTACGAATTCACCAAATATCAGTATTAACGTTCCATTAAAATGTACTATAATATGTACACGCATCATAATACCTACGAAAAACTATTTCACTCCGACCGCGGCAACGGTATCTTTTCACATTTTTTTTTGATGAACAAGCATCAATACAAATCCCGGATCGATATTGTTTGGGCTCGCCTCGACATCTATTGTTATTGTCCCCTTGATCACACGCTGGTCTAACTCATAAGCGGCAGCGTTTGTCAATTCTTACATATTATAAAACAAAGTCCTCCACCGCATCTCTGTCTGTCTGTTCGCGATAAACTCAAAAACAACTGTTTTCACCAATGTATAGAGTGGTTCTTGAGAAAGGTTTTAGTATATAATTGACAAAGTAACGCGGGCTAAGTCGCGAGCAGCAGCTAGTTTTAATTAATTTAAGCTTTTAGATTTGAGAGCAGGAAAAACTGAAATAACCTGTCTTAACAAGACCTAACAGTAGTACTGGCACACTGCTTTTCGCAGTCACTTGGGCAGTCCTTCTGGTGGCCGCAACAACTCCTTTACAGAAGACCACCGTTTAATAACAGCACATGTGCTGTTGTGTTTCGGTGAATAAATAAAGGATGCCAGAGCCCATTCCCCTTATCCTTTTATAATTCCTCTTAATTCTACTGTAGTCGGCAGCGCACTTGTGTTGTTTCTTGTGTTATAGGAGACGGTAGCCACTTACCATAAAGTGGACCGCCATTCTATTACGCCTTTCTATGAACTATGACGCCTATTATTATGACGCCTTTCTGCCGTCATTTTATTACCTAAATTTTATGCCCCATACACTTGAAAGTATATAAAAATCCTGCCACAACCTACTAACATTAGGGCACCTAATTTCTTATTTTGATGCATTGTATATTAGTGTCTAGTTTTAATAGGTTTTTATTTATTGTGTCCTTTGTAGTTTCTTTTATTTTTTCTCTTATGAATGTCAATTCTCTTATAAATTAGACAGTAGGAACTCCATTCAGCCCCTTATAAAGGTACGATGATATTCACACATGAACGCAATTTACTATTTGTCATCCTAATATTTGGTATACCTACAACTGACACGATATTATGTTAACATTTTTGTATGCAAAGAACCGTAAATAAAAGAAAGAGTAATTTTTGTGTTACAGTGACATTTTTACGATGGTATGATAAAAACAGGCATAAATCGGCCATAATATGATTTGATTCGCTTTTAAACCCCACTTTTTAAACATTTTACTCGTGTACTCAAAAACCAATATTTTAGCAATTAATTTTAATATTAATAATAGATTTTTAATGATAAGCTATGTATTATTTAAAGATTAATGAATACACAACATGTTTATGGTACTTTGAGCATAATGTGACTTAGATTGTTACTGTTTCTCTCAGGGACTTAGCAATCAATTTCTGGTCTCTCAAAAGTGGGTCTCAAAATTGACAAGGTAATAACACGAAAGGATTGCAAGAAAGCCAATATGAAAATATATTTTTTATAATCTACTCGTAGTTCCTTTACACCTAATTCTTTAATTTTCCTGAGTTTTTTCTTTCTATAAGAAAATACTAAACTCACTGTCTCTAGAGGTAGAAACTAAATGTAGAAACCAAATGGATTTTCTCTTACGTTTGTTGTAATATCTTAACTTTATCTTTAACATAATGGACCTCTGACTCGCCCACTGGTAATATTATAATCACCTACTTACCGGAGTCGCTTAATCAATATGCAAGAGATGAGTTAGTACTTGACTTACAATGGAATAATGAATAATATTAAAAATTCCTCGACTTTCTAGAATTTGCTTCGCCGTTCGTTTCTAAAATGAGTTGTATATATATTACATTTAACAAATAGGAAGAATTGTGCTCAAGCATTTGTTATATGTTTGGATATTTGTTACTTAAACACGCAAAAACGGCTTAACTGATTTAGATGAAATTTGCCACACACATAGCTTATTACCTGGGTTATAAGATTAAGTATATATACTAATATTATCAAGAGGAAATATTTGTTTGTTTGAATTGAATAGGCTCCAATACTGGACCGATTTGTAAAATTCTTTCACTGTTGGGAAACTACATTTCAGGGAGTATCTATATACCAATATATAGAGCTGAAGAGTTTGTTTTTTTGGTTCTACGCGCTAATCTCAGGAACTACTAGTTCGAATTGAAAAATTCTTTTTGTGTTGTATAGTCCATTTATCGAGAAAGGCTATAGATTATAGAGAACGCGGACGAAGTCGCGGGCAACATCTAGTATATTATAATAGGATACTATTTACATAATATTTTTTAAATTACCGTGAATTTTATCTATTAACGTAACGTGCTTTAAAGTTTAATATTGTCTAACGTAGTAAAAATCCAAGTTTTTTTTTATTATTATTTGTTTTGTATAATATTCAAATGTAAGAATAATCGATGACACAAAAATCCATTTGGCAATAATGGGAGTGCGAACACAGTGGGTATTTGTGATGAAACACCATGACTCGCTGCTTGTTCTGAAGTGGCGTTTTAATGTTGTCAGTGACTTGCAGCTTTCTAAATGTCGACAATAGTGCCTTGTATTTTTTTAATGTACACAAAAAAAAACACAATAAATAATTTGTTTATTTTTCACGATACACTTTTAAGAGCGGGTATAAAGAGAAATAGCCAATACTAGATTTGAATTTTATCTAAGTAAACAAAGTCTAATTGAATTAATTTTTTTAAATAGATAAATACATTATAAATGAAAGTGGCGACTGTAACAGAAAACATAATATAATGAAATTTTCTCGATAGAAAAAAATCACCAAGTGAGCTCTCATTTCCATCGATTTTAGTTTTATTTTCAAAATGACACACATTACAAAGCTAAAAGTGTATCAGTAATTTCACTTTACATATTACCTAAGGCTGTATGTAACAATTTTTCATTTGACATTGTAGTTTACGTATAATTAATATTGAATACTTTTGGCACTTATAACATTTTTATTGAGCGAGATGCGCTATCTTCCGTCGCATGTTGTGCGTAGTTCTACGTATTTTGTGTCACTGTCATGTCCAAGGGGCCACGCGGGTGAAATTACAAATTTTGTTTGCTTTATACCCACTCTTAAGAGAAATTTGTTAGAAACATTAAAAGTTTTCTGCGGCTTCGTCCGCCTTAATTTCGATTCAGGTTGTTTGTAGAACCTGTTTTCAATCACCGGTGTCAATGTCCCAGCCGTTTTTCGCTTCATAAAATATTATACAAGTTTATATTTGACAAACATCAACAGTTTGAACATAAAATTCTATAAAAAATATTTCTTAGCTTTTCAAAAAATTCACCATTCAGAATACATTTTCTTATTTGTTCCTAACCCCTTATCCTTAATCGATAATCCTGGTCGGCACAGTACTTGTAGCACCTGTGGTGTTGTTTGTGTTATAGGCGACCATCAAATGGACCGTTAGTCTATTTGAAGATAGGTATAAAATAAAAAACAGAAATAGACCCAGAAAATGGCTGTTCACTAGAATTTAAAAAATATTTGGGTTATATGAGCTCGGAAACACAGATGCTGGAAGAAAGTACCAATCCTTGGCAAGATCTTTTATATATATATCTATACATTAAAAAAAAATTAAATAAAGTGGCAAAAATTTTATTATTCTAGTTTTTGTAGTTTTCGCATAAGATTGAGTTTACTTATTTAATTATTTTTTTTTATTTAATTTTTAAATTTATTAAATTTAAAATTTAATAATAAATTAAATAAAAAAATAGTAAGTTTTGTTTTTTATTTAGTGTAGTTATTATATTTAATTTCCTGTAATGATGTCAGGTTTTTTTTTCTTATCAGATATATATCATTTCGTGATAATATAATCCTAATCCTAACTTAATGATGTGTGTAACTTTGACGTATGCATTATCAATACAATAAAATTACTTACGTTTACTTATTTAATCACTCAGTTGGTGAGCACTAGTTGAATTTATAGTCAACTTTCCAAACTTTAATTTGGCGTAACAACTTTATTTTAACATAACATGCGCGTGAGCGTTGGCGTAGATGAATTTTGGAATGAAGGCCAAAAAATCCAGAGATTATAGAGCGGCTGAAAGTTTAAAGAGAGCTAAGAACTAATGTATTGTGGTGCTCAATTATTATAAAAAGCAGTTATATTTAACATTGGACTTCCAAATAAGTAACAAGTGAATTACAATAATTTAATAACTAGTTGTACAGTCCCTAGAAATATATTCAACCATTTAATAAATTAAAATATTTATAAGTCACATGTCTGACGAGTGATTTTTTAATTAATGAACGCCTTAATTTTTCACAAAGATGTTTTTTTACACAAAAAGCTCAGTCACTAAATTGAAACCCGAAAGAACCGAGTTCTAGTCTAATAATTCAATGGAAAAACATTTTATTTCTTCGCACAAAAGGCAAGCAAGAGCATTAATCATTACCCCAAATTAATACCTGACAATACAGTCCATAAATTTTGGAACAAACTCTTGATACATGAGTGTATTTATCCACGCGTAAAATACTCGTATATCTGCCCCTTGAAAATGGACCATATTAATACTATAATATGTTATGTACTAATTTTTACAGAGTAGTATTTTGTTATATTTTATCTGTGGATTTTATCAGCGAGGCTTTGTTACTTCAAAAATCCAAGGTGATGATTGTATTTCCTTTCTTCAGAACACTATCGAAGGCATAATTGAAATTGATAAATTGATTTTAAATCAAATTTCAATAGTGATTTCACTTCAAATTCTAAATCATTTTTGTAAAAATCTATGCCTTTATCATTTGAAAGGAAAAAAATCTTTTACATTTAAATTTTTTTCTGCTAGCAATGTAAAAATCTTGAAAAGTGATTTGTATCATCACATACATGTAACATTTTTACTACTTACCTAAGAGACCGTACATAATTTATGCTCGTAGATGTGCTTAGTATTCAACCGTACCTATATAGTCAAGTCAAATTCAACCAAATCAATTACGATTGACAGGCTCTTACAACAACATGTTGCTTGTTATTACTTAACGTCTCTCTTCGTTGCCTTCAACATTACTACAAGTACAAATTAAAAACATTACGGTACTTAATTTAACATTACGGTACTCAAGCACGCTGATCACACGGCGCCGCGTCTTTTATTGAAATAAATAATTATTAGTGTATAAAATGATAACTGGTTATTTTAATTTAGTAAGTATATTTTAATTAATTTATTTTAATTACAGTTTCAGATTTGGAAAAGGAACGTCCAATTTTGTAGTTCTTTTTAAATTTAATTCAGATTTTCTTTTTTTACATCATGGTTTTGTTAGTTATATTGTAAGAATGTTTAGCTCTTCTGAAAACCACCGCCTTACAATTTTATTGTGTAATATATAATATGGATTACTCGATAATCCTGTAGCATGTACATGGTAATTAATAAATAAATAAAAAAAAAAAAAAAATAATAAAAAAAAAATAAAAAAAAAAGCCTTTTATTTCATGCCTTGCATAATAAAATTTACTAAATTACATTACACTATTTTTAAATAAAAGTAAGTTTAGTAAGCATATATACATTTTTAAATAAGTAGTAAAAAGCAAGAACCCTCTCAATGAAAGGTAAAGGCCTCCTCCAGAGATGACCAGTAGTCTCTATCTTTTGCCATTTGCATCCATTGGGTACCTGCTACTTTTGTGATATCGTCTGCCCAACGTCTTCCTCTTTTTCTTTGTCCTAGTGGACCTGCCCATGAAGTTGTCTTTATAGTCCAGCGATTGTCACTAAGCCTCGATACGTGTCCAGCCCATCGCCATTTTAACATGGTAATTATCTATCATAAAAGCACCTATAGCATTGATTTTTGACATATTATTCGCAAAAATAGGCCGATTTACTATATTGGGATATTTTTATAAATTTATATTGTATTCATTTTCTCATTTATTAAATTCTACAGTATTTCTGGTTATCTCATACCGACGGTAGATTTTACAATTATTTAATTCTTTAAACGAGCTTTCTGTTTGCGCACTTGACTGCTTACATAAGTTCAATCCTTCATAACGCACTGGCTTTCGGCTCGGCCGCGCCCTCTGTAATGCGGGTCACGCATTACGTCCGCTAACATCTCACTAGATAATGTAATATCGCTTATGTCGCTACGTGATGCATAAAAGCATTTTTATATTCTATGGGGGACGGATGTAGAAAAGCGTTTTAGTGAGATGCTAAAATTTTATGATGGCAACACATGTACGTGGATTGAGTTACGTGCGGACGGGAGCAATTCAAACGCAATCTTCGCGAGAGTAAACTCTTCTGTCAGATTTTTTCAAGTTGAGTTCCAAAGTTGGGCCATTTTTTTGTTTTTTTTTTTCTGAAGGGGAAATGACGTTTACGCACTATCCATGCACTATCCTCTCAATAATTTATTAAAAAAATTCATACATACATACATACATACACACATACACACACACACACACACACACACACACATCATGCATACATATATACAGAAAAAAATTCTAAAAATGGTCAATTTAGTTTCAGTATCATGTATAGAGCCTATAAACACGATATTTCTGAAAACAAAGTAACTTACTCCATGACCAATTCTTACAGATTTATTATTAGTATTGAATGTGTAAATACTTGTATATATAAAACTATTATAATAATTCAGATAATAATAATTTGATGCTCTATATTCTGTAGTAATTCAGTTTCAGTTACAACGCAAGAAAAACTTACGACCAGCTCGCTCCAACACCAACGAAAGTCTGTATTGCATTTTTTATTCAGTTCTAGCAATCTGGTTGCATCTATGTTTAGAATCCGTACTTTATGATAGTCGCGTTGTTTTGAGATTCTATATTGTTCAAGAAGTTCTGTGGCATTGCAAATTAGTATTATTTCTTTGGATTTAAAGGTTTCTGTGCCTGCGACTTCGTTTGCGTGGTATTCTAAAATTTTTGTGTGTAAACCAAATGAAATGAAACAAACAGTAAATGTTAATAAAAAAAATGTTGTAGCATTTAGTGTACCAAACGCTACAACATTTAGTGCTACATCAAATAAGACATAACTGAAAACCACATTCGATCGGTTAGCGTGCACAAACGCACAGACAAACGACGATTGTTTGCTCTTATTAAACTGTGGATACAAAGTGTACATAAAACCGTTTGTAAATATACCTAACTAGCTGTTGCTCGCGATTTCGCCCGCGTAACTTTGTAAATTATATACTAAAACCTTCCTCGAGAACAACTCTATCCATTGGTGAAAACAGCATGAAAATGGGTGCTGTAGTTTTTGAGTTTATCGCGAACAAACAGACAGACGCGGTGGAGGACTTCGTTTTATATAGCCGCGTCCTTACTAGGGCCGCACGGCCACATCAGGCCGGCCGCTCGGCCAAGCCTTGTATAGTGTGTACGCATGTAGTGTGTACAAGGCCTGGCCGAGCGGCCGACCTGGTGTGGCCGTGCGGCCCTTGTGAGGACGCGGCTTCATATGTAAGGATTACCCATAATTGTGTAACATTTTGACAATAAGAAAATTGAACGAAATACCGGTCCTTTGTGGGCGAAAATTAACTGATAAATTCTCTTGACGCGTGATTAATGTAAGACTACTTATATGGGCATAAGTCTTGTTAGCAACTTCAGAAAATGTTTGTACGGTTTCTGAATAGACGGATCAGTGAATTTTCGGTACGGCTTCGTTTGCTAATCCTTGGATCAAAGACGATGAATTCTCAGAAATAATCTCATATTATTTACACCTGTATATTAAAGAAAAGAAAATTACTAAGAAAACTAGATTTATGAAGAAAACATGTGATAATTTATATGAAATATGTATTTCTTATATAAATTTTGTTTCTTTTTATGTTGTCACGTTATCAAATTAAATCAAAATATTTATTTATCAATTAGGTTTCTCCAAGAAACTCTTATGATCGTCATTATAAATTTAAATTTATAATAGCCTAAATAAATAAATAGCCTATTACATTGCCCAAGATTTGTTATTACTCTTATATAGGGCCTCTTTCACAAACTACATGTAAAGTGTTGATTAGTTACTTTTAGAAATCATTTTCTGTTATATTGAATTACGTACTCGGTTTACTGCATCATTCGATAGCCGAATTTTTTTATTATTTTCTATTTAATGTTTGAGACGTTTACCGTACAAACAAAGGTATATCAGCTCCATTATCCCCGGTGGGTGACTTAAAATAACAGTTTGGCCTATTTGACGTTTGTGAAAGAGGCGCTTATCATCAAGATTGCCTATTACATCAAATTCGGCTGGTATTTACAGGAAATTAGCACATTAAACAAAAAATCATTAGATTTATTTACTCGAATACTTATTTAAAAAAATATAATGTCTAACCAGTCCAGCCGTTTTATAATTTTGCACTTAGCTACCTACTATTACTTATTCTGTGACAGCAACACATTTATGGATTCATTTCTATTTATATAGATGTTAGCATATATCTATATCTATTCTATATTTATATCTTCCTATCCGCTAACCTCTTCTAAACTTCTTCTTCTAAATACGATTTTCACTAATGGAATACAGTATCTGAATCCGATTGGATCGCCATCCATTAATACACCAAAGTGAGACTTTAACAGAATTAAAACGAAGTGTTATAAGTTTTTGCCTCTAAATATTTGCCGCAATTCGTACCTCGTTTCCAGTACTTTCCGCCTTGATGTTGCGGCAAAACAAACGTGCCTAAGTAAACCGGAGTTTAGTGCGGTGTGGATGGTCGTTTAACATAAATTAAAATAGTAAAAGCTACACATGAATTTGAAACGCTCTGTATCCGTGCATATTTCTTGCGGCGGCGACCGACCGTCACTGATTCAATTAGTCCGGGTAACGAACTGAAATGTCGCTCCCAAGCGACAGTGGTGCGACGGAGTACCTACTATCAAAACGCCAGTAATTGTTCTATAAAATTTAATTTCAACTCCCCTCTATACGTGGTCACGACTCACCTGGGGGGACTATTCTGTACCGATATTTGTGTCGTTCATTGTAAAAGTGAACTATCTCCTTGTAACTGAATTTTAGAATAACGAGCTTTTTGCGAATTATAGTGTAGGAAAAAAAATATAAGCATTCATTCATTGTGTTCATCTATGGGATTTCAATGCAACTATTGGAGTTACTTCACTTTTATATTGAAAGTTATGACTAAATGTGATACCATTAGGCAAGAAAAGATGGTTTTAAAAATAGGGAGTTACACCACTTTTACAATGAACGACATATTTGTAGCGACTATAAGACATAATTAAATGTCTCATTCGATAGTGTTAGCGCCTCTTTCACCAACTGTCAAGTAGGCTGTCATTTAAAGTCACCGGTAACCGGGGATAATGGAGCTGATATACCTTTGTTAATACGGTAAAAGTCTCAAACATTAAAAAGAAAATAATAATAAGAAATCGCCCATCGAAGGATGCAATAAACCGAGTGCATAATTCAATAAAACAGAAAATTATTTCTAAAAGTAACTAATCAACTCTACTTGTAGTTGGTGAATCTCTTTCACCAACTACAAGTAGAGTTGATTAGTTATATCAAATGTCTCATTCGATAGTGTTAATGATTTAACAATATCGATAAATATTGATTAACATGATTTAACCAATGTTGATATTAATCAATGTTTATTAACGGATTATTCTATTAATGATTGAGTTAATGAATTATTAAATTAATGTACATGTTTCGAAAAATGAATTTGTAATTAGCGTGAAGACTTACCTTTGAATTCTAAATCTTTTATTTATGATTGATTGATCCTACCGATGGATGCTATAAAAGTTTTATTTATTTTTTGGATTTCAGTCCCGGTTATTTTAATTGTAATTTTTTTTAATAATAAGTAGAGTTGATCAGTGATGATCTAAATAAAATAGTTTATAGATAGTGACGTTAAATTTCTTATTAATTTCATTAAAGTTTCAGAAAATTATTTAAAAAGAAAATACTAATTATTGAGTTAATAAATGTGTTTTATATTTTATATTATGACATTTTCTATATAAATAAAAATAATAGGAAGATTCTTCATACGAGACAAAATAGAAAAATGAACATCTTTTGCTAATATTATTACCCTCTAAAGTGTATTTATAACGTCTTAGGTAACCCTCTATTGAGATCTAAGACTATGTTAAGAATATCGTCTTATATTAAGAAATATAGCTATGTCAGAATACTCGTAGAATTTATCGTAAACTTCTGGAAATGAACAACTTCAACGTTATACATTTGGGAATACCTTTAGAACCCGAAAGGTTAACTTGTAATAACTAGTGTTTTACACGTGCTAACTTTACAAAGTGGAGTTCTTGAAGCAGTTTAGAAGCTAATCTTAACCAATTTAATAAGTATAAAGTGACGTCACAGACATAATATAAACTGTTCAATCAATATGTATTAATTTGTTTTTAATTAAGTACTAAGGCGCTTAGTGACGTCACATGTACCTACTTTTGTAATCCTACTCCTCGTTTATGGTTAGACCAGAAATTTTGAAAAATATGTATATGTATGAATTATCAAAGTTTAGACAACACTTAGTACATTTTTTTTTTTTTTTCATTTTTTCAAGGACCAACTTTCAGTGCCATATGTCTGTCAACCTTCGTTTTGAGGCGTTAAGGAATTCTGGACTCGTAGATGTTTCGAAATATCTACCTATTGTATTGTTAGTCTCAAGTACTATATATGAGTACACGTATAAAATACACGGTTTAAATTAAAATTGTTTTAAGTTTATTAAAAATAAAATCTTATCAATAAAATGACTTCAGAATAGGTCCCCTGAGGTGCAGACGAGGTTATTTCAATTTAAAAAATTGTACACGAACCGTAACGCAAGACTGAAGTTTGTTTGTTTCGGTTTAAGCAAGTTAATTAAACTTAACTGTATACTGATTTTAGAGTACAGTCTAGAAAAATTAAGGTTAATAAGTTTATCGACCTCTAGATAATATGTTGTTAGACTTTATAAAGAAATATCCATAGATACTATGGATACTCCAAGAAATATCCTCCAAGATACTCCAAGAAATATCCAATCTTATAAATTTGAAAGTAACTCTGTATTTAGTAAGGTCGGTAAACAGACTGACGGTCTACTTGATGGTAGGTGGCTACCGTCACTTATAACACAAGCAACGCTACAGGGTGCTGCAAGTACAGTAGAATTAAGTATGGGATTCTAAATGGATGGGGAAATGGGCGCTGGCATCCCTTACTCTCTCACCGAAACACAACAGCACACGTGTTGTAATTTTATGATGCTTCTGTAAGGGGGTGTGAGTATGCCAGTAGTGGCAGTGCGCCACTTACAGATCCAGACCAGAGTGATCTTTGAAAAATTCATTTACAAAGATTACCCTGCTGGGAATCGAACCCACGGGAACTCTAAAACAGAGTGTTAAGGCAAGCATTCCAACCACTCATCCAACGGGCTCGTCAAAATATGTAAGTAATGTAATATGTATAGATACAGATTTTTATATTTAGTAGTAGCAACGTTCCCTGCGATCGGCAGTTTTAAAATGTACAGTTTAAAGAAAATAGTGAGGTACATCAGAGTGAAGATAATATGTATACCTTTTCACCGGTAGAGGGAGCGTCTACAAGCTTAAATCCTTCAAATAATCGTCACATTATGAATCAGCACGATCAAGAATTTAACCAGAACCGTCTATATGAAAATCTGACACGCTCGAGTATTTCAAAATGGCGATTTCTTTTGCATTCCAGCTGAAATGAGCTTGGGTCACATTTGAATCGTCGGTCTTTGAATGGGAGCTTAATTTGGGTTCACTAAACACACTCAAAATCTGACAGGTTCGAGTAGGATTTATATTTTTTCCATTTTTATCCCTTCCGTACAGCCACCATCCAAACAGTCAGATTAACATAATGTATCTGTTATCGGATAAAGTTTAAATCCTTACATAGTTAATTTTAAATCGCTTATACCACGTATGTCTGTCTGTCTATATTTTCGTTAACTTCTCCTAACGCACATGTGGAATATTTAGCCTATGTCCCTCCTAAAAGTCTATTCTAACTATTGGTGATACTAGAGATATTAAAGATAACAAATATATTCTAACTTAACTATTATTGACTTAAAGACTGTATCTATAAGATAAATAATATTTATGTTCAAAGAATATACTCGAAAAACATGAATCAAAGATCAAAAGGAAAGGGTATCCGTTTCCTATACCAAAGGTCGAGTACACTTATTATAGCTCGAGTTCCAAAGCGGTATGAATTGACCTTTTTAGATCGTCAAACTTATGCAAATAAATCAACCGTTAGTGGATATCATTTTGTAAGGGCAGACCTATTTATTACGTTACAAAGGTTTAACAAAGAACAACAAGAATTCAAAAGAAACAAATTTAAATAATTTTTTATGAATATTTGAGTTAAAATGAGTTTATATGCTGTATGAGTTAAAATCCTTTACATATTGTGTTTAGGTTTTCAAAGATCTATTTATTTATTTAACTGCAATAGCCAAATAAAATTGAGCTAAATCAGACGATGCATTCTACGCAGCATCATCTAATACATTATCGCATAGAGCAGGGGACATACGGAACTGTAACATAAACAAATCGCAGCCCACTCAAGTTGAAGACAGTCAGCAAAAAAAGCTCTCTCCAACGACAAATGTAGGAAAGCTATAATTCATCGGGGCACACTGGCCAAGAGCCAACCGTAGAGAGCGGGAGAAATGTAAATCCAATTCTCACAATACCGCAGATTAGATAAATTAACAGTAGGTGTTACTATTAAGTTCCCTAAAGACTGTCAAAGAGACTTAATTTAAAATGACTTATTTCAAAATGAAGAAATTATAATAATTTAATTATTTTAAAAACATATCAAAACTAAACAATAATATTACGTTAAATATTATACATCTGCGTGAGTGTCGGAAAATAATTATGGTTTCCTGTAAAAACGTAAATATTTATAGAAAATTATAAATATATTTGTGTATTGCTAAAAAATAAAATAATATCTTTGCTAAATCAATGTCCTCAAAAGTACAATCACCACCACAAGGTTGCGTGTGTTAACAATTCGGTATCTACTCGGTATCACTCGGTATCACTCGGTATCACTCGGTATGAATCCTCTTGATTTATCCCTTGACAGAGACACGTTCAAAAAGTTAACAGCCAACTTTCAGGACTTAAGAGGCACTGGGAACAGAAGGTATTTCACAACAAGTAGTCAAAACAAGTAAGATTATATTATGATTTATCTATGCTGTCATGTAATCTTAATTGTTTAGATAATATGGACATCGTGGTGTTTATTTCAACTCTATTGTTTTAATGTGTGAACGTACTGTTTGCTGTTCAATTGGCGATAACACTGTAGCCACTTGCCAGATACTCAGTACAGTTCTGTATAGAATTATTTAAATTCGTTCAGTAACTCGTATCAGTCCGGCTCAGCGAGGAAATTGAATTGGTGGCCACGTTTGATGTTTTGATTTTCGAACGTCTCTCAACGAAGTTATTGGAACAGCCGTCCAAACCGCTGTGAAACAAAGAGAAAAACGTATTATCGACTGGCTAGCTTCGTTAAAAAAAGCAAGAAATATGAAAATAGTGTTAATATTTATAGTGAATTCTATAATATTAATATTTTTCTAGGTAACGGTCGGCAAGTAGGCTGACGGTCCATTTGATGGCTACCATGACCCTGATGTGCTTTGTCAACATTAGTAGGATAAATAATTTAAATGATACTATGGAAGTGGCCTCTGGTTTCCCTTGTTTGATAGATCACCTGGTGGAAGGTGACTTATAACACAAATAACACCACAGGTGCTGTAAGTGCGCTGCAGACCGTAGTGGGATTAAGGATAAGGGAATTGGAAGGGACAGGGCAATGGGCTCTAGCAACCATAACTCCCTCGTCAAAACACAAAAGCACACGTGCTGTTATTTTGAATGTTGTCTTCTGTAAGGAGGTGGTTATTTCTACCTGACGGGCTGCCCAAGTGCCAATTTAGTACTGCGAAACCCAGTGTGCACTGCCACTACTAAATGTATTCTTTTTCCGAATTCCATAAAAAAATCCTTTGTTTAACAATCCGAATAGCATTAATTAATATTATTTCGTATTTAATGTGAATGTTGCATTTCACAAAATCCAGCATTGTTCCAACAAATGGAATTTTAAATGGACAATGCAAAATTATATTATTTAACTGTCGGAATAAATAAATAAATATAATCCTCTTATTCTGATAAAAACTGAAGGGTTTTGAGAAGGATAATACCTTCTCAAAATAAATAAAAAACTGATTTATTTGTATCATATCGTAAAGGGAAAATATTAATTTTAATTTTTGACTGTAGTTATTTTGATTTTTGACAGGAAAAATTTATCCTATTTAAAGGAACTTAAAAAAAATTGAGACAATTTCTACTTCTTTCAGTGGCATATTATGTTCGTGTTATTTCTATACACTAAAATTTACTAATGACAAGTCCTACTAATAGTTAATTCCGAAATACTTGGCAACATAACATTTCTTAATACAAATCTCCCCAAAGTTATTTTATTATTTCAATTATTCATATATATTTTCTCAGAAGTTATTTTTTTTTTATTTTTCAAACTTTACGAAGTATTTTATATTTTCTCAGTATTGAAACAGTCTCCTTTTTCATAGAACATTAATTTTAATGTATGTTAGTGTAATTGAAGTCCATTGAACCGTAACATGGGTATATCAAAACAGTTAACAACGTTCGCATGTTTCCAATATTTTGGGTCATGGTTTTGATCAAAGAAGGCTTACAGTGAGTGGACCCTTCGGCTTAAAGAAACCCTTTAAGGCTAAGGCTCAGTGCAATGGAAAAGCGTCGATCCCTAGAAATATGTTTTGCTTTATGTTTTTCAAGAACATACAAAGTGAATTCGCTATTTTATGTATTAGCCCAAATATGGATTATATTTACTCGTATTATATATATTATATTACGTGGCACGGGCCTCTTATCTTTACGGTGAGGTGTAGCTGTGTTTCTTCAAATAGAAATTTTAATACCGTTAAAAATTTGATCATTTGATCATGTAAAATATGTTAAAAAGTTATTATAATTGAAAATACTTTGAGATAGACCCAATTAGAATTCAAATCCGTGTCTGTCCGACGCAGGTCCGACTGAAAGTCGTTTTTTTTTTTTTCAATTGATTGACTTCATGTAAAAACTATGTAACTTAAATATGGATTTGCCGTTTTAACGCACTGGTCACTTTGAATTAAAATTAAAACCTCACGGCCACACATTTCAGAGTGAAACTTTTTCAAACGAGAGTAAATTTGTAAATTATATACTAAAACCTTCTTCGAGAACCAATGGTCCTATCCATTGGTGAAAATCGGTGCAGTAGTTTTTCCATCATAATGCTTGCAATACCCTTTTTTATGTTCAAGGTTGATCAGCAGACTGACGGCCCTCTCGATAGTATATAGTTACCGTTATCAAAATCAATCTGAAGTAGAATTCATGTGTACTGGAGACCCTGAGAGGATACGGGATATAAACATAAATAATACTCAATTAGATTAGCACATTCGACCCACACAATGTTAGCAAGAAGAGAGCCGTCGTAATCTACGACTATCTTGATCGCAACTGTTCGTTTACGAATGTGACACTGCTACGAAGTAGCTACGAGTAACTTCGTAGCAGCGTCACATTCGTAGCATAGTTACCAAAAAATTATACAGTGTCGTAGCTCAGCTACGCACTTCGTAGCTTATCGTTGGTTTAACATCTTATTTGAGACGGACAAAAAATCTAATCTCTATTGCCAAGTGAAGTAAAATTGATCGACCAAAAAGAATCACATTTGTTATAATTCAATTTAATTTTAACGTACTTTTCCAAGTACTGTCAATAATATTTTCACCCATATTTCCATTTTATGCGAGTTTAACTAATCATAAACTTGAGATAAATTCGGTATTAAACGCTATCGCTTTTGCCGAATCACCTTACCAAAACTTTGATTCATTGAATATAAACCGGCGTGACCCAAGCATTGAAAATGAAACGATATTTCGAATTTCGATTTGAGTCGAAGTTGGATCTTGGATCAGGGATCTGCTATACACATCATTGTGAGAAGTTCAAAGAGATTCCTAAAAGATACTTTGGTCCACTCTTTACTGATGTAGGGATCTATTAAATAGAGTGAATATTACACAATAGTTATGTATTTTTATATTCTAAGAATTATGTTGCATATTTTGTGTTATCATGATCGACCGATCATAAATTAAATTGTCCCCCAAAGTAAGTAAGCATTTTATAGGCTTGTGTTACACCATACAATGGATAAGAACTGAAACCTTGTATACCCAGACCAGTCATCGTTAAAAAAATCATTTGAACATTTAGCTCTGCCGGGACTTCAACCCGGGTCCCCTGAGTCAGAGCGCTAAGACAATCATTTTGATCACTCGACCAACACACGTGCAAAGCGAAAAACACCATTTCAGAACACTACCAAGAAATAACATATTAAGTGGGTGCTAGAATGTGCTAGACAAGCAGTTTGATAACTGCGGAATTCCGTGTTTATTCCCACTACAAAAATAAGTTTTGGCAATATAAAACTGATATCAATCACCATACGATATTAAATCTTTACACACGAGTGGATGATTCTATTACAAATTTACAAAATAAATGACGAGTAAGCTATAAAGGATCTATAAGGGTCGAGTCTAGTGAAGGCAGTAATAAAATATAACATTAAATTGATAGGATAGGTTTCGGCGAAGCGCTGGCCTATCAGGGATATCGAGATATCTGCGAACGTTGGACCCTTATAAATTTGTTTTCGAATATATTACTGGGCGTACTGCGTAATACTTTTAGAGCTCTATCGCCATAATAAAATTACAATATTGTAATATCTTCAGGAAAACCCTGAGACAAATTGAAGTTCAAAGCAACATTAAAGTTTTATTTGTGTAGTAGCGTTTCTTCTTAAAGGGTAAATTAAATTTACTCTTTAATTTTAGTAGTGACAGGGTGTTTGGTTGCAGTAACCACCCCCATACAGAAGACCACCGTAAACTAACAGCACGTTTGCTGTTGTGCTTTGGTGAGTGAGTAAGTCATACTAAAGCCCATTTCCCTTCCCAATTCCTTGTTAATACAAGCACTTGTGGCGTTACTTGTATTATAGGTGACGGTAGCCACCTACCATCAAGTGGACCGTCAGCATTTCTGCCGACCTTAACATAAAAAAAGGTAAAAAACCGGAAGTCTTGTACTAAGCACCTCTTTCACCAACGTCAAGTAGGCCAAACTGTCATTTAAAGTCACCGGTAACCGGGGACAATGGAGCTGATATACCTTTGTTTGTACGGTAAACGTCCCAAACATTAAATAGAAAATAATTTTAAAAAAATCGGCTATCGAATGATGCAGTAGACCGAGTGCATAATTCAATATAACAGAAAATGATTTCTTAAAGTAACTAATCAACACTTTACTTGTAGTTGGTGAAAGAGGCTCTAAGTAAACTTAGGTACTGAGCACAAAACCTTTATATAAAAGCAAAAATCAGCGTTCATAAGCTTAATATAAAATGCAGTTAATCCCATTATCGCATTATGGGATTATGAATTTTAATATAATAATGTAATATTTTAACTTTATAAGGCAAATCTGTACGTTTCAATGTAAATATTATTAAAATATATCCCGGAAACCGGCGCTTGGAGATCTGTTTATTAACAAAATTCTTTGCATCCTTTTCACCTGCTCTGTTCAAGCTAATCCCTCAAAGTTACGAGTGTCTAAATATATATATTTTAATCCAATAAGTAAAGGGATATGTTTACTTTCGCATTAAGTATTAAGTGATATAGGATCGTATCCGAATGTTATTTATAAATAATCTTTATGTAATTTTATTAAATCACTAGTTGGCGCCCGCGACTTCGTCCGCGTTGAAAAAAAAAAGTTGCCTATCCTGTGTCCTGTACGTCTAAAATATTATGTTTATCTTCCAAGTTTCATGAAAATCAGTTAATTCGTTTAAGAGTTATGGAGGAACATACATACATACATACATACATACATACATACATACATACATACATACATACATACATACATACATACATACATACATACATACATACATACATACATACATACATACATACATACATACATACATACATACATACATACATACATACATACATACATACATACATACATACATACATACAGTAAAATTTTTAAAAATGGTCAATTTTTAAAAATTTTTCAGTATCATGTCTAATAGAGCCTATAAACACGATATCTCTGAAAACAAAGTAACTTACTCCATGACCAACCCTTACAGATTTATTATTAGTATTGATGATGTAGGTCTACAAGCTTTTTAGTCCTTGGAATCAATGAAATTTAAGTACATTTTGAGTTTATGTAATTGTGAGACTACTGTGTACTGAAACATTCAATTTGAATTTTATTTTATCGCACCTTCGACAAGACAAGGGCATAACTGCACTTTTTGTAATTTTATAGGAGAGCCATTTAAAGTATTTTTTTTTGCATTCAATATCGTATTCTTCTGCTAATATTGCTTTTAAACAATTCTTCATCAAATAAGTCCCACAGTCTTGTAAATATTTTTTTAATTTAATAATATTTTTAAGACATATATTTTAAGTTTAACCCATTTTTAAAAAAAATGTAAGTTATGCCCTTGACTTACCGATAAGGTTGTTCACATATCTAATTTAAATTTTAAAGCAAGACACTAAACCATGTATCTACCTCTCAACGATTAAGCCATAGACGTGACAGGTAAACGGGGTGTCCAAAAAACATTACCCTTATCAATTCAAACAACCCTCCAGGGTTTCTGTTTTAAAATATAACTCTTCCCAAATTACATAATATTTACAAGCAAAAACCAACCGGTCACACAATAAGCTGTTGAGCGCGATTTTGTCTATTTATTACAAAATTATATACTTGAGACAAAATTTTATATTACATATATTTTCGATATTATTTACTGTGAAATATTTTAACAATACCGTAAATAAATAAATAAATAATGATAAGTATCACTGAACTTTTATTTCCACCGTACCTACCGACTCCAGTTAAAAAAAACTTTTTAACAAAAAATAAAACCGCCGAAAAAACTGAAAAGCATAAAATAATCTTCTTATTTTATTTTATTTTACCTAAGTAATTTTGAGTCGCCGCCGCGCATCACACTTTACGTAATTTTTGCTTGTTTGGCGCCGACTCAAAATTACTTAGGTAAAATAAAATAAAATAAGAAGATTATTTTATGCTTTTCAGTTTTTTCGGCGGTTTTATTTTTTGTTAAAAAGTTTTATTTTATATTTTTTTGTGGCTATTATCTAATATTTACTACATGCTTAATTTTCCCACCCCCATTTTCCCGCCCTTAGGGTAGAAATTTTTGTTCCAAAATTATACGAGACCAACTTCGAGGTATAACCCTATCCATTAAAAAAAGAATTATCAAAATCGGACTACTCTGTAAAAAGTTATGCGTGGTTATACGCTACAATCGGTGAGTGAACATTCAATCATCCCCTGTTTTCCTACCCTTAGGGTTGGAATTGTTTTTCCAAATTAAAGCAAGTTGGGGGGTAAGTTAGTGTAGGTCTTAGTGGTATGTGTTTTTGCTAGGGAGCATATACTTAAAAAATGCTAAGAATACCGATAGCGTACGTTCAGGAGTGTGGAGCTGAACTATCAGGCGCGCACTAACCAGTCCTATTCATACACGTCCCCGCCATTGTTAGACTGCCGCCGCGGTCTAACAGTGGACACAATAGCTGTGAGTCGTACCCCCTGGGCAATGTTACAGTCTCTAACGAGCCCCACACATAACATCTACCTCGTGACTGTAATAGCTAAGTATGAAGGGCACAGGCGAGTCTTCGGCGCCATAACCGAATACCTGGCTAGGGGAAACCAACCCTGAAATAAAAATACTACGACCATGGAAGCAAGGCTAAAAGAGAGACTACCCCAGGAGGGTACCGGCAATGCCGGAGAATCCCTCCCCGAGCACCACTCGGGCTGCCCCTCGTACTCTGGGGGGGGCAAAGTTTTGCCAACATCGACGTCTACAATCACTACAGGAGTGGGCAACCAGGCTCCTGCAACACTTATTACGACTGGAAACAAGAAATTAATTCAGCAGACATTTCACCCCAGTCTGTTCCTACAGCGTCCACGTAGCGCGTCACTAAGTGAATTACCGCTATCCCCCAAACATACTGGTCCCAATGTTCAACTACTAGGGAACATAGTAACAGAACAGCAGCATTCAACCTCAGTTTCACCAGCCTCTGAACCCATGGAATTGGTTCAGCAACATCCTTCTTGGCAAAGACCAATCGTCCAAAGAAAGAAACGCAAGTTACCAGGATCACCTTCTGATATTGAGCAAACCAATAGGTTTGAAGGCTTGCCTGTTGATCAAATCGATGAGTCAATATCCGAGCGAATAAAAGCTCCAAACAAGCCTCCTCCAATTATGCTTTACGGCATAGATGATGTGAACGCTCTTACACAACTAATCATCACTGCAGTTAACAGCAATGAATTCAGATTTAAAATCATCAACAAAAACCTTATTCGCATTATGTCCAATTCCACAGAGACATATAAAAAAGTCATCGATCTGATAAGACAGAATAATTTAATAGGTCATACTTTCTCCCGCAAAGACACTAAGCCATACCGCATTGTGATAAAAAACCTGCATCACACTACACCCCATGAATACATAACTGAGGAGATCGAGAAAACAGGGAACACGGTTCGAGGTGAAATTATTAACTCCAAATATGGACCAAGTAGACACCCAACATCCACCTTTTTTGTCAACCTGGAACCTAACGTCAACAATAAAGCTGTAAAAACCATCCAATATATATATCATCAGAAAATCAGAATAGAAGATGCTCGCAAATCAAACACCATAGTCCAATGTAAACGATGCCAGCAGTATGGACACTCAAAAAATAACTGTATGCGGCCTTTCAGATGCGTTAAATGCGGAGAAGCTCATAAAACGTCAGACTGCTCCAAGAAAGACAGAAACTCACCAGCCAAATGTGCCTTGTGCGAGGGTGCCCATCCTGCAAATTATAAAGGTTGCCAAGTTTATATCGAACTACAGGCAAGGAAAACAAAAAATAGTCGGCGTGTAGTGGATAATAAAAATTATACCTCGGGTCATCAGATCGAGACACAAAATAACAAACATAGCAATCCAACCATCAGTCAGACAACAGCTAAAGTAAAGGAACATTCTGGCATCTTACAGAATACTCAAAAAGTTGCAAAAACACAGCAATACAAGGAGCTGGTATATCCTAGTAAAAAAGAGTCGAGATCATATGCCAGTGTGACTAAGAGCCAATCTCAACCGTCAGCCACGATTAAACATGTTAATAATGAAACTCAACAGTCTAGCTTATGCCTAGAAGATATAATAATTAGTCAATCTAAGAAAATTGATATATTAATAGAACAAATTGGAACCCTAACTAACCTACTATCAACAGTCATCACACACTTAAATTCACGTTAATGCCTCTTAAAATTGCCACATGGAATATAAACGGCCTTCCGCCTAATATTCACGAACTAGAAACTATAATAAATGCTAATAAATTAGATATTGTATTAATATCTGAATCACATGCAAAACCTGATAGAGCTTACCAAATGAATGGATTTAACATCTACGTAACACCTCATCCAGACGGAACTGCTCACGCTGGTTCAGCGATAGTTATCAAAACTAGTTTGAAGCATAGCCTCATGGAAAACTACGTTTCGAATCACATCCAAGCAACCAGCATTAGATTGGAGGGTCGTGCGGGTCCTATTGTCATATCAGCGCTTTACTGTCCACCAAAGCACAAAATATCCGAAAGCATGTTCAAGCACTACTTTGGAACACTCGGACATCGCTTTATTGCTGGAGGCGACTTTAACGCTAAGCACACATACTGGGGGTCACGAAATAGCTGTCCTAGAGGTCGGCGATTGAAGGAGTGCGTTGACAAATTACACCTGCAACATGTTTCTACTGGTGAACCCACCTATTGGCCCACTGACACTACCAAACTGCCAAACTTATTAGATTTCTTTGTGACCAGAGGAATAAATCACTTACATACCTCCGTTGAATCGTGTTTTGATGGGTCCTCTGATCATATATTGGTGGTATTAACCTTGAGCACGACAATAATGAAAACGAAAAGACCATTATCCTTGTACAACAATAGGACGGACTGGGAGGGTTTTCGCTCATATATTGATGACCATATAAATCTAAAAATCCCTCTTAAGACTGGTGAAGATGTGGACGACGCATGCACTAAACTCACAAACTTGATACAAATAGCAGCATGGTCGAATACTCCAGCCAGGCCTGACTTTACGCGATCGGTGACATTACCCGTGGAGATTCGAGAAAAACTAATTGAAAAACGTCGTTTGCGACGAATATGGCATCAAACACGGCTACCCCATGACAAAAAAACTTTTAACCGTGTCGCGAAGGAGCTCAAAGCAATACTAAAAGCAGCTGCTAAGTGTACCATGGATGACGCCATCAGAAGCATGAGCCCAACTGGACATGGTGAACGCTCTCTCTGGAATGCCGTTCGGAACCTAAATCATTATCAAAACCACTATCCACCAATCAAATCATGTTCATCTTGGGCTAGGACAGACCATGAACGAGCCGAAACATTCGCAACTCATTTAGCCGCCGTTTTTCAACCAAACGAACAACTTGCTGAGGAAGCAGATGTGTATTCAACTCTGAGTGAGGAGCCCCAACATTGGGTTCCAATAAAGCCAACTTCGCCGAGAGAAATCGCGACGACAATCAGAACTCTGGACTCCAAGAAGGCTCCTGGTTTTGATTTAATTACTCCTACCATCTTAAAAGAACTTCCTCGCAAATGTATCACATTTCTGGCTTGTTTATTTAATGCTATCTTTAGAACGGCGCACTTTCCGATGACCTGGAAAATATCCGAGATAATAATGATTCACAAGAGCGGTAAACCAGTTCACGAAGCTTCATCATATAGGCCTATCAGTCTGACTCCAGTCCTGTCGAAGCTATGGGAAAAAATATTTTTAACACGTTTGAACTCTGCTATGAATGAGTGTCCTGTTATTCCTCTGCATCAGTTCGGCTTTAGGAAATCTCACTCCACTATTGAGCAAACTCATAGAGTTTATGAGGCAGCTAGACAAAGCCTCGAAAGCAAACAATTTTGCTCGGCCGCTTTCCTTGATGTTCAACAGGCGTTCGACCGCGTGTGGCACCCCGGTATTTTGTTTAAGATTAAAAGGAGTCTACCTCATCCTGTATTTCTTATAGTCAGATCATACTTGAGGGACCGACTTTTTCAGGTGAAGCAGGGTGAGGCCCGTTCTTCTCTGCGCAAAATAGAAGCTGGTGTGCCGCAGGGTTCTGTACTTGGGCCAGTTCTTTATAATATATTTACATCAGACCTACCAAATACCAAGGACGTAACTATTGCAACATACGCGGACGATGTGGCGTTCTTAGCAAGTGACAAGTGCCCTAAAGCTGCCAGTGACAAATTGCAGAGTCAGCTGGATGCAACCCACCTATGGCTTAAAAAGTGGCGGATTCGTGCTAGCCCTCATAAATCACATCATATTACTTTTGCACTCAGAAAAGGTGATTGTCCCCCGGTGCGACTGGGCAGTGAAGTCTTGCCTCACTGTGACAGCGTGAAGTACTTGGGATTTCATCTGGACCGCAGACTTACTTGGAAAGTACATATCAAAACTAAAAGAGATCAGATGATGGCCAAATTCAAAAGCATGCTTTGGCTTATGGGACGGAACTCAACATTATCGGTCGACAACAAACTCCTGATATATGTGGCGGTGTTGAGGCCCATATGGACATATGGCCTACAGATATGGGGAGTTGCTAGTAAAAGCAACCTCCTCAGTCTTCAGCGAGCTCAAAACTGCATTTTGCGTATCATCACCGATGCTCCGTGGTTTTCCAAGAACGATGAAATCCATCAATACCTGAGCATTCCTACTGTCTCAGAGGAACTCGCAAGATTCAGAAAGCGGCACGTCGAGCGCTTGCGCAGGCATCCCAATAGTCTAGCCACTCAGTTGCTAGACACCACAAATCAAATAAACAGGCTGAAAAGACAGCACGTAATGTGATGGAGATGATTGGGCGCTGGCCCACTCTCTCTAAAAGAAAGTTCTATCCGTCTCCCTCCACGAATCCGCTTATAGTCCTGGGGACTGATTGCAGATTTAAATCAGAAAAAAAAAAAAAAAAAAAAAAAAAAATTAAAGTAGGACCCTCTCGGGGGTACACCCTTTCAAATAAAAAAAGAATTATCAAAATCGGACCACCCTGTCAAAAGTTATGCGTGAGCATACATAAAATAAAATAAAATTTAAAAAAAATATACGCGTTGAATTGAGAACCTCCTTCGTTTTTGTTTTTTCGTTTTCGTCGGTTGATGAGCGATGCTTTTCGCTATTATTATTATTATTATTATTAAAACGATTCTGAGAAAAACTATATATAGATGAGCAGTTATGATAAATAAAAGTAAACGAATTTTTAACATTTAATTTATTGCATGTTTAAATAAAGTGTTAATTATCTTGTATTATGATAATGGAGTATCGTCTTTGTCCTTAGCGGACAATTTAACATTAGATGTAACATCGTATGATTGCATGACTTTCAACTTGTATTTCGTATTAGTACCTGAAAATAGAACAAATAAATTAGAAAACTTGAAGCTTATTAGCAATAAGTTTAAATATTAACCTTAAATTCATTTTCATTTTCAATGACTCAGTAGGGGACCAAAATTTATAAACTCTGAAGCTATTATTTATTCTGTTTTTGCTTGTGCCTCGCAACTTCGTACACGCTGTAGTCCATTTTTTGAAAATCCCACATGACTTTTATCTTGAAAATTTTTTAAGATCCTGTAATATTATATAACCGTCTCATACTGACAAAAACAACTTCTAAACACACCAAACGAGTCATTCCACAAACACCTACATACATAATGCTAAGCATACCGTTCGGGTTCCGTAGTTCTCTTGTAAAATCAACAAACAACGAGCGAGGATGACCCTTCAAAACATTTTCGAAGCCAACGGGATGTGGCGTCATAGATACCATACGTCGAAGGTTAACCGTTGCAGTTGTAGTACGAGCAGTCGTCGGTTTTAGTCCTGTCAAAAAAGGAATTCACATATAATTTTTTTTATAGGAGACACACAAAGTCAACTTAATATTTTGAACTTAAAAGCTTTTATGTTTTAAGAAAAGCTTTAGAAGGTATTATTTTTAATACTGTACTGTAGAACGGATCGTCAACATGTCCGCTGCTCTTTATCACACAAAAATTCATACATAATTCTTAATATTATCGATCGATGGGATTGTTATATTTACTTACGTCCCGGAGATCCTAATCTTTTAATTCTTATTGGTTTTCTTACAGCTTTCCAAAACGAATCCCACGTATTCTGAAATAATATAGAATATTTTATATATTAACATAATATATTTATTTTCTTAATTTTGATTATATTATTTTATTTTATTTGATATATTGGGATATTTATCAAATTAAATATTTATATTAAATAAAAATTAGGAATACATACAGCAATATCTCGTGGTATGTTCGCAAAGAAATCTATGATACCTCCTTCAGCATAATAAGAACTGAAAGACAAAATTATAAACACAACCACTGTTACTGGTTTCATCTTAAACAATGAGTTTAATGTTAATATATTACACGGCTGTGATACAAGACTACCATATAAGATGGTAAGTAATTGTAAATATTATTTTTTATTGTATAATTATACAATGTCAAACTAAAGATGATGATTACACAGATAAAAGTGTATATGTTCTAGATGAGTCAAAGAGGCTATGGGCTCTTTACACGTAGCCGATCATAAAAGTCAGAAAATATGTTAAGCAAAAACAAAATAACAGCGGTGGTTGTGACCGAGTCTTCCTAAGAAAACCGAGTATTACCGAGAATAGCCACATGTGCATACTTATGTCATTTAGCTAGTACCATTTCACAATATACTCTAATAGCGCTTAACCGAAGGTTTCTTTTATTTTTTATGAACACTGAAATGTAACTTTAGTATGAATTAATCGTGCCTGTAAACAGGACCACAGCATTCCGAGGAAGTTTCAGGTTTGCTGTGTCCAAATGTTGGAATGATCTTCCTCTTCCTATCCAAACAGTGCCTAGAAGGTAATAGGTACTTTAGACGTAAGCTTAGCGGTTATATGTTAACGCTTCAAAATTCATAACCCTATATTTATAACCATATATAAAGCGTAGCATTAACATATAACCGCATTAATACGCCAACATAATTATGTAATGGATAATTGAATGAACACGAATGTGACTTGCAAAACCTATAATATATCGATACCTTAATTCGCAAACCAAATAACTCCTCTGAGCCAAACTTTACAGGGGAGACTAAAATCGTTATAATTTTTTTGTATGATACGAGAAAAGAAAAAAGACAATTTTACATTGGAAATTATAGCTCGTATTAACCGATAGACCTTTTGAAAATTAAATTCTAATTGTCATTAAGTTTCTAACGTATCAAAAAGTCATTTAAACCAAAAGTGGAGTTATTCGTTTTGCGAATTAAGGTATCGATATTAAAAGCTTTAAGGTGACACATCTAGTACTATTCTTGTTAATTCTTCGATGATCATAAACATTTGGAGTACAAATGTGTCAAACAAAAGAACCAAACGCATTTCATGTCACGGTGAAGGAGCAATATTATCTAATTAAAAACTTATTTTGTATTTTAAGCGTACATTTTTTTTTTTGGTTTTTTTCTTTGGTAATGTGGTCTGAAAGTACGTACATTTACATTTTCATAATTATTTATAAATCTGAAAATTCATAAATCCTTATTTACTTATAATGTGAATTTTATAAATCTAAATAAATTTATTAGAAAATTCTCCAAAGTTAGTTAAAAAAAAATCTGTTTTAAAAACTCCTGGTTTTGAATGACGTCCTTTTGGTTTTTTTATTTGCTATTTATATTTTTATGAAACATACAAAACGATAAATTTCAATCAGTTTTGAGTATTGATTTGGTTGTGGCAATTTTTTTTTTTAGAAAGTAAAGGCAACTTGCGTTTTTTAAAATGAACAGACTAACGAGTCTGGAGATATAGGAATGTTCATTACTTTAATATAATATTATTGGCTACAATGTAAAAATGCACGTTCTAGTGTCATGACGAGCAATCTTAAGTTAGGAAGTCGCCTTGTGTCGACGACACCACTCGCGAGAATAACTTCCGCTGACTCACGCGGAGGAGGCACACTTGTTCAAAACACTTGTATATTTCAAACATCATTAAATTCATAATATGGCCCACATATATAATATTAAATCAGTGATATGTTAAGTACTACGCACTAGATGGAACACTCAAGACGCGATGAGTGTTCCAAGTGATTGGAGTTCCGACGTCCTACCCGTTCACAGTCTGTCATACGCGCTCGTAGAGATTAGGCGCGTTATTATTTTCAAAACTAATAAAAATGCCGTCTTGTGGGATAAGATATTGCAAAAATACAACAAAAAATATTGGTAAAACTTCTGGTGTGACGTTCCATAGGTAAGTTTTATTAATATTGAAACGTTTAATAGGTTAATATTTAATTTGTTAAAACCGACGTGCTTATCGGGTCGGCCATATTAATATTTTGTTGTCTACGACTTGACGTATTGACCTTGACACTACTGCCGCGCCGTCCCCCGCCAACCCCCGCTCACCTTCCGCGTTGGAACATGAATTTAGCAAGACGTCGTAGGGAGTGTTCAATCTAGTACCTACTTAACATATCACTATTAAACAACACTATTAAATAAATAAATAAATATCTTCACACATTCCACACAGCGCCATCTAGTTCCACAATAAGCAACTATAAGGTTTGTAATATGTCGTCAAAATTCTATAGCAAGCTGCTTGTAAATTTTGTGTTTACTGGTTTACTTCAATACACTGTGTACTAGTATCGATTCGAGTCCGCTAACGTATCCAATTAATCCCTGCCATTCACAGTTTCATAGGTTTTAGTTTCAATGTTTCTGGATGACCTTTTTGCCAAATTACACCAACTAATTAATACGAATTAGGTGCATAACGCGGCTCTATTTTATATTGCTCCGCTGAAGTGGAAATCTGTTTATATTTCAGTTATATCAAATTTGGTGGTAAATCATTAACAAAACATCATTAACTGTAGTATAATAATATCTCACTAAAGGTTGATAACGATAGCTTTCTTAGTAAAATTTCATTTTAAATAAATAAATAAATATCTTCACACATTCCACACAACACCATTTAGTATTGTACTCGTATTATGGATACCAGACAGTTGATATTATTACATAGATTACTTTTTTTGTGAATACATACATATTATAAATACAAAACGTCCAAGACTCAGGTACAAAGGTAAAATGTTAACTCATAAACATTTGTCCCTAGCGGGATTCGAACCCGCAACCGTTTGGTTAGCAGCTAGGGTTACTATTCACTAGACCAAACGTGTCTAGTATTAGCTTGCGTAGCTTCATGATATCATATAACACTTAAAATTTCACTCCTCGTCGTGTTAATGACAGAATCATATAACTGATGTATTGATGATTACTTGAATTAAACTATAGCATACTTTTTATCCTGAAAAAATGTTAGGTTCCTGTGGGATTTTCAAAAACGAACTACAAGTCGCTGGCACCAGCAAGTATAAAAATAAATGAAAGAAGCGATTATCATTATATTTTAATAGTGACTTTTGTTATTTTAATTAAAATTACAAAACCATATAACCATAAATACGATAAGTGTATGTTTAAATTGAGTTTCTTAAAAAAATATAGGATACAAATAGAATAACTGAGCAAGTAGAAAGTCTAATTAGCAGAAGTGCTAAATTTTAATTTAAAGGAAATTGGAAAAAAACCACATGTTCTACAATATTGTGAAAATCGAGTGGTAATAATAATCTCCCGGTACACCGCCAACTTTTAATAAAGTTGGCCTTAACTACTTGGGAGGTGACTCGCGCTTTTGAAAGTACTCTCGAGCGAAAGAGCGATTTTTTCCGTTGAAACTTCCCCATTTCTTAGACGGTGTGTTGTTCAATATTTTTGCTTTAATGAATGTAGTGCATTTTCTCTTACTCGACGGTGATTGACTGTTTCGCGAGAGTGATTGAGACTACTGTTTTGTGTTGTGCTTGTAATAATTAGATATTTTATAATATCTAATTATTTTATTTTATATTTACGCGGACGAAGTCGCGTGCAACAGCCAGTGTTTTATATATTAGTTAGATTTCTTGAGATTTTTTCAAAAAAAATATACAATTATAAATAGTATATAAATTTTTCGGTATAGAAACAGTTTAAACAGGTAAACATCAAAAAATAATACTTTTCTAAATTAAAAAATGATAGATAACAGACAGAAAAGATACCAATAGATATTCTTTCCTAAAGATATTTCAGTTATTGAAAAACTTTAATAAAAAATTATTATAAAACTTTATAATAAAGTTCTTTATTCGGGTTACTTGGACCCAAAGTGTTAGTAGACATCTTACGAAACCTATAGTTAGTACACATAAAAATTATACACAAACACAGACTTAACTTTAATTAATTAATTTTATTAAAACCTAGACTTGCCTCTCTCCACATGCATCATCAAGCAATGGTTCTGTAAAGAGAGTCAAGCCTACCCGCTATCATGGCCAAGACGCGATTGGGGCTGGCTCTCACCCTGCAGAGCAGAGACGCGCACCGCTTGCGTATGATGGTAAAAAACAATCTACTCTTGCCTCCGCGAACATTCCCGATGCACTGCAGAATCGAGGCAGCCCCAACAACGCCCGGAACGCGTTATTGTATTGAATCCGCAGAGCGCTGTATGATTTTTGCATATATTTTTTTTTAAGCATATCGAGGCAGCGCTTGGCCGCGATCTCACTTGATGTTAGGTGCAGATGCGGCCAAAGATGGACCACGCTTACCTAGTAAGTGCCCATTTACCCTAGACTTGAAGACCCCGAGGTTGTAATTTTGGGGAAGCAGGCAATGAGTTCCACTCCTTAGCAGTTCGGACAAGGAAGGTGGAACTATAACGCTTCGTGCGTGACCGGGGAACATCAACCACGAAGGGATGAAACCCCCGCCCGCGCCTCGTGTTCCGCAAGTGGAACGGCTCTGGCCGGATCAGATCACATAGGATGGACGCACATTCTCCATGGTGTAGATGATAGAAAATCGATAGGCATGCTACTTTTCGGCAATGCTGCAGGCTTTGAAGCTGAGACTCCACAAGGGTGTAGTTGCCAATGAGTTTTTTAGCTCGCCTTTCAATCGAGTCCAGTGCAGCCAATTGATAACGGCCAGAACCATCCCAGAGGTGGCAGCAATACTCCATGCAGGATCGGACTTGTGCTCTGTATAAGTCGAGAAGCTGTCTCGCAGTGAAGTACCGCCTAACCTTGGAAAGGATGCCCAATTTTCTTGTATATCTTGCCCACAGAGAACAAGTATAAAACGATGTACATTATGCTCTAAACAAAGTAATTTTTGCCCCCTGTGAACACCGTGAAAACATTCGGGCAAGCATATTCGCTCTCACAGACAACGCTCTGCGTTCTCTTTCAATGTCTGCATCGTCCCTAAGGTCGGCAGTCAGCACGTGTCCCTATTATTTAAATTGCTCAACTCTCCTGAGGGGAATCCCCGCTAAGGTTATTACAGGAACAATTTCTGGAAACCTACCGCCGGCCCCAAAAACCATGCATTCACTTTTACGAGGATTATATCTAAGACCATGACCGTCAGTTTAAAATTCAAATTTTAAAATTTTAAAATATAATACTTAAGTATCTTAAACATAAACACAGAGGCAGACGATAAAAATACATCCTTGATTCCATTAGTAACATTATTGTAACTCGCAAGATAATGGACATGAAAATGCTTTTAGGTTGTTGAATATTTTATTGTCGTCCCCTCTGTTACTGGATGACGAACATCGGCAACTCGAGTGGACTATCTATAAGGCTTTTACTACGTGCTCTCACGAATGATTTAACAATGTTGAATTGTCCATAATTATGTCGATCGATGGGATTTGATCTTTATTGAACTCGATCTTTTTCTTGCTTTTTCATTTTTTTAAAACAAATATATTATAAAGATAAAAATAAAGACAAGGAGTAAGTGTCAGACATGTGTACAATAAAGTGTTACAAAAGTTATCGTATGTATCAACCAAGTATCAACATATTTTTTTATCAAAACTACAACTAGAGATGTTAAATTTTTTTAATATAAAATATGAATGTAATGTATTAAAATATTAATATAAAAAAATTTGTGTTAAATATTTTATATGTCAATAATATGTTAATAATTCAAAACGCAAAAGTTTGGTTATTTTTTTTTTATTTTAAACAAAAATGCAAAATGCAAATTCCCCTATCCCTTTCCATTCCAATCCTTTATACATATTATTATTTGCTTGTAGTAGACCGTCAGCATATTGTCTGTCGACCTTAATATAAAAAAAAAAAAATTTTTTTGTCATTTGTCATTTTCGTGAGGTTTCCTGGCGAAAACTTTATATTGGACATGTCAAAATCCAGCTTGATTTTTAAGAAAATTTTACTTTAAAAAAATATTTGCGTGCCTATTTTTTCTTTACAAATCTTACCAAATCTCTTGAGTAAAATATAGCATCTTTGAATTCAATTAGTCACGCCTCCCAATAGTAGGATATAAATCACTGCCCTTTTTAACTAGAATCCCAATTTTCTCATTAAAAGTTAGACAGAGATACCACTATACGTTGAAGAGAGACAAGAACACGAGGTGTCAGTGACACCTGCTCCTGATTTATTTGTTCGAAAGCATTTCTTTTTGTCGGATAAAGGGAAAGTTGAATTTCCCTAAAACGAGGATAAAATTTAAGTACTCTATAATGAATTTTACAACTGTGTATATCTACTAGAACAATAATAAAGGCTATCATGAAGTTTTCTGTGTATAGATCCGTTCAAATTAAATAACATATGTACGTTATATAACTTCGTTATATAACACGTCTATTTATTTATTTATTTATTTATTTATTTAAGGTACACCAACAGAAGACACAACAATACAACACAATACAATTTATAAAAACGGTTTTGCTCTGAAGTGAATTCCAATGACACAGGATACAGAAACATATATATATCTATCCACACACGCACACACACGCGTATAATACAAAATACATACATACATGAATACATATACACCCATACATAACAAACACACACATAGTACAAAATTACATCTTACAATTTAGGCTACATGTAGATAATAACAATACTAACTGAGATTTGAAAATGTCGGTAGGCATTTCCGTATTTTATTTAAATTTATTTAAGCATTATAACACTGATAAATTTAAATTTATAATGACGATCATAAGAGTTTCTTAGAGAAATCTGATTTAATATAAGTAATTAATATTTAAATTGATAAATATTTTTTTTATTTTATTTTTTTATCATAAAATGGTATATTCAAATTAATTGAATATTAAAATGACATATTAAAATACGCTCAAATAAATTATTACTCGTAACGTACACTTCACCTAAAACACACGGTCGTACCTGTCTACAACGCAGCCACACCCTATCCCAATGTGGACGAATCCATGTTGGCACAGGTAGTATTGAAGTTTTCTACTAATATCTCTCGAGTACTGACCTCGTAAATCGACTAAGATGCCTCCATACATTAACTTACCCACTAATTTTGCTTCTCGAGATAATTAAGGGCATGTGTAGATACGTCCGTCAGACTGCCGCCGCGTAGGGGAAGGGGGTTAAGAGATAAGCAGATTACTGCCTACCGGGCCGCGGTGATTGACAGGAAAATTGGGCCACAGAGACAGCGGGGACACGTGTCTGCTCTCTTAAGGCGATACTAAGAGCCAAAACGGGATATTCAGAGGCTAACTCCTCTTTCATAAATCAACATAAATTTCCGAAAAAAATATATGCTTTTTATTGATATTTTATCTATATAAGGTACAAATAATACTGGTCAAACTGTTTAACTACTATGTGAAAAAAAAATCTAAATGGAAGTCGTTTTTGGCTGAAAACTTGTATCTTCTTTTAAACGACAAGGAATATTTACATGATTCTTTTTTTTAAATTTTGGTATGGATTAGACCTATATAATGTACAATTAATGACCTAATATAATAGTTTTTCAAGTCATTATCCATATTTATCTTATTTAACCTAAACAAAGATTTAGCGGGTCCGTGCGCGGGCGACGGGCGGCAGTGTAGCGCTGAACGTCGTACGGGGAGGTTGTGCGTCTCGTCGCAGCGCCGGCTTCGAATAGTTTTTATCATTGAGCAGGTGATAAACAGATACGACACTGTTTTGAAGTGAAGTTAATAGTTCGTTGTGCAGACATTTTTAATAATTTGGACAGCTATATTATAATATTGTACATATTTTTATATTGTAAATCAATATTTACATATATACAATATAAACAAATTTACGTTTTAAAAAAAATCTTTATAAAATTATTTGTAAATGGATTTCCTCACCATAAAAACTATATTTTTACAAAACTTACACATTCCTAACGAATTTAGTCTTCAAATACCCTAAAAGCTTTCCAAATGATTCTAAAGATTTCCCCACAACACACATAGTTTTTCAGGTCTAAGTCACAATAGATCGTGGAATAGGCCTACCGGGGAAACCACGTAAAAAAAACGCGCTAAATACACACTACCTCACTGGTGGCGTGGAAACATGTGCATATTATGAATATGGATGAACAAAAACTTTGTAAGCAAAGATCACAATAAATGAATTTCAATTTCTAATTTGTGTTTTCATATTTAGTATTAAAATAAGCTTTTTTGATAAATTTATTACATACCTATATATTTTTTATATTTTACGCTATATCCCCGCTGATTAAGAACCGATTTTAATCATTTATTTTGTTAAAATGTTAATCTCGACAACTCCCTTAAAAAGAACTCCCTGAGAATTATTCAATTTTACTTCTAATTTTTAATATCCAATATAAAATTAACATGGAATCCATAATTATGTTTTTTGATAAAACCGGTCATAACTATCTGCTAAATATGTCATAGTTGGTTTCAGTAAATATTAGCTGTCTATTTACACGCCATATGATATAAAACTAGAATTGTAAATAAAATATACTATTAAAATATATAAATAAATAAAAGTTAACCATTTGTTTGCTGACGCACCTCAAAAATGCTTTGTGAAGTTAGGCATAATATGTTCAATATCAAATGTTACCACTCTACTTTATTTAGTCTTTGACTCGTTTCACGCGATCTCTAAGTACGGGTGGTGCGGGGGCTACATCTTAGCTCCGCCTATTCGCGCAAAATCCATCGGCTCTTAGAATCACCTTAACGGGTCGTTGTCAGGGTTATTCGGAAAGAAATCATTTTTTACGATACTAAAACCGCGAAATAACGCTTGAAGGACTTACTCGGATAATTGTTTTTTGAAGTAATTCACTTAACTTATTCGACGACACGTTTGGTCTAGTGGCTAGTAACCCTAGCTGTTAACCAAACGGTCGCGGGTTCGAATCCCGCTAGGGGCAAATGTTTTATGTGAACATTTTACCTTTGTACCTGAGTCATGGATGTTTTGTATTTATAATATGTATGTATTTACAAAAAAAAGTAATCTATGTATTATATCAACTGTCTGGTATCCATAATACAAGCATTACTTGCTTACTTTGGAACTAGATGGTGCTGTGTGGAATGTGTGAAGATATTTATTTATTTATATTATTTATATCTAATTTTTAACTTAAACCTCATAACAATATTTTATTATAAATGCAAAAAACTTATGCTAGTTTTTGCTTTGTTGCTTGCTTGTTTTTTGAAGATCTGTTTGCCAATCGGCAAAGGCCTCCTCCAACCTTTTCCATCCTGATCTTTCCTGAGCCACTCTTTTCCACCTATTATACCTACACTAAATTTTATAGTATTTTTTCGCCATTTTAAAATTTTAAGACAATTATGTTTCCGGTGTTTAAAACGTAAGAATAGTCATTAGTAATCATGGAATCTGTTGTTATGGCCACACGTCTTAAGAGCTTCCAAAGGCATACAGTATCGCTGATCAAGCCTGATTGCACATTAGCATGTCAAGCACCCGACTAATGTTATCCCCGGGTCCGGTATTGAAGAATATTTATGAGCTTTGTTCAAAGGAAACATTTCCCTGACTAAAACTTGTGAATACCTTTTCTGCCCTCAAGGTCTCAATGGGAAAAAACCTCTTTATGTAATGTCGCTTGTGTAACTTGATTGGCTTATGTTAATTCTTAAGCCTCTAGGCCTCTCCATAATATGATAATTAATTTTTTAAAGGGTTGAGTTTCGAGCAGAGCAGGTTAAGTATATTATTTAAAGGGTAAAAGCGTAACAACCAAAAAAATTCAACTTTCCCATAAATTATTAGTTAATATATAATCGTTGGCGAACTTTTAAATAAATAAATAATAAAAGATTTAGCAATGATCTGATCTTCATTGTCAAACCAAAATTTGCTTTGTGTATTTTTTTGAGGTAAACTATTAAAATTTCATATTCAAAAGACAAGTGAATTAACGTATGAAAAACCCCAAGTTTCAAATAAAATATTTTTTTTTAAATAACACGTAAACAGATTCAGGACAACTTTGTTTTATCAATACCTTTTTGCTTTTTGCACATAGCAGATTTTGGTTTAACAGCCACTATAATATGTCAATGTTTTGACATGTATAATGTATATTATACTAGTGGCGAGCTAGGCTTTGCACGGGTTCAAAATAAAAACTATCCTATCTTCTAGGTTCAGTAATTTAAAAGTTAATCCCGGAGACACAATGTGACACGTAAATTTTTATTTATATAAAGATTATAATACAGTCAGCGTTTAATTCCATTAATGGGGACAAGAAATGTTGAGTAGTTAGAATGTTTGTCGTAGCACAAGGAGCCATAAAGGCAATGGGTCTGACCGATGGGTTTGAAAATGACTATAAAACACACATAATATCAGAGCTATGGTTATGTACATGTGAAAAGTTTTTGTTTCATCAAAATCGATGCAGTATTTCCGAAGTTATTGACACCGAAACTTCGGTCGCTATTCAAATTTTCAAGTTCGCCCGTGCTAAGTGGATGACGTCACAAGGGCCGACGCTAGACGCAAGTTCATAGTAAAAAGATAGATTTGTATTTTGTAATTAATTAACTCAAAAACTACTGGAGCGATTTTAAAAATTCTTTCACCTATAGAAAGCTACGTTATCAGCGAATAATATAGGCCATATTTTATAAAGTTACGCGGGCGAAGTCGCGTGCAACAGCTGGTAACATTATAGAGAGAGTAGATTTCTATTTTTGTTTACGAGTATAATGATTAAACTTAAAAACTACTAGACCGATTTTAAAAATTATTTCTCTTATAGAAAGCTACGTTATCAGCGAGTAACTCAAGCCATATTTTATAAAGTTGCGCAGACGTAGTCGCGTGAAAACAGCAAGTTGATTATAAATTATAAAAATATTCTTAAAATGATTCTTGAGCGGGACTTACGACAAAGATTTCCTCAATACTTTCTGAAGTTATCGGGTTCGGAATATCTTAATGAAGTAGGTATCCTGCGGGTCAGTTGTTTTTGTCTACGTTTCTGTACTACATACCATTCATTTGTTTTAACTGTCTCGATGACACAAAATGTAAATGTACGTTTTGTTGTATCAGCTAGGTTGCGGTTTGCAACTTTACTTGCAACTTTGCTTTGCAAGCATATACTTGGTTGTAAGTCATCCTCATATCATAAAGAGTGTAATAGGTATTTTTGTTAGTATACTAGGCAGGTAAGTATATTTTTTAAAGGGAGAAAATTTACGATGTCTTACACACACTAAAATAAAATACGTGTGTGACGGGCTTCATGGTCATCCACTTTTTACGTCTTTTCGTATCCATTGGCACTTGGAAAAATAATTCAGGTGTGTGGATGGTTGAATTTGTACATAATATATAGGCACTATATATTATGTACAAATTATTAGTATTTTTTATTATTATTAGTATTTATTATATGGCAAAAGTAACGGTCATTATTTAAATTTTCAAATGCTCCGGCGCCTCTGAATTTTTGTACCATTTTGAAAATTTTGAAAATTTTGACGCATTTTTATTCCGAACCTGATAACTGCAGAAAGTATTGAGGAAATCTTTGTCGTAAGTCCCGCTCAAGAATCATTTTAAGAATATTTTTATAATTTATAATCAACTTGCTGTTTTCACGCGACTTCGTCCCCGTAATTTTATAGTCTATATTAATAGCCTATGTTACTCGCTGATAATGTAGTTTTCTATGGGTGAAAGAATTTTTAAAATCGGTCTAGTAGTTTTTAAGTTTATTCATTACAAACAAAAATAGAAATCTACTCTCTTTATAATATTACCAGCTGTTGCACGCGACTTCGCTCGCGTAACTTTATAAAATATAGCCTATGTTATTCGCTGATAACGTAGCTTTTTATAGGTGAAAGAATTTTTAAAATCGGTCCAGTAGTTTTTGAGTTAATTAATTACAAACAAAAATAGAAATCTACTCTCTTTATGATATTACCAGCTGTTGCACGTGACTTCGCCCGCGTAACTTTATAAAATATACCCAGTGTTATTCGCTGATAACGTAGCTTTTTATAGGTGAAAGAATTTTTAAAATCGGTCAAGTAGTTTTTGAGTTAATTAATTACAAAAAAAATAGAAATCTACTCTCTTTATAATATTACCAGCTGTTGCACGCGACTTCGCTCGCGTAACTTTATAAAATATAGCCTATGTTATTTACTGATAACGTAGCTTTTTATAGGTGAAAGAATTTTTAAAATCGGTCCAGTAGTTTTTGAGTTAATTAATTACAAACTAAAATAGAAATCTACTCTCTTTATGATATTACCAGCTGTTGCACGCGACTTCGCCCGCGTAACTTTATAAAATATACCCAATGTTATTCGTTGATAACGTAGCTTTTTATAGGTGAAAGAATTTTTAAAATCAGTCCAGTAGTTTTTGAGTTAATTAATTACAAACATACAAATCTCTCTTTCTTGCATCTAGAATCGGCCCTTGTGACGTCATCAACGTTCGCGAGTAGTATTAAAAAATTTGGGTGGCGCGCGTACTTTGAACGCTTATAACTCGGTCATTTTTTAAGATATCAAAAAAATAAAAACACTGCCGTATTTGTCTAGTGAGCTATATTTTGGGGATATCATTAACTAAAATCGATGGTCAGACTCATTGCGTACCAATGCAATTTGCCAAGTGTAGCTTACTGGGTCCTAAACAAATGCTGACTATCTCTGTTTGCTCAGATGATTCTGTTTACTGAGGACAATCGGACAATATGGTTTTATTTCGTTCGCAAACTGAACTTGTTTGCTTCGTTTTAGGGCCTTTTGTGTACTTTCAAGTAGAAACTAACAACTTAAATAAGTTTATCAAGTCGATTTAGGATGATCCTAATCCATCTCAGAATATTGCTCGTTTGTAACTTTTATCAAACAAATAAAATTGTAGTGTGTGATTTTCGATCTGGCATTCTTTTATTTATAAACAAAAAAATAAAAAAATATTATATGTTTAAAGCTCAAATTGTTATGTCTTCGATATATGCTTAACTCTCAATAGCTTTTGCCCGCGACTTCGTCTAAGTCCTTGGGTGTTAAAACATTTATTCAATTTTTATTGTTCATAAAATATATTTTTGTCAAACTTTGAATTTTTTCAGGTCAGGCACAGATTATGGTTTTATGTCTGAATCAGGAACTGATACTACTCGCAAATCCAGTCATTCCACATTTGATAGGTTTGGTCGCGGTTTTACAGGACTCCATATCTCTCTATTCGTGGCACTGTGTGTACACTCAGTAAGGAATTCGTAGACTTTCTTGCCTATCTTCGATGAGGTTTGCCTATCTTGTGACCCCTCTTCTCTTTCTTGTATCACTAAGCGTTCTTAGAGATCACATTGCAGATGATATGTCCAAACATGTTTAGAATTTTCTGTTTCACAATCGACTGAGAGCCATTGTTTGATGCGAAGCTTTTTCAGAATGGTAACGTTAGTGCGGGGAGAATTTTATTTTCAGCAAACTACTCCAGCACCACATTTCAAGGTCGTCAACTCTTATACGATAATTTTTATGGATCGGCCATAAAAATTATCGTATAAGAGTTCCAATGTTCCAATGTTCACATAAATCTAGCTAGATAAATGTGTCTACAAAATTCCTTTGTCTTTGCCTATAACCAAAAATAAGAAATAAGTAGGTACATATATAATTTTATTTGTCTCAGATCCAACGAAGCCAAATTCGTCTGAAGGTTGCTTAATAAAATTTAACGTGAAAGCCGACGAGAATCCATTTTTCAGCATAAACAAGGAGCTATAGATTAATCTGTCTGTCGCAATGTAAATAGCTTCAATAAATATAGACGTCTAAGGTCTGAAAGCGTTCCCTTGTAGACAGTCAATTGAACAATTTGTGAGGGCTTTTGACAAATACTACGCTCGGAGATGAAAATTTTGTGCGATATATACCTACTTACTTACATTCGACTTCTTATAAATTCGACTAATTAACCTACAGGGGCCCTACTATCAACTCTTAATACGATTTAATTTAGGACCTAAACTGGATTGCATTTGCTATTTCGTACCATCAACTTCGTTTTTGTATGAAAGCGATTTTGTTTAGGAACCCAAATTAAATTGCTCTGAATTTGAATCGTCTTTTAAAAGTTGATACTAGGGCCCCAGTTCACATAACCCCCTCAAACTAGCGTATAATAAATTTAAATTTTATTTATTTTATAGTAAGTAGTAATATGCAAAAATAGGTGTAGAAAATAAACAGATTTTAATATACTATAAATATTTTGCACAATTTTATTTTATAAATGAGAAAATAGGGTTGATTCCAAAAAGATTTTTATCTATATGTATTCATATTATATTTCATGTAAAATCGTGTCGCCTGTGTTTTTCTGTTTCTCCGCAACCTCTTTTAAAACGCCTAAAAGATTTTCATGAGGTTATCAGTAGTGGAAAAAGCGATAAAAATATTTTGTGTAAATAAATTTCAGAATAAAGTTGCATCCGTTCGAAGCCTAGGGCGGATCGATATATAAGAATAATAATATTAAAAAAAATTCAAATTTAATTCAAAATTCAGTATTCAATATTAGAAGCACAATTTTTCTACTTTCAGTAAATTTTTAAACGTTGGCTCCAATTCATATATATATGTAAAACATTTTATGTTTCACGTTGAAGATAATGATTGTATATAAAATTATAAATTGAACATTCTTTGTAGAAGGAGCACTTAAGAATATTGCTTGGCAGAACTTTCCAAGATATCTTTTATAAAAGCGCTATGTAATTTTACACAGAGTGGGTCTCACTTGAAAAAACTTGTCACATGTAATACATTTTCGAGGCACTCTGAAAGTTGTTTAAGGTTTTCATAAAATTATTATAAAAATAACACCTTTCACGAACGGGTTATTACGCAGTTGACGAGTAAACGACAATAACAATTGAAATCTAAGTGACGATACACACTAGAGGAATTTTCACTCCCACTCTCGCTCTTAGAAAATGTAAAAATGTCTTTTCAGTCTTATGTCTGCCTCTTCAGTCTTGAAGGCAGACAAATCGTGTGAGTTGTCTATTAAGTTATATAAAAAAATATGTAAAATTAAATTATCTACAATAATTTCTCTGAAACTTTGTTGTAACTTACCATTGGTATATAATTCTAGAAAAAAAAATTTACCCCTTCTACAGGTTGGAATCGAAAATTTCTTGCAATCATCGTCGATAGGTATTATATATTATTATATTCAAGAAACTTACATGAAAGATGTCCTGATGTAATTAAATTTTGATTTGTTAGTAGATTTACCTGCACTAAAAATCTGCAAGTATTGTAATGAGATTGCTTATGTTAGGCGAAGGTAACCACGTGCCATCATGTGAACCGCTAACTTATCTGATGACCTCTACATAAAAAGGTTGTGTAATTTTTATTAAAAATATTATGATTACATAAAAAAATTCTCTCAGTGCGCGCGGGAGCTTAGTAATTCATTTTACTTGCACAGATTTCATGTCTCCAAAAATCTCGGATAAAAATGTGAAAATATTTTTATGTTTCCTCTTTTAAATAATGTGGGACGTAAGCTGTAAAGTGTACAGGATTTTCAGCTTTATGAGTGCGCAGAACACTTGAAAACATAAAGTACAATTTCTAAAAGATAATAATAAAATAGTCCCCGCAAATGGCGATTCGAGAGCCATCATGATTCTTCGTTTCATTTGCCACGAGAGCTAACCGTACACTCGACCGCATGTTGGGGTTGCTATAGGTACTATCGCGGTCAAGGGAGCAGTCCCACCGTAAGGAACAATTTCGTGTGCACATTTTGTATTTATCTTTGTTCCTACTTCAAATACCTACTCGTATTATAACATTTACGTTACTATGACAACCTCAATTCAACGTTAGACAAATTTGTATGAAAAGTGGGTCTGCTCTATTGACCGCGATAGTACATCTTTGATTATATACTGACTAGATAGTGAAAATCAGAGGATATGGTTTGTTTCTGTAGCTAAATTTAATTGCTTCCCTCGACAGGTAAAAGATCAATGATTTTTTTTGGTATACATGGTATATTCGAATTCGTTTTATATAGGTATACACTCAAAGAAAATATTAGATACTCTGTCCACATCTCAGCTACGTGCAGATAAAACTTAAATTTACGTGAAGTAAATGATTACATTTACAATCTGGCAAGTAGTGTCACTACTTGGCACAATCGTCACAGCCATAAAGATGTCAGATATTTTTTCAGGTGTTATATCTAGGTGTTAGTATTTAAATATTTACGTACTACTTAAAACTTACTTGGCTTACGTTAAGTAGTTAGTAAGTACTGAACGTTTTCAATTGCTTTATGCGCGACTGAGTATACTTCTTTCTATTTACTGGCAGAAAAATGCTTTTACATTTTTACAGGTATTCGAGTTCTATATTTAAACGCTATTGTGTTTGTTTATTCCGCATCCCGAGTGCCATTTCGATATGCCGAATCATATTTCCTTTATTATTCTGTCAGTCACAATTTGTTGAAGGACACCGGTTACAAAGAAGAGAGAGGGTTTGTGCGCGGATTTACAGCGTATTATTCGCTTTGACAGAGAAAAGAGAAATAAAATGGATCTCGAATCGTATAGGCGAAGCTGACTTTACTTCAATTATTACCTGGTCATTTAAATAGAATATGATACAAGTCTCAATACTGTTGTCAGTTCATCTTATCAATGAGTCTATTCATCATCACATTTAGTCATGGACTTTCAATATAAAAGTGAAGTAACTCCAATAATTGCATTAAAATCCCACAATGAACACAATGAATGAATGCTTATATTTTTTTCCTACACTCTAATTCGCAAAATGCTCGTTATTCTAAAATTCTAAAATACAGTTACAAGTTACAGTTAAATACAGTTACAGTTCACTTTTACAATGAACGACACATATATAGGTACATCCAACATAATATATCTATACTAATATGTTGTAAAGTATGATTTTTTTATTGTATGTAGGTGGTAATATTCAAAACTGTTCATCCGTTTCAAAAATTCTAAAAAAATAGAGGTTCAGGGTTCACATAGGCTAAATATTCCTCGATTTACCACCGTTTTCCATTTTCCGATTTTTCACACACATTCAAATGTATCTTTATTATTTCTTAACCACGTGACCTGAATTTTTTTTCTTATTTTTCCCAGAGCTGTCTCTATTGTTTCTTAATCACGTGATCTGATTTTTTTTCTTATTTTTCCCAGGGCTCTAGGACAGCTCGCCCAGATCTATCGCCCAGTGCGCTTGGCGTTGATTTCTGGGACACCATGTATAATGTATGGTAGGTATTGTATGGTATACAAACCATAGAATACATAAGCTCTAAAAGCGTGTATGCAAAATTGCATAGTGATAAAACAATTTCAGAGATTTGCGGTCTTGAACATACTAAACTAACATAAAAATTTATACATTACAATATTCGGCAAGTATACTCCCGTGAAACAGGTAGTACAGGACATAAAGGGAATGTATTGAGCATAGCGTTCATTTATCCAGCTTTCCTTACAACACATAAATTACACCGTAAAAATGTCTATAAAACAAATGAAATTTCAATCTCCTTATTCATTTTTAATGGTCTCCATTTAATGGCGCCGTTACGAGAAGCATTCGTAAACATATTGGGATTGTAGTACCTTGTTTTCACTGTTTTTATTGATAAAAGTGTCAGACAGTCGCCTAAGCTACTACGTTGAGTTTATGTCCATTTGTAAACATGTCTATATATTTAACTTAACGGTTATAAGTTTATCTTATAAGTTAATTTATTTATTTACGTATTTAGTATATTTTCATCATTGAAATAAATAAATAAAATCGCTGAAATGATTATCGCATAAATGAACTTATTGTATTTGTTCATCTTATAATACTATACGAGGAATTCTTGTATGCCATGACGATCTCGCAAACGGCTCTAAGGATTTTGACGAAAATCTAGGGTTAGATGTTTTTAGGTCTAGAAATCGATCTGTCAGGGTCTTATTTTCGAGAAAATTCGTTTTAGGTAGTTTTTTGAATGGAACGGTTACAAAAGTAATACCGCTTGCTACAGCAACGCCATCTAGCGCCGAGTGAACGAACTTAATACTTTTTTTGTTACTTAATAACACTACTCGATAATAGATGGCCTTTGGGTCGGATACCCCAAAATCGATCTGTCATGGTCTTCGAGAAAATTCGTTGTAGGTACCTATAGTTTTTTTTTAATGGAACGGTTACAAAAGTAATACCGCTTGCTCGTTTTATAATATTTTGAAATATTAATTATTAATTCAAGTATTCTTGAATTTTTTTCTATAATGTTTCCTCTTTCTTTCTTTCTTACATGTAAAACCTTTAAACCTTTCATTGGCCCGAGCGAAGCTCGGTCGCCCAGTCTATAACAATAATATAATATACAATGGCATTGTATCTTATATTATTTTAAAATATAAATTTTCATTGTTACCTATTATGGTTTTTTTTACGGGGGGAGAAACATTCAAAAGATACCCTATGAGCAGTGTCGCATGCAATCCAATGGAACTCTTATCGCACTAAACAACCTCTCGGAATGGTTATGGTATGATTCTAGTCCTTATGGGAATTATTGTACATGTAATAATGTATGATTTTAATTGTATTTAATACTAGCTGGTGCCCGCGACATCGTCCGCGTTCAAAATGTTATATGGCCTAAAGCCATTGATTATGGCGCCCTCTCGCGGTGAGTAGCCGACTTGTTGAGTCAAAGCTGTTTGTCTTAATAGTTCTGCCACTGAAAGATAGATGGCGTTAATCTAAATAAGGATAATTTTTTTTAGCCTTTCAGGTCACACTAAATAGCCTAAAGCCTTCCTCGATAATTGGACTATCCAACACAAAAAGATTTTTTTCTATTCAAACCAGTAGTTCCTAAGATTAGCGCGTAGGAATTAAACAAACAAACTCATTTTTAGACCCACAGTTTGTGTTGGAGATAACTTATATACAACCTCTTATACTCCATACTGTAAGATACGTTTTGATGTATATAGAAAAAACTAATATGTAAGTAGTCTTGTGATAGTTGTCAATTGTAAATATTGTTAAAAATAAAAAACCAGGATTGAAAATATATGTGCTTTAATCAGTAAACTATTCTACACGTCTATAAGGCTTATTACCTTGGATACCACTGCTCAACATCCACGCATAGAAACATCATCAGTGTTAAAAAGAAGTATTGAAGTGTGAAATTGTTTAAAAGAAGTATAAAAATAAATGTGTACGTATTTTCTCGCCTTTATCTGTACAGAGAAATGAATAGAAGTGAAATTTGCCGAGACGAGCGTTGAACATGTGGATCCCAGCGGCAGTATCTTGTCCCTCATTCAATTAATGTGAAGCCAGCTTGTCTACCTTCCATTGTTATTGTACCGTCGTAGATTTACAGCTTTTATTTGGTTAATTAGTATATTGGGTAAAAAAAGGTTGTAATAAAAATAAAAGCACAAAATAATGAAAAATTATATAGACCTTGGACATGATTTGAGAACTTACTCTCTCAAAATTACTCTCAAAATGGCTTAATCCATACTTAATACTTACTAAATTCAAAAAATTATTTTTTGACTTGGATTACATGTAATAATATTATATAATGTACAACATGTACAGATGGTTTTTTGAAAAAATATTTAATGTACCTACAGACACGGTTCGTTTACGATTTTATTATAAGTATAGATTATTCTATAATTATTTTAATCGGTCCAGACCTTTCTCAAGTTATAATAAAATGTTTTCAAATTTAGAAATAGCAATTTATTATTAAGTGTTCTGATAAGCGTTCTCAATGAACGTCGAAGTGTTTTCTCAGAAAAATTTATTGAACTGGTTTATTTTATATTAGCTAGCGCCCGCGACTTCGTCCGCTTTGAAAAAGAAAAAAGTAGCCTATCCTGTGTCCTATGCGTCTAAATGTTTATCTACCAAGTTTCATGAAAATCAGTTAATTTGTTTAAGAGTTATGGAGGCATATATATACATAATATACATACAGAAAAAAATTCTAAATATCGTCAATTTAGTTTCAGTATCATGTATAGAGCCTATAAATACGATATATCTGAAAACAAAGTAACTTACTCCATGACCAACCCTTACAAATTTATTTATTAGTGTTAGATATCGTGTTTATAGGCTCTATACATGATACTAAAACTAAATTGACGATATTTAGAATTTTTTTCTATATGTATTCCTTCATAACTCTTAAACGAATTAACTGATTTTCATGAAACTTGGTAGATAAACGTTTAGACGTACAGGACACATGATAGGCTATTTTTTTCTTTTTCAACGCGGACGAAGTCGCGGGCACGAGCTAGTTAATAATAAAACTGAGCTAAATCCGCCACCGTTCGTTCTGTCACGTTTGCTACAGAGTACTCGTAACTGAACTTTAAATTCGTAGAGACAAAAAAATAGATAGAAACGAGACAATAGGTCCGGGGCGGCTATTGCTGCCCGGGTCACGTATCGCATCCGATTTCATTACCGGGACTAACGAACTGAAATCCTAGAACTAACTGTGAGTGATTTTGTTGCTTGCGTTTTGTGTGCTTTCTAGAATTGGTCAACCGTAAAATGCAGTTGATTTGAAAATCCTTACTTCATTTTTAATGAAAATATATAAATATATATGACTTTAATGACGTGTTTCAAAATGTATAGCTGTCCTTTCGAGGCCTGATAAACGAGAAATCAACCTAACATTACTTCACTAAGAAGGGGCTAGTTTTTCAATATTTATACTTTTCTCCTTCTTGGGGAAGTTTATCACTACTGATCCGCCCCTACCTTCGTACAGACAAATTTTTCCAATTTTTCTCTCCATAAGAACTTCAAGGAATATTTAAAAAAAATATTATATTCAAATTAATCCAGCCATTCTCGAGTTCTTTGCTTAATAACATTTAGCGATTCATTTTTATTTATATAGGATTTTAACAGAATTATATAATTAATAGAAAAATCATTAAACCATTCAGTTTTAATTCATAAAATTTTATTAGTACTCTATACAAAGTTAACGCTAACGATGTGAAGCTATTTCACCGGGGGTATTACCAGTCTCCGCTTTGCGGTGATAGCCGTCTAAACGGCGTGGTGACGTCAAACGGAAACAAACTTTGAAACTGGCTTTGAGTTGACAGACACGAAAATTGATTTTAGCTAAATACTTTTACAGAGTAGAGTTCATGTTGGTAGGTTAGAATTTTCAAAATATGACAATTAATGGACAAGTTAAAAAAAATTTAACATATCTTTATTATTAAAATTCTTCATATTCAGCCCATTGGTTGCTGACTTTAGGGTCTCGGGTTCGAATCCCGACTGGAAAATCTTTAGTCTGGGTATGCGGGGTTTCACCCACACCTTAATGGACAATTGCGTTAAATACAATAATATCATTCTTCAGTTTTTAAATGCAAAAACAAAAAAGGAAGCCGAAAAATTGAAAAAAAAAATAGTAATTTTGTATGGGAATCACTTCGGATTTGTTTCAGTAAGTGGCATTCATGGCAGACCTATAGTTTGAAAGCTGTTATTCCTTCTATGTCAATTGTAATTATTTGTTAATCAACGAGACTCCAGCAATTAGTTTGAGGATTTCAGTATTGTAAAGTTCTCAAAGTAAGTTTGAATGACTGTCAAAAGTATCACCTACAGTGTTCATTACAAGAATTCGAATTGAAAGGTTCATTAAGATTGATAATCGCTTTTAAAGAGTAAAAATTAACTCGAATTTTGTACGAAATTTACCGCATCATCCAGTAAAAAATAAAATAAGAGGAAATAACTGAGAGAAAATACAATAAACTAGTGACAAAGGAAGGTAAATTGCATTAAATAAATCGTATTACTTTTTTTTTTGCAAACGAGAGCGGCACCGTAATAAAATAAATAGAAAACAATGGAGTCAGGTCGGGACGTGAGAAAAACAAAGCTTTGGTACAATCAGGATCAAGCCCTATTTACCGAGTCCCTTCCTAATTGATACGGGGTTGGTCCACGACGAAGCGATATACGCAAGTAAGTGTGGCCACTAAACCAAAGAGATTATATTTCAGAGCTATATTCATAACTAGCTGGCGCCCGCGACTTTGTCCGCGTTCAAAAAGAAAAAAGTAGCCTATCCTGTGTCCTGTACGTCTAAATGTTTATCTACAGAGTTTCATGAAAATCAGTTAATTCGTTTAAGAGTTATGGAGGAACATACATAAATACATACATATAGAAAAAAATTCTAAAAATGGTCAATTTAGTTTCAGTATCATGTATAGAGCCTATAAACACGATATCTCTGAAAACAAAGTAAATTACTCCATAACCGACCCTAACAGATTTATTATTAGTATTGATTGATAGCTACTGCAACTATCACACTATAAAAATATTAATAATATAATATATTTTTATTGCCATTGGTCGAGTGAGCGGTTAACGTTGCCTTAGCGCTTTGACTGTGTTTTGGATTCGATTATTGACAAAGCCAACTTTTCAAAGTTTGCTCTGGTGTGGGTGTGCATGTTTTCGCACCCCATCTATTGTATAGTTGTCCCATAACAGAGCAGCCATTGTAACTACCTAACATCAATTAAACCAATAACCGTCTAATCTTAATACGTTTTGGACTACACTCTTCTTTCGTGGCCCAACAAAGTACAATATTGTCGAGACGTAATATTTAATTTTGGGAGAAGCTATTTAAAAATGTCTCTTAAAATGTAGACAGTGAATATAAATATAATGTATTCGGTTTATGAGATATTCATTTATTTATAATGTCAGGGCCCATTCGCCTACACAGCATAAGCAATTCTGTAAAAAAGTAAAGCTTCTGGTTCATAGAATATTCATATAACATCACTAAGATTTCTTTGAAATTCTGAAAAGATTAACCGCAAATCTGCATGTCATATAAAGCTAAGACAGGATGGAATACATTGACGCCTTGAAAGTTTAGATTAAACTGAGTGAGTCAGACCAGACGCAGTTTCAGATTTACGAGTACACGAAACTAAAATCAAACGCGAAGGCGACGAAACTATTGTACGGTGTAAGATGTAATCAGAGTTTCAGTAGGAGTGCAATGCTATCGAAGCTCCTGCACACCCCACACCACTTCGCCGGTTAATTGTGTATCTACTGTCCAAGTTGAAGAATGTTTACTTCAACAACACCAAATATTGTTCGAAATAGTCTCTTAGACTTGTACAAAATAGATTTTTATAAAGAAAACTGCCCCAATACTTATGTTCGATACTACATAGACTTGCCTTCTGACATAATTGTGATTGTGCTGGAACTTTTGTGATTCTCGTACACACGCACACGCACGCACACACACTCGCACGCACGCACGAACACACACACACACACACACACACACACACAAACACAAGATTTTCCTTTTTTGATTAATTTTATTGTTTAATTTTAAACTCCTGCGATACAGTGAGTGATCATTATTGAATACACGTTGTCAGGATTACATAAAAAGATATAGAATATCTTTCATCCAAAAAAAAATCTCGAATGTCCAAAAAGTCTAAAAATATAAAAAATCAACTTATGACAAGAATATATTATGAGCAATACTTAAAGGTTAAATAGATGTTTTAACACCTAATAAAAAGGGACGCTAAAGAAGTGTGGGCAAAAGCTAGTTTGCCAACTTAATATGTGGTTATAACAAATTCTCTACTGGTTGCTAACGAACGCTTATGAGCCATACCCAGTTTTACTTATGACTTAAGCCAAGTTCCTAAGTAAGGAGATAGTACAACTGGGGCACGTGAATTGCTTTCTAGAAGCGGTAGTTCATTTTCGATGTACAAAGCATATTATCCGTACCCCGATGTGTAGTTTTATCGGAGAACACGTTCGATTATTGTATTTGAACAATGGGTTGTTTGTATATTGTAATTAATCTACGTAGGTATTGGCTTTAGCTTAGCAAAGCTTTTTAGAGTATTAACTGGAAGGCATTTGTTAGTTATTTGCTAATTAAACAAGATGTACAAGTTTACACATATTATCCATAAATCCATAATAATTCTGTAGACTTGTATGTATATAAATAATATTAATTTAATAGTAATGGTATCCCAGAGACCAAAAAAGGAACAAGGGAAGACAATATATGAGATTGGGGCGATGAACTGAAACATACGGCAGTAAAGCCATGGATAAGTTTAAAATATTGTTAACAGTAATAAAAGTTTATTTTTATTTTTAATAATAATATCTATTTGTCTTACTATCTATCCATGTAAATAAAAATCAATAGCTAAATGTGTTGCCAAGCTCAAAACTCGAGAACAGCTAGGCATATTCGGATATATATTTTTAAAATATTTTATCGTTAAAGTCCGAGAAAAGTTCTTATGAAGAGAAAAATTGGAAATATTTTTCCCTAACAAACGTTCTAATAAAAGAGGTGAGAGACGGGACGGGGATAGGATTACATTCAAATTACTTACTTGGCGCAAATTCAATAACCCCAAAACACATCGATCAGAATGTAACAACTCATACGGCGATAAAATTTGGAGAAATCGCGAATCGTTTCTCCGAAAAATGTCCCATCATTCTTTTAAAATGGGACCAATTTCCTCGATACTGCCTATGAGCACGCATGGCCACTTGACTTTGTTTTTCAAAACAAACCTTATTGTTATGATGTTAAGGTTAATATTGCTTTTGGGAGAGCAAAAATTAGAGAAAAAAAAAACGCAAGAAGACTGGGCGTAAATGGCACCCAACGGGTGTCTGAGAACAGTTATCAATCTTTGGACGAAACTCGTTCCAACCTTTATTTATGTTTGGTCAACGACTCTTCGAAAATGGAATGGAGAGGAGAATGTTTGTAATTCGAATATATATTGACTTTGATTTAACTAGCCTACTTTTATTACAATCAATAAACCAGAAACAATGTATTTTCGATTATTTAAAATCTAAAGAAAATGACTAATATAACATATTTTATATATTTTTTGAGATGAGAAAAAACTATTGAACTCGCGACCTGTTACCGTAACGTAACCGTGTAACCATGTAACCGACACCTCTGTATATTTTCAGATATTATTATTATTACTTTAACTTTTAAATTTATACTTACGAATTTACAGTAGATATATTAATATAAGAAATAACATGGGGATGCAAATGTGCTTTATACTAATAAAAGATTATGCTGTTCCTCTTCAAAGGGGTGATTAACGTTATTAGACAAAATGTCCAGTGACTATGAACTCAGTCACCGAAACACAACTCTTACATTTCCTGTTATTTCACTCTGGTCTACCGCCAGAGGGGGTGGTTACTATCGCCAGAGGGCTGCCCAAATGACTGCAAAACTCAGTGTCACTCTGCCACTATTTAATTAATTTGATATTTTATTCCATTTCAGTTATTCCAAAAGAAATAAAGGCGAGGACCGTTTTTACTAATGCAGAAATATTCATGGTTAAATTACGTACCTAACTATAAAGATGGGGCTTTAGAAACCTTAATAAATGAATTGATTAACCAGTTCGCAGATTTGTAACGCCTGGGCCCTGGCTTATATGCAAATCGGGGATTGTCCTTTCAAAGTAATATTGGTTTTCTGAAGAAAAATGGTTAGATAAAACTCCGGTTTCATTTCCCAACTAAAGAGAAAACGAGTAATAAAATTCTTTAATAAACGTCAAATGCTTAATTTAGGCGCTGGTCTAACGAAAATTAATGAGTCAGTTCTTTTTACAAAGGTTGACTTTCTCAGGTACATTTAAAGTTCAAATTTCTTTGAAGTTTTCTCGTAAAAAATGCAATAAAAGAAGGGTAGGGCATCATTTCTAGCGTACAGAGTAGCTTTAATGTGGTTAATGACGTTCAATCTTTCTTTTGCCTAATCTTCAACACTTGTTTTTTTTTAAGGTAATGATATTTGCTGGCTTACTTTAATATTCTAATAGCTGGTACCCGCGACTTCGTTCGCGTTTAATTACAAGAACCTTCCACGTTTAACGCTCTTTCTATTAGTAAAAACCGCATTGAAATCTTAGATTGGCTTAGATTAAAAGATCTAAGCATACAAGGGCACGGGCTGGAAGCGACTTTGTTTTATACTATGTAAAGCTGAGCGTTTGCTTAATGAAATATATATCATAAAACATATTATTTTCTTTATTTACTGATTTATTTTTAATTACTTTTCATTGGGCAATTTTCATTGAAAAATCTGTAATAATACACACACGATCTTAAAAATACTGTTAAAAAATTAAAAAAACATAAAGCGCATCCAAGACATAATCTAATATGTGTATTTATTACGATTTTAAATACATTTTATGATTTTTTTTACAATCTTAGCCATTGCTGATAATCGTGAAGGTTTGGCTCATGCAATCTTTTTGAATTTTCAACCGACTTCCAAAAAAGGAGGAGGTTCACAAATCGACTGTATTTTTTTATGTTTGTTACCTCATAACTTTCGACTGGATAGACCGATTTTGATGATTTTTTTTATTTGAAAGCTGGTACTTCCCGTGTGGTCCCATTTCAATTTGGTCCAGTTCTGACAATGGAATCCATGAGAAAAGACCATGACACTGTTTGAAGTCGGTTTGTTTTTTGTTAAAAAGAGTTATTTAATTCTCGTTTTTCTTGTGTGAAACGAAAAGAGAAGCTTTTATAAAATAAAGCTTCCCGCTAATAATAGGACCATACCTTTACCCCCAAAGCGTCCACTTACGTAAATCGATCACACTGTTATCGCCTATCTCAGATTACAGATCCAATATCGCTGGGGTTTTGTGAATTCCGCATTCATCTTAGAAATGGGGTAATTTAGTGAGGATCAGATAAAATTTTTCATGTTGCCTTTGTTAGTTTTGTTCTCAAACTGCAAAATGTACCTATTATAATATTCATTATTTATTTTAATAACTACAGAGTAAAGCCTTATTAAAGCATTAATTTTTAACCTCATATAATGGAAAAAATAATTATTTATTTTATTATTTATTTATTTCAGAGGAGCGGGGGTAAAAGCCATTCCTACGTAATATAAATAAGTCAAAATGTGCCATTTCTGGAATAGAATATTTGAGAGCTACGTAAAATTACTATGAGATATATTTTTCCTTTTTTAAATGTACTTACTTACAATTTTATTAAATATATTTTTTTATTTAGAATTTTTTTTTATTATTAACTTCAAAATTTGAATATTTGATAACCTGAACAAAAACCTTTAACTGACGACAAATTATGAGTTTTACTCATCGATCTCTATTCTACGAGCCTCTACTAGACCAGCTGACTGGAGCAATTTCCATTGATATAAAATTAAAATACAAAATTGCATTCATAATAAAATTTAAAAATGACATTTCTTTAATTTAATTGATTATTTTTAATAATTAATATAAAAGGTTTTCCATTAATTCAATTTAGTACTAAGACTTTCCGTTAACTCGATATTTTCCATTGAAAGCTTCTAGTCTGATTCAAACATACACAAGTCAAAGTTATTTACAGCGTGACAGGGAATGTTTCGTTGTAAAAATTGCATTTCATTTTAACACGTGCACGCTCCGCACTTGAGGTTATTTCCAAGTGATTTAACTGTGTTGCTCGCCTGAATTTATAATGTTCGCCTTTATTCACGCGCTGTTTAACATATGTACTGGATTTGCCAAAGATTTAAATCGAGAGATGCGGCATTACTAGCGAAAGTGTGTTACAAAATACAACATACATTATATTAAAGACAAAAGTATAAAATACATATATCTTTGTCTAAACACACTTTTAAACACAGACAACACATTCCTTACTTCAAACGTGACTGTGACGATAGCGACGCTCTCAACAAGCGACCGTCACTCACTGTAGCTGGCGTGCAACTGTAGTTGGATTGAGCGCCTGCGCCCAACCCATTGTTAAGAATTTTCGGTGTGTTTTTAGTATGGCGCGAGGAGATTACGCCGCATCTTGCGATTTAAATCTTTGGGATTTGCTACTGAATTTGTGGCCGTAACGCGGAGCTAAGCATTCTATCGGAACAAAGATAATCACTTTTAAATGGTTAGAAAACTTCGCCAGTTCAAAGAAAACTACTTAGATTAGGTTGCTTAGGAATTAATGTTTAATTTTATTTTTGTTGCAGATTTATTTTTCTTAGGCGTTCTTTTTTTCTATGATATCTCGGAAACAGTATATTTGTATAGAAATGGCACTAAGATGAAATGTATTGTAACTAGATGTCTCTTTATAAAATAAAAACCAGCGAACAAAGTTGTCGGTGAAATTAACTATGGGCCGTTTATTTTTAATAAATATAACGTCTTATCTTGACATAAAATATGAATGAAGAAGTTTTTATTAAAATACTGTGCTGTGCAATCAGTGAATTTTGGAAGGAAGTTAAACAAATATATAATATTTCTTTTTCTGCATGAAAGACCATTGTCTGTAGGATCTGTGACAGAACAAATCGATTCTGCATTCAAACTTTTTAAAATTACAGGCACAGGCAGCCAGGATTTGAACCCGGTTAAATCTCTGTAAAAAATTGTAATTATTTTTATTTCCATAGGGAATAAATTTGCTATGGAACCTTGAATAAATAATAAACAGAAATGTCTAATAGAATTTTAAAAAAAATTTAAATGTTAATCTTCATAATCATTAATTATAATAAATCAATTATTTGAAAAAGTAATATACATATCAGTCGCTGGGCCTAGATTTTCATTAAAAAAAAATGCTAGTACAACGATCTATTAAAAACAGAAGCATGTTATTAAGCAAACACAAAACAAGACTTATATATAATTCTCTCGTGTGTACGGACCATTATTTAAAAGGCTTTTCCTAAGTGTTTTGCGGCGTTTGGTTTCCGAGTGATTTAGCGCACGCCCGCAACATTCGCCGTTCGCGTCTTTCCAGCACACTGACTCAAGCACATGTAAGCCAAATATTTATCGAAAGTATACAAATAACATTGCAAACATTTACTAGAATTTTGTACCTAAAGCTGATTGATCTTCCAATATTCATATAATAATATCTTAATATTAATAGTTACCAGCGTATTGCCAAGCTATTATGTGGGTTCAGAGTAATAAAAGTAGGTAATTTATTTATTTATTTATTTATACAATAAAATAATAAATAAATAATAATATAAAAAAAAAATTATATATCTTCGAGCTTATGTATGCTTCCTTTGATTTTGTTATAAGATTAAATCATATATCAAAATCATATAACACAATCAAAATCAATAATTTATATCAAAATATAAATCATGTCCTATTTCTTAATTGGAACCAAATTGACAAAAATACATTGAAATCTGTTGGACGGATTCTGGTAATGTCTTTTATATACCTAATATTACAATAGATATGATGAAAGATATACAAAATAATTGGCTTCAACGAAAACACACTTCAATTCTCCCACTGCTAACATAGTATATTATTATAACAATTTACTTGTCTACTTCCGTTCTGTGAGTTGATTTCGTTCCTACAGGAAGTTCGCCAGCGGATGTACGCCACCACTTCCGCTACAGAAATTCCCTTGTTTTCAAATTATTACATCTCGCAAACTTCAACTTTCAGCTATAATGTGTACACCTTAAGTTACACTTTGCAATAAAATTAATTTTTCACTTACGTCTTTACTTAATTTAGCGATAAAAATGGTATGATATACAGTTGTTTATTTTGTTTAATTAAATTTCTTTCATTTTAATTTTAATAGTGAGTTTTTAACGAATTTTGTTCTGTTTAAATTGTTAGCATTTACATTGAGGATTAAAAGCATTTATGGCTCTAATACAGAATACGGATCAGAAAATATTCATAAACCTATTTAATTTGAAGAATACTTCCTTAAAAAATTGTGATCTGAATACTTTATTTGAATTTTTTATAATAAATGTTCATAAAAACCAACACAGATTAATTGATTTTGTTATCATAATTAATTTATTCTATTGTTATTAAACAAAAGTGGTACACTTTATATTTTCCGTATTATATAACAGCAGTCAGTCTAACCTAACCTAGAACAAAATACATGAAATATGTAATTGAAATGGAGAGCCCAACACCAAGTATTCCGTCAAAAGCGTTATCATGTTCAAACTCGCTGATCACAATACTTACGATAATTTGAACCTGTAAGCGACATTTATGCCAGTACTTGGTAAGCTTAATTGATATTAGTGTACATTAACAACATTAGGCACTCGCCAGACATATAACGTTGTAGTTGCGTTGTATGATTTATAGCCCCGAGAGACGACCGCGCACTGAATTTCAATCCGATCCCGATGGACGCCCAGATTAAATTTCTGCAACATATTCCCGCTTTTATATCGAAATTTTAAAATATTTTTGCTATTTTTAAACAACAAATTGCAACAGAACTTTGAATGTTGGTGCATCAAATCTTCATTCCGTAGAAGCCTTTTAAACAATTTTTTATTGGGGGTTAAATTATCACAGAAATTCAAACAATCTTTCTTATGTGACACGTGTATAATTCTATCAATTCGCTGTGAGTTTATGTGATAGGCTAATAACACATACTCCTACGTTATATGGGACATCATTATATATTTTATAAAGGTTGATGATCAGTTGAGTAATTAAGGCGTGAAAGCGTAACAAACTAACAAAACCCAATCATAATATTAGTTAGGAAATAGCCTTATCCCTTAAAGAAAGGAACGTATTTCTTGTCAGCACTACTCTAACTTTTCTCGTCTATAAAATGAATGACACTTGACTAGCTGTCCTGTTAACAGTTTTTATAAGTGCTCTCTATTAATATTTGAATAAATGTTAATGTAAATTATGTATAAATTTTATTAGTCATCTCACACTTAGTAATAAACCGATAAAAATCTATTACTAACTGCGAGAATCGCGCATATACACAGATAGACAAAGAAAATAACGCAGAGAAAAAAGTGTACATTTACATCATTAAAAAAAGACAGATTATGATAAATCCAATATATGAGTCCACATAAACGTATTTATTTATTTATTTATGTGTTTCGATAAACTGTATTGTATTCACCACTTTCGTTGGTAGGTGCAATGTAAAATCGTTATTTAGAGGACTCAAACCTCATTGAAACCAACACAACAAAATTCTGTTCTTAAAACTCCTATTCTATAGTGATTTAAATGAGTATTCATAATTTAAATCAAAAACATTATTCAACCGTTTTACTTTGCATTTGTAATATTTCACTTATGTTAATTTCGCTTTTACATACATTATTTAAGACGCTGTGGCGTCTTAAATGTAAACGAACGCTACATAAAGTCAGAATGTGCAAATACACAATGTTCTAGCTAGATCAAAATATTGTATTACATTATACATTTTGAAATACAACATCGCATTATCGTCATAAGCTAGTGTGAAGTATATTTAAGGGCGCTACCATACGGACGCTCGCTTCATTAAAATGTCGCGGCACGGCGCTCGTGTGAAGAGCCACTATACTTATGTGGCCGGGTCCTCACAGGACTGCAGCAGTGGTTGCGAATTTAACATAGAACGATAGAAATACTAGAAAATACTAAAAAATTCATATTTATAAATAATGATTTTAAATGCAATTCAGCTTGAATGATAGGTCAGATATCGTCTAAGATATCTTACACGTAATGAGCCCTGTATGTACATGAACTTTTTTTTTTTTCAAAAACAATTTGTACATTTGAAAATGTTACCGAGGTCAAAAAATAGTTTTTAGAATTTTTTGACCTAGGTAACAATAATCAAGCTGAACCGATTTATTTGCAGTTTTCACTGATGTAGTGTAGCAATATTCCCGTAACATTTAGTGTTTGTTTCATCCAATTAGTTTACAAACACAAAAGTTACCGGAATACCAAGCCTACCCAGTTGCGGGCACAGCTAGCTAAGTGCTATAATATAATTTACTGCAAACACTAAGTCAAGTCTTGGGCAGATTAATATCTTCAGTGATTCATACTATAGCCTGTTCAACTAACGTATTGAAGAGGCAATGGATTAATTAGTTCACAAAGGTTACGTAACCCTTGCTTTTGAGTATGTAATATGCTGATCCGTGATATGCTGAGCGACGATATTCTCAATTTATGTAGTTAATGTTGTGATATAGACCACCCATGTCAGAATGAATGGATATTTACAAAATAATGTTTTGTTTTAATAATTCTAATTCCAATTTAAAAATTTTCATAAGTAATGATGGGGGGGGGGACACAAACTGAAACAAAAACAAAAATATAGTCAACAAAAAGACAAAAAAATCAACACATTATAATCAACAAGCGTGTCCACAGAATAGATTACATAAAAGAGTGAACAGAACCAAATTTTAATTAAAAAAATGTTTAATTTATGGCAAAAATATAAAAAAAAATCGCATTGTTTATTGCATTGCGAGATGCGTTCCTAATTGCTATGTCTGCGGATGTCTTGCGGCTGAAATGATGGTGATAATGACAATGACAATGACAATGACAATGACAATGACAATGACAATGACAATGACAATGACAATGACAATGACAATGACAATGACAATGACAATGACAATGACAATGACAATGACAATGACAATGACAATGACAATGACAATGACAATGACAATGACAATGACAATGACAATGACAATGACAATGACAATGACAATGACAATGACAATGACAATGACAATGACAATGACAATGACAATGACAATGACAATGACAATGACAATGACAATGACAATGACAATGACAATGACAATGACAATGACAATGACAATGACAATGACAATGACAATGACAATGACAATGACAATGACAATGACAATGCAATTTTTGTGCAAATTATATACACAAACCTTCCGCATTTATCGCTCTTACTCATAGTAAAAACCGTTCGGAAATCTGTTGAGTAGTTTAGATAAGTAAGCTGAAAAACAGATAGCGACGCACAGCGACTTTATTTTATAACTTTGTTGTAGTACGCTATCTTCAACAACGAGTTTCTATTAGAATATATTCAAATCAAAAAGTTAAGAAAACATTCACAATATTAATTGTTACTTATCTTTTCAAATTCAAGAAAAAAAATGCCTCCCATTACATGAATTTTAAAATCTTCAAACAAGGAAATGTTCTCTGGCGTATTTTTGCGGCACTTGACGTCGATTCGAAAAAAAAATGTGCGAAACAAAGTCACAAGTCGTTTCTATGAAATAACAAGCGTGTTTCCCGTATTTCCCCTTTCCGTCGTCGGTACATCATTAAAATGTTGCGACCGACTCGCCGAGTGGCTCAACGACTCAGTCGAGTTCATAAACAACGTACAAGCCCCTATCAACATTTTTTCAGACTTCCACCATTTTAAACGAGACGAGACGTGTTGTTAATTTCACATGCTTACATGTAGATTTTCTACTGAGTTATGTATTTTTTGTTATAATATATCACTACATACTATAAAACAAAGTCTGTCTGTCTGTTCGCGATAAACTCAAAAACAACTTCACCAATTTTTAAACTGTTTTCACCAATGTATAGAGTGGTTCTCGAGGAAGGTTTTAGTATATAATTTTAAACGCGGGCGAAGTCGCGGACACCAGCTAGTCCTATATATAACAAGTCGCACACTCTCGTCAGAGGTCGTGGTCGTGTGGCCTTGTATATCCTACCAGTATTATAAATGGGAAATCTTGTGAGGATGGATATATCTTCTTCTTCACTTAGTGTCATCTCCTATCGAAGGTCGGCTATCATCACAGCTATCCTAGTATCCGATCTGGTACTTAGCCATACCATTCGCGGTAATTCTTGACCCAGGAAGAGCCAATTACTCTTTCACCGTAAAAAAATCGGCGCCACATTCATCAAATTCACATCACATTATATTACTGTGTTATACATTTTATTTTTAAACCCGTCGTGGGCACCAGCTAAAAAAAGTACTATTCTAGAGGGATCATTTAAAAATAAAAAATAAAATCAATGCCTAACAAGTATAGTCACATTGGGTCAGCGCCGACGGACGGAGTGGCAGCGAAGAGACTAATTTAGTAAAAATTTAAATTCAACCTAAAGCGCTCCTGAATACGACTGTATTTGGTACAATGAAATAAAATGACGGCGAGCGCGGTCGAGCGGCGCGCGGCTCAGTGGGCTTTGCGACCTGAAACTGCTCTTCGCCGCCACTCCGTCCGTCGGCGCTGACCCTAAATTAGCTAAAACATTGTTTTAACTCCGGTAAGGTCGCGGACGAGGTCACGGATAAAACTAGTTATAACACAAAAGAAACAACGAACTCATAACACACCCATAACCAAACGCTAAAAGATGATTGAGAGCACCCGTTAATTTCCCATTTTATAGCGGGATACGATGTAATTTATTAATATTTGGCTCTGAAATTAATTCTCCAAATTCCACAGCGGCGGCGTGCCACTCATTATTTGCATAATCTCTTTGATTCGAGAAATAATAACGCGATCCGTGCCTTTAATAACACCCCTGAAAACCGGTTAATACCGATTCAGGTTTGTTACTTTACCGGTGTTTGATGTATGAGCTTAATTGATTAATTGCTTCTGCGAAAAGTGCTCTTTTTTCCCAATAATAATACAATACCTTTACAATACATGACGAATCGGTGTGTTTTTGGGATAAATATTTTGAAGAGAATATTAACAATTATTAACCTTGTGCTTTGCAGTCATTTGGACAGCTCGTATGGCAGCAGGAAATACCCCTTTACAGAAGACCACAGTGAAATAACCGAGTAATTACTTCTTTTTAAGGTAAAGGTCGGCAGGCAACCATGCGGTCCAATTGATGGCAGCTATGTAGGTGGCTACCGTTTTCTATTAATACACGCAACATGAAGAAGAAACACAATGAAGGGCCTTGCCCTTCATTGTGTTTAAGGAGGGAAATTATCTGACATGCCTTTACTTACTTACTACAGTAACGGGGTAGTTGTTGCCGCAGATATGTTGCCATACCTATGACTGCGCAACTCTGGGAGCCATTTTTTTTTAAAGTTGGAACAACTACACACCAATAACGTTCCAAATAAAAGTCTAAAATCGAAAAACCAAACGTTATATTGCCACAATCTCTTTCCACAAATAACAATTGGAAAGTATTTCAACAAACTGAGCATTGAGTGCAGTTGACGCAGAAAAAGTTTAAGAGTTGAGCAAAACTCAGCCTGTAAAACAATTAAGACGCGGCAACGAGCCGGGTGTTGCCGGAAGCGGTTCAAACATAACTCTTGCAGCCAACTGTGGGGCCACTAAATGAGCGTTTTGGTAATTTGGTAAACAGTCGTTTGGTTTTGGTTAGCACACACCTAGCATTTTTGATTCAAAAGATTTATGATTCAAAATGATAGATTTATAATTCGAGCTAAAATGGATAAAGAAAATCTCTGGCGTACCGATGACCTCTTTAACTTTGGATAGGGAGACAATATAAGATCCTTTTATATTGTCCCCCTATTAAAGGTTGCATTAATTTATTAAAATATTTATAAGAAATATTTAGTTTTTTAGTCTTAAATAGATTTTGTAAATTTTAATTAAAATTATATAAGTCATTAGATTTTTACAATACAATTCCGTTTTTACAAATGCCTCGGAGTTATGTCGGAGACAATATTCTATCTATTGCATGCGAAACTCCTCATTATTGATTCTATCTCGTAAAATAACCCAAACATGTTGAGCGATTTTGAGTTTTCTTAGCAGGCTCATATTGAGAAAACACACTTAAGCGACGTATTATCAAAATATTATTAAGTCTTTGTAAATCAATCACAATTTTATGAAAATAATTCGATTTCAATTGACCTCAGTTCGTTTATTTTTCGTGGCCACACGGGTCTGTTAAAGTAGCCTAACACAGTTCATATTAACTCTGGACAGGCAATGATGGCCAACAATTTGTTACCCGTTCGCTCCCACTTTGTACAGTAACAAAATTACCTACAAACTGAACGTTAATTGAACGCCATTATTCAGAGAATTATGACTCGATATTTTGTTGTTGTGTCGAACCATTTAGGACCCTATGTACATGAGGATTTACTGGCTATTTTCAAAATGCAACACTGTTGCTCGCCGGTACATAATGAAATATTTAATAAATCGTCGATTTAGCACTTGTAATATTTTCAAACGAAAGCAATTTAATACAAAAAGTTCGCTTCTTTATATCAAATCTCAAGAATTTCGCGAGACAAAGAGGGGAATGGAGTAAATTTATTCATTTCATGGCATAATTCGGGGCATATTTTAATAAAAATGTTACTCGTAGTCGTCGGAATCAATTCTAATGTTACAATTCAAAGTTATGGCTTGTAGGGAGAATATAAATAAAATTCAGAGACGAATTTAGCGAAAACAAGAATCAACATAATGCGTGTCTTCAGACAATAAAGCATTTAAAACAAGTGTCTGTATTTTAATTATGTGTAATGGAGTAAGACATATATATCTTATAAAATTTTGTTTAAAATAATGTGTTTATACAGAAAATAAAGCGCTTGAAACAAGTGCTTATATTATATTATAATATAATTGAGGAGTAGTTTTTGCCTTCTTATAATTTTTTCTTGAAAACTGTTTCCCATTAAAACATACAGGCAAAGGATCTTCCTCAAAGCATTGCAATAAGGCGAGAAAATGAGAATTTTCTTTATTATTTTAAAATAATTTATTTATAGTTCCACAGACTTTAATAGAGAAATTTATGCAAATGCGCTTTTTTATAATAATAGATACTTTTACTTTAGGGTCTCTGTAGCGCAAAAAGATAGACGGCTAGGAGGACAAACATTTCTGTCCTCACACACCATGTGTGTCCACCACCTGAAAAAGTTCTCAATTACTTTGGGCACATAGCGAGCAGAGGCCCAAAAAACTTGGAGAAGCTTGAGAACTTGGAGAAGTTAGATTGGTGGTTAGAAGAGTGAACGACAAGAGGTCTCGTGGGGTCTCCTAGCCAATGGATAGACCAAATTGTTTACTCTTACAGGTTACAGGCCTCACAGTTTTTTTTGGGGGTTGGGGGATTGTATTCATAATCGTCCGACATAATCGGAGTCTTGGTTAGTCTGTCAGTTTTATGTCTGTTTAGAGTCTATTAAAAATCTATTAAAAAAGTCTATATCAGTTAGTCATCTATTAAAAATTACTCTAATACTACCTAGGACATCCCAGGGTCACTTCGGATCTTCGCCCCTTGACGCCACCTCGACAATTTTATGACAATATGTATAAATTTATTTATGGTATATTTTTCTTGCATTAATTCTTGCAATACATGTTTTTCCAATTTTTTATCTATTTGTAATTCCAGCTCGAATCTTGCGAGCGCGAACCTGGGGCATTCGAGCAGTAAATGTTCCACTGTCAGGCCTCACAGTTATGAAGATTATGAAATAAGCTAAGGACAATTTGCAGTGGAAACGGCTGATGGTCGATGTCACCAAGGCATTGCAGAGCGGGAACGACCTTCAGCAGTGAAGAAAACGACTCTTTTTACATAAAACTATCTGATCTCGCCTTGACCTTGACATTGACAAAAACCTTCTTCATGAAAAAAAAAATTAGTAGAAAGACGAATATTTTTTCGTGTAGCAAGATCGGATATTGAAAAAACGAAACGACTACGCTTTCTTGCGACGTTAGGATAACATGACTTTTGGAAGGTTTTTTTTATTATTTGACAAGCCCATTGGTTAAGTGTTGGTTACGGTGCTTGGTTTACCACACTGACTTAGGAAGTTAAATTTCAATTTCCTTTTAAATAGGTAAATAAGTCTTATTAAATATGGCATTTATTTCTCTCCGAACAAAATCGCTCGCTTTACCACTCAAACGTAGTTAAATTTAATAAACTAATTTTTAATTTCATTTTAAGTAGGCAAATATGTCTTATTAAGTATGGCGTTTATTTCTCTCCGAACAAAATTACACGAAATATGAACTCACAAAAAAGAATATGAAATGAAGGCATCCCGTGCAAAATCAATAAACGAAGTCATTACATATTCAACGAACTATCTCTAACCAGAAAAAGGGGAGGAGGAAAAATGGGCATCATACATTAATGATATCATTTGGCGTCCCGCAAAGATGCTGAGCAACGGGTGATTGTCGATAGAACGCCAGTTTAGGCGGTTTAATGTGAATATTATACAGCACCGTACTTTCCAAATTTACCATTTCGCCCGACCTCCTCTAGGGGAGCCGTAATAGTACCTTATTATGAAACATATACTTGTATGTTGCGACCTTCACAACAGCCTTTTAGTGCTCGTAAAATGCTAAAATGTATCTTAGTTATATTTTTCGCTTCAATGAAAAATTAACTTATTATAGATAGGTATAGTTTTGTAGTCTATACTCCAAAAGAGGAAAGATTTGATTGTTTGCATTGAAACTGGACTACTGGACCGATTTGAAAAATTATTTCAGTGCTGGGAAGCGGACGAAGTCGCGTGCAACAGCTAAGTAGTATATTATAAAGAGAAATAATTTATATTTTTGTTTGTAATGAATAAACTCAAAAACCACTAGACCGATTTAAAAAAATCTTTTGTCTATAGAAAGCTACATTATCAGCGAGTAACATAGACTATATATTGTTACGACCGAACATTCTCGAAGCGTTTGTTTATCATAAACAAACAGCGTGTTGTTGTTTATCATGAGACCTGGGCGTATGGAAATTTCCATACGTAGAAGGAAGCCCTCCTGTCTCAGAGAAAACTGTTCCTTATGTTCGCGACATAAGGTTCACATTCCCTTAAGCCAGAAAGTTATTTACGATGTTTGTTTTTTATGACTTGTTTACTTGTGTACGAGCTTGTTTACCTTAAAGTTTCTAGTGTTTTCCAAAAACATCGCGGCTGACTGCGCGTGTATAAATACGGGTGCCATCGCTCGAGTGGGACAGTTCTGCGACAACAAGCGATACGAAAACAACTCTTGGGAGCTTTTGCGAAGATATTTGCGACAGTGCATTGTTGACACATAGAGTGAATTATTTACGACTTTTGGCAAGTTTTACGGTTTAATTGGAAAAGCTCTGATATTTTGGAAGTCATCTTGGTCTGCGTAATAAATCGTGTTCTTACAACCCTAAACGGCATTTTAACTCACCCCGCACGTAACAACTGGTGTCAGAAGTGGGATGCCGTTAATGCCACGGGACGAAGGAACTCGTACTCCACGGACCAGGAGGCAAGTGGAGATGGATGCTGCGAGACAACGAGCACATGAGGAGCCGGAGGAAGGCACCGATGCTGATTTGCTTCCTACGGCAGTACCTACATCGAGCCCGTCGATGGACCTCGCTGCGCTGCTAGCTGCTGTGCAGAGCATACAAGCCAGTCAGGAAGCCGCTCGCCGTGAACAGGAAGCTGCTGTACAGAGCATACAGGCCAGTCAGGAAGCTGCTGTGCAGAGCATACAAGCCAGTCAGGAAGCCGCTCGCCGTGAACAGGAAGCCGCTCGCCGTGAACAGGAATCTGCTAGCCAAATGCTGCTTTCGAAATTGGACACAAGCCTTGAAGTCATCTGCGATAAAGTTAAAAAGGTAGAGTCCGAAGTTAAAGGGGTCTCAGTGAAAGTCGAAGGCCTGGAAGAGAGACTCGACCAAACCGACACTCGCCACCAGGCGCTCGCCGAGAAAGTGCAGAAGTTGGTGACGAGGGAGGCAGTCTTCACTGCGCCGGTACCTACACAAGGTAGGCTGGACTTGCCACGGTTTGATGGCACATCTTCTTGGACAGCCTATAAGTACCAGTTCGAAACCCTCTCTAACTGCAGCGGCTGGACTGAGGATCAAGCATTCATGGCGTTGACTCTAGCCTTAAGAGGAGACGCCCAACTGATTCTGGAGCGACTCCCTACAGAAGGAAGATCTCTGCAAGCCCTACTGGAAGCTCTAGAGACACGATATGGTGACAAGCACATGGAGCACACGTATAGGGCTCAACTACGCGATCGCACGCAGAAGCCCACGGAAACACTCCAGCAGTGGGCTGACGAAATCGAGAGATTAGTTCGTCGCGCCTATACATCAACACCGAATGCAGTAGAAATAACTCTACTCCAAGCTTTTGTGGACGGGATAAGGGACGGCGAAGTTCGCGCAGCGGTACGTTTGGGTCACCACCAGACCCTGAAGAGTGCACTGGCACATGCTCTGGAAGTGGAAGCTGTGCGGCGTGACACGAGGCCATTCAAGGTCAGGGAGCTGGTGGCCGAGGAGCGAAAGCCTCGCTATGGCCCGACCTGCTATGGCTGCGGTGAAAAAGGCCACATAAGGCTGGACTGCCCAAAGAAGAAGAGAAAAAGGGTCTCAGAGATGGAGACCCAAGTTGACGAGGGGCAGTTAAACTAAGCGTTGCCAGGGCCGCGGGGCAGGCGCTGGCTGAGAGAAGGAAAGCCCCTGCTATTACTATCAGACAAGCTTCTAACGGAAACAGTTTAAGCATCGAGGGTACGCTGAACGGTAAAAAGTGCAGGTTCACAATAGACACAGGAGCATCGCGCACCATTGTAAGACCTGAACTCTTAAAACGAACTATCTCATGGAAGCAACGATCTCCAACATGTCAGCTACGAACAGCAACGGGCCAGCCAGTACCTGTCCTCGGTGACTCAGACGTGGAAATTGGAATGGGTCTGACCGATGGGTTTGAAAATGACTATAAAACACACATAATATCAGAGCTATGGTTATGTACATGTGAAAAGTTTTTGTTTCATCAAAATCGATGCAGTATTTCCGAAGTTATTGACACCGAAACTTCGGTCGCTATTCAAATTTTCAAGTTCGCCCGTGCTAAGTGGATGACGTCACAAGGGCCGATGCTAGACGCAAGTTCATAGTAAAAAGATACATTTGTATTTTGTAATTAATTAACTCAAAAACTACTGGACCCATTTTAAAAATTCTTTCACCTATAGAAAGCTACGTTATCAGCGAATAATATAGGCCATATTTTATAAAGTTACACGGGCGAAGTCGCGTGCAACAGCTGGTAACATTATAGAGAGAGTAGATTTCTATTTTTGTTTACGAGTATAATGATTAAACTTAAAAACTACTAGACCGATTTTAAAAATTATTTCTCCTATAGAAAGCTACGTTATCAGCGAGTAACTCAAGCCATATTTTATAAAGTTGCGCAGACGAAGTCGCATGAAAACAGCATGTTGATTATAAATAATAAAAATATTCTTAAAATGATTCTTGAGCGGGACTTACGACAAAGATTTCCTCAATACTTTCTGAAGTTATCGGGTTCAGAATATCTTAATGAAGTAGGTATCTTGCGGGTCAGTTCTTTTTGTCTACGTTTCTGTACTACAGATCATTCATTTGTTTTAACTGTCTCTCGACACAAAATGTAAATGTACGTTTTGTTGTATCAGCTAGGTTGCGGTTTGCAACTTTACTTGCAACTTTGCTTTGCAAGCATATACTTGGTTGTAAGTCATCCTCATATCATAAAGAGTGTAATAGGTATTTTTGTTAGTATACTAGGCAGGTAAGTATATTTTTATAGGGAGAAAAGTGACGATGTCTTACACACACTAAAATAAAATACGTGTGTGACGGGCTTCATGGTCATCCACTTTTTATGTCTTTTCGTATCCATTGGCACTTGGAAAAATAATTTAGAAGGTGTGTGGATGGTTGAATTTGTACATAATATATAGGCACTATATATTATGTACTAATTATTAGTAACTTTTATTATTATTATTATTATTATTAGTATTTATTATATGGCAAAAGTAACGGTCATTATTTAAATTTTCAAATGCTCCGGCGCCACTGACCTATAATAAGCACTGGACTTTTTGTACTTTTTGTACCATTTTGAATTTTTTTAAAATTTTGACGTATTTTTATTCCGAACCTGATAACTTCAGAAAGTATTGAGGAAATCTTTGTCGTAAGTCCCGCTCAAGAATCATTTTAAGAATATTTTTAAATTTTTAAAATCAACTTGCTGTTTTCACGCGACTTCGTCCCCGTAATTTTATAGTCTATGTTAATAGCCTATGTTACTCGCTGATAATGTAGTTTTCTATGGGTGAAAGAATTTTTAAAATCGGTCTAGTAGTTTTTAAGTTTATTCATTACAAACAAAAATAGAAATTTACTCTCTTTATAATATTACCAGCTGTTGCACGCGACTTCGCTCGCGTAACTTTATAAAATATAGCCTATGTTATTCGCTGATAACGTAGCTTTTTATAGGTTAAAGAATTTTTAAAATCGGTCCAGTAGTTTTTGAGTTAATAAATTACAAACAAAAATAGAAATCTACTCTCTTTATGATATTACCAGCTGTTGCACGCGACTTTGCCCGCGTAACTTTATAAAATATAGCCTATGTTATTCGCTGATAACGTAGCTTTTTATAGGTGAAAGAATTTTTAAAATCGGTCCAGTAGTTTTTGAGTTAATAAATTACAAACAAAAATAGAAATCTACTCTCTTTATGATATTACCAGCTGTTGCACGCGACTTCGCTCGCGTAACTTTATAAAATATACCCAATGTTATTCGCTAATAACGTAGCTTTTTATAGGTGAAAGAATTTTTAAAATCGGTCCAGTAGTTTTTGAGTTAAACATACAAATCTCTCTTTCTTGCATCTAGAATAGGCCCTTGTGACGTCATCAACGTTCGCGAGTAGTATTAAAAAATTTGGGTGGCGCGCGTACTTTGAACGCTTATAACTCGGTCATTTTTTAAGATATCAAAAAAATAAAAACACTGCCGTATTTGTCTAGTGAGCTATATTTGGGGGATATCATTAACTAAAATCGATGGTCAGACTCATTGGTGGTCAGTTGTACTCAAACTCAGTGCTGATTGCCAATATTACTGACGACTGCATATTAGGACTGGATTTCTTAAAAAATCACCGTTGTATTTTGAACGTCGACCAAGGAGTACTCGAATTTCCTGATCAAGAAGTTTTCTTAGAAGGCTCGACCCCATGTACACTCTATTGTTTAAGGGACGTCAAACTAGCTCCCAGATCAGAAAATCTAGTAATGACGAAATTCTCATCCAACGTCAAGAACGGGTTATGTGTCATTGCGGAGGATGAAGGAACACATCCTAATTGGATAATGGCCAGAACACTACTAATGACAAGCAGGATAGGCAGAGTAAGAATTTTAAATCTCAGCAATGAAGAGGTACAGCTCAGAAGAAACAGCGTAGTTGGAAAGTGTCAGGAAGTGAAGTATTTAAGACGTATAAGCAGTACAACAAACGCAGTAAATAGCACAGACTACCAGGTATCGCAGTTATTGGATTCGCTGAAAGGAAATTTGTCGTCAGTTCAGTTGAGGCAAGCTCAGGATCTTTTAATGCGGTTCAAAGACATATTTGCCGTTGGAAATGATTGCGGTAGAACAGGACTTGTGAAGCACAGAATAGACACCGGCGATTCAAGACCTATACGACAAAGACCTCGTCGAATCCCGTGGGCAAAAGAAGCTGAAGTTGCGGATATGATAAGGGATATGGCGGCAAACAAAGTCATCGAACCATCTACAAGCCCTTGGTCGTCACCTGTGGTACTGGTGAAAAAGAAAGATGGCACAACCAGGTTTTGTGTAGACTACCGAAGGCTGAACGACGTTACCAAGAAAGACAGCTATCCTCTACCGCGTATTGATGACACTTTAGATATGCTCAGTGGAATGGAATGGTTTTCTACCGTTGATCTTAAAAGTGGGTACTGGCAGGTGGAAATAAGTCCAGAGGATAAGGAGAAAACAGCATTCTCTACGGGCATCGGAAATGGACTTTGGCAATTCAATGTCATGCCGTTTGGTTTGTGTAATGCTCCCGCAACGTTTGAGCGCCTTATGGACAGAGTTATGGTGGGTCTTCTGGGAGATGTTTGCCTGGTGTATCTGGACGACGTAATCATCATGGGTCGTGACTTCGAGGAACATCTCCAGAACCTTGAAAAGGTGTTCAACCGTCTACGCGAGGCAAACTTAAAACTAAGTCCTAAAAAGTGTACCTTCTTCAGCAACGCAGTTAGCTATCTGGGGCACATAATCACTAAGGAAGGAGTTCAAACAGATCCAGAAAAGATCAAAGCTGTAAAAGATTGGCCTACACCAAAGAATAAAACCGAAGTCAGATCCTTCCTTGGCTTATGCGCATATTACAGGCGCTTTGTCAAAAATTTCTCAACAATAGCCAAACCCCTCCATCGCCTGACTGAAGATAAACAGGTGTTTGCTTGGGACGCAAATTGTGACAACGCTTTCAAAGAACTGAAACAGCGTTTATGTGAGTCCCCGATATTGGGCTATCCGACACGGAATGGAAAATTCATTGTGGATACGGATGCCAGCAACACGGGTATTGGTGGAGTGTTGTCACAAGTGCAGGGAGACAAACAAGTTGTGATTGCGTACTACAGCAAAACGCTTTCCAGGCCAGAGAGAAACTACTGTGTTATACACGTCGAGAGTTGTTAGCTGTAGTGAAGACCTTGCAGCACTTTCACAAGTATCTCATTGGACGTGAGTTCACCTTAAGGACGGACCATGCTGCACTTAAATGGCTTCTTCAGTTTAAAAGTCCTGAAGGACAGGTAGCACGGTGGATTGAGCAATTGCAGGAATTCCATTTTGCAACAGAACATCGAAGTGGTAAAGGTCATGGTAATGCTGACGCTCTATCGAGAAGACCATGTCCTGAAATCTGTAAACACTGCAGGAAACAAGAGTCTCAGGAATCAGTAAAAATTATCCGTACCCAAGGATTAGACGATGACTGGTCTGGAGAAAATATGAGGAAGGCGCAAGAGGAAGATGACGACCTGCGATTGATCTTAGATTGGATAAAAAAGGGAGTGAAACCTGAGTGGGCGGATGTATCAGCTTCCTGTTACAAAAAGCTATTGGGCTCAATGGGATAGTTTGACCCTGGAAGGCGGAATCTTGTGCAGGAAATGGGAGTCTAATACCGGACATCAGGTGACTGTACAGGTTGTAGTCCCTCGAAGTAAGGTATCTCCTCTACTACGTCATATCCATGATGGGGTGTCTGGTGGTCATCTTGGAGTGAAGAAAACCCTTTTGAAAGTGCGACAGCGGTTCTACTGGGTCCATTGCCGGGAAGACGTAGAAGATTGGTGTCGTAAATGCAACGCATGCGCTTCAGTCAAGGGACCACAGACAAGAAGTAGGGGAAAACTGAAGCTCTACAATGTAGGAGCACCATGGGAACGTATCGCTATAGACGTGGCCGGACCATTTCCTGAAACTGAGGATGGACACAAATACATCGTTGTAGTGCAAGACTATTTCAGCAAATGGCCGGAAGTGTTTGCGACCCCTAACCAAGAAGCTAAAACTGTTGCCAAGAAGCTAGTTCAGGATGTAATCTGTCGGTATGGCGTACCTCTGGAAATACACTCCGATCAGGGGAGAAATTTCGAATCAGCCCTATTTCAAGAAATGTGCAACCTTCTCGGTATACATAAGACCCGTACGACACCAGCTCATCCTCAGTCGGACGGAATGGTCGAAAGGTTTAACCAAACATTGGAAAATAATTTGGCTAAAGTAGTCGACTCACATCAGAGAGACTGGGACCAGTACATTCCTCTTTTCTTGCTGTCTTATCGCTCCGCTGTACATGATAGTACTAGTTTTACCCCTGCCAGAGTGAATTTTGGACGAGAAATAAGACTACCAGTCGATGCAATAACAGGGTCTCCGCCGAATAGCCCAAGACTTGTGACGGATTATGTCAGCGATCTTCGAGAACAGCTGGATGAAGTGCATAAGCTAGTTCGCGAGTGCAGTCTCAAGACTGGTGAAAAAATGAAAACCCGTTATGATAGGAGATCAAACATCAACGGTTTTGAAGAGGGAACTCTCGTATGGCTTCATAATCCCTTCAGGAAAAAGGGCAAAAGCCCAAAGTTGCAAGCACGATGGGAAGGACCTTACAATGTGGTTACAAAAATCAACGACGTCACCTATCGAATCAAAAAGGGGCAAAGAGGAAAACCGAATGTCGTACACATTGACCGTTTGACAAAGTATCACGGCACGAATGATGATCGGGACGATCATAACTAAGAGGGGGGTAATGTTACGACCGAACATTCTCGAAGCGTTTGTTTATCATAAACAAACAGCGTGTTGTTGTTTATCATGAGACCTGGGCGTATGGAAATTTCCATACGTAGAAGGAAGCCCTCCTGTCTCAGAGAAAACTGTTCCTTATGTTCGCGACATAAGGTTCACATTCCCTTAAGCCAGAAAGTTGTTTACGATGTTTGTTTTTTATGACTTGTTTACTTGTGTACGAGCTTGTTTACCTTAAAGTTTCTAGTGTTTTCCAAAAACATCGCGGCTGACTGCGCGTGTATAAATACGGGTGCCATCGCTCGAGTGGGACAGTTCTGCGACAACAAGCGATACGAAAACAACTCTTGGGAGCTTTTGCGAAGATATTTGCGACAGTGCATTGTTGACACATAGAGTGAATTATTTACGACTTTTGGCAAGTTTTACGGTTTAATTGGAAAAGCTCTGATATTTTGGAAGTCATCTTGGTCTGCGTAATAAATCGTGTTCTTACAACCCTAAACGGCATTTTAACTCACCCCGCACGTAACAATATTATAACATTACGCGGACGAAGTCGCGAGCAACAGATAGTTCAAAATAAATATAGTAACAATAATAACGTTATTCAATAGCGTCAGGCGACTTCATGTTATTAAAATTGCTTTAGAAAATTGTCTTTGTAATTGAATACTTGTTTCATATCGGAAATTTTACGGGAACTGGTATCTTTCTGCATATTGGGTAAGTGGATTAAATCCGCCCACACGGCTCGCCTATGAATTAATACCACACTGAATAGTGAAGTGTATCGAACGAAAATTTATCCTACTTTTTATTTCCGAAGCTTTTCTATGCACACCATTCGGATAGGAGCGTGATAAAACTAATTATAGAACGCTTTAGATGTTAATTCTCTACATGTTAATTACAGTATCGAGGCAGCACCAGCGGTGCCCTGAAAACATTATTGTTGGGCACCAAGGGGAAGATAGCCACAAAATAATACCATTTTTATATAAAGTTCGGCAGGTAGAAGATATAAGGCGGACGCGGAGGACGCAAAGAGGTTTAGTTGGTAGGTCTACCCCACTACCATCTCGGGGTAGAAGTCCGACATAACCCACGGGTCTGTCCCCGGGTCACTTTGATCACCCAGTCACTGTCACCGGTGGGTATCCATGATGATTCCATGATGTAAAAAAAAGGTAGAAGATCGTTAAAAATGTCCACTTGATCGTAGGTGGCTACTGTCACTTATAACTATTGTTTGCAAGTGAGAGGAATAATAATATCAGTAGTAACAGTTTCTAATTCTATTAATAATATGGTAGAGGAATGCTCACTCACTCACTCACTCACTAACTCACTCTCTCACTCTCTCACTCTCTCACTCACTTACTCACTCGCACTCACACTCACTCACAGAAAAAAAAAATCTCCAGACGGGCGGGCGGCCCAATTTATGCCTGCGAATTCCAGTGTATCCTCCCACTAATGTTGGACTTATTGTGTACCTATTCATGTTTTGATGTGTGTGTAAATATTTCAATAGCCTATGGATGACAATTTATCTAACTTGGTTTTCATCTGTTATTGGTTGTGTTTATAGGCGACGGCACTTTTGAGTGGATCATCACCAACCCTGCTAGCTATTATCATAAAACAAAATTCATAAAGAATTATGTTGAATCTTAAAAATTCTAAATAAAGAGTGATCTAAAAGATTTATCTCATCTCGGTGTAGATAGCAATCCACTTAAAGTCCATCTTTGCATTTTAATGTGCCGCCTGTCTCAACGCTTGAAATATGGTAATGTACCGAGATCTTTTTAGGCACTTACAAGTTTTATTTTACTTGAAAACGCCTTCTGTATCTTTTATTATGTTTCTAAACATCATCATAATGTTCCGGCGGCTCCTCATAATGTTTTATTACGGCTCTTTAAGATTTATATCGTCATTTGCAAACATTTTTGGTGGATAGTAGATTTTCATTTGTGTAACACACTTTGTTTGTTATTTAAAAATAGAGTGACCGCATTATAAAGTTTTTACATAATTTAATCTGGGAGGATTTATTTGGTAGCATTTACTTTTTGGAGACTTTATATAAAAGAAAAGGTTTTTAAAAAATTCTTCATGATCATTATTCACAGCCGAAATTAAGGTCTCTCCGACATTCCTATTCTTAATTCATGATCTGAATTTAGGATCCTGTCTCACACATGTCTTGAAACATTCAGATTGATCAGTAGTCTAGTAGTTTTTGGCTCAGACTTACGTAAGTCATTATGGAAGAGAAGTTGATATGATACTCATGGCATTACTTTGAATATTTATAGACAATAGGATGCAATAGGACAATAGGATAACGTGCAGTTACACGTCAAAGGGTTTATAATGTTTAATATTGATATATTTAACATTTTATAGAATAGAGTTAACAATAAATTGTAAGTAAACCTTAGTTGATTGGCAGGTTTAGTTTCCTTTCAGAATTTATTATTAACGATTAAAGATTGCCTTGAAGATATTTTTAAAGGCGCACTTTATATTTATCCAACAATATTAATGAAACATTAACTTTTAATATCGTCCGCGATGTCTATAATTCCGCCTTGAATATCCAACGAAGGAAGAACGTCTGAAGATAATTTTTCAATTAAGAAAGTAAATATTTATGCAGGAGCCAAGAAGGGAATGGGCGGCTAATTTGAATTAAATTAATTTATTTTATTATAAGTCATCCGGCTCGGGAGCGTTTGCAAATGAGTTTTTGGTGTTGTTTGCTCAACATAGATTTGGAATTGTTCAATTTCTCAACGGAATTAGGATTCTGATTTCGCATTTGCTTTGCTGACATTATTAAATGCTTATTTTGATTAAAGTGGATTTAAAAAAATACTCTCTCTCTCTCTCACACACACACACACACACTCACACTCACACACACACACACACACACACACACACACACACACACACACACACACACACACGTGCACACAAACACACTCATAAACATCCAAACCGAAAATTACAAACGCGATAATGAGTTTGTTTTTTCTTAAGATTTTACGCTAGAAATCATGACATTTTGCACTTTTGTCAGATTTACAGAAAATGACGCACGTACAGTACTTTTTATGTAGAAATAAATACTGTTCCCGAGGGAACATCTAAGTTAAAATTCAACGCTTCAGAAAAATAATAGTGCAATATAAACTTTGAAAATAATAAACTTTGAATAAATACCATATATTATAAAACAGTAATCACCAGTATTGTTAAAATAGTACTTAAATAGTAAAATAGTAACTATTTTATCTATGACAATACTAACTACAATCTTTAGATAACCCTTTTAAGATCCGTTAACATCTCTAATGCAAGATACGGCTCGAAGGACCAAGTTTATTAACTGACATTTTTATCAAATTATACATTGAATTTACATATTATTATGTATGTTTTATACATTTTTTTAGTGTTTAAACTTTGTAAACAGTATGTTAAGCGTGAGGCTTATTTGCACAACTTTGTACAAATAAATGCGAACACTTCGTATAATTCCGCCTCTGTTCAACCGATTAGGAACGCAAAGTTGGGTTATAGTAATAATTTGGATTAACGCAATAGTTCTTGGGATTTACGCGGGTTACTCAAGTGGCAGCCGGCCAAATGGAGCGCACTGTTCAATTTAAATAAATAGATGTTTTTGCAGTTATTACTTTCTTTTTTAAACAAGAATTCCTTAGTAGAATTTAAAAATAATACATAGATACATAGACATTGTTACAGCGGGAGATTACAACTATGCACAAGGAAATGAGATTAACACACTCGTTATGTGATAGCATTGTAAAGAAATTTATGGTGCGTTTAAACGGCGCGCAAACACGCGAGCCGAGCCTGGCTCCGCTCGTGATTCAGCGCGCCACGCGCCGTTTAAACAACTACGCTCGGCGCGGCTCGGCAAAGTTCGCACGATCCATCACTTGTCGATTTTTTCGACACAGATCAAAGGCGCGCACGCCATCTTCGGAGCGGCTTGTGTTAATACGCGCCGTCTAAACAGATGGTACAGAGCGCGCGACGAAGGAAGACCCATTTTGTTTTTAGCGACGTTAAATATTTGAAGAATTGGGTTTGTACGAGATGGAGTGGAGCAATGAAAAGGTTCAACTCTTCATTGAACTATATGCAGAGGAACCGGCGAGATGGTTTTGCGTTTTCGACTCTTATACAATGACACCATCCTCCATCGTCTTTTTCGTCTTTCTTTTTTTTTTGAATATTTACCACCTAGCAAAATAACAGTAGCTCCTGCTGCAGCAAGGCGTTTTCGTTTATCCATATTGCAGAACGACAGCGCGATGTGTGAAGCCGCATCTCCACGGACGGCTCGGCTCGCGTAGGATCGTGCTAACCCGCGTCGTTTAAACGCACCTTAAGATCAATTACATTTTGTTTGTTCTAAACTTTAAAAAAAAATGTTTTTAAATATTTGAATAGATAAATTCGTAAAATATTTGTCTGTTTCTTCCTTTATTCTTATATAAAGCTGTCGCGCCCGGGTTCAGATAGCTTATAATAAATTAAATTAAATTAAATATTTGCTGATAATGACTTAATATAGAAAAGTGCTCGATATTATATAGAAAGGTAACAGAATAGCACCCGTAACTTGAATTAAAGTCAGTGTAATGAGGTGTGAAGACCCCGTTGTTTAGTGAACTAGTTAGCGAGTTACTACGGATCGGGGGATCGGAGTTCCTTATGTTATAACACTCAAGGCAATTTACTGGGTTCTTGTCAGAACTTTATTATTAATCGATCAGTTTCAACTTTATTTGACATCATTAGGGGTAAATCCGTGTAACATGGGTGACCATTATTTAATTCTCTAAAAAAATGCGTGTTTCTAAAACCATTAATTTTGCTAATGATCTCATATGTAAGACATTTAATAAAAACGGATTTGATTTTTAATATTTTTATTTAATTTAAACGGAACAGAATTTTTATTGGGTACATACTAGCCTAAAAGCTAATGTCGCCAAAGGTAACGTGAATTACCAACAATTTATTGAAACTAAAAAAAAAACTAAACATTTTATGCTTTATAACAACGAAATTTCCATTAAGGAGGTAGTTGATATAATTATAAATATGGTATGCTAGCTTTGTTAGTTTCAATAGGGAAGTAAAAATGTAACATGAGTTACCATGGAATTGCCCTTAGTAATTATTTCACAAAATATTATGATAATAAAGTAATTATTTTAGGCTACGCAAGCCGGGTAGATAGCATATTGTTTTCATATTGTGGCGACTACAATTTGGCTACAAATCTACCTATTTTGCAGACAAAATACCTATTATTTAATAAATTCAAAACCAATTGAATTGACGACAGCTTAAATCATACCCAAAAAATCCAGTCGTTGTCGCTCGACTGTCGACATGACTTGGGTTCGAATACCTTTTAAGCTTTTATCTTAGAGTATTTCGATTTCAAAAGTAGATAGAATAAAGATCAGTTGATATAACTGTGAATGTAAGAAAAAGAGTACCGAGTGTCTTTTGGGTGAGCTCGCTCCATCATAGGCCTCATCCTTGCTACACAGCTAGTTGTTGGCCAAGAGCAAACCCATCTCTAATAAAAAAAAACTTTGACATGCCAATGTTAGCTAATTTAATATTGTACATTCAATGTAACCTCATTTATATCGTTATAATCTGTAACTTACCGTCTGGTAAAAACTGTGCTATATTATGACACGTGTGTGGATGTTTGTTTTAGCGACTGTGTACCTTTTTTTTACTCTGTGTCCGTAGATTGTCGGAATGACGCATATATGAGAGTTGTAAAATGGTGAATATACAAAAATGTTGATTGAACAATGCAATTGTCGGTGTTTTACTTTCTGTAATTATCCTAATTATTAACTGGAAGTAAGAGTATGCAGTTAGGCCCAAGATTTCACCAAGAAATGGAGAAAAAAATAAAATAAAAAATAACAAGTGTTTTGTCGAAATCAAAACATTATATAAATTTAACTCGCGACAGCCGCAACTAATAGAACTCAAGTGTCGCTGTTATGTGTTTTATAGATAAAGGTTTCTATTCAATGGACGTTAGAAAATTTTCTTTAAATATAGAACAATACTTTTCATTTTACGCAAAGTATTGTATGTTATAAGCATTTAGAGGTTTTATTAGAGTTATTAGGGAAAAGCCTGAATTCTACCTGTGGTCTAACACTCAAAGAGTGTTAAAGTCTGGTCTGTGGTTCTACCACAGGTAGAATGTGGTATAAATATGTATATTCCTCTTTTTTCTAACTTACTATATATAGCACCTTCAGTAAGACAAGGGCATAACTTACAATTTATTCTAAAATGAGTTAAATTTAAAATATATGCAGAAATTTCTTAAAAACATTATTAAATTAAAAAATATTAACAAAACTATGGGTCTTATTTGATGAAGAATTGTTTAAAAGTAATAAGAATAAGCAGAAGAGTACGATATTGAATGCAAAAAAAAAACATTAAATGGCTCTCCTGTAAAATTACAAAAAGTGCAGTTATGCCCATGTCATGCCGAAGTTTGTTTTCCCTAAAAAAATAAAAAAAAAATTGTTTTGGTTTTATAAAATAATTTAATATTTATTTTGTGCTAATTTCTTTATTTAATTTCGTGTTCAAAAACTTGTTGAAAACAATGAAAGATCTAATAATTTTAATCGCAAAGTCGTAGCGTGAACAGGGAAATTTATTGTCGACCCATTTTATTTTGCGTTTACGCGCTATACCTCATAAAACAGGGCTTTGTACGACCTGTTGAAGGTACACTAACATTATGTGGCATCAAGTTACTCAAACTTCGCCTTTATTGCTATGGTCGTTAGGTCCAAATCCTTCTCTCATGTGTTTTATTCATTTTGTTTCATAATTATGAAACATTTCCCTTAATGATCTGTTTTGTTTAAGCGCTCGCTTAAAAATAAAATTTATTATAGTTGCATAAATTATTTTAGTGCCAAATCATTTGATTAATGGGAATAGCTTAAAATTCATCTGGATTTTTCTTACATTATCCTACCCAAATAGAATAACCTAAGTATTTTAAAATAATACTTATATAAAAAAATAAAAAAAAAAAAACAAATTTTATAGATTTCTGTAGTCATCTAAATATCAGACACGATGTGTATTTTCTTTTTAATTTTTACGTAAATATCTAATTCCATTTTGTTTTTCAAAATTTTAATTTATTTGTTTATTTTTATATATAAAAAAATATATGCAAGATATATTGTTTGCATTTTGAATTTAAAAGATATTTCTTGTATATGTTTCTAAAGTAATAGACAAAAAGGCATTCTTGTGGTTTACTTAATGGTCTATAAATATTACCAATAACAAGTGTCTTAGAATGCTGCTAAACCTGAACGTGTACAGTATAATTTATATGGTGAGAATATAATAATGGACTTTGACACTGAATAACTTCACAAGTGGCTTCTTATTAAAGCTTGGTGTCTCTTATCAGTTATACTGATCAGTTTCTGACTTTGAAAAACATTATGCCTTGCCTGAAATCGTAGGATAAAATCCCTTTGTCTCTCGCATCAAGTAGTATCCAAAGAAACTTTACAATTTCTTTGTTCTAAACTTACTGGACAGTAAAAACCAGTACAATCCAAGTAACAACAAACACCTAACCAACTGGAACTTTCGCTTCCAACAAAACAACTGTCAGCGAAACAGAACTTACACTATCTACAAGTTCGTAAGTATTGTTTAAAGCGAATTCAACCTTATCGATAGTGACATACGGTTACATTTCAGAATAGAACTGAGCTCGGGAGTTCAACTCAATATTTCATACAGACATCGGATACAAAATGCTACCATATGTGCTACAGATGAATTTCTTTATTTACATTCGAAAATATCATTCTTGTGATATCCGTTAAGTGTATTTATTACAATTATTTTTGTTGTGAATAAGTCTTTTTTGGTTGAATTGGAGAAAATTCAAAAAATGATAACAAAATCTTGGGATAGAGTTTGGTGCTGTATCTACATAAAATCTATCATTTAAATTCAAAATTTAATTACAACAATCCATAGCTAAAGTATCAATTGTCCTGGACAAGCTAAGTGTATACTAAATAATATAATAATCTGAAATTTCAGCGTAAAATAGAAAAATGTTTAGAAAAATCTATACAACTAGATTTTCAATTTGGTTTGACAAAAAAATTAAAGTTCAACGCTTGCATTTTTTTGGAATGAAGATATTTGGCTCTTAAAGTATTAGGACTAGAGCATAAGCTGTAGTTAGAGACCTCATGATGACTAATTGAACTGAATAGAGAACAAAGATTTAAATTGTTCTTAGCACAACATAGTTACTTAGTTATTTAGCCATGAATGCTGCTGGAATGTTTCCTTAGAAATAGGTTTCCTTAGCGCTGGCTCTAATTGTTTTAAAATTGACCAATTTACTGAATATCAAACTATTCAAACAAACTTTAAGATAAATATTTCACTGTGTAACATCAGTTACGATACCCCTACTTTTTTTGAAGATAGGTAATCAATATCTAATCGTATATCAATACTAATAATAAATCTGTTAGGGTCGGTCATGAAGTAATTTACTTTGTTTTCAGAGATATCGTGTTTATAGGCTCTATACCTACATGATACTGAAACTAAATTGATAATTTTTAGAATTTTTTTCTGTATGTATGTATGTATGTATGTATGTATGTATGTATGTATGTATGAATCAATTGATTTTCATGAAACTTTGTAGATAAACATTTAGGGCCTCTTTCACAAATTAAAAGTAATGTGTTGATTAGTTACTTTTAGAAATCATTTTCTGTTATATTGAATTAGGTTTACAGCATCATTCGATAGCCGATCATTCGATTTTTTTTTTATTATTTTCTATTTAATGTTTGGGAGGTTTACCGTACAAACAAAGGTATATCAGCTCCATTATCCCCGGTTACCGGTGACTTTAAATGACAGTTTGGCCTACTTGACGTTTGTGAAAGAGGCGCTTAGACGTACAGGACACAGGATAGGCTACGTCTTTTTTCCTTTTCAACGCGGACGAAGTCGCGGGCGCCAGCTAGTTTATAATAAAGCCCCTGTCCTTTTGTTAACCACTCAACCAATGAGTTCATCAATACTGCATGGATGTTATTTTATTTTTATTTTTTTCAAAATTGTGAGAATCACATGGTAGTGGTTGAAATCAAAGTTGTAAAGTTATAATTCCATCGTAAATCCTTTAGGACATTAAATTTATAAGTTGGGCTGGAGGCGAGAGTCGGAAAGATAAGCGTGGCTGCATTCGTGATGAACTTGAATGAGTTCTCAGAGTTGAACATCGAAGGATAATATTATAAGACAGAGAACCATCACAATGTTGTTTCGAGAAGTTTGATTTCGAATATAATAACACGTCAGATTCAATTAGAATAAATGACAGTGCTTGTTGCCTATTATAGGTAGACATCATTATCAATATGTCTTTCCCTTCTGTGCTCCATTCAACAATGTTTTTTTCAACAATGCTTCACTTGGAGAGTCCTCTTGGTGGAAGGTCAGCCTGCATAGCCTCAACTAGTTCACCATTTAAAAGCGTTTCTCCCTTAGTCCTATCGCCTTTGTTCTTCGTACACATATTTATTACTAGCTGTTGCCCGCGACTTCGTCCGCGTTATGGAGGAACATACATACATACATACATACATACAGAAAAAAAATTGTAAAAATGGTCAATTTAGTTTCAGTATCATGTATAGAGCCTATAAACACGATATCTCTAAAAACAAAGTAACTTACTCCATGACCAACCCATACAGATTTATTATATTGATATTGAACCTGCTTCTAGTTCCTTCAAGTTTCATATTTTTCTACGTAAATTTAGTATGCATGGCTTACGTTGCGTAGTTTCGTACCGTTGCCTATTAACGCAAGCAACGCCTTCTGTCATACTCTGCTACATGGATTTTTTTGTTCAATCTATTCTATCGCAGCACTAATAGTAGAACTGTTTGGACTAACCCTATTAGAAGTGTGTCTCAACAAGACAAAGATTAATTATTCCTAAGAAACTGAGATAAGAAACAGTTAAACGTTGTCCAGTTTGACAAACTTGATTTTTAAAGTAAAAGCCACAATGCTTGCTTGCTATTTGATGAAAACTGTGACTGAAGTAACAAAATCCTCTACGTAATCCACAGAGTATTTTTTTTAGTTGAGAGCACAAGTCTGATCCTGCATGGAGTATTGCTGCCACCTCTGGGATGGTTCTGCCCGTTATCAATTGGCTGCACTGGACTCGATTGAAAGGTGAGCTAAAAAACTCATTGGCAACGACACCCTTGTGGAGTCTCAGCTTCAAAGCCTGCAGCATCGCCGAAAAGTAGCATGCCTATCGATTTTCTATTGTCTACACCATGGAGAATGTGCGTCCATCCTATGGGATCTGATCCGGCCAGAGCCGTTCCACTTGCGGAACACGAGGCGCAGGCGGGGGTTTCATCCCTTCGTGGTTTATGTTCCCCGGTCACGCACGAAGCGTTATAGTTCCACCTTCCTTGTCCGAACTGCTAAGGAGTGGAACTCATTGCCTGCGTCCGTGTTTCCCCAAAACTACAACCTCGGGGTCTTCAAATCCAGGGTAAATGGGCACTTACTAGGTAAGCGTGGTCCATCTTTGTCCGCATCTCTGCACCTAACATCAAGTGAGATCTCGGCCAAGCGCTGCCTTGATCTAGTAAAAAAAAAGAGCACAATTCCTTGAAAAAAAATTACTCTAAAAATTCATAGCTCAGAATAGATATCAAGAAGTACCACTCTAAAAGTAAAATTTATACAAGAGAAAATGTTTATTTAAAGCTGTTCTCGGTCTACTAAACTCATCCACTGAGCCTAACGTTGTTTTTATGATTCAGTTATGTCATTTCGCCTTCAGCTTCGTCAGAATTGTACTCACTTCCTTTGATGAGAAAATATTATTTCACAGCTCAAAGGGAGCGATTACTTTTAATGAATAAATCATTTCAGCATTAATTAATTTAAATGTTGATTATTTATTTCTTACTTCGTTACTTGCCTGATCTGAGAATCTAGTATTTGATATAGAAAGTATTTGTGCTAACTTTATATTACTAAATTACTAAATACCACTGAAAAGTGCCACTGAGTTCTACAATGAAAAAAAAAAACAAAAAGCAAAAAAAAAAACATTCATAAATTTAATCAATTTACAAATTTAAATAAACCTAAGATAAGTTAAATGTAACGCAATGCTCAAGGTACATAATATTTACCACTTGAATGCAAACAAACTGAAGGCTACGAAACGTGAAATTTCATCGAGCCCCTTGACAAACTACACTCATTTCTGTCTTACAAATTTACAGGCCTCAGACAAACTTCGCTGAGGCCATAAGTTATAAGCATCTAGCGATTAATTTTTGACAATAATAATCCCTTATAGCAGGCGCTCGCGACTTCAACTGCGTTGAAAAATTAAAATATAAACCTGAAAAAAATATATGATATTTAAAGTATGTAAAATATATACATATTTATTGATATTAAGTATTAAAAAAGTACCTACTATTTAAAATATCAATTTTAATGCTTAATTCTCATAGACAATTTTTTCCGGGTTTGCCTTAGTTCCTTGAAGCCTAATTTCAACCCAAGTCAGGTTAGACAATGTATTATAGTTAGATAAAGTTTAATTATTATTATTTAGTTCTTCTTCAATATTAATAATTAATAATAAAAGAGTTTCTAGTATCAAGGTTTTTAATAACTCTGACATGCAATTGTTTATTAATTTAATTAAAAATAAAGGCAGTTTATTATTCGAAACCCCTTTGACTTGCATCAATCGTCTTGGGGTAAAGGGTTGAAAGTTAACCCAAGAACCACGACTTCCCTTTGAAATATAGCCGTAGTTTATCTCTTCAGTTGTGTTTTAGCTTTAGATATTATTTGTAAGAGTTAGTAACGTTTACTTCGAATGTGTTTGTTTTAGAATTTTTTATTATGTTTTGTGATAAAAAAAAATGTCAGTCGTAGGACTCCACGTCAGAAGTGACAATTTCACAAAAATAATTGTATGATATTTAAATAATTCCTTGGCATTATCGAACAAGGTAAATACGATTATTATTGATCACAAGAAATACAAGAGAAAACATAATTATGACATCGATACACAATGAGTATTAAATATAACATAATTATTAAAAAGGTTTGTTGATATGAAACTAGATTATTGGTCAGAGGTGTATATTGATCCTTGTTATCATATCTAGTAAATTTACTTTCATATGCAGTTGTCTGCTTAATACATTACGTTACATGACATGACAGTGTCGCGAGTTCAATAGTGTTTTTTTATTCATCTCAAAAATGCCCAACGCTAAAGAAGTTTTCACTTCAAAAATAATAATAATAATAAGTAAATTTCATCATTTCATCTGTAACTTAGACAATTTCATGAACTAATTATTTATTTTAACCAAAACTGAAAATTAGAATTAGTTTGTGCAGCTTGACAAAGCTTGACAGCTTGAAAAAGTACAGCTTGACAGCAAATTTAAGACAAAGCCATATTGTAGAGGGGTAGGTGTGTGATCGATAGAAGATATATTGAAATTTAAATAATTTCAGAATATGTATATCGTATACCATGGTGAAGTCCAATTTTACATAAAAATTACTTGAGAAACTGAGTAGTAGTATACGTATTTTAAATATTTAATTTCAAATGAAACCTAAAGAACATTATTGTTATTCTCTCACGTACTTTGTTTAAGTAGCTATCGTTACCCAAACCGTTTATAAATCCCTTAATTTGTGATTTTCGTGTCTGTACCCAACTGGGGTCTGACCACAGCATGATAAATGGAGGTCCTGCTGGACCCTATTTCATTATCATTAATTATTCCTAATACATCTGTTTCTAAGTTATCTGCGTAAGAAACGTGCATATTTTACATGGGTTTGATGGGTTTTTGAGGGTAAAAAAGGGATATTAGAGGGTAAACGAGCACATTGGACTGAAAACTAATGTAAGGCCTGTGACTCACAACTAGTTTTATGTTGATTTATTATAAAAAAATACAAGTATTTTTACTTTTAAATTTTTAAAAGGATTCTTCTTATATTATATAGATTATAGATAGTTTGTTACTATTTCTCGTAAAACATACTCAGTGAATTTAGGTAAAAAGTTACAATATAGTTCATAAAATAGAAAAAAAAAATGCTATAAAATGTATACGCGAGCTCGAAATTTAGTAATTTTTAAACACATAAAAATCACACTGTGAGTGAAAGTTCCGAAGATTGGAATTTCAAATATGGTATTTCAAAAACCTCATATAGGCAGATAACAAGTCTTTGTAGTGGTATATCGTAGACAGACAAGCGACAAGTCATGCCGTCGCATATATTACAAGCGTTTCCCTAAAACACTCGACCCTACGAATATTAAACAGGAAATATAAATGCTAAAACGTAAAATATTACATTCGATAACCATGCCAACGACACGATTAACTAGTACTTGGACCCAAAATTCTGAAATGCTCACGTACACTGCATGAAGCAATTTAAAGTGTGTGGTCATTAAATCAGCGGAAAGAACAAAGGAACAAGTATGAACTGGCTTGTTGAATTTCTAACTTATTTGTTTATTGAGATCAAACAATTCATAACAATGAAAATTACATAGGATACCTTTCAAGTATCATCTAAAATATAAAACAACTAAGTGGACTTCGTCTTTCATGGTGATCAGTTCAGTAGTTTTTGCGTGAAAGCGTAATAAACAAACAAACTCACATTAACAAGCTTAGATATCTCAGGCAGAGTTACAAAAATGCATTCTATAGTAAGGCTAATTTCATTAGTATCCATCTCTGAAGTCGCCATTGATATCGATATCGACACTGCTGTAACTACGTATCTATTTAATTTTATTATTAAATTTTATAAATAAATTTTTGATACTCTTATTTCGTGGCCCGAAATATCACCTTAATTTTAATATATTAAAGGTCTATCAACCCTTCAGGGCAGACCCGAAACGTTTTGCGGTCTTCCCACCAATATAGTTCCACATTCGGTTTTAGGAGTAAATTAATTCTTTATAGAGGTTAACTGTCCTCCCTGGTATTTAAAAAACCTTAATTGTTTCGGCAGAAGCGTATTTGTTATGAACACTTGGCGTGCATATTATCATGCCGATACTCGTATTTTCATATTTATCACACAATAGAAACCCTACCCAGACTCCATTTAATATTAACAGCTCGTGAAAAATAGGCTCATTGGAAGAACGGTCCAAGATTGAATTTCTCATCTCCGAGTCGGACCGTGAAAATTATTATGTCGTGTGCACTGCCGTAGCCGTCTTCATCCAAGTCGATTGCTCAATTTATCAATACAGCTTCGGAGCCAAAGAGTAGATTTAATCTATTGATAAATTCCAGAACAGACAGTTTATATTATTAGATATAATTTTATTTTTTTATTTCTTATCCTTACTCTTATTATAAATATTATTATAAATTTATACTCGTATTATAAATACTAAAATTTGTATGGATGGATGTATGGATGTTTGTTACTCTTTCACGCAAAAACTACAGAATTAGACATAAGACATAAAAAAGATAAAAAGATAAAAAAAAAGATATTTCGTCGTCACAGCGATAACGATGTCCGGCGTTACCACTCAACATATTTTTCCTTTCAACGCGGACGAAGTCGCGGGCACCAGCTATAGTATGTTATATAATCGATTATAATAATAATCTTTTAATTATAATTAATTTTTTAATTATAATATATGTTACTCCAAATAGTAAAATGTATTATAAAACATTATTGAAGTGAGACAGGCTGTCTAATATATGGTTGCAGAATGTAGTGATTTTTTTTCGATAGGAGACGTCACATAGCGCCATCTAGTCCCAAACTAAGCAGAGCCTATACTGTGGATGATAGACTACAGATAAAGTATACTTACTTACAATTTTTAATAATTCATCATAATATTCAACTAACTTTCCACTTTTTCCACTAGGACCGGTCAGAAGCAGCCTGGATCTACTGTCGACCTGCGGCGCTTATCAGATTTTAAATATAAAATATAGAAAATGTCCAAATTAAGCCAAGCAGGCGTATCCATCCATACAAATGTTTGTCTTTGACAACGGCGGAGCTACTACCGCAGAGCTAATCGGTCGGTCGTTGTTGCCAATCAAGTATAAAAAAATTACTTCATGGAAGGAAAAAACTGTTAATGACCTAACGCTGCGTCTGTTCGCTGAGCAATCACAAACTAAACGGAGAAAGGGCGATGGGGAGCCGACCGTCGATTTATTTCGAGCCGAGAGCGAGTCGGTGTATCACTTACGTAAGATTCACCCTCATTCTACCCCCGCAGCCCTCCCGCGAAGATATTGCTTTCCGAACGAGATTACGATGTTTGGTTTCGAACGCAATTGCACTTGTTTAAACATCGAACGGAGGTAATATGTAAGGCTGAATTTACACTGACCCTGCAGTCTAGGGATTTTAATCAAAAGCAACCAGTTCAAGAAGTTTTTTTGGCTATCATTCCTGTTATTGAATTGTTCGAATTATCGACAATAATACTATCTGTAGTGGTTTTTTTTTCTGTGAGTGTGACCAGGATTATAGGTTTATTGGCAACTATAGTCTTGTTTGTGATTTCAACGGATCTCGACTTATTTTCAAGAGTCACCCAGTAATATTATATCACCCAGAAATCAACAAGAACAGGTTGCAGGAAGCAGTTGTTTATAGAAGCTTTTTTCCACGACTTCACCCTCGACCCTTCTTCTTAGGTGTTGAAACGTTTATTCAACCTTTATTGCTCATTTATATATTTTTGTTTGGCGTTACATTTTAATTTTTTTTATAGTTGATTCTTTTTTCTGAATGAAATTAATGTCTTTTTCTGTATCTCTGACAACAAGTATGCAAAAAAAATTCTTCTCTTGCAACTGGTTATGTAATTTCGGTTACGAATATGTAAGAAGGGAAAATATCCTGATGGTAGGTTGAGGATTTAAGGCGTAAAAGCGTAACAAACAAACTTACTTTCGTATAAATATATATTATATCCTCACACATTTTACACAGCACCATCTTAGTTTCAAAGTAAGCGACTAATGCTTGTATTATGGATACTAGACAATTGATAAACTAAATAGATTGATTTTTTTTTCTAAATACATACATATTATAAATATAAAATATCCATGACTCAGGTACAAAGGTAAAATGTTTACACATAAACATTTGCCCCTAGCGGGATTCGAACCCGCTACCGTTTGGTTACCAACCACCACCAACCAAACGTGTCGTCTAAATAAATATATTAGTTAGGATCTTGGTATGTCAAAGCAATATGACCCTATTGTCTTACCCTTTACAAGGTCACTTGTACCTCTATGGTCTTACTTGTGTTATCTAATCGTCAACCTACCGACCTATACATAAAAAACCTTCTTATCTATGATCTATTTTCATTGACACTTAATCTCACGGCCTGATTTCTGAAATGAAAAGAACTAGTGTACGCCGCGCAATCCGATTTCATTCTATTCTATCCGGCACCGACATCGGCTGATTCCCACTCGATCACAGATTGGAAACACAATGTCTAATGTACTGTAAAATGGAAACTTGTGAAGAAATCGCTATGGAATGGACAGAGCTATCTTTGATTCCGTTTCAAATCGTGTGGATACATTTTACCGCAAAAAATCACAGTTACAAAACTAAATAGGAAATGTTAGTTCATTTATTTAAATTTTTACATTTTTATTATTTATTTTCTAAATTCTAAATATACCTAGTCTACTTAATCGCTAACGTTTTTTAATTTATGTTATCTTTTAATATATTTTTGCTAACCATTTTTAGATTTTATAATTTAACTCTTCCAATCTCTTCCAAATATTGCTTGGATGTCCAAATCCGTAATAAAGAATTAATATTATAAATGCGAAAGTTTGTATGGATGTATGGATGTTTGTTACTCTATCAGAATAAGATATAAGATATTAGGAAACTAATATCTACTCAAGTCCCGATTGAGTACCATAAATCTTATATAACTACTTATAAACAAAAATGATTCGCTAAATGTGTTGGTCGCTAATATAAGTGCAAAAGAGGACTGTTTGACCAATTCGTAATTTTTTTTAAAATTATTCGTTAAAATTTGTTGGTCGCTAATATAAGTGCAAAAGGCAAGCTGACACTGAAAAGGAAAACCAAATATAGTTCATAGAAGAAAAATGAATAATAATAATAAAAAAAAAAAAATGTAACTAACAAAAAACTAGAAAATATTGTAAAAAAAAAATGTCAGAAATAAAGGCTTTATTTATTTATTTATTTATTTATTTAATATAAGTGCAAAAGAGAACTTTTGGACCAATTCGTAGTTTTTTTTTTTTTAATTATTCGGTAAAATTTGTTGATCGCTAATATAAGTGCAAAAGAGAACTGTTGGACCAATTCGTATTATTATTTTTTTAATTATTCGGTAAAATTTGTTGGTCGCTATTATAAGTGCAAAAGAGAACTGTTGGACCAATTGGTATTTTTTTTTTTTAATTATTCGGTAAAATTTGACGAAGGCAAAATTTCGGACAGAAATGTAAAAACTCCATATAAAAATTTATCTATGAATCCTGAAAAACTTTCACATTTGATTTTATTATGTAACAACCGCAAAAAGCGATCATTTTAGTTACACTAGATAATATTAAGGTGATGTTCATTTTAACTTGTTAATGAATTATTTATTTTGTGTGTGCTATATTAATATTATAAAACTAATAATAATATATATTTACAAACATATGAACATCATTGGCGCGGTTATCCAATAATTCATCAAACAAACCTCATATTATGGTAACTACCGCATTGAATTTCTGTGTTGTGTCATATGTTCAGAATTTCACACTATCTACTAATACTAATCTATACTATAATATTTGATTGTTTGTTTGTTTGCATTGAATAGGTTCCGAAACTACTAGACCGATTTGAAAAATTATCAGCAACATCTTCTTATACAAAGTCGCTTCTTGTTGTCCCTTTGTACGTACGCTTAAATAAATTTTAAAATACACAATGGATATTAATGTGGTTTTCACTAATGAAAAGATCCTTAAGAATGGGTATAAAGCAAACAAAATTTGTAATTTCACCCGCGTGGCCCCTTGGACATGACAGTGACACAAAATACGTACAACTACGCACAACATGCGACGGAAGATAGCGCATCTCGCTCAATAAAAATGTTATAAGTGCCAAAGGTATTAAATATTAATTATTCGTAAACTACAATGTCAAATGAAAAATTGTTACATACAGCCTTAGATAATATGTGAAGTGAAATTACTGATACACTTTTAGCTTTGTAATGTGTGCCATTTTGAAAATAAAACTAAATCGATGGAAATGAGAGCTCACTTGGTGATTTTTTTCTATGGAGAAAATTTCATTATATTATGTTTTCTGTTACAGACGTCACTTTCATTTATAATGTATTTATCTATTTAAAAAAATTAATTAAATTAGACTTTGTTTACTTAGATAAAATTCAAATCTAGGATTGCCTATTTCTCTTTATGCCCGCTCTTAAACGAAGAAGTTATCAATACTAACAATAAATCTGTAAGTGTAGGTATTGTATGTATGTTCCTCCATAACACTAAGTGCCTCTTTCACGAACTAAAAGTAAATTGTTGATCAGTTACTTTTAGAAATAATTTTCTGTTTTATTGAATTATGCACTCGGTTTACTGCATCATTCGATATACGAATTTTTTTAATTATTTTCTATTTAATGTTTGTCTAATTTTTTTTTTAATGTTTGGGACGTTTACTGTACAAACAAAGGTATATAAGCTAAAATATTCCCGGTGATAGGTGATTTTAAGTGACGGTTTAGCCTACTTGACGTTCGTGAAATAGGCGCTTAAACGAATTAACCGATTTTCATGAAATTTGGTAGATAAACATTTAGACGTACAGGACACAGGATAGGCTACTTTTTCTTTTTCAACGCGGACGAATTCGCGGGAGCTAGCTAGTCGTATATAATTTTCAGAAAAAATATGCCCCCATGCAAAGCCGCTGAAATCGCTAAAATATCACCAAGTAGTTCTACCTAAATCCTATAGATGTCGCGTGACCCTCTCTATCGATTCACCTAATTCTATTGTAAACTACAATACACAGATGGCGCCCCTATACATATTATTTTTATTTCAACGTAGACGAAGTCGCGGGCACCGGCTAGTTGCGATGAGAAGAGAGAGTTGTGTTGAAAAAAATTTACTTTGTATACGTAGGTAATCTGTTTCTTGAATGCGTCGTCAACTATTTGTAAGCCGCGTAAAAACCCGGATTTTTCGGTATGTAAACCCTAAATCCATCTAAGGTTAGGGTACGTTTGAAATTTTCCCGAATTTAAACTTTTTTCTACAGACTAGCGTCTTTTCACATTTCCACTAAGTTGTTGCATTTTGATCCACATGAAGTTAGAGACATCTTTATGACTTTTTTTGTATTACGCACTATTTAGGTGACAAGCCTCCGGTTTTGTAGGGATTCAATTTTTTCTGCAAATAATATACACAAACATTCTTCCTTTACCGCTCTTTCCATTAAATCCTATCAAAATTCGATTTGTGGTTTAGAAGAAGTTTAGCGGCTGAAATTAGAAGTAAGTTAGTAAGTTAGAAGAATACAGAGGCGGGCAGCAAGTATATTTTATAATGTGTTTACGAGTATATTAGAAAACATAGAACTTTAAAATAAAATAATTCAAAAAACTTTTTTACCTATTAAATAATAATTTTTGACTTACTATTTTTCAATTACTTTTTAATAGGCCATCTCGAACAAAAACTGTATAGCATAAATTTTATTAGTCTTGTCCAAAACGAATAAAAATAATCTTTCTGGTATGCTTTTAGTGAAAATTATCGCTCTCAATACAACCATACCTCAATCGAGAGATTACCGCGCACTTTGTGGCTTTCAACCGGTCAATATTTCCAGCGTGGCTTCTTTGAAGGATGGATCTATTGGCATTTCCTATGATTCGCTTTTTGTGTGTCTGCTTTGTTGACGAATCAGCTTTGGAAATCTTTGGAAAATCGCTGGGTTCCTTATATTTTCAAGTATAATCTACAAAGCGTTCAAAGGTTTATACAGCTTTATATGGTAATGTGGGATAATTTTTTTTTTTTCGAAAAGCATTCTCGTTCGAAACTTATCAATATAATATATATCAAGCGTTGCATATTATAAAACAATGTACTCCGCCGCGTCTGTCTGTCTGTTCGCGATAAACTCAAAAACTACTGCACTGATTTACATGCTGTTTTCACCAATAGATAGAGTGGTTCCCGAGGAAGGTTTTAGTATATAATTTACAAAGTTACGCAGGCGAAGTCGCGGGCAGCAGCTTATCGCGGGATCACGTTAAAGCCGCGTGGTGAAGGTCTATTAAATTCTAACTGAGCAATATTTAGTTTCTCGGCCTCTATTTTGTCATTCCTTGAAAAAAGTTTACAGACATTCGCAAAAAACAAATTGCCGCCATTGCGAGGGGCGATGGGAAGTTGCATTAAATTCCACAGTGAATAAAAATTAAATAAAACTCAAAGGCACGCTCGGACCGACGCGACGCGACGCAGGGTGAGCCGTGGAAGAATTTTCCTCTTAAACTTTATTGAATCCACCGGTGAAATGATCCGAGAAGGCGATTTGTAAAGTCAAGCGTGTTATTTGGGGTTCATTTAATTTTGATTTTTCAACGTTTCTTTACACAATCTTTACTAAGGTAAATTATTAATTGTAAAGTTTAAAGCATTAAGAAATATGAGCCGTAAGAAAAAATAGTTTTGGTAGTAGCAGCCGAAGGCACCTGTTTTAGGTTTTTGCTCATATCGCGAATATCTGTACGAATAGCATTATGACTACTTTTGAGAAAAGTTTCTACATAACATTTTCTACAAATTTAGATATATTCATTTTTATTCTACCTTCAATACTTTAGGAGCTACAGGCTGGGAAAGTTAACAGAGAGAAGTTGTGTAAGATGCCATTGTTGAGGAAGATTTAGAGGTTCTTCATTGACTCTATCACCACCAGAAAATATTCCTTGTCAAGCCAAGAAAAAAGAGAGTGGAAATCAAGATTTTCTTCAAAAGAACTCCACTAAATAAACTGTACCAATAAACAATACCGGTATACGTAACCAATTTTCAAAACTACACAAATTATTTCTCCTGATTTTATTAATTTGACTGAGCTATTATGTTAATTGTAATAATATTGAAATGGAATCCAATGAGAACCAATTTTTAGTATATAAATGCATTTAAAGCGTTTTCATTTTATTTCATGGATAAAATTCTGAAACGAATACAATTATAAGTATTTTTAGTTAATAGTGGTATCTAGTCATAGATATTTACAAATTGATATAAATTTCCATATTTTTATCTCCAGAGAACATAATTTAAAAAATTGAAATTTACCCCTTTATCTACAAACTTCATATGCCAGGGTGACTGAAATAATTTCTCGAGGAACACAATTTCTGTCCAATAATATAAATAGTAATAAAAAACATATAAATGAAATTACGTTTTTGTACTTCTATTCAGAAGTATCCATATAGGTTCAAAGATAACAGACTTGTATATATATATATATATATATATATATATATATATATATATATATGTCCGGGGTATGAACATTTATGGGAGTAAAATCAAATGTCACACGTTACGCGTTACAGGTTACAATATGCTACAATATTTATTAAATTATTTGTTTATCGTTCGTAAGGAATAAATTCCAGTCGTGCGTCGGAGCTGACACACACAATTTTTTTTAAACCTCTTGATTTATCCACAATAAGAGTATTCTGTGTCTATCAGTTCAATTCCTGTATATTCGCTAACATTTTCCAGCTGGCGTGTACCAGCTGCAATGTATCAATGATGTTAACCATTTTATGGTTACAAAGCGGCAGGTGTTCACACGGTCGGGCGTTCATTATTTATTAAACCGAGGCCGTTTGAGCGGGAGCATTAAGTGTCGCTAATAATTGATGAGCACTCATGTACGTACCTTCACTCGAATAGACATGGCTTGTTTGTTTAGAAAATTGTTCATGAGTAAAATTTCATTTCTATACCATACAAGTGTGTAGAAATTCACTTTTCTATTTAGATACGCCAAGCTACTTAGGTTTTGACATGTAAAAAGTCTTAGAAGAAAACCAACTGCGCTATTGTGTGAAGAATAATTTCATATAATATACTGACATGTTTTTCACTCGAGTTTATTATTAATAACATTGTTATTATCAATTTTATGGAAAAAAAATCGCTTTTTTTAATTTTTTTGCTTATAAAATTGAAACTATCACACGCGCGTTACAAGCTACAATATGTTTCAATACATATTCATATAATATAATACATAATATATTATTATATATTGTTATGTTTTAATTATATTTATTAAATTATTTATTTATCGGTCGTTAGGAGTCTAGTCGTGCGTTGGAGCTGACACACACACTTTTTTATTTTTTATGTAATATAAAATAAAATACACAAAGCTTCGTTAATTATAAAAGACAGATACGAACAAAGAAAAACATGCTGTCAATGGATATGATAATGCAATATTCATTAATATATGCACAATATTACCAGGCTTTATACGCTTTGGTTCTGCGCTGTTCGTATTTTATATTTCAGAAAGAATATTTTATTTATAAAGGGATTTAAGAAATTTTCGATCAAAGTCCAAGTTTTCAATTTTTGGTCTTAATTTTTTACAAAAAAAAAAACATACGCAATGATAGAAATTTTGTCTCTATATAAGTGTATTTATTATACAGTGTATTTTGTCAGTCTATGGTTCTATTAATAAATCTCGTAAAATGTTTTCAATACTTCCAAACGAGTCGGAATTCGGAAAAGTGTAAGATCAATTCAATTCAATTATTTATTGTGAAACCATAATGTACAAAGATGTTATAAAAATAAAGACCAATGTTATGGACCCTGTTGGGCATGCAAATTAGGGACTAGGAGAGAGGAAGCGTATATATATAAGCATATAATTATTTATTTATATAAATATATATAAGAATTTTATTTTATTTAAATTAAAATTAAAAATAAATTATATTTACATTTATATTATTAATATTTAAATGATAATTTCATCTAAAAAATATTCATTTGAGTTGTAGTAACATTAAATTATTTAGAATTTTTTTTAATTTTTTTATAAATATGATATCATTTTTTTCTTTTTTTAAATTATCTGGTAATTTGTTATATATTTTTATAGAATTCATGCGAGATTATATGGGAATCCAGTTACTACATTATCATGTAATTCTCTCTATAATTATATAGGTAAGTTATATACATGAGAACAAAAAATCGACTCAACAGCTATGAATATTTTAATTTTAATTTAATAATTTTTCATTATTTAAATTTTATTACAGTTTAATTAATTTGAAAATTTAACTAAAATTACTTAGGGCCTCTTTCACCAACTACAAGTAAAGTGTTGATTAGTTACTTTTAGAAATAACTTTATGTTTTATTAAATTATGCACTCGATTTAGTGCATCTTTCGAAAGGGGATTTTTTTTTTTGGGAAAGAGGCCCTTAATATTTTAAGTAAATAAGAAAATCAATTGTTTGATATCTTGAATTTAGGAATAGCGGTTTGGCCGATTTTTTTTTGTCACGAGTGTAGTAGAAATATCGCTGCTTAAAAACTAAAGGGCCACAAATCAAAACTACACTTTTTACAGGAGAGTTAATCGAAAAAAATTAAATTATTTTTTGTCTTTTTTTTTCTTATTACATATATATCAAATATATGCATATTATACATCGTTAGAAGCGTATTTTTAAGAAGCATTAAATGTTTTAAGTACTTTTATAATAAACTGAATACTAGAAGAGATATAAGCATATAAGTTATTTTTGAATATATAAATAAATATCAAAATATACTAAATATGGAATAAAACAACCATAACTCTTTTTGAAACATACAATATGAAGGATTGTGATTGTATTTTTTTGTTTTATGTCCCTTTAGTTTTTAAGCAGCGATATGTACGTTAAGTAAGCTTCCACGTCAATGGTGCTTCACTTGGCTGTAGCGAGTCGCTGTAGTCGAACGAGTTCAAGATTTGAAGAGCTTTTTGCAGGGTCACTATGAAATTCCGACAACAGGATCACATCACAGAGAGAGACTATCTAGTTTCAGATGAGAAGGAAAAATTTCAAGAGATTAAATTGTTCATTGCTGAATGGCATGTTACCTACCTTTCGAGAACATTTGCTGTCCAATTTTTTATGTCCTACTTTATGCTTAGTCATAGGTAATTTTCATAAAACTACACTTAATAAAGCGAAGGATTTCAATAAATAGGTTACTTTTAAGTATAAGAAATAGAAAAAATAAATGGCCATTCAAATCCATCCGTTCAGAGGCGGCAGCGCACTTGTATACCTGGAGTTGCTTGTGTTCTTAGGCGACGGTAGCCACCTTTTCAGCCTGCCTGCCAACCTTCATACCTTCAACCTTCCTTGTATAAAACAAAGCCGCTTCCTCTGTCCCTCTCTGTATGTACTATCGCGGTCAAGGGAGCAGTCCCACCGTAAGGAACAATTTCGTGTGCACATTTTGTATTTATCTTTGTGACGTTTCTATGACGTTACTATGACAACCTCAATTCAACGTTAGACAAATTTGTATGAAAAGTGGGTCTGCTCCATTGACCGCGATAGTACGCTTAGATATTTCAAACTAGGCAACTAATTTTAATGCGGTTTTCTCTAATGGAAACAATGTTTTTGAAGAAAGAACGCGAAGAAGGTTTTTGTATATAACTAGCTAACACGCTTCCGGGTTTAAAATAAAAACTTTACACATGGTTACGAAATTTTATCAGTTCAGTAATTTTGGCGTTCATTGGCCTCAAACATGTGACAAAAAATTTTATATACATATAGAGATTTGGAAAAAAAGGCGGGTGCGACCCGCTAGTATTGATAGGTATATAAGAAAAAAATATTAAATTTCACTGAACTAAAAACAAATTGAACAGACTTTTCTTATATGAACAACATTTTCATACAGTTGAAGCGTACAAGCAAAACTTTTTGAATTAGATGCTCGATCTGAATATAATGGTAAACTAAACATTGTCAAGTGGGGCGTCGTTTGCGAAGGTTTTGTGCAAATATTTGCAACGTCTCGGCACTACACATTGGTACACTCTATACATACATACATAAATGAGATAAGTGCTAGCTTTTAACTAGAACGAGGTATTCTCTATAACACATTTATCGTAAATCGCATATTATATATTTATACATATATAATATATTTTACAATCAATCGCATAATATAATCGCATATATATTATATATTATATAAATAATATATAATCGCATATTATATATTTTTATTGATTAACCTAACCTTAAATAACCTTATTGGATGAATACACTAAATTTTTAACACATTTTTTCTAATGTGCTAACGAGGGATCATCTAAAAATATATAAAAAAAAATTAACGGCTACCAAAAATATCGCTGCTTAAAAACTAAAGGGCCATAAAACGAAAAAATACAAAAATTTTCTTTTCAAAATCAATATGAGCCAAATACACACACTGTACAACCATAGATATTTTATACTTATACGAAAAAACTTTTCCCGACCTTATCTAGCGATCCGCTTCCAGATTGCCAGTATGCAGATATTATTTCGATGCCAGTATCACTATCATCACTACAAAGTAAAACAAAACAAACAAAACATGTATAAAACAAAGTCGCTTCCCGTCTGTCTATCACTATATATGCTTAGATCTTTAAAACTACGCAACGGATTTTGATACGTTTTTTTTAATAGATAGAGTGATTCAAGAGGAAGGTTTTAGTATATATTTTAAACGCGGGCGAAGTCGCGGTCACCAGCTATCTACTAAAAATAAAGATACAACCCCTGAAAATTTTATAACAGCAAAGATGTCAGGAGTTACATATATTGCTTTACACGTTTAGTCAGGCGCTACACATCCTTTACTTTTAACGCGGGCGAAGTCGCGGGCACCAGCTATTGTTTTATATAATAAACCTATGTTCCATAATCTACTCAGCTTTCTACTCGGACCAACGTTGGTCCGAGGCTTTCTAGTAGTTCAAGCTGTGCGTTTATAGTCAGGACAAATATTTTTATAATTAGGTAATAAAGACTTGATATTTTTTATTGATAAAAATTAGAAGATAGGATGCTTACATAAATCTATTTAGAACGAATATCTGTTATTCCACATAAGGAACTTTTGAAAAAAAAATATTAATACCAGGCACAATGTTATTAGACATTTGCAGTTAAACTGTCTTTATTTATCTCTTGTAACTTGTACAATATCAAAAGAAATAAATCGGGAATTTCATGTAAAAAGTTTTTTAGGTAGCTTCCGTGACAATTCGCCAAAGAAATGAGCCAAGTTTTGGCGTTGTTTTTATTTACCTTAATATACTTTCATAAATTAACTTTTGTTCAATGAAAAGTTGAAAACTTTCCTCTATCGGCTGGCTGATATAATTTCGTATATTTCTTTTTACTGTGCTGTAAGTACAATCTATATCAACCTATATCTATATTCTGAATTCTAATGCATTATTGCAAGAAAACAGTCCAATAAGTAATTAATACTGCTTGCATTTACAATTTTTTTTGGAGTTACATATATGTATATGTATATATGTATATATATGCCCGTGGTATGAAAATTTATGGGAGTAAAATCAAAATTGTTACACAAATGTGTTACCTATGTTTTGCGTTATAGTTACGTTATATTTTTTTTGAATATTTTAGAATATCTGAAGTTTCATAACTTTTTTTAAATAATATCTACACAATATTATTTAAAAAAAGAACAATGTTCGAATTGTGAAAATTTAAATTTTATAATCGTTCGTAAGGACGTGTGTTGGAGCTGACACACACACAATTTTTTTTTTTTGTTAGTCTGACGGTCCACCCGATGGTAGGTGGTTACCATCGCCTAACCGAACAGGCTTGTGTAAATTATTTAGTAAGTAGAAAAATAAATAATCTTTACTTTGGGTCTCAAGGAACGTCATTGTTGAGCAAACAAGAATAAGTTTAAAATAGCAAAGTAAAAATGTTATTAATTTTCATAAAAGCAAGTTGATGCACTTAGCTTAGTTACTTAAAACTTTCAAGTAAAAAAGCTTAAAAAACAAAGTAAGTTATGAAGCTTTGTCCCCGATTTAATTAAACTTCTTTATTTTTTATACTACGCTAATTTCATTAATTCTTTACTTTGGAACATTTGCATAATTTTTTTTTTATATGTAAAGATCGTTTTTACACGCCTAAATTATATTTAATAAGAACTTATTAAAATATACCTACCATTTTTTTTAAAACCACCCCATGCAAGTTTTACAAATTTAGTAAAGTTTAGAACTTAACTTATTTTAGACTTTGAGATTGAGAAAATTAACGTTTCAATTAATGTCATATTAAAACTAGATAAATATAATGTCGTGTTTTCTAACTTCGGACGAAAATATGACGAAACAAATAACAAATTCGGCAAACAAGAAGCGGCTGCAAAATATTAAATACGCGTTTACAAAGTAAACTAATTTCCGAACTGTGATTAAATTCTAATAAAGATTGGTTTTGGCTTGGGATCATGCTCGAATTATTTTGTTATTACGAATATTTTATCCACACAGACTCTTTGACAGCAGTAAGTTAATATGAAATTGAAGAGCAATTTACCATATAGGTTAGGTACATGTTACCTTTAACATACGTAATGAACAGCTCAACAGTAACAACAGCTCACATAATAAATAAACATACAGAAGCATAAGCAAGTTAAATTTATTACAAATTTACATTACATAAATTACATAAATTGACCCTTTTTTATCCGATGGCAACGTAGCCTGAAAATTTCATCAAAATTGGTTGAACAGTTTTGAAGTCCAAAAGGAAAATAATACACAAATCGATTTATTTTAGAAAAATTAAAGTGTAAAGCTAACAAATTAGTTCAAACCGTTGGATGTCGCTCTAAAAATTTACTTCTATAACATTGTGTGGGAGCTTTTATAAGATACTTAGGTAGTATGCAATTGTGGTTCAGCTGAGCACTGGCACGAGTTTCTTCCATCTTATTTAATTTTGTACACCATGTAATCTGGGCAGAATCTATCTAGTCAGAATTAATGGCAGGCAGTATACACAATATCTTTAACTATTTGTTTTGTTTTAAACTCGACAGACAGGTTGACAGTCCCCTTAATGGTAAGTGACTACCATCGCCCATAACACAAGCAACGCCACAGTTACTGCAAGTACGCTGACGACCACAATAGGAGATTAGTAATGGGCTCTGATGTCCCTTAGTCACTCACCGAACATTCACAACACAACATAACACAATATAACACAACATTCACAACACAACACAACATAACAGAACATTCACAACACATCACAACAGCACACATTCTATTATTTCAAGTTGTTCCCTGCCACTACTTTAAGAAACTACTCACTTTTACTTTTCTGTGCCTTTACAAAAAGTGTGAAATATCATTTATTTCCTGAAATCTAATATCAAGATAAAAGTATCCTGTATCTAAGTTCAAGACACTGACTTAGGTTTTTAACAAATAAATATAACTTTTAACATCAATAAGATTAGTGTAGAGATTTGATAATACACGACTTAATCATATTTTCATTGAAACAAAGGAGGGTCTGAAAATCGCGCATACATATGCTTGATTTAAGAAGATTAACTGACCCACAGCCTACTGTACCCAAAAAATGAATATGGCGAACGGACGGACGGTGTTATATGAATAAATGAGGAGGCCAGTGATTGTGTCTGAATAATTCAACCGCTCACTTTTCACGGGCGGGTCTCGCGTTTTCGGCCAGATATTGTAATCCCTTTGTCGGATTTGTACCAGTTCTTCATAGGTTTGTATGAAATTTCGAATCTCAATATTCTCATATGGACTAAGCAGTAAATCAATCAATCAATCAATCAATCAAAAACATTTATTTGTAACAGTAACATAACAAAGAAACAGAAAAAAAAACAGTAAAAAAGGAAAATATGTGTTACAAGTTACAAATAGGTCCCTACTCAGTATTTTGCTGGTATAGGCCAGCACTGATCTTCCGCAGGAACCCTAGGTTAAACTAACACACAGCCATACACCATGCATATGCCCCTTAAAATCAAATAAGTAGTAATTAAAATTTAAACAAAATTATAATAAGAATTATTTTATTGTCAAAAACACTACTGCTTGCATGAATAACTTATGACACGACATTATCTACTTTAAAATCACCAGTTCCCTGCCGAACATAAGTTATAAAAAATAAAAGTTATAAAACAATTTACCTAAAAAGCAAGCAAGGAGGTTGGTTTAGAATTTATAAAAAACTACTCTCTACTCTTAAATTCTCCTCTCTTATTTGATTATTTATTAAAAATTTCATTAGATTAACTCTAAATCCATCAGCAGTGCATTGATTCCGTATTGGCGGTGGAATATTGTTCCAACACTTAGTCGCTGCATATCTGAAACTGCCTCGGAACGCGGATGATCAGTCAAAGTAGCTTTCAAATCTCATTACATCTTTTTTTCAGGACTTAGGAATAAAAACTAGCTAAGATGATGACGATCCCTAGAGAATCTCAGGATATCTACCATTCTCTTTGTCATCAAGTGAAAGAAAAATAACAATTATACATATTATTCCTTGTATTATATTTAAGATACTTTATTAAAATCAATCAATCAATTAAAGTCTCTTCGTTGCTTCGTTGAAAGAGAAGAGGAGAAAGAAAGAGATTCACGACCGACGCTACGCCGATTACTTTACTGTGACCAGTTTTATGTTTTCAATATTCCCGAATCTCTTGAGAAAACGTAGGCGACAGAAACTGGCGTTTTGTAAGCGAAAATGTCGAAAACCAGTTATCACCAAATTATCCTAAATGGTGTCCAAAAATTTTAGATGCTTCTTATCGAAAATAAACGAAAAAATACGAGTAAAACCTTTTTTCAGATTCGTGCGATTATATATTATTATGTTGTTAATTAGTTATTTATTATCACTTGTACGAAGTAATACCATGGCTAGATGGCGCCACTCCGTCGAGTTATAACGCGCTAACTCTTGGTTACATCTAGTGAATGTATTCTCACAATGAAAACTAACAAAATTTTCTTCTGCTTGCCACTTACTTTGATCAGTAGTCTTTTATTTAGTAGAAGATAGAAATTTGTGTTCCCCTAACTATTAATAATTATTAATAAGCTTATGAGAGAATTTTCTTTTAGGAGGTTTTAGTTTAGCAGTAGCTTCATTAATTGGGAAACCAGTTTGGCTTAGTTTCCGATCTGTAGCAGAGAAATCGATCTCAATGATCGATTCGAATCGGTTAAACAAGATCGATCTGTGTTATCGATAGCTATTTTTTTTTTCTAATTATTATGTATATATAATTTATGTACAGTTGAACAAAGACAATAAAGGACGAAAAAATAGACTATGTAAAATATAATAAAATGTATTTCGTATAAAAAACAATATTAAACACAAGTTATATAAATCAATGCATAAGCTAGATGGATCTTCGATATACTTACATTTTAGGGATCTACGGATCGATCTGAGGGGCGAGAAATCGATTCGAAAGATCGGTATCGGGACGTGAAAGATCGATCTTCGATTACATCGAATCGATATCGGAAAGCCTTTGGCTATAGTAAGTAACTAACTACCTCAGAAGACCAGAATGAGCACATTATTCATACTTCTTCTTCCCCGACTATGGGCATGCAGAACCTATGGCGTTGCATGATGTTAGGGACTTCGCTCACTGGATAAAAATATATCTGAGCGTCACTGAGCACCAAAAACATATCTGAAAAATATCTATCTATCTAGTTAGAATAATCAGACAAATACTAACATTAATGTAATTAGTATTATCGTGCCTCACATTTGATATAAACTAAAAGACAATTAGCTCTGAACATCTTAGCAATGTAATACGTCGTGAATAACTTACACAAACGTCTACTTGTCTCTGTTCATTTCGCATTCAAATCTTATCACGAAATGCGCATACCACGGCGCTAATTGCAAATTAATTATACAAGTAATAATCGAGAATCATATACAAACGTTCATATGATACATACCTACTTCTATATTTGTCTATTCATATCCTACTAATATTATAAAATGCGAAAGTTTGTGAGTATAAATGTATGGATAATTATTTGTTACTTTTCACTCAAAAGCGGCTCAACGTATTTGGATGAAATTTGGCACTCAGATAGCTTATTATTTGAATTAAGATACTTTCTATCCTGGAAAAATGTTAGGTTCGCGAGGGATTGTCTAAAAATGTAACAAATTGTCCGGGACCTTCGTGCATGGTAGGGGCGCCACTGTCGTCACAGCGATAAAGGTATATTTTCTTAGGTGTTATATTATTATTTTTTTAAATAAAACGTCTTATCAAGCAAGTATACGCTGTTGTATGAACAATCATGGATCATCAAAAATTGGGACAATTCGATGAAAATTATCATGAACAAACATCATTCAGTCGACAGTCGCACAAAAGACACAGTCATGTCTTATGAGGCTCATTTTTCGATTAAGTACGTAATGTAAGAATACAATAAGAATGTAATGTAATGTAAGAATCTTATACAAGTCAAACTATTCAAAAACGCCATATAACATGGTGAGCATTATGACAAATATTTCAATTTCTGCATTTATACATGAAGGAAAGATTTCTTCAAACCACTAGTTCGAAGCTATCTATGACGTATTCAAATATTCCGTATCGATTGCGGGTTCTGTATGGGTAAACATCACAAGTAACCTACTAGACGCTTCAATGAATGTGCGTTTTGAAGACGTTCTTGTATACATTTGTGAAAAAGTGGTACAGAGAGAGCACCTTGCATGAATAGGGTTTGCTAGGTGGGAAGTTTTTACAGTTCTCTTTCATAGAACATAAATCGTTCCCAAGTTTTCCATTCGCTTTTTATGTTGAAAAGGGAACTCGTAAGATTTAGAATGGGTCTTCAAGAATTATTAGCGTCCCTGTTTGCGTGCGATATTTGATGCAATATATCTTTGCGTTTTAACCCTTAATTTAGAAAATTCCATGAACGATATTCTTTTTAAAATATGTAGATTATCACGCCCTATCAATCAATATTATTATTATTAATAATAAATCTGTAAGGGTTGGTCATGGATTAAGTTACTTTGTTTTCAGAGATATAGTGTTTATAGGCTCTATACATGATACTGAAACTAAATTGACCATTTTTAGAATTTTTTTCTGTATGTATGTATGCAAATATTTTTGTAATTTTAATTCTGTAAAAATATGATTACTTAAGTTCATAGGTAAACAAAATATATATTTTTTATGATATTTAAATAAGTTTATAATATTTTTGTTTCATGGAAATCACATCATAAAACCAACACGAGTTTGTGTTGAAGTTTATTAGTATTGAATATTATGAAAGCATTCGTACAAGCCCGGCTAGCTCAGTCGGTAGAGCATGAGACTCTTAATCTCAGGGTCGTGGGTTCGAGCCCCACGTTGGGCGATTGTTTGTGCTAACAGACTTTTTTGTTACTTTTATTATTATTTAGGCCAGTAATTTTTTCTATATTTAAAATTACTCTATTCTATTTGAGACATACACAGATAAAACGATAGTTATCGAAAAGTGACTAATAACCGTTTCCGAAATATTAAAACACTATTTTCTTTTAATAAAAATGATAATTTTTAAGACTCAAACGCATTTATGTTTATGATAAATATATTTCAATCGAATCAGACAGTATTTTCTTAGTAAACCTTCGTTAAAACAGTGCACGCACGCGTTCTGTCGCTCGACAGACTGACGCCGCTCCTTTTATTGCGAGCTAGCTGCTCTCTGGTGGGGGCGGTGGTACCACTCGCCGTAACATCGGCCATCCTGAAAGTAAGTGAATACCCAGAGGTATTCACAAAACAGCATTAGTAAAAAAAACTCAACATAGACGTAAAAACATGGCAAATGATGTTAACGAATCAGCTTGAATGAAGCAGATACTGAAGTCTCTCAAATTAGCCCTCCATGACTTCACCTTCACTACCAGCATCAAAATCCAGAGGGACAGAATTCCCATACAGTCGCAGAGTATCAGTGGAAACGACCGCCACGAAAGGCCTGTAACCCTTTCATACCTATAATCGTTCTCACTACGGATCCTATAGCAGTCTTCAAATTATAGTACCCCTAAACTTTTGTTGGGCCCTGAGTATATAGCTTGTCGACTTTACAGTTCACAATTCCCGCTTCAGAATTTGAATACCCTATAACGTAAATGCCATACCCCATAACACCAACTTCCCCGTTTGTATTTCCTTGTATCTCGTCTCTTCTTATTCTTTTTAGTCCTCATGTATTCTCGTTTCCTGTCCATACTGTCTATTACCCTCTTACGCCTTTCGTTTATCTTACTTCCAAACTATCTCCCTTCACTCCGAGTACTAATCTCTTTTAACGTCAGTTCATAAGGACTATGTTTAATAGTGTTCTCTACAGTATGACTAAAACCTTTCCATTCCAAGAGCTCGACCCCTTAGTGCTCGTCACAGTGCGCTCTGTAGAGCGACTAACACGCTCCACCTGACCGTTAGCACGGAGTGCTGCAATAACATTAAGAGTGTGATGGATTCCATTCTGAACGCAGACTCTTCAAAGCAACGGTCAGCAAAGGAAGTGCCTTTATTTCAAATAATCCGCTCCAGGCATCCCAATACAGTGAAAATCTCCCACAATGTTGCGACTGTTTCGGTCTCGGTAACACTTTCAACTATGAATTTAACGTATATATATATATATATTTTAATGAAACGCGACACTCGAAGCCAACACTCCGTCCCGCTCTCCTCATTACACCGCCGCATGTCATGTCCGACCTCACCATGGAATACAGCACAGCGGCAACGCAGCACAGCAAGTGCAATGCGTCCATCCTTTATCTCGTAATTATTCTTCACCTCAGAATCGTAAGAACTCAGAAACCCGGATTGTCGCCGATGATCTGAATGTAAATAGTATTTAACTTAACGCAACTGTGCTGTAAGGAACTAATCTCCAACGCCATACACACCGGCAATCTCAGGTACAGAATCCCGGCTCAATGCGTCAACGCCATGCATGTCCATTCTAACCCCAATTACTACTTCAATGCCGAGTCACAGACCCGCAACCACCATCGTGCGATTCCCGGAATTTAGTCACAGCCTGAGCACTTCACATAGCGGTACAATCAGTCACAATCTTCGCATGAACTTCGATATGTGTATTCTGAATCGCTTTGATGACTCTAGCACAGCCAGAGCCTCCCACTCGCAGCTGTGGTAAACCACTTCTTCACTCGTCGCAACCCTGATGAAATACATCACCGGTTACAAGTCTCCGCCTGGCTGTTTTTGCATGACTACAAATGCAGTACTCATCCCACAGGAACATGTGTGCATTACAGTCCCAAGATCTCTGCCAGATGTATTATATATCCTACTATCACCAAGATTCATGAATTATATCAACTCCAAACCATTTGTGACGGGACAATACAGCCTATGGAAGGCAGGACAGGACAGGACCATTTCCATTTCAGATAAATTGGCCCCTCCCAATTTTTTTTTTGTATCTACAGCGATGCAGTCTTGATAGCTTAGTAGTATTAGCATCAACAACAAGCTAGATAGATTGAACAACCGCCACTGATTTTTCTTATCCAATTCACATACTCCAGGCTCGCTAGAGGAAGGCTAGCATCTCTCCGTTTAATCAAGACAGAGTAGGTACGTATGTTCCAGGGCGAGATTCAGTATATTTCTAGCAGGATAAGGCGTTACTTCATGTCTACCAAATTCCCGTTCAGGTCTTGACAATAGTCACTCTTCAATATAATTAACGCGCACATACTCGACAGAAACATATCACAGTAGTCTGCTTAATTAGAATACTACACAAAAATAACAATCGGTCAGAGTCTCGTTCAGGTTCTTTTCCTTCTTTTCTTCTTCCTTTGGCATGTAGATAAATTACCCAAATAGGAGAAGCAACAATTAAACTTTGCAAAGAATTTTATCTTCCGCTCACTACCAGAACAGATAGGCGGAAAGACCTGGTGCATTCAACTAACCAAACACGTAAAATATACATAAACACAGCAACAGAAACAGCACAAAACGTAACACATCTCGGAAAGAATATGTGCACAAATTAGAAGGGTAAATTCAGACCGAAGCATACTCGTACAGAATAGTCACAGAATATTATACTCAGTATTAGTTGATCAGATAGATGTTGATCAGTAACAGATAATATCAGTTGATCTGCTATCCACACAGAGTTCAAAATACCGAAACTCATTAGTATCGAAGTAACAGAAATAGCATAAATTATGATTTACACAGAATTAGAAGGATAATTTCAGACAGAAGCATACTCAGACAGAATTACAGTTAGACAGAATGATACTCCAGTCAGACAGGCCTGGATTATTGCTCAATCATATGGGATCCACACTATGATGTATATATCAAGCGTCTGGAGTCTGTACAGAAGCGATTCCTTTGGTACTTGTCTTATGGACGTGGTTTAGCTAAGGAGCTCTCAAGCTATCAGGCCAGATTTAATCATTTTAATGTCAATTCTCTGCAGTGCCGGCAGCTTTTTTCGGACGTTCTATTTTTCTGCAATTACTGTGGGGACAGTCGATTCGCTCGAGCTCTTGTCGCGTATAAACTTTAGTGTTCCTCGACGAGCGCCTCTGTCGGGCAGATCCAACTGAACCATTTCAGATCAAACTCGGGCCGTTTTTCGCCACTAAATCGGATTATGAGTCATGCGAACTTCCTAGGGCATAACATAGACCCTTGCAGCCATGCGTCGTCGAAAATTGAGAGACATTCATCCTCGTCCGTGGTTCCGACACCTGACATTTTAATTTTATTTGTAATTTTTATTTGTGTGTTTGATTTTGACCTTATTTGATTATTCATTTGATGGACATGGCATGTAATGTAACACTATACTATATATACTTATTTCAATTATTTATGCCAATTTAGCAGATTTAGGTAGTACATAGGATGTTGCTTGGAGCTTTTATTGGTGCATGTTGAGCTTCCTATAATTGCTACGGCATCCGCCTTGTGCTAATTATTTTGAACAGTGTTTCATAGTTAGATGCCTGCCTCGTTGGGGGCCTTGTATAATAAATAAATAAATGATTGAATAAATACTCAAAATTAATCGGACAGGCAAGATCAGGTAATTCGGTATCAACACCCCTTGTTTTCCTGTGTACCCTTGGCTGTTCCCTTGATGGTACAGTGGAAAATAAATTTTAACCGCTGTACAGAGTTCAGAACACAGAATAATTCATCAGAACTGCATAACACAGAAACAGAACAGAATAGATCAGTTAATTCGGTATAAACACAGAGTTCAGAACACAGAATAACTCATTAGTACCTACCGAAGTAACAGTCTTAAACAGAAACAGCATAAAAAATATTTCAGTTAAAAGTTCAGACTGAAGCATACTCAGACAAAGTTATAGTCAGACAGAATTATACTCAGAATTAAACGGACAGACAAGATCAGTTAATTCGGTATCCACACAGAGTTCAGAACACAGAATAACTCATTAGTACCTACCGATGTAACCGTCTTAAACAGAAACAGCATAAAACATATTACAGTTAAAAGTTCAGACTGAAGCATACTCAGACAAAGTTATAGTCAGACAGAATAATACCCAGAATTAAACGGACAGACAAGATCAGTTAATTCGGTATAAACACAGAGTTCAGAACACAGAATAACTCGTTAGTAAATACCGAAGTAACAGTCTTAAACGGCTTAAGCCAACAGACAGATTAAATAATATATGTTTTGACGTACCCCAAAACTGGCCAGCAAGTTGCAGGTAGAAGCAGCCCCTTCTGTATTTGAAGTTTGCATCCCAGCAGCCGCCTCGCTTGCGGTCGGTGGTTTGTTTGTAGAATCAGGCGTGATTGCTTTGTAGCATTCAGCACGTGTGCTTAGTTGTCCTTCCATGTTGCTCCATTAGGGCACACAAAAGGCAAAATGGCTCAACAGAGTCTATCACTTGCAATTCATACAACGGAGCAGATACCCCTTCATAGTATTTTACAGGTGATCTCGACTTCTCTCAAAAAAAATCACTCGACAGTCCATAGTCAAAATTTTAACCGTTCACTTTTTCACAGTAATTCTTTTGCTTCCATGTTGTAAATAGGTATGTACTCGTACATAGCAATGTCAACCTTTGAGTAAAGTTTCAGTTATAGCAGACTTTTTCATTTAGTTCATGAAATCTGGGGGGGATGTACGTATTCCACCTGGTAGCGTTTCCAACTAAGAACTTGTATGAAACGAGATCATCCTGGGCAGTTGATGCACCACCCGACAAACGTGAGGGTAGTTTGATAAAAGTGTATAACTTCTCTGACGCTCTGTTTCTCTGTTTTGGTATGGTCATTTTCGAAATAAGATAAATATCCTATATAAAATTTCTCCAGCGTCACATCGTGAGCCTTCGTAATGTGTCGAAGTTTAGCTGTAACACTTTGGTTAAACAAGACGCTGATGCTGATTCATTCCATTAGTGCACCATTGGTATATTTACGCGGGTCAGTGTTCAATATTACTATCTTCTCAGCTGATACACATCTCAATGGTCGGTTGGGTTGGGTCACAGAAGCTTGGTTGCAATTACTCGTTCAAATAACACACTCGGTGTTATTGTTTGACACTGGCACCAGTGGTCTGAATGCCCCAAAACGCACAAAGGTTCGACGTTGAAGAGTCCCCGTACTTGGTAGAGAAAGTTAGCGAGTGCGTTTACGCTCGAGGACGATGCTTGGACGGCTAACTTTTCGGTTTGTTTTTTTTTTTTTTTTTTTTTTTTTTTTTTTTAAATTACTGCGTTTTTTATTAATTTTCGTCAGTTTGTTTTGTTGTAGCCATTAATTCACTGTAAATTCACTCCGGAATGATTTTGTTCTGGGTCCCACAAATCTCACTTCTGAATTTTAAGACTCAAACGCATTTATGTTTATGATAAATATATTTCAATCGAATCAGACAGTATTTTCTTAGTAAACCTTCGTTAAAACAGTGCACGCACGCGTTCTGTCGCTCGACAGACTGACGCCGCTCCTTTTATTGCGAGCTAGCTGCTCTCTGGTGGGGGCGGTGGTACCACTCGCCGTAACATAATATAGTCTTTCTCCGACTTTGTGAATGTCCAATGTTGCTTTTGTAAAGAGGATTGATAAAATTTGAAGACAATTCTTTGCATTATTCTTGTAAAAGAGCAATGTAAAATCACTGTAGTTAATTTTATTCAACAGGAGGACCACCACGTCTAGGCCTTAGAGTGTAGGACAAACCTAGGCATAAATATCCCCTGAATTCATCCAATAGGACCGAGCGGAAGCACCTTGGATCCAACGTAGTATATCTTCAAATTCTACAGAAATATGCGCAGGGGATTCAAGGGATCTTCACTTTCCTTGTTTGTTTTTTGAAATCATCAAGAAAATGCCCTATTAGATGGACATATGCAGCATGCAATGCAATTCAAATGTATATGAGGCTTATGTAGGATTTTTACCCGCCAAAACTACCAATCGAAATGGGCTTGGTTCTAGTCGTGGGGGGATTTTGGAACCTTTCCAAACAAAAATAACTTAGACCTATGTGGGATCAGTTTGCATCAACAGTGAACCGCCAAATAAACCGCGTACCTTGAAGATAAAAAGGGGCACAGCGATCTTTTAGTTTTCTTATTCGGTTAGCTGAGAAACTAGACGGAGTCGTCATGACGTCAGGACGTGTCAAGGTCTCCTTTGACGACACGTTTGGTCTAGTGGCTTACTACCCTAGTAAGCCACTAGCCACTTACTCTACTGTTAACCCAACGGTCGCGGGATCGAATCCCGCTTAACATTTTACCTTTGTATGTACCTGAGTCATTGATGTTTGTATTTATAATATTACGTATGTATTTATAAAAAAGTAATATATGTAATCCACTGTCTGGTATCCGTAATACAAGCATTATTAATTTCTTAGTGTGGAACTAGATGGTGCTGTGTGGAATGTGTGGTTAATTATTTATTATTAATATTTATTCTGAAACAAGATAAAGCGTACTGAGGTCAAGTAAATAAGAGAACTGACCTTAGTGGATAATAAACCTTAGTGGCCTTAGTGGACCTTAGTGGCTAGGTATCTAATCTACTATACGATACTCTTTCTACAAGATTATTCTATTTGGGTCGTAAGAACAATAAATATAAATGCACGTAACCGCATTGCCATAAAAGTAGGGGAACTGTAATTTTACAGGTTTACGTGACATTATAAAGACTGCAGCGGAGATTTCTTCAGAAAAATCTATTTCCAACTTATTTATTTATTTATTTTATTGTAGGGAAATTTACAGGTATAATTACAAAGTAACAGTGGTGAGTAAATAGCTTAAACCTAATAAAAAATATCCACTTATAAATAGCAAACTATAGTCTAATAACAACGATGACAAGAATAAAAGCAAAAATAACTCGATTATACCTCGATATGTATCACAAAATAATATAAAATTCGCCTTGTCTGGTAAGGGTTGCTTTACAATAGTCGGCTCAACACATTTCATATGGTTATCGTCGTTTTAACACAAACCAAGCCATAAGTGCTGCATGTACCCTACCCACCTCAGTAGGATAAAAGAAAAGGGGCATAGGATGGGATAGGCAAATGGGCTCTGGTATCCTTTACTCATTAACTGCATCCCTTACTGACTGAATGACCTTAAGACCTTAAGCGCACGCTCTTCAGTTTAGTTTAGTCAGTAAAAGGGTGGTTTCAACGGGCCAGGCGTTTTCTGCGTTTAGCAGTATTTTCACGAAAAAAGGGTACCTAAGGTAAGCAGTGATATGTTAAGTTAGTACTAGATTGAGCACTCCCTACAATTTCTTGCTAAATTCATGTTCCAACGCGGAAGGTGCGCGGGGGACGGCGCGGCAGTAGTGTCAAGGTCAATACGTCAAGTCGTAGACAACTGAATATTAATATGGCCAATTAAATATTAACCTATTAATAAAACTTTTCAATATTAATAAAACTTACCTATGGAACGTCACACCAGAAGTTTTACCAATATTTTTTGTTGTATTTTGCAATATCTCATCACACAAGACGGCATTTTTATTGGTTTTGAAAATAATAACGCGCCTAATCTCTACGAGCGCGTATGACAGACTGTGAACGGGTAGGACGTCGGAACTCCAATCACTTGGAACACTCATCGCGTCTTGAGTGTTCCACCTAGTACGTAGTACTTAACATATCACTGAAAGTAGGTACCCTTTTTTTAATTTAAGTTTTTTAAGTGTACTTAAGGTACCTACCCCTTTTTTTGTGACGAAATCTGCGAACTAGATCCCAGGCTATACCGAGATCAGTGTAGTATGTGAGATTTTTACACAGTAAAACCCCCACGGTGTTTCCTCGCGCCGTCTATTGGCGGGGGTAAGGAATTGTTGAGACACGCAACTTTCTCCCCTCGCCAGACGAAGCCTGGGCGCTAATAGGCGCCACTTGGTAACCTACCACTGCTAAACACTTGTTGTTTAATAGATTATAATTTATTAAGCACCTCTTTCACCAACGTCAAGTAGGCTAAACCGTCACTTAAAGTCACCTGTCACCGGGAATAATTTAGCTGATATACCTTTGTTTATAAGGTAAACGTCCCAAATTTTAAATAGAAAATAATAATAAAAATTCGCCTATCGAATGATGTAGTAAACCGAGTGCATAATTCAATAAAACAGAAAATGATTTCTCTAATCAACACTTTTCTTGTAGTTGATGAAAGAGGCGCTAAAATTAATTTGTTGTACTAGGCTGAAAAGTAACACATACAGCATTTGTATGCATTAGAATTAATTAATGCATAATTTAATTTAATAAAATTAAAAAAAAAGTATTAAAAAAGAAAAAATGCATACAGCGATTGTGCCCAAATGTTTGTATAACATTATTACTTACTTGACGTGAACAACAGTGGCAAGGAGTTCCGCAGTTAAACGCGGAATTTGCAGTAAAACAGAATTTAACAGTGTCGCTCGAGTGAAGCTATAAAGTTTACGTTTAAAATTGCACCATTACCAAAGCTGCTTCCACTATATTGGACCTCTAATACGTGTATTTGAATTTTTAAGTTCACGGGCGGTCCCAATTTATTATAATATTGTTTAATAAAGCACTAATAAGCTTCGTCAAATTGACTGTTTAATAACCCACGCAGTTGATCCATATTAATTTAAAGCTCATCGCACAATAACCCCAAGAAAAAGGAAATGTTTTGTATGTGCTAGCGCCATCTACTGATATCTTAACAATTTTCATGCATCTCCATTTTTTTAGTATTATTTAATTTGTTACTAGCTTTTGCCCGTGACTTCGGCCGCGTTAAAAATGAAAAATATAACACCTAAGAAAGTATTATCATATTTTCTTAATTGTTAGGTGTTATCTTAGGTGTTTTATCGTATAAAAGATGTCAACATCTATATATATTTGTGACGACATTGACGCCCAATTTATTATATATTTAGATGATTTTTAGACGATCACTCGGGAACATAAAATTTTTTAGAGTATAAAGTATCATATATTCAATGATTTTTAAGTTTACTCGTTTTATATTATAATATCATAGCCTATATTATGTTAATTCAGGTAATAAACTATCTTAACGGCTTGAAACTATGACGACAAAACTGTTTTACTTTGATAGATGTCACTGTAGAGTTTTCATGGACCATAATATTATATATACTTTTAAATCAAATCAAAATCTTTTATTTCTCAAAAAGTAGGATACTACCGTTTCGGAAATAAAAAGGCAATCTCTCTATTTAATCCCATGCAATTTTATCTGCTAAATAATCTTCAAATGTATGTATAATATGCTTTTTTAACATGTTTTAAACTGTTCACAATCATCCCACATGGCTGGCTGGCTAAAATGTGCAATTTGTACAAATGACAAGCCACAAGTAATTTTCATAGCTTTCACTGTGCGCTACGCCTTCTGAAACGTGCCGTGGTTGCTTCTAACTTCGTTATTATTAAAGGTACAACTCATATTCCGTATTATATTATGTTCACAGTCTGTTGTTTCTTATTGTTACGACCGAACATTCTCGAAGCGTTTGTTTATCATAAACAAACAGCGTGTTGTTGTTTATCATGAGACCTGGGCGTATGGAAATTTCCATACGTAGAAGGAAGCCCTCCTGTCTCAGAGAAAACTGTTCCTTATGTTCGCGACATAAGGTTCACATTCCCTTAAGCCACAAAGTTGTTTACGATGTTTGTTTTTTATGACTTGTTTACTTGTGTACGAGCTTGTTTACCTTAAAGTTTCTAGTGTTTTCCAAAAACATCGCGGCTGACTGCGCGTGTATAAATACGGGTGCCATCGCTCGAGTGGGACAGTTCTGCGACAACAAGCGATACGAAAACAACTCTTGGGAGCTTTTGCGAAGATATTTGCGACAGTGCATTGTTGACACATAGAGTGAATTATTTACGACTTTTGGCAAGTTTTACGGTTTAATTGGAAAAGCTCTGATATTTTGGAAGTCATCTTGGTCTGCGTAATAAATCGTGTTCTTACAACCCTAAACGGCATTTTAACTCACCCCGCACGTAACAACTGGTGTCAGAAGTGGGATGAAGAAAACCCTTTTGAAAGTGCGACAGCGGTTCTACTGGGTCCATTGCCGGGAAGACGTAGAAGATTGGTGTCGTAAATGCAACGCATGCGCTTCAGTCAAGGGACCACAGACAAGAAGTAGGGGAAAACTGAAGCTCTACAATGTAGGAGCACCATGGGAACGTATCGCTATAGACGTGGCCGGACCATTTCCTGAAACTGAGGATGGGAACAAATACATCGTTGTAGTGCAAGACTATTTCAGCAAATGGCCGGAAGTGTTTGCGACCCCTAACCAAGAAGCTAAAACTGTTGCCAAGAAGCTAGTTCAGGATGTAATCTGTCGGTATGGCGTACCTCTGGAAATACACTCCGATCAGGGGAGAAATTTCGAATCAGCCCTATTTCAAGAAATGTGCAACCTTCTCGGTATACATAAGACCCGTACGACACCAGCTCATCCTCAGTCTGACGGAATGGTCGAAAGGTTTAACCAAACATTGGAATAGGGCTGATTCGAAATTTCTCCCCTGATCGGAGTGTATTTCCAGAGGTACGCCATACCGACAGATTACATCCTGAACAAGCTTCTAACGGAAACAGTTTAAGCATCGAGGGTACGCTGAACGGTAAAAAGTGCAGGTTCACAATAGACACAGGAGCATCGCGCACCATTGTAAGACCTGAACTCTTAAAACGAACTATCTCATGGAAGCAACGATCTCCAACATGTCAGCTACGAACAGCAACGGGCCAGCCAGTACCTGTCCTCGGTGACTCAGACGTGGAAATTGGAATTGGTAGTCAGTTGTACTCAAACTCAGTGCTGATTGCCAATATTACTGACGACTGCATATTAGGACTGGATTTCTTAAAAAATCACCGTTGTATTTTGAACGTCGACCAAGGAGTACTCGAATTTCCTGATCAAGAAGTTTTCTTAGAAGGCTCGACCCCATGTACACTCTATTGTTTAAGGGACGTCAAACTAGCTCCCAGATCAGAAAATCTAGTAATGACGAAATTCTCATCCAACGTCAAGAACGGGTTATGTGTCATTGCGGAGGATGAAGGAACACATCCTAATTGGATAATGGCCAGAACACTACTAATGACAAGCAGGATAGGCAGAGTAAGAATTTTAAATCTCAGCAATGAAGAGGTACAGCTCAGAAGAAACAGCGTAGTTGGAAAGTGTCAGGAAGTGAAGTATTTAAGACGTATAAGCAGTACAACAAACGCAGTAAATAGCACAGACTACCAGGTATCGCAGTTATTGGATTCGCTGAAAGGAAATTTGTCGTCAGTTCAGTTGAGGCAAGCTCAGGATCTTTTAATGCGGTTCAAAGACATATTTGCCGTTGGAAATGATTGCGGTAGAACAGGACTTGTGAAGCACAGAATAGACACCGGCGATTCAAGACCTATACGACAAAGACCTCGTCGAATCCCGTGGGCAAAAGAAGCTGAAGTTGCGGATATGATAAGGGATATGGCGGCAAACAAAGTCATCGAACCATCTACAAGCCCTTGGTCGTCACCTGTGGTACTGGTGAAAAAGAAAGATGGCACAACCAGGTTTTGTGTAGACTACCGAAGGCTGAACGACGTTACCAAGAAAGACAGCTATCCTCTACCGCGTATTGATGACACTTTAGATATGCTCAGTGGAATGGAATGGTTTTCTACCGTTGATCTTAAAAGTGGGTACTGGCAGGTGGAAATAAGTCCAGAGGATAAGGAGAAAACAGCATTCTCTACGGGCATCGGAAATGGACTTTGGCAATTCAATGTCATGCCGTTTGGTTTGTGTAATGCTCCCGCAACGTTTGAGCGCCTTATGGACAGAGTTATGGTGGGTCTTCTGGGAGATGTTTGCCTGGTGTATCTGGACGACGTAATCATCATGGGTCGTGACTTCGAGGAACATCTCCAGAACCTTGAAAAGGTGTTCAACCGTCTACGCGAGGCAAACTTAAAACTAAGTCCTAAAAAGTGTACCTTCTTCAGCAACGCAGTTAGCTATCTGGGGCACATAATCACTAAGGAAGGAGTTCAAACAGATCCAGAAAAGATCAAAGCTGTAAAAGACTGGCCTACACCAAAGAATAAAACCGAAGTCAGATCCTTCCTTGGCTTATGCGCATATTACAGGCGCTTTGTCAAAAATTTCTCAACAATAGCCAAACCCCTCCATCGCCTGACTGAAGATAAACAGGTGTTTGCTTGGGACGCAAATTGTGACAACGCTTTCAAAGAACTGAAACAGCGTTTATGTGAGTCCCCGATATTGGACTATCCGACACGGAATGGAAAATTCATTGTGGATACGGATGCCAGCAACACGGGTATTGGTGGAGTGTTGTCACAAGTGCAGGGAGACAAACAAGTTGTGATTGCGTACTACAGCAAAACGCTTTCCAGGCCAGAGAGAAACTACTGTGTTACACGTCGAGAGTTGTTAGCTTTAGTGAAGACCTTGCAGCACTTTCACAAGTATCTCATTGGACGTGAGTTCACCTTAAGGACGGACCATGCTGCACTTAAATGGCTTCTTCAGTTTAAAAGTCCTGAAGGACAGGTAGCACGGTGGATTGAGCAATTGCAGGAATTCCATTTTGCAACAGAACATCGAAGTGGTAAAGGTCATGGTAATGCTGACGCTCTATCGAGAAGACCATGTCCTGAAATCTGTAAACACTGCAGGAAACAAGAGTCTCAGGAATCGGTAAAAATTATCCGTACCCAAGGATTAGACGATGACTGGTCTGGAGAAAATATGAGGAAGGCGCAAGAGGAAGATGACGACCTGCGATTGATCTTAGATTGGATAAAAAAGGGAGTGAAACCTGAGTGGGCGGATGTATCAGCTTCCAGTCCTGTTACAAAAAGCTATTGGGCTCAATGGGATAGTTTGACCCTGGAAGGCGGAATCTTGTGCAGGAAATGGGAGTCTAATACCGGACATCAGGTGACTGTACAGGTTGTAGTCCCTCGAAGTAAGGTATCTCCTCTACTACGTCATATCCATGATGGGGTGTCTGGTGGTCATCTTGGAGTGAAGAAAACCCTTTTGAAAGTGCGACAGCGGTTCTACTGGGTCCATTGCCGGGAAGACGTAGAAGATTGGTGTCGTAAATGCAACGCATGCGCTTCAGTCAAGGGACCACAGACAAGAAGTAGGGGAAAACTGAAGCTCTACAATGTAGGAGCACCATGGGAACGTATCGCTATAGACGTGGCCGGACCATTTCCTGAAACTGAGGATGGGAACAAATACATCGTTGTAGTGCAAGACTATTTCAGCAAATGGCCGGAAGTGTTTGCGACCCCTAACCAAGAAGCTAAAACTGTTGCCAAGAAGCTAGTTCAGGATGTAATCTGTCGGTATGGCGTACCTCTGGAAATACACTCCGATCAGGGGAGAAATTTCGAATCAGCCCTATTTCAAGAAATGTGCAACCTTCTCGGTATACATAAGACCCGTACGACACCAGCTCATCCTCAGTCTGACGGAATGGTCGAAAGGTTTAACCAAACATTGGAAAATAATTTGGCTAAAGTAGTCGACTCACATCAGAGAGACTGGGACCAGTACATTCCTCTTTTCTTGCTGTCTTATCGCTCCGCTGTACATGATAGTACTAGTTTTACCCCTGCCAGAGTGAATTTTGGACGAGAAATAAGACTACCAGTCGATGCAATAACAGGGTCTCCGCCGAATAGCCCAAGACTTGTGACGGATTATGTCAGCGATCTTCGAGAACAGCTGGATGAAGTGCATAAGCTAGTTCGCGAGTGCAGTCTCAAGACCGGTGAAAAAATGAAAACCCGTTATGATAGGAGATCAAACATCAACGGTTTTGAAGAGGGAACTCTCGTATGGCTTCATAATCCCTTCAGGAAAAAGGGCAAAAGCCCAAAGTTGCAAGCACGATGGGAAGGACCTTACAATGTGGTTACAAAAATCAACGACGTCACCTATCGAATCAAAAAGGGGCAAAGAGGAAAACCGAAGGTCGTACACATTGACCGTTTGACAAAGTATCACGGCACGAATGATGATCGGGACGATCATAACTAAGAGGGGGGTAATGTTACGACCGAACATTCTCGAAGCGTTTGTTTATCATAAACAAACAGCGTGTTGTTGTTTATCATGAGACCTGGGCGTATGGAAATTTCCATACGTAGAAGGAAGCCCTCCTGTCTCAGAGAAAACTGTTCCTTATGTTCGCGACATAAGGTTCACATTCCCTTAAGCCAGAAAGTTGTTTACGATGTTTGTTTTTTATGACTTGTTTACTTGTGTACGAGCTTGTTTACCTTAAAGTTTCTAGTGTTTTCCAAAAACATCGCGGCTGACTGCGCGTGTATAAATACGGGTGCCATCGCTCGAGTGGGACAGTTCTGCGACAACAAGCGATACGAAAACAACTCTTGGAAGCTTTTGCGAAGATATTTGCGACAGTGCATTATTGACACATAGAGTGAATTTTTTACGACTTTAGGCAAGTTTTACGGTTTAATTGGAAAAGCTCTGATATTTTGGAAGTCATCTTGGTCTGCGTAATAAATCGTGTTCTTACAACCCTAAACGGCATTTTAACTCACCCCGCACGTAACATTATGTATACTGATGGAGCGGTTTAAACGCTGTAGTTATACCAATAGCCATTTTTAACAGACTATTAATTTCTTGCTTAAGATATTCGACTTTATTTAATAGAAGTACTAATAATGGTGAACTTTTATGGCACCTTAGAATATAGAACAAACTAGAAGTAGCTTACAGCCGATAACGTATGCCGCTCACTGTGTCCAAAAACAAAACTGAGAGATTTTTTCACGCGTATGTCACACGGTGGCCACAGATAGACTAGTCATCCAAATGTCAAACTACACTCTTTGAGAGTAGTTTGTGTAGCTTCGGCTTAGGGCGCGTTCGCGGTTTCTGGTTTGTTCTATATTCTATGTATGGCACATATCATGGTGCTGAAAAGTGGTCTCTAACTATGGGACTCGTAAAAAAGCTCAACGGAGCTATAGAGGGATCTATAGAGGGCTATGCTCGATTTTACTCCTGCCCACCAGTGGACGTCCCACGGCTGACATGAAACTAACGAAGTGTATTTATTTATTTATTGTTGAATTAACATCACCGTCTCGTCTACTTGTGCTGCAGTGATTGACGCTATAAAACGATTTCACATAAATAATAATTTTGTTTTAAATTGCAGGTGAGGAATCCTTCGTGACTTGGACCATTTCCGAAGTCTTGCCAATTAGCATAGCATGGTAAAGGTTAAGCCTCTTACATGGCGTACATCCTCTTTAGTTACAGGAAAGGCTCTGTATAAGCTGATAAAGAGAACTCATGTGAATACATAAAATTCATGGGAAGAAAATATGAGAATGTATTCCATCTCATATTGTTGCATAATAAAATTTGGTAGGTAAATTGAATAGATCCTTCATAACTACATATTTTCAATAGGAATGAATGAATAAATTTAATTTAAAGACCTTGCCTTATGTTGTTTCCTCAGTCGTTTCGGTTAAATACGTCCGCAATACATTATTGCGTCCAAAACACCAGCACTACGTCTACATCGAAGAATACTTGGAACAGAGCCACGATAAATACCATAAAACATTTTAATTGCAGCATTTAATTCTGGATAGGGTTGCCACAAGCGCAGTCTAGAGCTAAGAACACGATACAATTGTTACTGAAGCTGCTACGGTACGAAAACATCGTCCAAATAGTTGAGCGTAAAGTTAACAAATGGGATTGGCCGCGGGTTGCGATGCGCTAACATACGACTGGTCCAAGTCAGGGCTGTCACTTCTAAAGTTAAAACGCCGCGCAGTGACGTTTAACTTTAGAAATGAGTGCCCTGAATTGTGACACTTTTCAAATGGAAATAGTTAAAATAAAAGGTATTTTTCTGATAACTAAATGTTTTAGTATTGATATAGGTACTGTTAAAGAACAATTATTTTTCATACTTTCAGGTCTAGTTTCTTCTAAAATATTTAACTTCATTTTATATAGGTAACTAATAACTATTAATTTGTTAACTATTAGTATGAAATTAAGTATTATTGATTAACTGCATTCATTGCATTAATTTCTTTTTTTTTTAATAAGACAAGCTGACCGTCCCTTGGTCGGAGTTAGCTACTGTCGCCTGCAAAACAAGCAACGCCGCAGTTTTCTATTATATCTACTAAAATATGTACACTAAGATAATTTAGAGAAAATGTTTGCATTTCCTATTACTTAATTTCATAAAAGTCGTTTTACAGATTTAGATAAAACTTGACACAACATATAGACCGCGCCCAGGAAAACACATGCAATGCTTTTTATCCCTGAAGATACAGATAAATAAAATATTCGGTCATTGATATTATAAACTGACTGATGTGGCAATCATTTTATGTTCTCCAGTTTGAAATTTCACTTGATGGTAAATGGCTACCGTCACCCAGGAAATAAGCAACACTGGAGGGGAATCAAACGCTCAGAAAGATAATTATGATTTTTTTTAAAATATGTACATCACGATTTACAAACTAAATGGTCATATCTCGCTTGAATTGGACCAAACCATAAGCGGGCCGCGGCTTTTCACGCACATTCAACAATTCACGTGATTTATACAAGCAGTAAACTAAACCGGGACATCGGGAGACCCGCTATATCGCTGTATCTGCTGCGGAACACCAAATTATATCTACATTTAATTCCATAATACTTTACGATTCACTGGAATTTGTAGATAAATGTGGCCTTGCAAGAATTTTTTTTACTTGTTTTGTTGTATTATTTTTTTCTTCAATCATGATTATACGGGAGTACCCAAGGTGATCAAGTTCCTTGATTTAAATATTTAAAAAAATATATAAGCTATAATTTATATGAGAAATTATAACACAACAAAAAGTTCCCACCCTATTATTGGAGAATATGTCAGGTGCCACCGAGATTTGAACTCGGATCGCTGGATTCAGAGTCCAGAGTACTAACAATTACACCATGGGACCTCTAAATAAGTAAATTCGTTCAGTGTGCAATGGAATAGTCAGTTTGCTGCGCCATTTTGTAAGATTGCGCTGCTTACGCATTAGAGGAATCAAATTGTCACCATCACCACCACCATCATCATCATCATCATCATCATCAGCCTCTGTCTCTCCACTGGTTGATGTAGGCCACTTCCAAGGCTTGCCTTCTGTCCTTCACATCCAGACGCTTCCTGCGAAACCTTTCTGTCGTCTGAAATTGTCATATAAAAAACTAGCTGTTGCACGGGACTTCGTCTGCGTTGTCCTTTACGTCTAAATGTTTATCTACCAAGTTTCATGAAAATCAGTTAATTCTTTTAAGAGTTATGGAGGAACATACAGAAAAAAAATCTAAAAATCGTCAATTTAATTTCAGTATCGTGTAAGTACCTATTGTGCCTATAAACACGATATCTCTGAAAACAAAGTAACTTACTCCATGACCGGAACCCTTACAGATTTATTATTAGTATTGATAGCCTATGTTACTCGCTGATAATAGCTTCCTAACGGTGAAAGAATTTTTCAAATCGATCCATTAGTTTCGGAGCCTTTTCAATTAAAACAAACAAACAATCAAATCTTTCCTTTTTATAACATTAGTATAGATATTATGAATTAAAAGTATTCTTTTTTAATTTTTATATTTTTCACCACGAAAAAGTCCATTATACATTAAATTAGAACCTAAGAATAGCAAATTTTATATATCTTACCCCCTCTATAGAGAGTGGGTCGCTAGTTTAATATCTTCAAAATATAATTATTGTATTGAGCTTGAATCCATAGAATTTCTGTATGAACCTTTATTTAACTTATTAAAAATTGAGCGCAAGTAAATTTGGATAATATTCAGTATCATTAAGTTAGAGAAGCCATAAAACACAGTCTGATTCGTTAGATTGAATAATAAAAAGGGAAATAAAGCCTGAAGCACGCGGGTCCATTTTAATATTTCAGCACAATCACTGACGGTTGAGTTATTCATGACGTGACGGGTCGCTTTCGTAAAGCAAGAATGCATTATGAGGACTCGCCACAAGAATGTACTGAAATATTTTTTGCATGATCGGTTTACTCGTATATAAAACCGATTTTTTTGTCTTTATATAAGAATCGGCAGATAGTCATAGGTCATAGTTAGATAGTCTACAAATACATACAACCCCAAGGTGAAATATAAGTGTGTTACCGACCTAAATAGGATTAATGGTAAGGAATTAACAGGGTAAAGGGAAATGGATCCTGGCAAAGCTTGCTCACTCACCAAAACTATCTCACTACCAAACACATACGTTGTCATTTCACGATGGTCTTCAGTAAATGAGCTGTTCAGATTACAGTGTTCAATTGGGAGTTCAATTGATTGAACTAGTGGGACTTTTTAGTCTCAGTAGTTCAATTACATTAATTAATTGAACTATGTAAACTAAAAAGTCCCAGTAGTTAAATTGACATTATTATAATTGGTTAAACAAAAATGACTTCATTCCTACACTACTAAAGTAAGTGCTACAATATCTTGTAAGAGCTGCATGATAACCAATTCTAACGACTTTTACAGAACATGTGGTAACATCTATACTTAATATGTTAGTATTTTAGCGAAAGTGAGTTTGTTTGTTTGTGACACTTTCATGTTAACTACTCGAACTATATTTATGAAATCTTACATACATGTCAGGGATACAGAAAAAGACCGGGACATAGGAAACCTTTCATTCCCGATTTAAAACTTCTGTAAATCGCAGAATGTTTTTAAGATTACAGATTTCTACAGTAATTCTTAACACTACACAGACTCTTGCATCACTATGTAGACTATAAAAACTTGCCAAAATAACACGATCCCTCCGAATATACCTATTATCCGCTCTTTTATTATTACCAGTCCGTCCATGGGGAGGGGAAGTAGGTCAATTTAAACTGGCAACATCGTGTAGGCTTCCGGGTCAGTAGAAATGTGAGTTGCTTATGAGATTTTTTTATAAATAACACAAACCGAGGAGAATACAATGCGCCCTGGGGATAAATAAATAATAGACGAATGGCTACAAATCGACATTATGAATCTTCTTTAACCATAAATAACTTGTAGACCATAAAATAACCATTTGACAATAAAATAAGATTAAAACGCGGCCGTAGTCGCGGGCACCAAATCAATACTAATAATAAATTTGTAAGGGAAGGTCATGGAGCAAGTTACTTTGTTTTCAGAGATATCGTGTTTATAGGCTCTATACATGATACTGAAACTAAATTGACCATTTTTAGAATTTTTTTCTGTATGTATGTAAGTATGTATGTTCCTCCATAACTCTTAAACAATTTAACTGATTTTAATGAAACTTGGTAAATAAACATTTAGACGTACGGGACACAGGATAGGCTACTTTTTTCTTTTTCAACGCGGACGAAGTCGCGGGCACCAGCTAGTAGTTAAGGTTAATAAATCTCAGGTTTATTCACCAGCTGTAGTAAACCCATTAAAGTTTTTTTATCAAATTGATTAGGTACGTGTGTTTGAGTTTCGCATATTTTATTTCAAATAGAAGTTTAATTTTAATTCGTTAACTTTAATTGAACATCTCTTTGAAACAAACGTTACAAGACTTTCAACACGTAGCGTGTCTCTGTCAGAGTTCGTAGAATGAAAGACAAATGTTTGTCCAAACCTTTGAGGCCTCTGAAACTGTTTATATACCTGCTACGTGTGCTTCTGTATCTACTACAAAGAGAATTCTAGTTCAATATTGATCACTTATAAATTTTGTACAAGCTTGTATTTTTATTCTAAAAAAATATACTTATAAAAGGCGATATGTGTGTGTCTGTTCCCTATAGATTATAAAACTTTCAGACAATTAGTTCAGCGGGTAATTCTGTGAAGTTTGGTAGCGATCAGACGCGGGCGAAGCCGGGAGTGGGTTGCTAGTTCTAAAATGAAATAGGCAATTTAAGGCAATATAACATTAAGGGCCTCTTTCACCATCTGTCAAGTAGGCTAACCGTCATTTAAAGTCACCTTTCACCAGAGATAATGGAGCTGATATACCTTTGTTAGTACGGTCTTTCCGTAGAAAGAAGAAAATTAGAGTGTACCTAATTCATTCATATTATAAAAGTATGAGTTGGAATCCTTTCCAGACCTTTGAATTATAAAAATAATAAAGTTTTATTTTACTTATTTAATTCAACATTTTGAAGGTATTGTTCTATCGTTTAATTAAAATCCAATTTATACTAAAGCAAGATAAAAGTGGTTTTAAAAAGCAATCCATCAAAGGATTTACCTACGTCGATGTTTTCTGAGTAGATTGAGGGTATTGTATCGTTTTCAAATTAGGTACTTACAGTTTAGGCCTCAGTTCCAACAAATCGATATGTGTACAACATTGTGCCTAATCTTGTTTCTAATTCAGGTAGCAGGTTTAGGCAGGTTAGGTTCAACCGAGGCATAAATAATTCGTTCCCATGGCAACAGTCTCTGGCGGACTATAGCCGATAGTTTATAATCTATAAATACCTACAAGTTTATGTACCTGTGGAAGGGGTTCTAATTTTGGTATTAATGAATTAATTCATAGCAAAATCATTTTTTTATATTCCATTTCTATTAGGTATAGTATATTTTTATTCGTGTATTTGAATATCGGGCCAATGAAAGGTTTAAAGTTTTTTACATGTAAGAAAGAAAGTCTAGTGAAAGATTATAGAAAAAAAAAATTCAAGAATGCTTGAATTAATCCTCCTTACATATTATAAAACAAAGTCTGTTCACGATTAACTCAAAAACTACCGCACCGATTTTCACGTTGTTTTCACCAATGGATATAGTGGTTCTCGAGGAAGGTTTTAGTATAAAATTTACAAAGTTACGCGGGCGAAGTCGCGGCCAGCAACTAGTGTCCAATCAAAAGAGTAACATTCAAGCATAGGTACACCTACAAATCATACAAAATAAAGAAGTTTTCGAAAAGTAGGTATATCCTTTTTGAAGCCTACCTATTCAGAACGCACTTTCATTGCAGCGTCTCAGTGGCCCAGATCTACAGCAACCTCTGAATGACATGCAATTAAAAGAGGTCTCAGGAGATATGTGGAAATACCGTTTTGTTTAAGATGTTTTTACGTAATATGAAAAGTTTCATAAAAAAGTACTCTCTAAAGAAAATATTGATGACACGCGTTCGTATGGTTAAAAAATATTACCATAGAGTAAATAGTTACTTAACCAGTAATAGAGAGGGGAGCTCCGTTTAAACATGAAACTTTCCTTATTATTTTCTTTCTGGCTCACTAGATGTCACCATATAACAATCATATATATCGTGCGGAAAGAGAATCGACGCGGCGTGTAAAGGAACTAACATAATAATGATAAAACTTAATTTCATTATTATTATTATTTTATTATATATAAACAATTATATATTTATATATAAACAATTATATATAACAAACTAATTTATAAAAGTATTGGAAAAGTTGGAACGGAACGTGTCTGTAATTTTTTGACAGTTAATGATTAACAGCTACGATCACGTGGTACAGCAAACAGCAAGTACGTTGCCAGTTCGCATTTCGCCATCCGCGCATTGTTGCCACTATTCAACATCAGTTGCTGTAGTTAGAGCGAGATAGCGAGAGATGCATTATTCCGCTCTCTACATACTTAACCCAATCTTATATATCGATCAAATTTTCAAAAAAAATTGCGGTTTTAAAGATTTAAAGTCATTTTTAAACAAAATGTACATTATTTTAATATATTAAAATCGAAATAAAATATTAAAATCGTAATAAAACTAAAAAATATAGTAAGATTTTTTTTAGTTTATATTTCTAGCCCCACGCAAGACTGAAACAGTCAAATCTAGCCCTTTTTTGGGTGGCCGCTAGCCCGTTTTAAAAAATCAAGGTGGCAACACTGCGTGGGAGTCTGCTGCAAATACATGTAAAGCGTAACTATACCTAAATTAATCTACATATACCTAATATACTTAATATTAGGTATTCCGTAATTCCGTAATTCGTAATTCCGTACTTCCGTAATTCCGTACTAATCCTTACTAATATTATAAATGCCAAAGTTTGAATGGATGTTTGTTACTCTTTCACGCAAAAACTACTCAGCCGATCACCATGAAATGCATATACACGTTGTCTGGAACACCAAAAAGGACATAGGGTATATTTTAAAAAGTTACGCGAGCGAAGTCGCGTGCAGCAGCTAGTGTAAAAGTAAATTGCAAACCTTCAAACATTTAAAAGACTAAAATTATTGTACATTTACATATCGGTGCTTAAAAACTAAAGGGCCACAAATCAAAATTAGACTTTTTACAGGAGAGCTAATCGAACAAAATTAAATTATTTTTTGTCTATTTGTTTTCTTATTAGATATATATATCAAATATATGCATATTATACATCGTTAGAAGCGTATTTTTAAGTAGCATTAAATGTACTTAAGTATTAAGTAGTACTTTCATTAAGTACTTTTATAATAAACTGAATACTAGAAGAGATATAATCATATAAGTTACTTTTGAATATATAAAAAATGATCAAAATATACTAAATATGGAATAAAACAACGTCTTTTTACAACATACATATGAAAGATGGTGATTGTGTTTTTGCAATAAAAACATTTTTGGATTTTTTGTTTTATGGCCCTTTAGTTTTTAAGCAGCGATATTATTTAATTATTTAAAGCAAGACTGAATCATTTATCAACAAGAACCGATCATTCTTATAAAACAAAAATCTATTAATCTAATTAGTCGACGTGTTATTTTTTTTAAATTGGTCTGCTTATTGAAATTAAAGTATAATATTTATATTATATAGGTATGTCGCAGTAAGTATATTGCAAAGGACCGGATAATATGGAACTAACAAGGAACTAATATAACAACGAATTTTGTAATCATCTTAATTAGGTACTTTCAGGATCTTTGCTAAAATCCCAATTTAATTAATACGATTAGAAGACGGAACACTGATGGAGAAAAAAAACAATTTAATTAATCTGATTCTTTAATGTTTAAATAAATATAACACTTTTTAACAAAAAAAAACGACTTCAAATCGTTTCCTCATGGATGCCATTATCAGAACTGGACCAAATTTAAATGGGACCACACGGGAAGCACCAGCTTTCAAATAAAAAAAGAATCATTTCATAAAACCACAAGATAATTTAATGGAGATTAAATCACTTTACTACAAATACAAATTACTAAAAATACTAAAATTACTAAAATTTATGAGTAAAATATATCTGAATTTACACATATTTAATCACAAAAATGTCAATAAATACTTAAATACTAATATTAGTCTAGCTAGTAGAATGTACAATAAAATAATAAGAATATAAGTATTAAAAATACTAGAGTCCCTGGAACAATCAGAGGTCTCCAGTTTTACATTTAAAACAGGCAAAGATTATGTACACTATTAAAACTAAATGAAACCGTAACTAAAATCTTACAATCCTATATCTTTTGTTTTATAAGTATCACACAAATGATCGAAATCACATAAATAAACAATTTGGTTATTAAAATAATTTTAATATATAATATGCTTCTAGAATAATACTTCTTTTTTGAGCATACATGCTAAAAAATATTTGCTAGTTACATATTTTAATGTCTAGATACACTTTGATGGGATAATTCAGTACATCTTTAGGCAAACCTGCAATGTCACATACATTGCAGGTTTGCCTAAAGATGTGTTGCGGACGGCCGAGTAGTTATAGTATTAAGTGTAAATATGAGTTTTTATTAATATTAGTTTAGTAATAATAGTTTTGTGTTAGTGAGTTAAGGAATGTGTATTGTGAGAAAGTATGTTGCAAATAATCTACCTGCCTAGAATTAATTATTATAAGTGCAATTATCTTCGATACTCGTATACCCTCTTTCGGACGCTTGAACAGTACACCTGCCTTAGTGTTATTCGCAACCTTGTAATAAATATAATAACTTGTTATAGAACCTAATATTGTACATAGTCGACGAGTAAATCTTCTTCTTCAATCTTCTGTCCGGCTGCAATTCTTACAAATATACAGTCCACAACAACCTATGGTCATCGACGGCCGCAAGTTTATCGAGCTAAAGCCGTAGACTTGCCGTTCCAAGTATCGTCGCCAACAGTTGGTCCTTCGAGCCGCATCTATACCAGCAACCAGTTGGTACATCCACGCAAGCAGTCGAAGATTGAAGAAAGTTCGTCGTGATTGAAGAAGGAAATGAATACACGTGGCACAACTCGCAGATTCTCAGATTGCGATGCCAAGCTCAGAGAGGAAAAAATGAGCGAGTGGCATCGAGGAAAAGAAGGTATCTGCCATGAACAGCCACGAGTTCCTTCTTCAACGCAAGAAAACACAATAGCACAAGGAAAACGCCCTCCGAAGGTACGCACAGCAGCACACGATCAAAGCGAACGACGGCCAGTGCAACAGCGAGAGCAATGGCCGCACGACACGAGGCGTCGAGCTGAAAAAGAAGGAAATAGCAGCCGAAGCGGAGTTGAATAAATGGCGGTTATTATTAGAAGAAAGGTTGATACAGAGCCAATTTGAGGTGGAGCTCTCAAACATCGCCGTAGAAGAGTGCGAGCCTGGTGTTATCAAGTTACGGTCCCGCGTCGAAAGCTGACTTGAAAGTACCGTAGCCTACCCGGCCAACCAACAGGGACGGAAGGACCACGAAAATCTTGAGCCGTGACCACCGTTGGAGAATCCCCTAGAAGTTCGGGAGGAAGAAACGGCCTACGAAAGCCAGCCAGACGCCAGACGAGTCGACAGTGACCGATATGCCGAAAGAAGAGGTGCAGGTGTAGGTCCTAGTGAAAACCGAAAGTCCATAGTCGTCCCGATAAAACAACAGGAAGAGCATCCACGAAAATTATGAGCCGTGGTCGGCGTCTGCTATGCCTCAGGAACTTCGGGAGGACAGAAATAACTATGAACACCGTCCGCAGGAATACAGAGACGGTGTTAACGGCGCACAGTCATGCGTCGAGAGAGAACGGAGGGAGCGGTACGTCCACGATAACTATGAGACGTGGGCAAGCCAGCCAAAAACCCTTAGGCCAAAGATAGAAACAAAGGCCAGATCACAGGAAAGAAAGTCAGACAATGAAAAGCTTGCGGAGGTATTAGATAGAATGACAAATAAACGCCATCCTCCGTGTCAAGCGTTGGAGCTTCCGGTGTTCACGGGATTGCATACGGAGTGGTTACCTTTCAAGGCCGCCATGCGCGACTCAACTGCGACGTATGGGACGTAACACCGGCAGAAAACTTGGCGCGGCTACGAGTTAGCCTCCGCGAAGCATACAAGGCGGTGGCGTCGTTGTTATATTCCGCCACCGATCCAGAGAGAATTATGTACGCAGTGTTATGGGAGGCAAGAAATTATTGTACAGAGCGTCTTAGAGGATTAGAAGAAACTCCCGCTAATAACGAACTCGCGGCATAACGGACGCAGCTAGGTTAGGTGATACATGGCTCAGCGGCACAACGGATTATAAAACGAAACGATGGAGAGGTCGTCCTGCACATAACGAACGCATAAATGGGAGAGAATAGAACAATTAGTACGCAAACATTACAAAGTCGACTCGTTGGTTGTATCAACCGCAATAAAAGTACCACCGAGCCAGGAGCGCGCATTGCAAATATTAAAACAGACAGCGCGTCGAGTTGGCCAGCATTATGACGTAGGTTTGCCGTGGTAAAACGATAATACGGTCATGCTTCCAAGTTACGCAACAGCGCTGAAACGGCTTAATTCCATAGAACGCAGAATGAGATCGGACTCCTCGTTCAGAAATAAATATACTACGGAGATAAATAACTTGCTTGAGAAAGGGTACGCAGCTCTCTGTGATGGCACGGAAGAAAATAGTACTCGCCTTTGGTACTTGCCACACTTCGCGACTGTTAATGTAAATAATCTAAAAAAAATACGATTGGTATTCAACGCGGCCGCGAAGTCAGGAGGAACAAGCTTAAATAAAAATTTATTGGAAGGTCCTGACTTACACGCGTAACGCGAATCGCAGTATTCAAGAAATGTTCCTTCGAATTAAAATTAGGAAGATCAACCGTCCCAGATGTTTCGATTGCGAGACGACGAGGATGCTCAGCCTCGAAAATATAAAATGACCTCGATGATATTCGGTGCATTGAGTTCTCCATTACTTGCACATAGCGTGCGAAACGCAAACGCGCAAGAGCACATGAAAGAGTTTCCGGAAGTAGCGCGAGCGATAATTGATAGTCACTATATGGACACTATATACAGGAAGAAGCTATCAAGACTGCAAACGACGTCATTAAAGTACATGCTAAGGTAAGCTTTAATATTCGTGGGTGGAACTCGAATAGCAGTCGGGTGTTAAGAAGCATACCAGAAGCGCAACGCAGTAAGAAAACTATCCAACTCGGGCCTACCACGATCGATCGCACGTTAGGCCTAATATGGGATGCCGACAGCGATTGTTTAGGATTTAATACATCGTTAAATCGTGTAGCAGAGGAGGTTAAGAAATGGAACGCGAGCGCCCACGAAAAGAGAAATGCTTAGCGCTGTCATGTCACTTTATGATCCTCTAGGCCTACTGAGCCACTTCAGAATAAAGGCGAAAATACTGTTACAAGAAATGTGGCGTATCGATCTCGGTTGGGATGAAGCAAGCGCAGATAACGAAGCACGAATATTCGGATTGTGGTTAGAAATGCTGAAAGGGTTACCATCGTTACGCTTACTCAAGACGACACTGGCGTGACCGTATGTCTAGCCGCGGGGAAAGCAAAGGTTGCCCCTTTGAAGGCGATTACTGTGCCACGAATGAAGTTGCAAGCCGCAGTAATAGCTGTCCGACTTGCGAATTTAGTGAGACGAAAACATCGATAGAAACCGGAGTCCATCACATTTTGGACTGATAGTACAGTAGTGCTACAGTGGATTCGGGCCAGCGCGAGAAAATTCACGCCCTTCGTTGCACACCGCCTGGTAGAAATAGCGGAAGAGACAGGTAGTCGCCAATGGCGATGTGTTCCGACGGAACATAACGTCGCCGACGATGCAACTAGAGCAACGCCACTTAAAAAGGAGTACGAAACGATGCCCGAAGAAGCTTGTATGCAACTACTACCAGAAACACAGACCGGACCGGATCAAGACACGTTCCTGGGACCGACCTCCAAACTCGCCGTCCTCCAAGTTAAAAGAGGCTTCGACTAGTCTGCGCCGGGGGGAGAATGTTGCGGACAGCCGAGTAGGTCTAAGACCTAATTAAGTGTAAATATGAGTTATTATTAATATTAGGTTAGTAATAATAGTTATTGTATTAGTGAGTTAAGGAATGTTTATTGTGAGAAAGAATGTTGCAAATAACCTACCTGCCTAGAATTCATTATAAATGCACTTTGTTTGTACTGTAATAAAACTTTTCGCCCTTTGTTCACAACAAAGGACACCCAAAGGTAACAGCTTGAGATAAAAGGAAAGAGTACTTTCATTGTTCTGCCTTTGGGTGGTCGGGAACCATCCTTGAGACTTCTGCGAAGGTTCTATTACGGTACCTTATAAATATTTTGCCGACAGACCTAGACCGTGAGAACGACCCGAAAGGGGCTGCAAAGAAAAAAATCCAACCCGGAGCCAGCCCCACTCCGCATGGTCAAGGGAGTATAAAAAGCATGTCGGCTTGAGTACGACCAAGTACGACACGACTTTTCGGGCAAAAGGTGCGGACACGCATCTTCGATATACTCTCTTTCGGACGCTTGAACAGTACACCTGCCCTAGTTTATTCGCAACCTTGTAATAAATATATATAATAACTTGTTATAGAACCTATTATTGTACATCATAGTCGAAGAGTAAATAAATAAAATTATACAGTGCTCTTCTTCAATCTTCGGTCCACAACAACCTATGGTCATCGACGGCCGCAAGTTTATCGAGTTAAAAGCCGTAGACTGGCCGTTCCTCGTCCCGTCGCCAACAGTGGGCGTGTATTCACATATTTGAGCACCGTAACGGCGTAGAGACCACGGGTTTATTCTAACGCTTTACATTTAAAAAGACTATAAAGATTATGTACACTATTAAAACTAAATGAAATCCTAACTAAGGACCTACAATTCTATATCTTTTGTTTTTATAAATATCACACAAATTATCAAAATCACATAAATATTCGATTTGGTTATTAAAATGATTTTTTAAACCCCGAAAGATAGTAATAGACAAATATGCTTCTAGAATAATACTTCTTTTTTGAGCATTCGTGCCCAGGAAATACTTACTAGTTATTTTAGAGTCTGGATACAGGTTGATGGGATAATTCAATACTTCTTTGGCCAAACCTACAATGTTTGTGGGTGTGTACCCACATATTTGAGCGGCGTAACGTATGTCCATCGTGTTCCTAACGTAGGCGGGAAACTGTGACTCAAATATCGGCCCGGGGAACAACCCAACTTTGCAGATGTTCTCGTCCTGAAGAATTTGCTGTAAAAATATTTAGTTACTGTTAAGTTCGCATACTTTGAAGTGAATGGATAATTGAGGTTAATATTACCTGGCAATAGTAAATTACTTTACTTAAAAATGTCATGATAAAAAACAAATAGCCATAGGTAAATTAAAAAACAAAACAATTGTGTTAAGCTTTAGAGAATAATTCAGGTAGCGGAAGTGTACCTACCTACAATGAAAAAATAAAAACAAAAAATATACTACCTAACCATGAATAAAACGATGAATAGGCTAAAATTTTCATAAAATGTTTGTGTAGAAAAGATAATTTCACAGGTTAGCTCTAAGTAGGTATTTATTAGCATAGGCATAGCCTCGCATAGCGTAGATTGATTTCGTTTATCAGAGTATAACTACACAAAGACTTAAAATTGCTTTCCTTCCTACATTGTTTCTCAGTTTTTTAACACATAACGATTAATATCTGCATAGTTTTTTTTTATATATACATATATCTACTTTTGTTTAAGTTTCAATCTGACGAAGTCGCTTTCAATAGCTAGTACCTTATACATTTAATACAAATCACTTAATAATAAATAGTAGCTTAGCTTACCAGCAAAATATGCGGGATGTTGGGCATTGAGTCACTCCTGATTATGTGAATACCAGACAGTCCTTCCACAGAACATACATGTAGAAGACATACTTCCGACGTCTCCTCCATATATCTTCCATATTTGTAAGTGAAGCCTACCATTGAGTAAAGACGTGCAGATCTGAAAATTGTTAGTGAAAACATTATCAATATCGGTTAGTGGAGAAATAGTCTGAGGTGGAGACAGTGATATGTTAAGTAAGTACTAGATTGAGCACTCCCTACGATTTCTTGCTAAATTCATGTTCCAACGCAGAAGGTGCGCGGGAGACGGCGCGGCAGTAGTGTCAAGGTCAATACGTCAAGTCGTAGACAACTGAATATTAAGATGGCCGACCCGACAAGTACGTCGGTTTTAACAAATTAAATATTAACCTATTAAACGTTTCAATATTAATAAAACTTACCTATGGAACGTTACACCAGCAGTTTTACCAATATTTTTTGTTGTATTTTTGCAATATCTCATCACACAAGACGGTATTTTTATTGGTTTTGAAAATAATAACGCGCCTAACCTCTACGAGCGCGTATGACAGACTGTGAACGGGTAGGACGTCGGAACTCCAATCACTTGGAACACTCATCGCGTCTTGAGTGTTCCATCTAGTACGTAGTACTTAACATATCACTGGGTGGAGAGTGAATTTTTTGCTACTTTTTTAATATTCTTCTCCGTACAACTCCATGTCTGACATCCGTAGGTCATTGGTAGAATGCACGTGTTAAATATTTTATTTTTTCCTTTATTTGGTATATCCGCATTTTTCATATATATATCTTTTAAAGCCCAATATCTCTTGTGTGTCAGTAGCGTTGTTGAGTTTAATAGGAAATTTTATGTTGTTTCTCATGAACTTTGTTTTACTAGTGTTCATCGATAGTCCTACCTTTTCGCGTTCTTGTATGAGATGTTCAATCATAACCTGTAGGGTCTTTGAGATTACTAGAATCTCAAACGAACGAAATGCCTACAAAGGGAAGCCATATCGTCGCACGACTACTTAGGACGATCTGACTGATATTAGTTAGGAACTTTATGAAACGGCGCAATATCACGATCGCAGACGCGTAATTTAGTTGACAAAAATTGTAACGCTGGATAAGATTAAGGATATGGAATAGAAGTTCTATTCCAAACATGACTATAGATAGGGACTGAATTATTTCAGTACAGGGCTGTGTAGCATCCTTAGAATATAGTTTGTTCTATATTTAAGGTAGCATCTTAACCGCGGGCGAACATTATTATTCTTAACAAGAAGAAAAGCAATAACTTTTACCTACTCAATCACAAAAGTATTATGAGTACTTTATTTATATTTTAGTCTTTTAACTAATACAAAAATATGGAGACATGATGTCGCTTGGTATATAAAAAAACAAATGAAGACGTGAGTGGATGAAGGTGATATGTCGCATTTTTGGGTTTTTTCGTCATATGCGTTGATGAAGGTAATATGTCCTTATGAATGATTACAGACCTTAAGATCGTCAATTTAAGACATTTTTGGAAAATAAGAAGTTGAAAAAGGTGTTATGTCCAGTTAATTTTAAAAAGCAAAAAGTGCAGAAAAGTTTACTTTTGTTAATGGGAGAGGGAGCTATGTTCACTTTTTTAAAATTAAATAGTACAATTGTTTAATTGCTATCATACCATTAATATTTTAGGTTGTTTACACAACTTTGCATCATAATTTAGTACAAAAATCAGTTCCGTGGCGACTTATCTCAAAAACTAAAAGCAAAACTTTAACCTCGATTTATTCAAAATTGGAATTATGCGACATATCACCTTCATCCACTCACGTCTTCAAATAAGTTTTTACATAGGTACTTTTTAAACTTTTTAAGTAAATACACAAATTAAGAAAAACTGTGGACATACCTGTATATGTCGTCCAAAAAGTCATCATTTTGAATCTCATCACTATGAATAATATCTATGTCCAACAAATTTTCAGCAGCTGTTTGCGTTGAACAATGCCTTGTATTACAATGTGAGGATTGACTTCCATGTCCGTCTGAAGAATCACAATTTGAGTAGAGTGAATCGCCACGAAGACTTTCTTCGCTTGATGATGCAAAGTCACTTCGATCACTGTCCGATGAGGTGTATGATTCGCACGAGGCTGTTGAGTCACCTCTTTGTCTATTAAATATTGAACTCGATGAAGCTGAATCACTCACTGATGAGGACAGCCTCGATGCAGATGGACCAGGTTGGTTAACCGGCACACAAAAAGAGGGTTCGTTTATATTGATTGACTCCATTTGGTCCGACACTTGGTCTTCAGGTGTTGATGAAGCCATCGAATCTCTTTTAATCTCTATCTTCTATTAAACTGGTGTTACTGTACACTATTTAACACAACCGTTTCCACTGACTGTTGTCAATATGAAAGCAAACCAAAAGTTTATTTTAAGCACAACCGTTCGCACTGACTGAATAGCATTAAATGTAGTATTAATATTACCTATTGCAGTGGTAACACCATTGTCACAAAAATATGCAAAAAATAAAGGTACCTAACAAAAATAATTGTCTTTTTTATTAGCCTCAGTGCCTATTTATTGATTATCTATGAGTCATCTCTGCAACAAAGGTTATTATTATATAATAATAATAATATAGCCCTTGTATTCCGAAACCCTTTTTTATGTTGAATATCATTTTTTTCTTTATTATATTTAGTTATTATAATATGTCCCGGAATTCGGTGTGCTTCCTGGCAAAGGCAAAGTTATTATTACTATTACTTAAATATTGATACTTAGGGCCTCTTTCACAAACTACAATTAATGTGTTGATTAGTTACTTTTAGAAATCATTTTCTGTTTTATTGAATTATGCACTCGGTTTACTGCATCATTTGATAGGCGATTTTTTTAAATTATTTTCTATTTAATGTTTGGGACGTTTACCGTACAATCAAAGGTATATCAGCTCCATTATCCCCGGTTACCGGTGACTTTAAGTGACGGTTTAGTCTACTTGACGTTGGTGAAAGAGGCGCTTAATGTATCTATTATTATTATTATGATTATTATTGACACGTTTAATCTAGTGGCTAGTAACCCTAGCTGTTAACCAAACGTATGTATGTATTTAAAAAAAAAGTAATCTATGTAGTATATCAACTGTCTGGGTATCCATAATACAAGCATTAGTTTACTATGGAACTATATGGTGCTGTGTGGAATGTGTGATGATATTTATTTATCTACATTATAAACCACCCAAAGGATATTGATATTGACTTCACTAATTGAAAGAGGTATAAACGAGGAAGGATTTGCAGAATAAATAAGCATTTATTACGAAGCCAGGTTGCTAATTTAATTACCTTAGCTATATTAGCCCTGTGGCTTCGTCCTATGTGAAATGTGATAATAAAATTCGGTGATATTATAATGAGGATATTAATTTAGGTATTTAAAACGGAACACTAAGAAAAACAAAACAGCTTATGGTAAGGTAGAATGTTCCAGAATTATTATTTCTACGACCGTAATGTTCACACAATGCCGTTTTTGTATTATATTTTATTTATCTTTGAAAGTATATTTTAAAACATTTTAATTTTTATAACAATACCTACTTTCCATTTATTAATTGTTGTAGGTATACAAAACTAATGGTCTTTTTTTCTAAACAAACACAATGACTTTTACCGGGTTCTTTTACTGAGAATCACTTCATTGCCATTTGTTATTTATTTTTTTAATTATTTTTCTTAGTAATAACATTAAAATGTGGTGTGACTAATGGCCATCTATACTATTATGAAGTGGTAAAGTTTATATGTTTATTTGTTTGTCTGTATGTGGAAAGTAATCTTCGAAACTAATAATCAGATTTTAAAAATTCTTTCACCAATAGTTAGAATATTATTCCGTAAAATAAAAAGGCTTTTTCGTGGTAATAGAATTTTTAAAGTAAGTCGAATTAGGCCTTCTCTAAAACCTAAACATAAAACAACCAGGTTTAAATATAAACTTCTAACGATAACTTACCAACATATTGAACAATTCTGGTTCGCTACACGTACGTTAAATGCCCCGAAGCTGAAATAACAAATTATTTGTATTCTCATGCAAATTGTTTCAACAATTGTATAAATTCTCAACTTTTCTTGTAAACAAGCTTGGGATCGTGCACGTGTGAGCACAGCTGAACTTAAATGCGAGTTACACGATACGTGGGACGCAAGTGATGTACAGACAAAAGAAAAGATATTTCTTATTTTACATATAAATTGGTTTTGTTTTTAAGGTCATAAGAAATTTTGTACCTACGCTTGGTAGTAGGTGGAAAAAACAAGCTTAGTATATAATTAAGAATGCTAAACTAACCCCCGACTTTCAAAACTCGCTATATCTGCTATAAGTTGCTAAGGAGTTGGGTATCCCGCAGACTATGTGATTCTACAGGTTTAGGTCTAGGTTACTCATGAAAATACCACCGAAATAAGTCCAACCTCTGGTAGTTAGTGAAATCCCTTCGTTAGTTTTAGTGAAACCCCTATTGTTTACATAATTACTATCTTTATCCAAAAATCCGACGTATATTCAACAGTCTATAGACTAGTCTATCACATAGCTTCAGTATATCTTTTTGAGCAAAGCAGAGCAGCAGAAGAACTTTTAAAACTTTTCTAAAATTAATCTTTTTGCTCACTCTACTCATGAACAAACCATTTATTTACTTGCTTAATGCGAGCATATTTTCAATTAAGGAGGGGATCTAATTAAATTGCGAAGGAGTTGTTTTCGACTTGTACAAGTTTGACAGTTCGCCGTCGTAGCACGTATGCACGACCAATCTATCTTGGCCTACCGCTCCACTTGTCCCTCTACAATAATTGGATAACGAAGGGGTTCATTACAAGGAGACACTTGGGTCTATTTCATTGGACATCTCTCCAATCCTCCCCGAATTTTGAGAATGCAAACGACCCCACTTAGGAGTTTAACGGCTCCATTATAAGTACAATTAGTATTTTATGATTTAGCGTTTTAAAATAAAAGTAGGTAATTACTATTAAAATTCTTAAAGTTGAAGTCTTTCTAACGTATCTTCAATTTGGAAATCGCAATTGCAACACAAATATTATATGTTAGATAAGTATGTAAAATACGATTTCTTAGTATTTTTTCAATTGTGTGCTATTTTTCGGGACAAATTTGTGGTGTCTGGGTGGCACTGGCTCTGTAGTTTCACTGTATATCCGGCAAGACACGCGTCCACTCTCCAAGGTACATTATTATACCTCCAGTCTCTCCCGGCTCCGGCCCACGCAACGCTCCAGTGTGACCACCATTCAGTGTGTCCAACATTCGGTGTTGCCCCCATCGGTGTTGTCACCGTCGGTGTGGCCATCATATACAATGAACGCGAGATAGTGTATATAACTATGATTTAGTTTATCTATGCACATACACTACATCCCTTCCTTATCAAAAGTTTTATTAATCATTTAATATAATTTTGCATCTCCTTGTCAACAATCGTTAAAACTCGATGATTTCATTTCTTGTCAGTATTTTTCCTGGATTACGCAGACCTTGTCAAATTTTTGATTTGTCACATTACACTCCCGTCAAATCCCTTGATTCGTCAATTTAGAGATTGATCAAAACCTTCCTTCCTCCTTCTCCTTCTTCTTCTTTCTTATTCTGCTTCTTTTTCTTCTTCTTTTTTTTCTAACCAACAGTACCTTTGTACCAGGTATTTCCATTTTAATGGAGGTTACCTTTTCAACCAACGCACCGTTGTACCAAGTGGGTAATTCCATGGTAACTCATGTTACATTTTTACTTCCCTATTGAAACTAACAAAGCTAGCATACCATATTTATAATTATATCCACTACCCCCTAAATGGAAATTTCATTGTTATAAAGCATAAAATGTGGGTCTCGTTTTATTTAGAATTTTCTAGGTTTAATTTTTTTTTTTTTAGTTTCAATAAAGTTTTTGGTAACTTACGTTACCTTTGGCGACCTTAGCTTTTAGGCTAATATGTATCCATTAAAAATTCAGTTCCGTTTAAATTAATTAAGAATATTAAAAATCAAATCCGTTTTTTATTAAATGTCTTACTTATGAGATCATTAGCAAAATTAATGGTTTTAGAAACACGCATTTTTTTAGAGAATCAAATAATGGTCACTCATGTTACATGGATTTACCCAGGTATTTCCAATGTACCTCCAAATTCAATTAATATCTGTGCCAATTTTATGGTAGCCAATGCCTCCAATTTAATGATAACCAATGCCTCCAATTTAATGGTAGCCTCCACCAATCTAATGGCAGCCTCCACCAATTTAATGGCAGCCTCCACCAATTTAATGGCAGCATCCACCAATTTAATGGCAGCATCCACCAATTTAATGGCAGCACCCACCAATTTAATGGCAGCATCCACCAATTTAATGGCAGCATCCACCAATTTAATGGCAGCACCCACCAATTTAATGGCAGCATCCACCAATTTAATGGCAGCACCCACCAATTTAATGGCAGCATCCACCAATTTAATGGCAGCACCCACCAATTTAATGGCAGCATCCACCAATTTAATGGCAGCACCCACCAATTTAATGGCAGCACCCACCAATTTAATGGCAGCACCCACCAATTTAATGGCAGCACCCACCAATTTAATGGCAGCATCCACCAATTTAATGGCAGCATCCACCAATTTAATGGCAGCACCCACCAATTTAATGGCAGCATCCACCAATTTAATGGCAGCACCCACCAATTTAATGGCAGCATCCACCAATTTAATGGCAGCACCCACCAATTTAATGGCAGCATCCACCAATTTAATGGCAGCCTCCACCAATTTAATGGCGGCGTCCACCAATTTAATGGTAGCATCCATCAATTTTAGGCATTGGCCATTCCGTACCATCAACCAAGGCATTGGCTAATCCGTACCATCAACTTCGTTTTACTATACGATATTTGTTTTCGTTTCAATTTAGGTCAACACTAATCATTCACTCTTTTAAAGGTACATTGGTATAAACTTCTATTTGCAATTTAATGCAAAACTCGGTATTCCGCAATTGGATGATTTAATTTCACGCAATTAAATGCGCTAACTCTACGTCACGCATTGAGTGCAAACAGACGATATTCCGCAATTTAATGCAGTGGCTTCTCTCTCGCAATTTAATGCATAAAACCACAGTATTCCGCAATTCCATGCAGTAACAAACGCAATAGTTTATAGCGATCAAACAAGTATACAATAACAATAAGTAGCCGACGATAACTAACAAGTAGATGATACATTAATTACTTAATTTGTAACAAATCTAACGATTTATTATAATATTGAATTTAACTCGAAGGATGTTTAACATTTCTATATTGCATATACACACCTCGTAACCAAATACGTTGTATGGATTGTCTTCAACTTCATTAAATGGGCGTTACCAGTCACACGTATACTTTTCATGTCTGACATACCTATGTGGCATCGTATCGTGTACTTACAGGATTCACCTGTACCGAATTACATTATGAAGTTTTTACCGTCCCCTGTTCCGGGACTACCAGACATCTTCTGGTAAAATCGCAACAACACAGACGTCTCGTGTTCTCGTTTGTTAACATCATTACTTGACAGAGCAACATTACTTGATACAATAAAATGATCCAACATAACGAAAATCACTCATGAAGCTCAACAATATTTACACAGACGTCTCGTGTTCTCGTTTGCTAACATCATTACTTGATAGAGCAACATTACTTGATACAATAAAATGATCTACATAACGAAAATCACTCATGAAGCTCAACAATATGTACGCTTTTTGTGTATATATTTATTGTAATTAGAATAATATATACATATATCCAATTTTAAACCAAACGGGGATCGAACCTGGACCCTTGTATAATAGTTCAGAAACAATAATTTTAAATATAACTTGTATTCGATAATTGTATGACATTCATTAAATCATGAATGACCCGCCGCGTATATAAATTATTAGAAGAATTACTGATCGCTAGTCCTATCCGCATACCGCCGTCGTTTGTCGGTTGAGTATGTGGACATACCACACTACCCATGTACAACCATATTCAGCAAATAAATTATTTCGAATCCGAATTTAAAATTTGAATTGAAAACTTTTCTATTAGCCTGAGACTGAACTTGTAAATAGCACAATGGCCCTCTGTGGCATTACACAAAAGCAAAATACTGTAAGTCACTATTATGGAAGTAGCTACAATACACCATAATTCCTCTCTCTTTTCCAGAGATGTGTCCGCTCTTTAGCCAACACCCAGCTGTGATCTTCACGGCATTTAAGTACGTCACAAGCTCGCGAATTGTTTAACAGCGTAAACAGCCTACTATAATTTAAAGGCTAGTTTATTAATGTGTGATCCCACTGTATTTTGTAATCGACATTTATACTTAAGGTGATACAAGTCAGCCTTTCCTCCATACAGACGTAGAAAGATTATTACTCCGCTGTTTCATGTTTAATCTACAAAAGTAATCACGATACCGATTCATCCTGTCGCTAATTAGGTTCGTTTTCATACACTTTTTTTTTCCTAGCATTTAAAATATATGATCTTTGAAAAATTTCATACTTTAACACAAGCCTCAATGTAATTTTGAGGGTGAATAGGCTCCAGTGTACAAAACTTCAAAACACTGAATTCAAACATTGATTTTCAAGTTCAAACAACTTTACACGAAATAGATATAATGCGGTAGTTCCGTCAAAAAGAGTATACGTCCATACGTCTGTTTATGATTTTTTTCTGTGCTCATTTTTTTGATATGAAACATTGTGCATCTCACACGACCGCTCCTCCCGCACATTGCACTTCTAGCTACACGCACCGATGAGCTCGAATCGCCGATTAGTTTTGCCTTAAGACATGTAATCGACATTTCATTTGAACCAGCTATAAATCTTTCTGTCTTTCTACAAAAACATCAAACACACTTTAAACAGACCTTGAACACGTTTAAATAAACTTTACTACAAAAAGTGTCTAGGCATATTTTTGGGTTAGACAATGTCTGAGCATTATTTGAATTTATACCCCGCCAGACGCCAGATGGTAACTACGAGAATCTAACCAGTTAGCGGCCTCTCTTTTCTGGACGTGCTCTGTCAACTTGAAATCGTCTGCGCAATATTTTTGATAATTTACAAATACGATTCAATTATGCGCAATGTTTTTTGGTATAACAAACATTTATAAATAATCTAACGTATTTGTTGTAATTTAGGCTTTATTCCAATTTTTTAATTTGTTTATGTCATTACTGTAGTCTGTATAATAGATTGTGGAACCGAAAATTCATCTTTATACGCCTATCAGATCTGCGTAAAATGAAAAACGACATGAATGAATGAATGCCATTTCACGCACTTCAACACTGTCCACAAAACAAACATAAAGAAGGTTTGTGGTAACAATGTTACTAAACTATGTTTAAATAGTTATACATTGTCTAGGTTAAAACAGTGCTATTTAATCTTGTAGACGGTCCCATTTACATGAACGTTATTATCAATTGACATAACATTTGGAAAAGTGAATTTAATACGAGATTACTTTATTTATCGATCAAATGATCAAATAATCGGACTTCTAAATTCTGTCCTAACTTTTCAATTTTTTTTTCTATCTTCAAATATAATTGTCCTGTAAACTTATTCTAGTCTCCACGGTACCCCTGAGGTGTAGGATTATAACAAAATATATCTAAATTTGGTGCTTATAACAAACACTATAAAAAGTATATTTTGGTAGGTAGATATTCTCTCTATTGCGCTACGCTTTAAAACAATGCATTTAAACAACTTGACGCACGGCTTACAATTCCTCAATTACCCACTAGGATTCCTAGTCTTGTTTGAGGATGCCATGTACACACCTACGACACCCAGGCAAAGAAATAAACATCTAAAGTCGTCACCTAAATATCTGCTTAGACCAGGAATCGAACCCGGGACCAACTTATCTACTGCCCAATGATATCGTACCCTTAAAATCTTTTACATACATACGTCCATGACTACAACCCACCTCTTGTACTGGTAACTACGTATATTTCAAAATTATTATTTTTATTTTTAACCCAATCTACTAATGAATCAATTAATTTCATTACATATTTAATGCTAAGTACCTATTAGTCCTGATACTTGCTCAAATCTGTATAACTGGAAGGTAGGTTCTAATTTTTTCTTTGCCAATAATATCACCAAACCAACCAAAGGTTAGCTCTATCATTTTAATAAATAAGGTACAGCTGGCCCCACGCTCTTATCATCATAATAAGTAACACTCTATTTACTTTAACGCAATTACAATTATTATAAACTGTGCGGTAGGTATTCTTTGTTTCGAGAATCTATTGTGTCCATGGCTATCCGCTACGTACTTATTTGTGTAAAACAAAAACTATTATTTTAACCACGCCATACCTTGGTCAAACTTGGAATATGTAAGGATAGCAAGGATACTACTGCATTAAAAAATTTATAATTTGTCATTTGCCTCGATAATTATTCTATTACACGACTAAAGCCCATTTTTTTTTTCGGCAGGTAGTGAAAGAAATCTTATGAAACCCTTTTCATATTACTTACGACAAATTATCTAATGAAACGATTTATAATATAACAACTGATTTAAACAAGAACACATTGATTTCAAATCAGTTGACTTTTAAAATGAACTTTTTTAGGACATTCAATATAAAGTGTTTTACTTAGCTCCCTCCTCTTTCCTTTTTTTTGAAGTTTGGAGTTTATCCTCGTCGCCATTTGTGGTGTCTGGGTGGCACTGGCTCTGTAGTTTCACTGTATATCCGGCAAGACACGCGTCCACTCTCCAAGGTACATTATTATACCTCCAGTCTCTCCCGGCTCCGGCCCACGCAACGCTCCAGTGTGACCACCATTCAGTGTGTCCAACATTCGGTGTTGCCCCCATCGGTGTTGTCACCGTCGGTGTGGCCATCATATACAATGAACGCGAGATAGTGTATATAACTATGATTTAGTTTATCTATGCACATACACTACAAAATTAAATATTATACCGTGGTTTCGTTAAAAAGACTAGACTTGGCAATTTAGCTCTTACTTCTGGCCTGGGCTGCTGCACAAATTCCTGCAGTCGCCAGCGCCTGCCTCTAATCTAATTAATTCCTCTTCCCCAAAGGCGTAGTATGGGTTAAGAACTTGTAGTAAACAACAAAGCCTCAACAGCCCATAGACTAACTTGTAAGACACCTGTGAACATCTGTTAAAATTACTGCGAGCCAGCTCGTTATTACCAAAGTTAGCTGCTATGCGTGCCAACGGTCCGAATTTAATCATTGACCATACATTTGAAATCCTGTCCTAAAAGCTGTGTTTTTCATTTTCTTTTGCTTCTCGAAAAACTAAGGTCAGCCTAAGCAGACTTATTTTGTTTACTTTTATTGTTTCATGTAGTTTTTACAATCGTTTTGTACAGATGAATAGGTAGTGATATCTGTGAAATTGTTAAAAGGACACATACCAATAGATATCGACTATTATTGGTATGAAGTAAATTCGGTTCGAGATTATGATATTCACTTGAAACAATAGAAACAAGTTAGCGAGAGAATGTATCTTTCCAATTGTGTTTTCTTCCACAACAATCAACAAAACGACTCAGAATTCTAGTGTTTACCTCACAAAATATCCACTATTGTGATAGTCCATTTGATTGTACAAAAAAAATGTATTCTGTAAACAAACTTCTCCGTTATATATCGATGCACAATAGCAGAAAATTCTCTGTTACAATTCAAGATGTACGTTAAAGTGTTGTCTGTAATTTTCCTAGTGATTGCAACTGTTTTTATTGTAAGTATATTTTAGATTATCTAAACCACATTTTAGATTATTTAGATATTTTAAATTTATTTAGATGTAGTTTTTATAAACAGCCAAGTTAGGATCTTGCTAAACTGGTGTATATTTATTACTCATAGGAAACTCTTCGCCTTCTTACTAATCGATTAAAAATAATTAAGTCAGTTGGTACAAATAAAATACCTGTTTCCATTAAAAGGACGCTTGGTCTAGCGAAAGACGTGACATGCCGGAACAAAGGAGGGGAGTCCATTACCACAGCAAAAGACATATGATGCCCACAAAACAAGGTTCTGAAATGAGGAGACGTATTACTACATTGCGTCCACGTGATGGGCGAAAAAAGGTATTAGGTTTGTCAATTGACTATTAATTTATCATGATATCTTTTGTTTTATTTCATTAAGACAGTAAAAAGTTAAAGATTGATGAGCAATATTTGATTTTTCAGCCATCTGGCCATCTGACAGCTCTGCAAGAAGATGACATTGACAACGAAATAGTATCAGTAGCAATCGGCCCGCCACCTGTGAGGCCGAAATATGAAAAACTAAGGAAGAACCCTACGAAATATGTTCAAAACGACACTAATTCCCCAGCATTGACCCTCGTCAGAGAAGTCCTCACTCAATTAGGCCGAGAATTCCTCACTCGTCAAGTAAACGAAGACTTCGTTTTCGGTCAATACGTAGGTAACGCCATGAGAAATCTGACCAGTGAGTTGCGCTTAAAAATGCAGCATGATATTTTGGATCTTGTGGTCAAATATCAGAAATTTAATCAAGGAGGTCCCCTGAAACTTGAACAAAAAGCTTCAGAAAATATTAGGGAGATCAAAATTGAGAAAAATCCCGGCGTCAATGAAACTGACGACAGTTGGCCAGATTTTACGAATTTGGCGAAAATTGTTGGCTAATTTAATTTATATTTCTGAATTTGCTTTTATAATCAAACATGACTGCTGTAGTCGTTTAATTGTTTTTGTCTTAGTATTTATTAACACTATTTTGTTATTATAATCGGTCAGTATTTATAGTCAGTAAAAAACCTTTCAAATATTTACGGGTTTTTTTTTGGAAAAATGTATGTCATATGAGCCCAATTCATTTTTTGTCTTTTCAATTTGAAGCCTTAAAATTTAAAGCATGTAAACCTCCATGAAAAATTCATCGATTCCAAATACCTAACAATTAACTCATTTAAGTGAAATAGAAACATACCTACTTAGAAATAGATCTGAGAATTCCAAATTTGTCAGGCAACAAGTCCCTTTTGCCGATTTGTGTAGCCCAAAAGCAATTAGTGCCCATCCATACAAACGACACGACTAATGAGGGGCACTTTGCAAACTTTTCTAATTGGACTCGACCCCTTCAACCTCCTCTATAAAGTCGAGGTCACATTCGTGTTTTAAAATACTGAGTAGTAATGGCGAAAATCTATTTGTTTGATTTGCTTTGAAGTTCACTTTTGAACCTTACATAAATCCTTTACTAGGGTTAAGCTACTTATTCACTTTTGCTTATTTGGCATTACCAAAAAGGTGAATATCAATACTAATAATAAATCTGTAAGGGTTGGTCATGGAGTAAGTTACTTTGTTTTCAGAGATATCGTGTTTATAGGCTCTATACATACAAAATACAAAAATACAAAATAATTTATTTAAAAAACATAAGCCTGCGTACAAAAAGGGTGTAGGGGACCTCCTATTAAGTATAAAAATACTTGTATCAGGAGATCCCCGCTCCTCCAACATCTTATTTAATATTAGGCTAATTTATATAACAAATAAGAATAATATATGAAAAGTTAATACAATAAAATAATATATATATATAAGTGTGTGTGTGTGTGTGTGTGTGTGTGTGTGTGTGTGTGTGTGTGTGTGTGTGTGTGTGTGTGTGTGTGTGTGTGTGTGTGTGTGTGTGTGTGAACTAGCATTTTTCCTTCTACGTGTCCCATTTCATAAAGAAAACAATGTTTTGATAATAAATATAGAATTTAATCAAGTAATAGTCTTTAACAACGATTCGGTTTCATTATAATTTAGGGTCTTGAGCCAGTCTGACAGGGCCTTTTTGCAGTTATAGTATGTCATGGGATAAATATTGAGTGTCTTATTTAATGTGTTATATAAATAAGAAGTTTGGGTAAGATATTGTCTTCGAGCAAAGGCGGTTTTTACAATATTTGTTTGAACAACCAAATCATTTCTTCTCTTTTTAATTATATTAGGGTCATAATTTAAGGATTTATGAACTGAAACTAAATTGACCATTTTTAGAATTTTTTTCTGTATGTATGTATGTATGTATGTATGTATGTATGTATGTATGTATGTATGTATGTATGTATGTATGTATGTATGTATGTATGTATGTATGTATGTATGTATGTATGTATGTATGTATGTAGGTATGTATGAGCCTCCATAACTCTTTAACGAATTAACTGATTTTCATGAAACTTGGTAAATAAACATTTAGACGAAGAAAAGAAAAAGTAGCCTATCTCGTGTCTCGTAGACACGAGATAGGCTACTTTTTCTTTTTCAACGCGGACGAAGTCGCGGGCGCCAGCTAGTATTCTAATAAATATGTATTATAAACATTACTCGAAGTCCCAAATAAATATTATCCTCTCTGATTTTAATGTCAATATTTAACTATAGATACTCGTTAATCTTGATTACAAATTAAACAACAATATTTTATAATCATTATCAACCCATAATCGTCATCATCATGAGTTTGTCTCTCTAAAGTGCTCGATATAAGTAAGTCTCCCAAGGCTCGCCGCCACCACACACGGGCCTCTGCCCTTCGTATCCAGCAGCTTATTAATTGCACATTGTTCTTATTGATTGGGTACCACCACGACAATGTAACGTTTAAGTTATTTCATAATGGTTTAGCAAAAAGTCACTGAAATACTTTAAACGAAAAAAGAAATGTTATTAAAAAGTATAAGAACGGTTTAAAAAAAAAGAGGAAAGAAAAAGACTCTTAACGCCTGGTGGGGACAAGATGGGGAAAGACACTCACCTTTGCCTTCAACTGAGGTTCGCCTGCTCCTTCTGCGCTGGTTCGATTCCACCACAATACACCAGAGTTTTTGTTGATTTTAAGATTTGATTAACGAGGATTTAGAGATGTCACATACCACACACACGAGAGAGGATATCTTTAATTTTGCGGAGCGAGATGCGCGCGCGGCGGCAACTTTTAAGCGTCTGTCTTTTTTGAAGGGTAAAAAAAGGGAATAAAAAATAGATAAATATGTAGGTAGATATGCGTGTGATGCGTTTGTTTGTATGTGTGCGATGTGTGTGGATGTGTAGGTAAAACGGCGTCAACAACGCCTCTTTCTCAAACGTTAAGTAGGCCAAACTGTCATTTAACCAGACTGCTTTTCTGATATTTTATTGGAAAATTATGGGTACAGCAGTGGACGACCGCCATACGTATCTTATAATCCTATTGCGTTTGGCACGAGTTTAGATTATAGATTTTATGGGGAATCACATAAATTTAACATACAAGTGATCTTAAACTGAATAATAAAACATTTTTTTTATAAAGTTTGATTTATAAAAAAAATGCTTTTTAAAGCCTCGACGAAGTATGCAACAGCCATTATTACTTATGAAATGTTCATAGCGCTCAAGAATAATACAAAAGCCTAAAGTAGGGGGCTTAGCGAAGATTGTGACTACATAATCCCTGGCCAAGCTGTGATATAGAATTGCACCTAAAAGCAAACAGTAATAAAAGAGGGAAAAGCGCCGGTTCGACAAAAAGGGTGAGCGGTTAATATAACCTCTCGTTAAAAGTAGGGTACGTCGCGTTTGCGTAACTAATTATTAGCTTTTATTATTCATTATGATTTCATTAGTGGCAGGGCTCAGTGCGTTTCACAGATATAATCTGAGTAGAACGTCTATAGCGTAGCGGCAGTAGCCATACTTTCATAGCGTTTAGGGCCCATGGCACCACCGGCTTCCACCACTGGCGGTACATTTTTGCACCATCAGTGATTCAAGCCGGTGGTGCCATGGGCCCTAAACGCTTTCATAGAAAACCATTGTTAAAATAACACCACGTGTTTCTGTAAATAGTTATGTGCCGGATAAAGAAAAATATGGATCCGCGGATACGGATACGGATCTTAACTTTCTTACTCAATCGGATTCGGTGCGCATGACCTTGAAACGATAGTTGACGCCCGCCACTTGACGCTTGCATTATAAAGGTGCCAAATGTTTGATTTTAAGAAATAAAAAAATATCAGAATGGAAATTAATAGTTTTCCATTGCTACCTTATGACCTATATGTAGAATTTCAGCTATGAATTAAAAATTAATAAGGTAAAAGATCCGTACAAAGATCAGCCAAAAAATAACGGATACGGATCTTTCTTCTCCAGCGGATATCCGCGAATACGGATATGGATATCCGGCACATCACTAATAAGTAAGTGATGCCACAGCCCATTCGTGATCTCTAGCCCTTGTGATGCCAGTGATCGTCATCTATACTAATTATATAAAGAAGAAAGATTTGATTGTTTGATTGTTTATTTGAATTGAATAGGCTCCGAAACTATTGGACCGATTTGACAAATTCTTTCATCAAGCTCTCAGCTGTCTCAGCCTGCCTACCGTTCTTATTCAAATATTCGTATTTGAAATAGGTTCTTGTTTCGAAATGGAGCCATACCCAAATCGCACTTAAAAATATAAGATAAGCAACCTCTTAATGTGTTTACGCTAAATTAGTTTTTTTTTCTTACAACTCTGTGCCTGAAAAAGGAGAGTAGCTCAGGACCTCGCATTACGATGTCGTGTTTACTTCGTGCGACGCACCATGTGAATTGTAGTGAATTCTTTTCTCTGTTAGAGTTGGCATTTATTTGACAACAGCTGTCTTCGTAGCGGACAATGATTGCAAACTTATATGGAAACTTATAAGGCAACCGTCACCTAATATAACACAAGCAACGCCATAGGTGCTGTAAGTGCGCTGCCGGTTCGATTCACGTCAAGGCCAACTGGAAATGAGGTTTTACTAGAGAATATTGGCTTTAGCACTTTTAACTCATTTGGTGAGTCAGCATGGTCTTATGTGGGGTTATGCCATCCCCTCACCTATGAAAAGTTTCTTCCCAAAGTTGGCCATAGATCGATCCCGAGACAGTATGCAAACATTTGAGAAATATCTTATGTATTTTCTCCACCATGAGGTGTACGTTTACGTGTATTCTAGATAATTATATTTTCTTTTAATATGCTCCGGAAAATTGGAAATCGACAGATGAAAAAATTCTGAAATTATATATTTCAAACATAAAAATAACTCGACAATATAACAAACGAAACTCATCTAAAAGTAGACACAATGAAAGTATTGAAATTAAATAATCGTCAACACCACTGTCGTTTCGTTTGTACGTGAACAGTGAAAAGCCTACAATACGTCACTATCGCAGTTCATCCTCAATACTCGCGAATTAATAGCCATACAAATGCATCATTGGAAACAAAACATGCTGAAAGACACTCTATTTGCATATCAGTAAGATTTACATGAAGCGCAGAAAAACATAGTAAACACGCATGACGTGACCAAGGAGAACAGACCTCCAAATGTGTCTACAAAGTCCTTATTCAATATACGAAGCGGTCGATGCGGGAAGAGCGAGGTAGTTCAGGATATAATTGATGGTGTAGAGAAACACATCACACGTCAGCGATTTCGCAGCACCGGACGGGAACAAAGTGCATCTAGTTAAAGCGGGAACTACAATAGCACCATCAATATTGGCCATTGAACTCCCCCCTACCCCCTCCACACCCTTTTCCAAAATGGCGACGCGGAGAAGAGCTGTCGAAGCCCGCTCGACACAACGTGACAACAGGCTTGATGTGACACAGAGCAATGAAAAGTACAGAAGAAATACTCCACATTGCCATTACTCATTGAGACAAATACAATTAAATTTCTTATACTTGGATTAAGAGCCAGTACACTCTGTTCGGGTGTGTATATTTTATCCTGCGAAAGTGCGAACTATATAAAAAACCATTCCTACTTATAAATTTTCGAACATATATTAGCAGGTATACGGTTTGAGAATCACCATTGAAGATAGTGATAACACACGAAGCAAGTTTTAATCATTGTACTAACTTGGATTATAATCTATTTTCATCGATTTTTGGATTTTCAATATACATTATCATAAAGAAATTGATGAAGTATTACTTAGATTAGTGAAATATTACCTGGATGATGATATTTAGATTACTTAGATGATTAAATAGGCGCTTATTATAATATAAAGAATTTAAGTTTGTATTCTTTGTTTGATAATTGAATATAAAAATTTTGAAATACTCTGTTGTGCATTACTCTGCTCAATGTAATATATCACAAATGCTCTATCAATTCGTCTACACTGTAGTCTGCAGTGCACTTTTGCTAAAATAAAGTAGCAAAACGACACCGTCGAGCTCCATCTGCCCATTGAATGACAATTTAACGTTTAAATAATGCCCCGGCTATTCTAAAAAATTGTTATAGAAATACTTCTGGACATATTTTTACGAAAATGTGCTATTTTATACATTATGTGATATTATATCCTCTTAAGACCATTATTACCTCTATTTCAAGTCCCTATTTCATGAATAACAGTGCCTATAAATTTGTCATACGCTTTCAAAATTGTAATGACTTTTTTTCTGGAGATTAGCTTGATTACTTCGAAACAAAGTATGGAACTCTAAAATTTGAAGCGGGTACAACTGTGTTATCCTCCAGGCTGTTGAGAAAAAAAAAACAATTTAAATTCTTCATATTGCTTCTTATCCTCGGAATACTTTTTATAAATTTGCCACAGAAAAAAGTACTTATCAAAAGTAGAGAATTTCTTCACTTGTCAAAATAGTACTAATAAAACACAAATTAAAACCAGATACGCACCTGTTCGAACCGCGAACCCTTGTGGTATAGTGAAATGTGATATTCATTAAAACTTTCTAGAAACATCCTTCAAACTGTCACAGCCGGCTCAAGACTGCTCGCCAAACTTATTACATAAGTGTCCATTGCCTCTTCAGTTGCCACTTGTAAACCGTTACTCCTTGCACAAGCGGTAATATGCTTATTAATATTTTAGATAGAAGCAGTGTTGGTATGACATGACTTACATCGATATCGAAGGATTTACTCGTAAATTATTCTTATCCTATTGCAATTCTCACTACGCATAATTTAATTGAAAAACATTTTTTCTTTTTCAAAATATCTAGTCTCTAGCTAAAGTTTAACAACAACTTAAATAGGTATGTACATATTGGCACAGGCAAATGTAGCACATATATACGAGGCTAATATTCAACGAGAAGTCCAATAAAAGAAAAAATTATAAGAAAATAAAACGATGTATGTACATATTAGTAGAAAATCATAGGCAAGTTTGAACAATTCTGATAATTATGAAATGTATTGAATTCGACGCCGCTGCAGCAACAAAATCAATTAGTGTCGCAAGCGCTTACTATACGTTGGGCAGTGCTCTTTCAAGTTATTTTAATGAACGTGTTAGTAACAAAAATTAATTAATTTATAACTGTATAGCTTTAAGTAGCTATAAATAAGACAAAATATGTCAACATGATCCATATAGGCAGGTACAACTTTGACAAGGAGGTAGACAACATCGATGGGTAGATAGAAGAATCCATCTGGGTAAGGCATCATTCGGGAAGTTTATAATATAAGTTGACTTCGTACGTTATAGCATATCGTTTGGCACAGCCCTATTCGTTACAGAATGGCACGAGTCAGTCAACTGCGTAAAACTTGAGAAAAAAATATGACACTGTTAAAAGTTCTTGACGTTGTTTTATTTATTTAATAAAATATTTATATAGAGAAAGATAGTTTATACTCGCATTTAGGACACGTGAAAGTTAACTATATAACGGCGGGGCTAATACAAAGTAAAATAAATTCTATAAATTAAAAATACAAGTAGGTTTTTCAGAATTTCAAAATTAACAAAATTTTTCAGTTTCAATTGCGTTGCTATAAAAAAATTCAGTATTTAATATTACTTTACAGTGAGTAAATGCATGTGAATTGTTTTTCAAACACTGTCACAAGATACAAATAAACTGCTTTCTATAAATCTGTGGTCTTTGTTTAACTAAGTCATGTGAAGATAAGGCCAGCTCTCTGATTGGTTGATAAATTTAAGGTGAATTACAGTTTACTGGGTTAGAACAGTGGGTTTTCTGTGACTCATACACAGTAAGGTAAAAACAAGGTAGTGTTTAATACTTATATGTTTTATAAAAAAAAAAGTACAAATTGTGATATCTATCCAGAATTATATAATTACCTACGATATTAATCATTTAAATAATTTAATCAGATTTCAAATGACGCATAATGAATGACCAATAAATAAATTTATGACAAAGCAGTTACGTAAGTGAATAGTCATTGAATTATTTAATCATAACGGCTCATTAAGAATGACTCTTACTTAAAGCACAAAGTTTTCTTAGATTGCTAATTAATAAAGTTAACCATGTTGTACAAGAATCTTCTTAAAAACCCAGCATAACAAAGAAGGGTGGCTGTAGTATTCAAACAATAAAAGACCTGATAAATTAAGACGGCTCGTGAACTTTATTAGTGGCAGGGGGACACTGCGATTCATAAATTGGGCAACCCGTATGAGGGCAATGACCAGCCCCTTACAACAGAAGACTGTTGTATAAATATTTCTATATCACTTCCTGATTCTTTATACTACCAAGCACACTTGGAATGTATTGATTGGCGACGACAACATGACAACAACCACCTAACGAGAACGACCTTTACATTGAAAAGGTCTCTGAGAAAGTCAACTTTGTTAACACTAAAAAAATTGAATTTGTATAGTTCTTCGAATGTTACAATCCTTACTCTTCGCTAACACTATAAGCGCCTATTTCACAAACGTCAATTAGGCCAAACTGTCATTTAAAGCCACCGGTAACCGGGAATAATTTAGCTGATATACCTTTGTTTGTACGGCAAACGTCCCAAACATTAAATAGAAAATAATAAAAAAAAATCGCCTATCGAATGATGCAGTAAACCGAGTGCATAATTCAATATAACAGAAAATGATTTCTAAAAGTAAGTAATCAACACTTTACATGTAGTTTGTGAAAGAGGGCCTAACTGTTATAAAACCGTTTATAACTCACACTATTATAAACTACAACTTATAACTTCGTAACATATAAATAATTAAAATATAAATGCTAAATTATACAGTAGAAAGTTTCCCCAAAATTATCTTAAATTAATATAAAACTATATTATATTTACAAATTTAAAAAAGTACATTATGTAGTGTGTCCTCTTAATGTGATCTTTCCTCATTGGCCGCTCGCTTCAGTTGCTACCGTTTATAACCGTTGACAATGACCTATAGTGTTCAGTTAAGTGGTATCAACCTTGGGTACAACATCTATTTATTATTATATTTATACAGTGATGTGCATAATGAGGGTTCTATTAGTAGTCGTATTTTGTTTGAGTGTGTGCCGAACAATACAGGGATGGGGAGAGAAATATGGACCTTTTCAATTGGCGTTAAATTCTAATCTCATAAAATGTAAGTTGCCATAGATCAATTTTGAGTCAAAAACAGTGGATATTCAATACGAGTATTGCAAAAAATAAAAATGAAAAAGTGTGCGAAGATAAATTAATTGTATTTTGATTGTTTTATGAATTAATTTTTTTTTATAGTGACAACAATTAATTATCGTTATCGCTTTTTATATACTACTTCTAATTTTTTGACGAGCCCGTTGGGTGAGTAGTTAAGGTGGTTGCCTAACGTCTCAGGAGCCCCGGGTTCGATTCCCGCCGGGGTGCACAAAACAATATAGGTAGGATGCCTTTCACCCTGAAAAAAGTAACAAGACCAAACCAAAATATTTTATCAATAATTCAATAAATATTAAACCCTTGAGAAAAAGTAGCGCACGGACGAAGTTGTGGGCAAAAGCCAGTATTAAAATATACAGATATTTCGTTACAGTGTTATTTAATTTTGGTTTTAACTTGTGTAGCATATAAATATCTTCAACAACATTCACGACACAACTATTGTCCAATTCGCCACTGAACATTAAACCGTAAACTCTTTTTGTACTGTATACAATTTCAGTGAATAAAACTGTGACGAAGTCTCGTCATTATACCTCTCCTATTGTCATCAGAGAGGTATTGAGCAGAAAGAGGAATGCCCATTAATGCTAGGAATGGACAGAAATCCTTAATGTAACCTTTCACTTCTAAATTGGGAATAGTGTTGTGACAGGAAACTAAGTTTAAAATTAAAAGTTATTTAAGTCTAAAATTAAAAGTCATATACACGACACATTTGCTTTATTAAAAATTAAAAGATTTAATTTTCGAGAACGAGAATGAGAGTGTCCTTGTATTCTCATTATTTACCAATTTATAATTCAAATCACATATTCACTTTTTTCAGGTAGGTAATTAAAAAAATATGACCGGTTCAGCAGTGGACCTCCTACGGCTGAGGTGATCATCATGAATAGCCTGAGATTGTTAACTGTATCACTGTTGAATAAATATAAATTTTCTTTAATAAATATTCAAAAATTATAAAGTAATAGAAAATACAAAACTCGAAATATACCGAAGGCTCGAAGACGAGCCCGTTGGACGAGTGGCAAGAGTGCTTGCCTAACGTCTCAGGGGCGCCGGGTTCGATTTCCGGCGGGGTCAACTTTGGAAATTTTAATGTAATTTTCAAAATTGACTCAGGTCTGGATTTGAAAAGTAGTGGTAGGGCACACTACGTTTCTCAGTCATTTGGGAGGCCCGTCTGGCGGCAGTAACCACCACCTTACAGAATACCACCGTGAAATAACAGCATTATGTGCTGTTGTGTTTTGGTGAGTGAGTAAGGGATGCCAGAGCCCATTACCCCATCCCCTCCTATATTTCTTATCCCCTTAATCCTTCTATGGTCGGCAGCGCACTTGCAACACCTATGGTGTTGCTTGTGTTATAGGCGACGGTAGCCACCTACCATCAAGTGGACCGCCAGCCTGTCTGTCGACCTTAACATAAAAAAATATTGAAACCAGTTTTTTATCCAAGGACTTATTTCGTCACTGTATTATCAAAACGAAAGTGACCTGCCCACGTATATGTCTCATTCAAGTCACAAGTAAAGAACAGAAATATAATAAAATGTAGATTAAATGAATAAACAATGAAGTTCCTCACTCTCTCACAGCACACATGCTGTTATTTCGCGGTCTTCTGCAAGGGGGTGGTTACTGGGAAACGCAGTGTCTAGCCCCCTTCTAGCCACAATCAGACCAGAAACAACTATGAAAATGTCAGTTCCCAGCCGGCTAACAAATATCCCTGAAACAGAGCATTAATGTTCAGTCTCAGGTAGCTTAACCTGTGATCAATTGGCTCGTCAAAATGATAATACGATGTATATATGTATACTAATAATACTATAGACTAAAATAAGAATTATTGATATGCTATGAAATAATAAATATTGTATTTGTTCTAGGCACGCACGATCGAAACCTAGATCTAGACGTAAACGGAACAGACGTTTATTTCTACGATTTCTCCAAATCTGAAGAACCAAAGATATTTCCCATCGAAAACGCTGCAAGAGGTATTCTAGCCATACGAGATCTGGATAGAACAAAACGATTTATCATCTTCATTGGCGGTTACAAATCACATATCAACAAGAACACCGAACAACGCATCAGAGATACGTTTAAGGACTTCCCAAACAGTTACCTTATCATACTTGACCATTCCGCTTATACGAGTGACAGACCTGGGAATGTTAAAGGCTACGAAAAATCAGTAAAATACGCGTATTACATAGGAAAGGCGATTGGAGAGATGTTGTCACGCTTGAATTTTGGAGGTATATCTCCGAAAAGCATGCACTGCATTGGACATAGTTTGGGAAGTCAGATTCTGGGTTACACTGGCGATATATTCCTTAATAACACTGGCGAAAAAATCTGGCGAATCACAGCTTTAGATCCAGCCGGACCGTGCTTCTCAAAAAGTTTTATACAGGAGCAAATAAGATCCGGTGTGGCGGAGTACGTTGAAGTTTATCACTGCAATGCTGGTGCCTTAGGAACTACAAGTGTTCTCGGAGACATTGACTTCTTTGTAAACAAAAATGGATACACACAACCTAACTGCGGGACTACTTTGCTACCAGGCTTCTTGGACTCTTCAAAAGCAGCAAAATGCAGTCACAAGACATGTCTGCAGATGTGGACGACAACTGTAGCCCATCCTGAATGGTTTACAGCTTACAAATGTGACTCATACAAGCTGTTCAAAGAAGGAGCTTGTTCTAAGAGTGACGTCACTATTGCTGGTTTCTGGAACCCTGGTAACGCAACGGGGGTGTATTACTTTTCAACTGAGGGCTATAATATTAAATAGACCGAGTGTTTGTTTAAAATCTGACTAAACAAAGTTATTCTGTTACTTAGACGAAGGTTATAGGTGTTACGGAAGTGATAAGTGGAACCTTTAAAATCAGAAGCAATCAATCAAAGCACAGCAAAGCAAGCAGAAGCAGAATCAAGCAGCAGCTGATTTGAAAGCAAGAAAAAACCTTTCAAATCAAAGCACAGGTTACTCAAAGTCAATAAAGAAGCTATCTTCTGCATAATTAACTATCAACAGGCAATTCTTTAGGAAAGAGCTCAAATAAAAAAGATTCAAGTTGTGCAGTAAATACATAGCTTTTTATAAAGTTTCATTGTATTAATTTATTTTATTTTAGGAAAAATCATAATATAATATGTGTAATAATTAAAATTACTGAAATTATAAATTAAGTTACATTGGCTGAGTACAAAAAAAAATTATTGAAAATTTATTCACAAAATTTATGTGTATTTAACGTTATTTGCCTCACTAAGGTTGCGTTCTTGTGAAATATATTTAACCCACTTTTATATTAAAAACTCATTGCTACAGAACTTTTAAAAGAGAAAGAGTATCTTGCACAAGATATTTTATTAGTGTATATTTTTTCGTTTCTCCACACGTCCTGGGTGTATTTCAATTTAATAGTCAATAATATCATTTACTTTAAGCAAATGTTATCTATTTAGTTTTATATATTTTGAGGATAATTATATAATATTGACATTTCGTGTAAAAGCTTTAAATGTGATAAAATCTTGTGATAGTGATAGTTCCTTAATTTGTCATCATTATCATTTTTGAATGTTATAATAGTTTTATTATTTTGAATATTATCTATAAGTCGTACTGCAAAATCACTTACGTTAGTACTTATATATGTCTAATTGAACATCTACTTGTATGCTGTGTGTATATATACTTGTGTATACTTATATATTTAGCAATATATATTATTTCTATAATAATTTTGGCAATATTTCCAGAGGCGGAGCGCTAAAAAAAAAATTAACAGTAACAAGACTAGCACTCTTTATTTAGCTCACAGTTAGTTTAAAACAAAGAGCTATAGCTACAAATTTTTAGAGAATTTTCCCACAAATAATAATATTAGTAAGTGAAGGGACTTTCTTCACAAATAATGTATTAAAGCTTAGTAAATCCCAGCAGCAATGAGTAATAAACAAACAGGAAAAATTTTAGTTTTCTACCAATTTATACCTTTAACATTATTTAACCTTAAAACACAAATTATAAAGAATAAAGTTAAAGAAGTACTTTAACTTCTAGAAAACATGTTCTGTTAGAATGTGTTTTATTAGCAAGCATATATTCTTAGTTTGTTTTAGCAATTTGAATTGTTTTAGAAGTTAAAAAAAATTATGTACAGAATAGAATGTACATAACTTGTTATTAATAAGCTTAAAAACAAATGCAGTTGTCGCTGAAGGAGCCTAAAAAGCTGAAATTCGGAACATAATATAAAATTATAATATTTATTATATGTAATCTAAGCATCCTCTGAAAGGATTTTTGAAAATCTCAACTCCGTACTAAGCCGGAGGCCTTACTAGTTATATACTCTCAATAAAAACAATCTTTCCCCTAGTGCTATTGACATTCAAAATTATATTGTTTTAAAACGTATGTCGTCTCACTTATTTCAAGGGCAAGTGCCTTCCAATCACAGAACATATTTCTGGTATAAGTATGTATCCAAGTCCAAGTAAAGTCGGGGTACGAAAACCTTCGTCAGCTTTCAAATTCATTCCTTTATCAAAATCGTAGACTCTTTGTACTTTTTAAAACTAAAATATTAAGCAGACAACTGACAGACGTTTGAAATGAAATTTTGGCATGACTGACATTTGCCCTGGTGCAAGCAAATTTCGACTTTAAGGTGGGACTTGACGGACCTGTTTCGGAAAACTTAGAAAAATTCTTGACCTATTAGTCTCGGGATCTGCTACTTTTGATTTTAATTTAAATTTTGCTTTTTTTATTTTATAAAAAAAGACTATTGCAAATTGCTATTTATACCAATGACATCGCGACATTAACATGAGATTGGCAGATAATGGCCATTCCCAAAATGAGCCGAAATGCCATTATACGTAAAGAAGAAGAAGACTTTAAGGTGACGAACCTTTTCTTACCCCGACTGTACCTATACAAAGAGCAGCTATTAATCTTCAAGCGAATATCTTGTTTCTAATAACGCGGTATCATAATAAACGAAACTATTTGAACGATTTAAACTATTCGCTGAATAACTTTAATGAAATAACTTGGTACGAGACTTGTGTATCTGCTTGTACCTATATGTATAAATATATCAGATCGATATTTCTTCGTATGCCTTCCTACTACATTAAATATTTGTATCGTCTGTGGATACATTGTAATTATTAATACCTATGTCTATACATATTATAAAATAGTAGCTGAATTGAAATTACATGCCAATTAAATAACTTTTTAACAAGTTAACAATAACAGACATAAATATATCGCTGCTCAAAAACTAAAGGGTCATAAAACAAAAAATCCAAAAATGTTTTTATTGCAAAAATACAATCACAATCCTTCATATTGTATGTTGCAAAAAGACTTATGGTTGTTTTATTCAATATTTAGTATATTTTGACATTTTTTTTATATATTAAAAAGTAACTTATATGCTTATAGGTATTATTAACATATAATGTTACTTAAAAATAAGCTTCCAACGATGTATAAATCGATGTAATCGAAAAAAAATGCTAATCGAAAAAAAACGGATTTTTTTCTATATATATATATATATATATATATATATATATATATATATATATATATATATATATATATATATATATATATATATATAGAAAAAAATCCATTTTTTTTCTTATATATATATATATATATATATATATATATATATATATATATATATATAGAAAAAAATCCATTTTTTTTCGATTAGCTCTCCTGTAAAAAGTGTAATTTTCATTTGTGGCCCTTTAGTTTTTAAGCAGCGATATGTTATCTATATAATATGAACATATTGGACATAGAATCCCAAATTATGCCTACATTTGTTCGCCGGTGAATACAACAATGCAAGTAATTATATTAGGATGTGTGTAATTAAGCTGTGGCAGCATTTGGTAGCGTTTCTTGTTAATACGTAGCCATTATCCGAAATCTGTTCTTGCTTATAGCGTTTTGATAACAATGCCTCGGTGGTCTATTGCCACGTCAGCATTAAAACAATATCGGTACCAACAAATTATACAAACGCGATATTCAAACAACGTGCGACATTTAAAATTTTTATTACATGGACAAAGGGAAAACGTGCCAGTTGTGTTTCTTGGTCTTTAGGAAATTATATCAAATTATTGGTGGCCTATTATCAAACTGTATCAACGATTAAACAAAGAACAGTTTTAAAATATAAACCAAAACAAATATTTTTTGTTAATTTTGTAGTTTATTTGTATTACAAAATAAAGTAGATATATTATTTTTTAATTAAATCCATAGTTATAAAATACAAGAAACTATACTTAATTAAAGTGTCTGTTTATATTGTACAAATAACTGCTGTTTACTAAATGTATACTCAAGTATATATGACACTTATAACAAAAAAAGAAAAAAGAAAGAGTCATAAGAAGTAACTTTACTTTTATTTTAAAAAAATGAAAATACTATGTCCAGTAACGAGCACAGTAATTAAGTTAGTGGCGGCATTGCACAATATGTTTCGTAGTCATTTCGAGAAACCCTTTAGAGAAGACCACAGTGAAATAATTAATTGCATGTGTGCTGTTGTGTTTCGGTTGGCACTGGCTCCAGGCTGCTTCTGACCGATCCTAGTAGAAAATTAGTAAGGGGAGAAAGGAACTAAGATCTTATCCTAGTAGGGTATTGTCAACCTCACCTGCACGGTCCGGATGGCGGCGGAGTGGCGTGTTACTGCTCCTTGGTCTCCCTGTTAGACAACAGACGAGGCTCTGGCGACCGAGTAGTCATCATGAAGGTTCAATCAAGCACACAAAGGAGGCCATGCGATCCGCTTAGCAACCGGCGCCGCGCTGAGTGCGGCGTGTTATTAGCTTAGCTTAGCTTAGCTTAGCTTAGCTTATAACACCTTATTATTATTGTGTGATTAGCTTGCCGCCAACACTAGACATGATGACCACGACCACTCTGTCAATAGTGAAACCGACAAAGAAGAAGAAGAGTAAAAAATTATGTAAGCTTATTACTGATGAGATGAAAAGTTAGGCTAATATAGACTGACAGGCTGACAAGTCGAGGGTTTTCAAGTCAGCCGCTGACCCGCATAGAATAAAAGATAGAAAACAAAGAGGAGTTAGAGGAATGGGCCCTGATGGCATCCCTTACTCTCTCATCCAAATACAATAGGTACCATCGTTATGGACGTAAACAATCTACCAATACTAAATATAATTTCATTTTATAAGTAGGTACCTAGTTTATAAAATCAGTCGCCTGAGACTGGCTTTAAAAATATATGTTCTACAAACCAACAAATGGGGTATTATCTTAATAGACTGTGCCCTCAATAAAATGTAATAAATACGGTTTTAACGCTCCCTAGACTGTATTTACTTAAAAATAAAGAGATAACGTTCATTTTGTGAAATTTTATATATTAAAAAGTTTTTTCGTAGAGACTGAACTTCAATTTGTTTTTGCTTAATTGTCTGTTTAAATTTGTAAATTATCCACATAGCTGGAGGGGTCTTATTAATAAGTTGTTAGTATGTGGATTTGCACACTTGAATTATTGAGTAAGTTCATAATGGTACTAATTATTTGATATAGTCAGGCTGAAGGGCCACTTAATTATAAGTGGCTACCGACGGATTACGGATAGTAGGATTAAGGATAAGGGATCAGGATGGGATAGGGAAATGGGCTCTGACATCCCATACTGACTCACCGAAATACAACGCACACAAACACAATTCCATACTAATGTTATAAATGTGAAAGTAACTCTGCCTGTCCGTGTGTCTGTTACCTTTTCACACCTTAACTACTCAACCGATCATCATCATCGACGTGTATGTCAGCAATACAGAAAAGGTCATAGGGTCATAGAGTGAAAGGTATTTCATCCTAAAATAAAATTATTCCCGAGGGATCATCTAAAATTAAGAAAACTAACGCTAAGCAAGTGTAATAACAATAGATATATTATATTGCTCATTATTTTTTTATACTTTAAACGTGGACGAATTCGCTGGCACCAGTTAGTAAAGGTATAATAAAAGGTATGATTCCTATCCTACCCTATATATTAATAAAACATCATTGGACTAAAATATTGAGAAAAAATTGCTGTGCTATGAAATATGAAATCATATATAGATATCCTAAGTATACTGTTCAATGTTCAGTTTAATTTGTTTAGTGTTATTAAGGTGTCTATTAGATATAGCCTCGTGCGGTTCATTTACATTGTTCTTTTAAAATAAACAAAACATTAAATTTTCTACATAAATAAATAAATAGATAAATAAATAAACAAACAAACAATATACAGACAAGCAAACAGACAAACAGACAGAGACAAACAGACAACATACAGACAGACAGACAAACAGACACAGACAGACAAACAAACAACAGACAGACAGACAGACACACAGACAAACAGACAACAGACAGACAACTAGTGGGTCGCTCGATTCCGCGGACTTTCAGCCGGCGGGGGTTGAAGAGGGGTTCAAATTTTTTATCTCGAGGAGACGTCTCAAATGAGCCCAAACACGAAGCAGTTGCTTCAAGCCGTTTCCGAATTACGGGTATAGAGAGACTAGAGACAGACAGAGAGTTAGAGCTACCAAGGTCTAGGTAGGAAACCAATTTAGGAATTTTAGGAACCTAAGTAGTGAATGAACTAGTTGAGTAGTTGCTCACACTACACAATTTATTTCTAAATCGAAGAAATGAAAATAGATATAGATAGATAGAATCTAAAAGTAAGAGAAAAACAATATTCCATTTGCTGTCAAATGACAGTTATTGTCATTACCTGTTGTCAATGTCATTGAGTGACAGTCTGATTGGTCAACCCACTCGACTGACAGTGACATCCATCACTGACATGACGGACTGTCATGTATTATGCATGAAACGATAACAAACAAAAAACAAATTTAAATTCAGTCGAAAAGCCTCTGAAAATACTGAAAAATTGGATTTGTTGAATTTGTAATTAAATAATGTCAATGTGTTAACAATCAAGGAAAATATATCCACAACAAAAATGGAAATGTAAGTAGAATTTAGATATTTTGTAACAAACAATTGTTCCTCAAACTAATCCCATGATCGCTTTCTTCTTAAAGTATCAATCATATAATTATTTGTTTTTAATTGAATTTTCATTGTTAGTATTTGTAAATATATGCCTAATATTAATTCAAAGTTTGTTTGGTTGCAGATGTTTTTTTAGGTTATCATTTTAATTCATTGCATTTGCCTTGCTACTCTGAATTAGAAAAAAAAAATATTACTGCAACAAGACATTACATTTTAGGTTTATATTTCTTTTCTCTTATCCGTACTAATATTATAAATGCGAAAGTTTGTACGGTTGGATGTTTTTTACTCTTCTGTCTACTCAAATAGCATATTTTGATAAAATAATTTTGTTCCAAATTTTGTTTTAGAGAGAAGGAATCTCCTACATTCTTGGCAAACGTTGAAGTGATGTTAATATTGCAAAAACTTAAAGAAGACACACTGAAAAAGCATAAGCGAGAAGGAGCTTTAGCAACAATAACATATGAGGTTAGATTAATTCTTAACTGAAACAGGTTTTACTTTGTCTTTCAGGATTTCACTATAATCATACAGAACTTTTAGATGATCAATCCATTGTACAAAATAATTAAGGGGAAATTATCTATACTAATATTATAAAGAGGAAAGATTTGTTTGTTTGTTTGTTAAAACTACAGGACCGATTTGAAAAATTCTTTCACTGTTGGGAAGCCATATTATCAGCGAGTAACATAGGCATAATATATTTTATTAATTTACGCGAACAAAGATGCGTGCAACAGCTGGTTTAAAATAAAGTCACATATTTAAAACTAGCGACCCGCTCCTAGCTTCACCCGGGGTGCATTTTTTTTTTTACGTAAAAACCCCTGATTATCCCTTTATCCATAAGTGAAGACAGTATTAAAATCGGTCCAGCCGTTCTCGAGTTTTGCACTCAGCAACACATTTAGGGATTCATTTTTATTTATAGAGAATTATATATTATAGTCTATTCTTCTACACTAACATTATAAAGAGAGAGTGGTTTTTGTACTTTTTTTATATAATTAAGTAGAAGGAATTCTGCAGAAGCACTGCAAATATTTCACAAACTCTAACCACTATTTGAAATGTACATAAAATCCAGTTAAACATAGGCTATACTACATATATACTTACTCTTCCAATTACACCTAGGTGAGCCTAAGGTGCATCGATTTAGTACAATATAAAAAGCAGTTATAGTCCATTGAGAAGAACACTTGTCACTTTACACGGTACACATTTACTAGAATCTTAGTCAGGTCTGAGATTTTCAGGATTTAGGCACAGGAAAACATTGTGAGGAAACCTGCTTGTGCTAGAGAAGTAGCATTTCATGGTCTTCCCAATCTATAGTAGACTGGATTGTGGGCAGTGACAGCTAATAAAGATGTACAGTTTTTCCGTTTAAATACACATCTTTAAAACTACCAGTCTGATTATTTTAGCATTTGATAGTCCAATTCTTGAGGTTTGACGACACATTTGGTCTAGTTAACCAAACGGTAGCGGGTTCGAATCCCGCCAGGGGCAAATGTTTATGTGTTAACATTTTACTGTTTTTATAACGTGTATTTATAATATTATGTATGTATTTACAAAAAAAAAAAGTAATCTATGTACGAGTATATCAACTGTCTGGTATCCATAATACAAGCAAGCATTTGCTTACTGTGGAACTAGATGGTGCTGTGTGGAAGGAATGTGTGAAGATATTTATTTATTTATTTATGAGAATTAGATTTTACTTTAAAAAAATCGGCGGTCTTATACTTCTGAAGTGTGAAGGGACAAGATAAGAATGAGAAAAACACTTGATAATTTTTAGACGCTGCACTACCTTCAAAACACAGACTGCATAACCCAAACTGGAGAAGATATTGAGAATTTTCTGAAAGCCGTAATGAAATTTAACCTAAGTAAAATGGAAAAGTTAATGATGGTCAATTCTCCACCTCGTAACGAACTGGATATACAATTGGTAATTTTTTTTTTATACATTTTATTCTAATGATATTTTGCTGTTCTTGATTATATTAACACAATTTGAGTTTACCACTAACTAATTCATTTGTGAACAAATTTTATAAAAGATTTTGTTACTTATTTTTACATGAAGATAATGTTTTATTGTAATCTGACTATACCCTCTACTTTGGGTACATTAATTAAACCACTTTATGTTTCTGAATACATTTTCAATCTCACCGAATGAATCTGAATGAATGAGCACCTCTTTTTGCAACGTCACAGAGCACTTTTTACTATACCTTCCGCCTCAATCAATCAACTTCAGTCGCCATAAAAAGTAGATGCTAACATATCACTATCACCACATACATAGTATAAAACAAAGTCGCTTCCCGCTGTCTGTCTGTCCCTATGTATGCTTAGATCTTTAAAACTACTCAACGGATTTTGATGCGGTTTTTTTTAATAGATAGAGTGATTCAAGAGGAAGGTTTTAGTATATATTTTCAACGCGGGCGAAGTCGCGGGCACCAGTTATCTACTAAAAATAAAGATACAACCCCTAAAAATTTTATAACAGCAAAGATATCAGGCGTTATATTGCTTTACACAATTAGTCAGGCGCTAGACATCCTTTATTTTAACGCGGGCGAGGTCACGGGCACCAGCTAGCTGTAAAATAAAATATTATTGTATTTACAGAAAGTTACTAATGAGAGAAATTTGTTTTTTGTTTTTAGATAGTCCACGAAAGTGAAGAAAGATTATCCGAAGATAACGTGCAAACTATATTAGAAATTGTAAAGGAGCATCTACTTAAAAACCCCGAATGACATGAGGTGTTTATTCTTAATAGAACTTTTTTTTATTTAATTAGTATTAATTAAGTATATTGTAAAGTAAAATTTTTGTATTCTGTTGAATACAAAACTACTACTTTGTACAATAAAATAATGAGTTTCTATTGATTTATATTTTATACTTGCCCATTTTTATATTAAGGTCCTCACCCAACTTATTTTCAAGGAATTTTGGACAGATTCTTTTTTTTTTTAAAGCAATGAAGTACATTTACTTTTTTTTTATATAAATCTCGTATCAAGATGTTTGTCCGTGGTATAAACTAGGTACTTAAGTAGTTTTGGAGTTCTGATCTTAATGAAATTTTGTACACTGTGTTGTAATTTGGTCACAATCACAGTTTTTTGCATATCATACAGGTCTGCTAAATAGCGGAATTTTTCGGAAAAGGAAAAAAATTTTTTTAAAAAATTGCGTTTTTTTTAATGTAAAGATTCACTTGATGGTAGGTGGTAACAGTTGCCTTTAAACAAAAACAACGTCATAATGGGCTCTAAGTGTACTAACGTCCTTCATATTTGAAGAAAGATAAGAAGGCTCTGGCAGCCCTTACTCACTGAAATATATTAGACCATAGGTACCTACTTGCTAATATTTCACGGGTGGTCATCTGTAAGGTACTACCGCTCAGCTTAAGACTAAACTTAATAATTAATTTCCAAAATTATTGTAGTTATATTGATTTTGAAAGACCTAACTCTATATTTAGTTCTACAATAGAATGTAAAATGTAACACGAATTTGCAAACGGTACAATGGGCTAGATATAAAACGAATCGTCAGCACATACACTTTGCAAATACCTACCAGCTAAGTAGAGGTTCAAAGGTGCAAGCCACGTTCCGTTTTAAGCTGTATTACGTGATCAAGCCGGTCTGAAAGCTGCAGCAGATATTATCCGTTTGCTATTTCTAGTGTGGTACAAGTTATAAGAGAAACAAAAAGTTTTTAACCATAATCGGCTTCCAAGTAGGCTTTTCGGACAATATCCATATCTATAGTGCGTAGCAAGGTGGTAAAACCTCGCGTTATGCATTAATTGGAATCAGACCACTTGCATACATTGTACAGCCTAAGCCTAGGCTACTTCAAAATCTCTTCTTAAACTAAAGGGCTCTAACCTTATTGTGTGAGCAATGAATCGTCTAGCTAGAAGTTATCAAAATAGCTGAAAGCCAGCCCAGATCTGGCCCAGAAGCTGGCAAAAAGCTAACTTATATCTAAGTTAGCTTTCTAGCTGCAAATAAAATCTTAAAAAGTTTACAGTCCATCTATTAAAAAAAAAAATTGTATGGATGCGTTTGACATACTTAGATGCTATAAGCTCAACGTTTCTTTCAAAGAAATAGCTTTCCTTTCAGAAAATTCTCTATTCCCTCGTAAATTGGACTCTTTTGCTAAGAAAGATGAGCTGTAACACCCTAGAAAGCTCTTTTGACATCGAGTCAGAGATTTCTTGAGAAAACGTGATAGCAACATTTATTAACCACACAAAAGATATTGCACCGAGTATCACATAGTGGAAAAATTATTATTAACACTAAGAAGCTTTTAGAAGAATGAAAGAAGTAAGTTGCTTACCTACATAGGTAAGTTGGTAGGTACCAACTACCAAACAACTACGAAATGTAAAGTAATATTGATCAAATATTTAAACCATAAAACAAACCATATAAAGTCGGTTTTGGTTCTATATTCAATAACGAGTGATTTTTCGCTATATCTCATTATCTATAGCAAAATAATTTCACTAGTGGTGATTGACTGTTGTTAATGTTTAGATTTTTTTTAATCTCAGCATTAATTCTACAGTCAATATTAGACAATAACAAAAGTACAATTTTATCTATGGTAAGGTCTCAAAATGTCTCAAAATGAAATAATGTATGAAAAAGTCAAATAAAGTGAGGGCGTCAAATAAAATGTATGGGATTGACATATGCCTTCGCGTGATTTAGCGAAGGCATATGTCAATCCCATACATTTTTATTTAGCGAATCGAATCGAATGCACTTGGTCTAGGGCCCCAGTTAATTTCATTCGTTTGTTTCAGCCTCGAATAATATTAAATTGTTTCGTGGTACCCGCTCGTTCTCAGTTCAATGGGTTTGTTTTGTTGAGCGGATAATGAGAGTTCACAATAAGTTTGTAATTATCCCGGGAAGCCTTTTATAACGAGCGAAACGAATTCACTTTATTCAACTTAAGTTAATAAATACATTGTTAACTTAGCGCCTCTTTCACCAACGTCAAGTAGGCTAAACCGTCACTTAATTAAAGTCACCTGTCACCGGGAATAATTTAGCTGATATACCTTTGGTTGTATTAACGTCCCAAACATTAAATAGAAAATAATTTTAAAAAATCACCTATCGAATGATGCGGTAGGTAAATCGAGTGCATAATTCAATAAAACAGAAAGTGATTTCCAAAAGTAACTAATCAACACTTTACTTGTAGTTGGTGAAAGAGGCGCTTAAACTTTTAAAGTTAAATATGTAGAACTTCCATCTTTGATTTTGTTCAACTACTAATTTTATTTTCAATACATATCGATACCTTAATTCGCAAAACGAATAACTCCACTTTTGGTTGAAAATGACTTTTTGATACGGGAGAAACTTAATGACAATTAGAATTTAATTTTTAAAAGGTCTATCGGTTAATACGAGCTATAATTTCCAATGTAAAATTGTCTTTTTTGTTTTCTCGTATCATACAAAAAAAAATTATAACGTTTTTAGTCTCCCCTTTAAAGTTTGGCTCTGAGGAGTTATTTGGTTTGCGAATTAAGGTATCGATATGTTTTACTGTTTTCAAAGATTTCTACTAATACTAAATTTCAATATTGCACCCCACTGTAAGCCTAACCGCATATCTTCTCATTACCGTATGCCTCATTACTCATCACCGTCCCCCGTAGGTAATCATTACGGTAACAAATGCCTCCTGCCGCTGTTATTACTGCTACCCTGTGAAGAATGAAACTGGCTGCTCTTAGTAATACATGTACCGTCGGCATAAAAAGTAAGAATAATATTCGTTTTAAAAAAAATCAAAAAATATTTCTATTGATACGCAATAAATAAAGAAAGTTGTCGTTGTGTTATTGATTTTGAAATAAAATATCTTTAATTTATTTTGTACTAGCTGGTGCCCGCGACTTCGTCCGCGTTGAACGATAAAAGGTACCCTATGTCCTTTCTGGTGTCCCAGACAACGTGTATGCAAAATTTCATGGTGATCGGTCCAGTAGTTTTTGCGTGAAAGCGTAAAGTTTGCAAGTTGGTTGCTACCGTTTTATCAGCCATATTCGTACTTCCGTACTAATATTAAAAATACTCTTTCACGCAAAAACTATTGAACATATCACCAAGAAATTTTGCATACACGTTGTCTGGAACACCAGAAAGGACATAGCACCTTTCATCGTTCAACGCGGACAAAGTCGCGGGCACCAGCTAGTCAAAAATATATATTATTCAGGGGCTCCGAAGTGTGCCCATGAACAAAATTAAACTCTTAAGTTGAGAGTTTAGCATTTACGAGTTTATAGTCTATGTAAATGTATTGCGTCTAAAAACATTCGAGTTTTTTCAACAGTCAAACAGAAGGTCCTCTATCTAGACAAAATTTTATACGGGGCCCATCTAGGACAAACTACGCCACTGGCCTGAAGACAAAATCACCCTCAGCCCAAGCTAGTTTTGAACATATTATTGAAAGACTAGCGGCCCGCACCCGGCTTCGTGCTGATTTAATTTTATAGGCATTTTTTCCAATTTTACTCTTTACAACAACAAGCTGAATTCTCGAACACATTTAGCGATTAATTTATATTTATATTGATACAATGAAGTAAGTGCAAACTAGTCGGCGGCTCGAACTCATCGGTGTGTGTAGCTAAAATTCATTCTGTCTCACATAGCACAATGCGCGGGAAGAGCAGTCGACTGAGATGCACAATCATTCATACCAAAAAAATACTATAAACAGACCTTTGGGAAAATGCTTTTTTTACAAAACTACTGCATATATCTATTTCATGTAAAGTTATTTAAACTCTTTAATAACGAATCAATGTTCATGGCTAAAGTATTTTGGAGTTTTTGTACACTAGAGTGACCTATTCACCCTTAAAGTTGCATTAAAACTTGTGTTAAAATATGGATTTTTCAAGGATCATATCTTATAAATTAATACTTTTTTTACTAGTTTGTATAGCAACGATCCTAGTTAACGAAAAGGTATAACGATATCATGCTTACTTTTGTAAATTAAACATAAAACAGCGGAGTAATAAACATTCTACGTTTGTATGGAGGAAAGCTGACTTGTATCACCTTAATAATAGAAAATTATTTAAATTTAATATTCTAAAATTTTATTCCGATGGTACAACAAGCTTGCCAGAGGAAGACAAGGCCATAAATTTACCCACAAGTGCATTTCTCGCTAATGTGTTTCGGGGAAATTATTGTGTGCTACCTCGTAGGAAGCCATTGTGAAGTCGGTAATGATACCTGAGGAAATATTCGGGGGTAGAACACATCCATACAAATACACTAACACTAATGGAGTTCTTTTCAATGTTATGTGACTGACCTAATATACTTTCTGCGTTTGTTTAAACTATTACAAACTCACATAGGCACAACCTCTAAACATAGAACCTTCATGGTTCTGTGGACTTTCCTCTTTTATTGGAAAGACACAATTTTATCATACCCATACCAACTTTTAAAATATCATCATCAAATCACAATGGTTAAAAATTGACAATACAAATACAGAATTGTAAAGCATAAGGACATTGGTCTTTATCCCATTATTATAGTCTGCAAACAACTTAGGTAATTTGCAACGGTTAGGTTGTTTGTGTTGGCAAAGTTGATAATATAAAAAAATTAATCTTCTTTTATTAAAACCAAAAATCTCAAAAAATATCTACTTTCGATCTCTATCAATTTTGCATGCACGTTGTCAGTGGTACAGAAAAAGGAGAAGACAGCTGCCATACACATCAAATTACTACAACATGGAACACGCGTGCCATACAAAACACAACGAATTTTATGGAACATTTAAAAGTGACATATGCGTAGAGCATGAACTGTCATTTATAACAAAACAAACATAATAATAAGTACGTAATTTAAAGAATATGTGACTTTACGTCAACCCATTAGAGTTTAAAATGAAATAGTAGAAGTTGATCGTTACTACCTTTTACCATTGACGCGTGAAGGCAAGAGTCCACCATGATTCTGTCAAAGGCGTTCTTTTTATTTTCCCCTTTGGCACTTGTGACGCAAATTCCATTGTAGTATTTCGATGGCCATACAGAAAAAAATACTGATCTATAAATGAATATAAAAAATGTCTGCAAAAAAAGGGGCGCGAACTAAGTCGCGGGCAAAAGCTAGTTATATTTAAAAAGAGAAGAATAGAAGAAAGGTAGTGGATTGTCGCTGTAAATCACATTTCGTCAGTCCAACTAGAATTATCAGGAGCTTATTTCAGCAAACCTATTATATTATGTATCTATACTTAATGTGCTAATAGGACTGATATATTCTTTTATATCATTGGAATGATATAAATTTGCACGAGATGTGGTAAGAGTATTACAATGGAGCGAGGCGCGGTCGTACTGCGTGAAATTAATCTTGATGTTACTACGACAAATGGCTAATTTACCACATATGGCACTGGATATTAGTTAGGAAAAGAAATCTTAGCTTTATTTCCTTAGAAACAATGTTTGTTAGAAGGAATGTTTAGTAACAGAACTTTGGGAGTTTTCTAAATGCATTTAAATCAAATAAATCCAAACCAATTAAACCTATATGTATGTAAAATACGAAACCCTTCGTCGGTTTTCAAATTCATTTCTTTATCAAAGTCGTAGACTCTTAGGTATTTTCTTTTTTTTTCAAACTAAAGCACTAAGCAGATATCTGACAGACGTTTGACATGAAATTTTGCCATGACTGATAACTGCCCAGGGTGCAAGCAAGCTTTTCTTATCCCGACTGTACCTACGTCTATTTAAACAAAACCGACTTGCAACATCGCTCTAACAGATAGAAAGTCACGCACATGTTTATAAAGTCTGAAACTACTGTTGTTAGAGGTTAATACGTTTTTAATGTAATAATAATAAGCCCTTAAGTTTTAATTTTTCAATAATCTTAAAACTTTCATACAGATATTTCTGTTTTAAAAGAATTTAAAATTTAATATAAATTTAGACATAAATAAACACCTTTATACAACTTAATTTTGATGCATTTACTTGCATGATCCAGGAAACATATTCGGAAAACAAAACATACCTACGAACCCAAGCCATTACTCGCTCCAGTGACCGAACGTGCATCACTATCCAAATATTAGGTACATTTTGTTATCATTTTCGTATTTATAAGTATATTTTTTCTTCAATTTTTTATTTTACTTAGCTACGTTAGAATTTTCCACATTATTATTCCCCTCAATTATTTATGCTAAGATCGGCAGACAGGCTGACTTGATTGTAGGTGGCTACCGTCGCCTATAACAGCCATACAGCAACGCCACAGGTGTTATATCATAACGTACTTATCAATACTAATAATAAATCTGTAAGGGTCGGTCATGGAGTAATTTACTTTGTTTTCGGAGATATCATGTTTATAGGCTCTATACATGATACTGAAACTAAATTGACCATTTTTAGAATTTTTTTCTGTATGTATGTATATTCCTCCATAACTCTTAAACGAATTAACTGATTTTCATGAAACTTGGTAGATAAACATTTAGACGTACGGGACACAAGATAGGCTACTTTTTCTTTTTCTACGCGGACGAAGTCGCGGGCGCCAGCTAGTATAGAAATAAAGTTCTAAACGACTACTCCTAAACGCTCCAGTTTTCTAATGTTTTTATAGTAAAAAGTAAGACATAAATACTGATTTTCACTTTCCGTTTTAAAAACTGTTTATCTAATCTTAATAGAAGAATGTGGCTTCAGTATCTTTCTTTTTTCTTGTGAAATAAAGAAACATTCGAGAAAAAATTAAGGTCTATGCCTAATACTTTTAAGTTTAGGTAATAGGCATTTAATAATTTCTTGGACTACATATGACTCGCTAAAAATTCGATATTAACGTTATAAGTGTCAGGTTAAGGTAATCCTAACATCTAGGCACAGATCTGGATCGACAGATCTAAATCCTAATTGTGAACTTTCATTGTACTCGTATTAATGATGTGCTAATAAGAAATATATTATTTATTATATGTTAACTGAAGAATATGGAGACTTCCACAAGTAAAATTTAACATTACCTATAGGTAATATTTTTGTTGTCATTCAATATTGACATAAATTGTTTATAGTGGAATTACATTTATACTGGGTCGCAGTAGATCACTCTCGCGCCATGAGCTTCGTCACCGTTGAGTTATGGAAGCCATCCCTCCTTCTTATTCTGAATATCTTTATGTAGATACGTAAATTGTGAGCGATATCTCAAACACGACAGTAGAGGACTTCCACATTTTTCCTCGTTCTTGAGACGTTTTATTAATCTCGATGGATCTTCTCAGATTACATTGAATTATGAATAAAAATGGGAACTAAATTTGACAGTTTTATTCAGTGTAGGAAAAATGCAAAAATTTTTAAATAGTCGGATGTAGGCTGTGTGTCCTTTTGTAATAAAATATTTTAATCAAAATATTTCATATTAGCGTAACTTTATGAAATATAGCATTTATATTTTGCTTTACAAACAATTTCTCTTTATAATATAAGTATCTTAGACATTTTGATATACTACTTCGGTTTTATTAATCTTATTATTTTTATTTATTCTTTATTGTTCTATATTTTTATCAAGCGTTGATTTTTTATTTTTAGATGATCCTTTGAAAAGATAACTTTTTTCTGGATTAAAAGTACCTTATATCCTAATTCTCTATTCCTAACAAAATGTTTGCAAAATTTCATGATGATCGGTCGAGAATTTAAAGCGTCAGCAACCTGTGTTACCGTGTGTTATAGGCGACGGTAGCCACCTAACCACCTACCATCAAATGGACCGTTAGTCATTCTGTTGTCCTTAACATAAAAAAATACTGTATAATAATAAATAGACGAATAAAAAAGGTGATTCTTGCAACGAATCTCATTTGAAATATGGAAATGCTCTCTCTACGGAAGGAATGTAATTATCGGCCGACCGCCACTAGAGACTTAAACGCATCTACTACTATTTGTTCGATACGAACTCATATTGTAAAAACGACTTTTCTAGCTGTTAATAAACATATTTTTTTACCTATATTATAGTCAAGGAGTAATATAAAAAGAGAGCCATATAATAGAGGAAGCATAATCGACTTTTGATGGCCGTCACTTACCAAAGAAACGCTCATAAATTTCCGAGACTGAAGAAAATTATGGTTACACACAAATATATTTTCCTTGGATATTTCTCTAACTTGATAGACTGCCATACCCATAGCAACAAATAAATAAAATCAGAAAAACAATCTGAAAAAATTGCGTACTATTCGAGTTATTATAAATTTACTAGCTGTGCCCGCGACTTCGTCCGCGACCAATTTTTTTTTTAATACCACCATTCTCGAATCCCCTTAAACACACACAAAAAATTTCATCAAATCGGTCCAGCCGTTTAGGAGGAGTTTAGTGACATACACACGCACAGAAGAAATATATATATATATAAAGATATATTTATTGAATTATACATAATAATATTGTTAATAAGAGAACTGAAAAGAATATTATTAACTAGAAAATTCTATGTCTATGTCACTTTTAACAAATAGTACTGTTAAGCACTTATCTATAGTATAAAACTCGTGAATAATATTTTTCTGAATAAATCTTCTGATTTCTTGTATCATAGTGAAGTGACAATTTATCATGATAATTGTTCAAATTTTTTATTATGTAAGAAAAAGTTGAACATTTTATTGATAAATGAACTTATTGAAAGAACAGCCTTTTTTTCTTTGAACCTTCAACGTAATATTAGCTAAGCAACGATTATTTTAATTGTAGATTATTTAAAAAAAAATGTTTCATTATTAGAATTTTTAAATTCTAAACGGTATAAATTAAATTAAAAAAAATAAAAATCATTTATTTTCTGGCAATTGGACCCATAGGTTACATTTTATACATTAGTTATTATATCCAGATAGTTCCTACTTAAATATAATACAATAAAATTAATAACTACTGTTATTACTAACAGTAATAAGATATAAGACGAAAGATAAGAGAAAAAATAATAAGTAAATGCCAAAAAAACTATTTTAAAATATTAATTTTTCTAAATTTTAAATGCCTAAAATTAAAACGATTGCAAGTATTAAATTCCTACTTAATAATTTCGTTGTTTAATTATAAAGATATAATTATAATTTTTGCTATTATTATTTAGAACGAACCAACAGTAATTAAGTATGTAGATCATTACAAATCGCTATATCCGTCAGTGGATGCATAAAATACGCCCGTGGCATTCCCTGGGTTATGATAACCAGCTATCGTGATCTGGTTGGCAGCGCATTTTCCTTCGGAAAACGACTTGTATGAAGGGCAAGCCCAGGCGAGATATCTATCGGCATGATGGATTGTATTGGCCCAATATTCAACGCAAGCTTTGTGGCTACACTTAGCCGCATCAGATTCCCCAATTCCAGGTATAATTCCAGAGTGACAGTGAGGTTGTTTCAGACCTTCCCGGTTGAAGAAAAAGTCCGTATCCGCTAGGACACTAGTTGTTCCTAACCCTCCAGCATTACAGTGATATACTTCAACGTACTCTGCTATACCAGATCTAATTTGGTCCTCAATCAAGCTGTTAGAGAAGCAGGGTCCAGCTGGATCGAGGCCAGTTACCCTCCAAATTTTCTCTGCAGTAGAACCCGTGTATATAGTGCCGGCGTAACCAAGCATTTGACTGCCAAGACTGTGGCCAATGCAATGGATGTTCTTGGAAGGGTAACCTTTAGAATGCAGGTTAGCTAGGAACTGTCCCAGGGCCCGGCCAATATAAAAAGTGTGATGGACGGATCTCTCGTAACTCTTGACCCGACCACCTCTAGCTGACGTGTACGCTGAATGATCTATTATTATGAGATATATATTTGGAACATCCCGAAACTTTTGTCTTATGAGCTCCTCCGTCTTACGATTGATGTGCGATTTGTAACCGGGCACGAAGAATATGAGTTTTCTGGTAACATCTAAATTGTAGGAAGTCGTGATGCCTTCGAGTGCATTGTCTATTGGAAATGTTAGGTTCATGTTGTTTTGAAAATCGTAGAAGTAGAGTTGGACTTCGCTTACGCCAATGTTCTCTGTCTTGTGGTGGTCACCTGAAAAAATAATTTATATCTTATTTATTACATAATACACATTTTATATAAGAAATATGTGATTCTTAACGCATTTTTCATCAGACCTTTGATCCTAGTGTATGTCATATGTCAGATATGACCTATAAGGGAAGCCAAAAGAAATGTGAGATGTACACAAAATGCCATTGCAGACTAATAACTTATCATTATGTCGGAGACAAACTTGTATAACTTATTTTGGGCTGGGAAACACAGTATTTGCAGCGGTCACTCTTTCGTGAAAAAAAACATTAAATAAATCCATGTATATGTTATTGTGTTCCCTTCTCATCCCTTATTAACACCCATGGCATTAATAGGTGACGGTAACCGTCTACTTTCAAATGGAACGTACACAACCTTACAAAATAAACACATAAATGCGGAATTATGTCATCGCTCATATATCAATGTTAAAGGGGCTTCCCTATGAGATACCTATGACGTAACCACAGTTTTACAACTTTAGGTAAATCTTTTAGAAGATTTGGAATGACAAAACTGTTTGACATGCAGCTTACTACGAGTACATATCGTACTAATATTATAAATTTAAAAGTTTGTACGTTTTAACTCAATCACGCATAAACGCCTGAAAGGAATTGGAAATGGCCAAATGGCACACAGATAGCTTTTGTCCTGGAAATAGGTTCCCTAGGAATTTTCAAAAAACCAACCACAGCGCGTACGATATCGCGGGCACAGCTAGTAGGTAACGTTATTAAGTTATCTTAAGTTAAAATGATTTAATAGTATATTTGAATTATTTTTATTTTTGTATTAAGTATATTGGAAATGTTATATAATTTATGATTGCCGTTTTCGCGACGTTTTGTGCAAGTTTGATGGCTAATTGAAAATACATATAGATATAGGCTCGGGCTGGCGTTTCTATGTGGGAAGGAATCAAATCACTTTAACATGTAAATTCTGCAAACTGTATTGATTAAAAGAATAAGAGTTATTATATTTATATAATAACTTATTCTTTTAAAAATATGTTCAAAGTTACTTTGAACAAATTGAAAATAGATACAATAACTTATTCCGCATATTGCTCCCTGCAATGCCACGATATCGTTTATTCGCTGAGGTCAACAACTGCTCGTTGTTATGACTGAGGTTAAGATAACTACTAAGTATATCGTACATTTAAAAGTCATAATGAATTAAAACATCAGCATTAATAAAAGTACACATTTTAAATCAACGAAACATTTTTACAAATAGACTTCCTTAAGTATGTGGTTTTCCTACAATAACATTTACCTGAATTTATGAATGCCTAAATCTAGCTGCAACAGTTTTATAGTAAACGTAAAGTACATAATTGGATATTACTTAAACACAATAGGATTGTGGTATATTTGTTTTAAAATTATCTAAGGAACCGGTCTCTCCATATTTTTTAAATTGTTACAAACAAACCAACAATATACACATTCAAGGTCTCCATAAACAACATAATTTGAGCAAATAATTCACATACAAACAATTAACGATCAAAATTAACTTACAGGTAATATAATCCGAATATAGCAATGTTTTGAATGGTCCATAGTAGGACTTCCAATCAGCAATTGCATCCTTGAAACAAACTGCACAGATGATTAAACAAACAATAATAAACTTCATTGCTGATATAACATCAGACACGTCCGCTCTCCTCAAAGACAAACCAATAAATGACGCATTAACTGGGTTCCACACAATTTGCGAGACTCTTGCGCATAATGATTAGATCATCTTGTAAGTATATCAATCATCAATTTGTCAATTAATGTCCAATAGGCTTGCCATTGAAATGAAATGTGATTAGAATCATAAGCAAAAGAGTGATGACTACTGAAAAGGTGTATTTTAGATTTTTTTTGATTCGGCATTTTTGGGTAACGGCGTTAATAAACCTAAAACTGTAGTATTTTAATGCACGAATAGGGCATATCATAGATTTTACTCATATATATTTATTTCTTTGATTATACCCCCTTGATTATACCTAATAGGCGACTTCACAACCAATGTGCTATTGTTCATATTAAAAAAAGATCGCATATGAAAAACGATTTATTTTACCTATACTTAATTATAATTCTATGGGTGATTTTATTTGTTTTATAAAATTTACACAACATATCCATCTTTCAGCACTGTTCGGACACTTTCCTAATTAGAAAATTAGACAGTAATGATAAGTGTGAAAACTATACATTATAATATGTACGTGTGAATAATAAAAAAGTAATTATTTTAGCTAAATAAAAATTAATTTGGCTAGTTACGAGAATGCCACATGTCCTTTCAATTTTGACTGATTTTTGCAAATTAACTATATCTTCATTTAAATGATTTAATATTTTAAGATGTCTAAAAATAATCTATTTAGACCGATGAACTGATAAAGAGCTGCGTTCCGCAGGTCTACGGTGGATCCAGTCTGTTATCATTATGTATAAGTGATATACTCTTAGTTATTGAAGGCGATAATGCCTTTATAACTAAAATATTTTTGATATCTATAAGAAATGTATCAATTTCTTCTTCTTTATGACTCTCATTCTTCCATCCTTCCATTATTGTATTACAAGAAATTGAATAGCTAAATACAAAGTACAACCTATGAATACGGCTTGATTGTATAATATTTCCCCTTCTTCGTAAGGTAAGGCGGATAGGAAATACCCGTCGTAATGAGACGAAGCGACCTCGTTTCCAGACTAGTGAGGAAAATTTGTTTCTTTTTCCCCTTCCTTACCTGATCGTTTTCTAACTGACAACAAATTGCCATTTCTATTTTCTATTTACTATTTTTATATTCTATGATATAGTTACCAATTATATTGTAAATAAAATTTATTTATTTCACATAGATAAACTTTTTGTTTCATACTGAGTTATTACGAAGTTATATATTTTTTTGCATTAATCAATACTAATAATAAATCTGTAAGGGTTGGTCATGGAGTAAGTTACTTTGTTTTCAGAGATATCGTGTTTATAGGCTCTATACATGATACTGAAACTAAATTGACCATTTTTAGAATTTTTTTCTGTATGTATGTATGTCAGTATGTATGTTCCTCTATAACTCTTAAACGAATCAACTGATTTTCATGAAACTTGGTAGATAAACATTTCGACGTACGGGACACAGGATAGGCAACTTTTTTTTTTCAACGCGGACGAAGTCGCGGGCGCCAGCTAGTAAACAATATAAGTGTAACAGTAACATAACTGTAATTAATATACAGATCGCGTGGCTCTTGTAAATTCACTTAAGAAGAGCATAAATGTAAATGAAAATGTAAAAACATTGGACAGAAAACATTACTAAATTGAGTCTTGTAGCTTTTGATGCACACAGTAGGTGTACAAACTGGTATCGTTTGCTCCCTAAGTTTTTTTCTCTAATACATTTGATTTCGTGCCGGGGCTGTCTTGCAAGAAAAATATAAATATATCTTTACATTTTCTTATTATATACTCGTACCTTCTAGCTTTTGCCGACGACTTCTTTTTATTTTAAGACTAGCTGGCGCCCGCGACTTCGTCCGCGTTGAAAAAGAAAAAGTAGCCTATCTTGTGTCCCATACGTCTAAATGTTTATCTACCAAGTTTCATGAAAATCAGATAATTCGTTTAAGAGTTATGGAGGAACATACATACATACATACAGAAAAAAACTAAAAATCGTCAATTTAGTTTAAGTATCGTGTATAGAACCTATAAACTCGATATCTCTGAAAATAAAGTAAATTACTCCATGACCGAGAAAATTATTTCTAAAAGTAACTAATCAACACTTTACTTGTATTTGGTGAAAGAGGCCTTAACAGTAACAATTCACTTAAGTAGAGCATAAATGTAAATGAAAATTGGACAGAAAACATTACTAAATTGAGTCTTGTAGCTTTTGATGCACACAGTAGATGGTATCGTATGCTCCAAAAGTTTTTTTCTCTAATACATTGATTTCGTGCCGGGGCTGTCTTATAAGAAAAATATAAATATATCTTTACATTTTCCTATTATATACCTTCTAGCTTTTGCCGACAACTTCTTTTTATTTTTAGATGATTTTAATATTTTTAATTAATTTTTAGCATCTTGCGCTACACAGCCGGATGTTGACCAAGAGCAAACCCATCTCTAATAAAAAAAAACCCTTGGGAATAGTTCTTTCTTTCCGGCTGGAAAGAACTTTTCTCTCTCTCTTCACTGCAGTCATAGTATACTCTTGATCATTCCTGACTTTTCTTGGTCATTGTTATGAAAAGTTTGAAGTTGGTCTCGGCCTCCGCGAGTCTTCTCCATCTCTAGCACTATACCTACACTCAGTGAGGAATCTTTTCTTAGTGAAGGAATAATTCAATGATACCAAATTTGTTCGAAAAAAAAGTACTTTTTTCTAATCAGTGCTAAATTCAATTCAAGTTGAAAAAGTCCAATAAATAGTTCGCAAGAGCGATCGTCGCAAACAATAAAAAGGAGTCTACGAGATGTAATCAGGAGTTGAACTCGTTAATTAACCCGGTTTTAATTGCCGGGCAGCCGATGAAAGTTTTTAATTGACTTTTCGTCTCTTTCACCCCCTAGTTAGTCCTTCAACACCTTGGGTCGTTAATCCTGATCCGAGACGCCAGGATAATTGCTGATTTAACACTACTTTGAATGGTTCAAACGTTGGAAAGTTATGTAAACTTTTTCAGTTGAATTGATGTGACTTATGAGTGAAATGTGAGATTTCTGATAGCCTGAATAATAAATCTTTAGTGGTGGTAGGGTACACTGTGTCACAGTTTATTGCTAACCTGTGACTGCGTCTAGTAGTAGGGGCACAGCTGAACAACGGAAAATCAGTGCTGCACCAATATTTCGCATTAAACTCATTTTTATTCCATTAGTATAATATATTCTTATATGTGTGTTTTGTTTTTCTTTTCTTTTATATTCAATAAAAAAAATCTTTTTTTTTTCTTACGAAAACTACTTTAAAAATTCTTTCACTATTTGAAAGATACGTTATTCCAGATATACCTACATAGACCCTCAATTAGACCACATGGATCTTGTATGAAATAAAGACACTGTCCGTACGTCCGCTTAATTCTTCTGAACTACTTAGTGATTTCTATAAATTATTAGTTATAATTATTTCAGAATATTTATTTATTAGTATGTAGTATAATATATTAAATACAACACAATATAAATTATAAATAATACAAAAAATTACAAACATTTTAAAACCAATACGCCGATTCCTTATAACTTAAACCCCTGGGTTTCTCCTTAAAAGTACTTAGCAACCTTTTATTCCAGAAAAAGTTAATAGACCTTTATATAACCATTTTAGATAAAATACTATTCTATGGGTTAAACTATTCAAAACATACCACCATTCTCATGCAAAACTGAATAAATAGATACCTATTCTAGGTATACCTAGGTACTTAGGTAAGGTTCTGGAATTAGTCTTTATTTTGTAGCACCAAACTAAACTCCTTTCGTTTGCCTATCAACGTCCAACCATAATAACAAGGATTAAAAACAAAAATCCCACTGATTCAGTAAAGATTGAATAAATATTTTAACACTTCAGAAAAAGAGGCGCAGACGATGTCGCGGACAATAGCTAGTTTACTATATTATGATTAATAAAATTGTAAAACGAGATGGGTTAGAATTTTTGTTTAAAGTCCGAACCCAGGCTGGTAGTTCACCTTGGTGGTGGCTTTTGTCACCTAAGATCACAAACAACGTCATATTAGAAATTAAAATCTACTATATACCATGACAATATAATATAAAGAGAGGATTCTGGCATCTCTTACTCATCAGCTCATGTTCGTGTGGCTACAGTAACCACCCTCTTACAGAAGTAGCAGTATTTTTGCTGTTGTGTTTCGGTAAATGAATCAGGGTTGCCCCTTGACAATTTCCCATATCTTTTGCTATAGTCGGCAACGCACTTGCAGTACCTGCAGCGTTGCTTGTGTTATAGGCTACGGTAACCACCTACCATCACCGTCAGCTTGTCTAACGACCTTGAACTAAGGGTCAAAATAAAATTATAATGTTCAAAAATTCACTTGCATGACACTGGTGCTTCAAATATACAATTTTGACTCAACAGCGGTATCCAACAATTATTTCGATGTCAAACTGCAAACTTTACCATAAAAATAAAGCAACTCTCTTACAAGAACGTAAAGTTAGAAAGCTCTATTTGCAATAACCGCCTCAAACACACGACGATCATCCCTCAACGTCCTCACTTAATGGCAAACATAAGTTCATCTCGTGCTGTCAAAGAACACGTGAAACGTAAAGTAATCCCAGATATTTTATGTGGGTTGACAAAAAAATCTGTAGCACACATCGCGCTTGCCGGAGAACGCATCCATCATGTCTAACTCGGAGGTAATATTTTGAAAAGATACGCGTAATTTCCTGCGGACGCATTACACAGTAATGGCCGGGTTATTGTCACGATGAAAGTTTTCTTCTTGGGGCAATCCCCAAGAAGAAAACTATGGCTAAAACAATCTCTCAAACAATTTTGAAAGATTGTTTTAGCCATAGCCACAGGCTAGGCTAGCCTATAGCCACAGGCTAGGCTAGCCTATAGCCATAGGCTTTTTCTTTGTCATGTGTAAAAGACTGATAAAAGGTTATCCATCATCTATTATCTTATCTTTATCATCCATTGTGTGCAGGTTCTATGCATATACTACCGGTGTCAAAATAAAAATAAAAATTAGAAAAACTGAGTAATTTGTTTTTATTTCTATATATATTTATTTAGACATATAATTATAAAATAAAATCATATTTCAAATAGTATGGCAGTACAAAGAAGCATGATAAGTTAGATTAATTAGAAAAAACTAATTAGCAACTTATTCGAGAGGCTTTCTCGTGACTGAAAATTTAACATCAAAGATAGGTTGGAACAAATCTTTACAAACAAATAAAATCGACTTTCCAAAGTCTTCTATTTACCAGTTAGAGGTGAGTTCACAGGGTCTAGATCTAAATAGAAATAAACCATGTAGGCGAATAAACAAAATATTTAGACATACGTAAGCTACGTACTTACCTTATTTAAGTAGTGTATATTACCATGAGATCTTGGCATCACACAACGACTCTCATCCGTCGTTCAGGTTCGTATACTCACATTTTTTGGATACATAATATTACCTATACTAAGTTTATCGTAGCGATGAACTCAAGTGACGCTTTAGTATGGATATTTTACCTAAATAGATAGTCGGTTCATTGCTGAAGGTTGTGCCCTCTCTGGAATGCCTTGGTGGCATCAACAACCAACTGTTTCCACTCCAACCTATGTCCTCAGCCTTTCTCATTGCCTTGGTACTAAAGCAACTAGGTACATCGCGATGAACCGTCAATTGAGCGCGTACCTAACTAATCAGTCGTTACCGCGTTGTAGATTCTTACGGCTATTGATCTAGTATTAATAATATAAAACACTGCCCGCTACTAGCCGCTCATCATAATCATTAATTTATCCGAACAACGTCCACTGCTGGACATAAGCCTCCACTATAATTTTCCAATAATAAGTACCTACATCTCCTTCTCTATCCTCTCCTCGTAGGTAACTTTTGGTCCCTTATCTTTTATCTTAAGACAGTCAGCATGCTTGTCTCACATACATAAAAAGGTACGCCCATATGCTGCACCAAAATATGCTATGCAACTCATATTTCGGTGCAGTGAACATAACCGTTGTCGTCTCCAAACTCCCCTCAGGACTAGAGCCAATCCCGTATTAATGGTGATTCTCAGTGGGTAAGAAGCCCACATAACCTATGTGTAGATGTATAAGGGATCTTTGTGAAGATTTTCCTTCTCATTAAACATATTGGTGCAATGAATACGGGCGTGCGAAGACCTTATTTATAACTTATTCTTTTTTCATTGATCAAAAAGGTAAACAAACAATTCAAGATTTATAACTATACAAACAATACGAACAAATCCTAAATGAGTTAAACACTGAGTCAACTCTCTTAGATAATGCGTAATGTACAAATCCCATCTTTAGAACAGTCTAGTGACCATGGCGACGCTATATTTGTTTACGTTTTTGATCAATAGAAAAAGAATAGATCATAGATATACTTATCCAAAAGTACTTAACGCGAGCGAGCGCGGTAAAAGTTCCAAATGTTTCAGAATATAATTCAAATGTCTGCAGTGATTTGTTGGAAAATATCTCACGATTCGCCTTTTTACAAATGATCTCAGACGACACCTGAACTTGATGAGAATTAATGGGACTTCATCACTTTCCTTTGCCGTTGACGAACGGATATTAATTGACACTTATTTTACTCAAAATTCACGGAGCTTATTCTTCGATCTCGCGACGCTTGCGGTGCCTACTATAATAATGTCAGGGGTATTATTTTTTTGTTTGAGTTTTACTAATCTGTTTTATACCTAGTTCTACTGGTCTAAACAGCTTAGTTAGGTTACACAAACAGCTAATATTTTTAATGTAAAATTCTTAGGGTAAGAATTAAAATCACCTAACACTAGATAAAGATACTTAGTGTTTGTTTTATTTAGTAATAGACTAGTCATCCAATCAACAGTCGGATCTGAAGCTCAGAACCTTGATATTACTTTGGTACTAGAGAACACCTATACCTACTTACATATAGGTACACTTTATACTAACTTCAAGTCCTATGCCTATTTTTATTATTTACGCAAATAAAAATTACGTATATTGCACTAATAAAACGCTATTACGCCTCATACAAAGAAGTATATAATATTACCTATTTGATATTATTTTTTACTAGCTGGCGCCCGCGACTTCGTCAGCGTTGAAAAAGAAAAAGTAGCCTATCTTGTGTCCCGTACGCCTAAATGTTTATATACCAAGTTTTTATGAAAATCAGTTAATTCTTTTAAGAGTTATGGAGGAACATACATGCAGAAAAAAATTCTAAAAATCGTCAATTTAGTTTCAGTATCGTGTATAGAGCCTATAAACACGATATCTCTAAAAACAAAGTAACTTACTCCATGACCAACCCTTACAGATTTATTATTAGTATTGATACGAAAAGTTTTGAGAAGTCCCCCGCTGCTTCTGTCTGTTTGCAAATCTAAAAAATTACTCAACGGATTTTCATGCTGTTTTCACTAGCGCATAGTTTTTGTATATAATTTTCAGAAAACTTGCATTCGTGCAGTCAGAAGCGAGTCGCCAGCAATATTATAAATGCAAAGTTTATTACCTCGATTAGGATATAATAGAGGATACTTTTTACCCTGGAAAAAGTTAGGTTCCTATGGGATTTTCAAAAAACGAACTACACCGCGGTTCGACTTTGTAGTCGCGGGCATCACAGGCATAACAAAAACCCATATAAATAAAATAAAACAATAATTATTATTGAAACTCACATTTATTCCTTAGTAAATATGTGTATAGAACGGCCTTCTAAACAAAATAAGACTTCTAACTTTTAAATGCACATTGCTTTGAATCTTTTGTTTTTATACACCAATGGACTATTTTTATATCGCTACATATATTAATATACATTAATATATGTACCAATTGTAATAGTAACCAGTAATAATAATAGTAACAAAATTGTAATATATTATTGACATATGGATTTGATCCTATGCATTAAATTTTCTTTTTTTGGCGAAATATATTTTACAAAATTTTCAAAACAATATAAACTCATCAAAATAATTCATATGACTAGCTCATGAAGAATAGTTACGCAAAAAATCAGTCTTCATTTTAACATGTGTACGCAGAGAAATTAAGGTTAAACTAGTCAGCTTTTCCTCCATACAAACGTAGAAAGATTATTACTCCGCTTTTTTATGTTTAATTTACAAAAGTAAGCATGATATCGAATCATCTCTTAATTAATTAGGATTTTTGCTATACAAATTAGTAAAAATCCATATTTTAACACAAATTTTAATGCAAAAGTAAGCATGATATCGAATCATCTCTTAATTAATTAGGATTTTTGCTATACAAATTAGTAAAAATCCATATTTTAACACAAATTTTAATGCAACTTTGATGGTGAATAGGTCACTCTAGTGTACAAAAACTCCAAAACACTTTAGTCACAAGCATAAATCAGTTATTCAAGAGTTCAAATAACTTTACACGAAATAGACACATGCAGTAGTTTTGTCAAAAAAAGCATTTGCCCAAGGGTCTGTTTATGTTTTTTTCTGTGCTCATTTTTGGTATGAATCATTGTGTATTTCACTCGACTGCTCTTCCTTAAGTTTAACCTTAAGATAAGAAACTATAACTCATTCACTGAAACGAACTTGTAGGGAGATATAACGTTCGGCTGTGATTGGTGGAGACATGTGAGTGCACAGAGTACGTCATGTACTTTTTAGTCTGTTCGTAGAACTCTCACTGTTATTATACTGCGTTTTTTAATTTTAATTCGTATTAGATTCTTTCTCAAACTACAAGTAATGTGTTGATTAGTTAATTTTAAAAATAATTTTCTGTTTTATTGAATTATGCACTCGGTTTACTGCATCATTCGATAGCCGAATTATTTTTTTTAATTATTTTCTATTTAATGTTTGGGGACGTTTACCGTACAAACAAAGGTATATCAGCTCCATTTACCCCGGTTACCGGTGACTTTAAATGACAGTTTGGCCTACTTGACGTTTGAGAAAGAGGCGCTTATTGTTATGTTAAGGTTTGAATTTCGTTTAACTAACGTTTAACGTATATTTTTCATTTTATGATTATATCAGAAACCAAAATGTCTAATTATCTTAATTAATAAATAATTCACAACTTAATAGCTAGAATAGTTTATACAAAATAAAAAGCGTAGGGTTGTGGGTAAGTACGTAGGTATTAGTATAATATTTTATTATAGTTTACAAAGCTAGAAGTAGCTTAGAATGAACGGTTCACCTTATATTATTGTATACGCCCACTCAAGATTTGCTGTCCTTGTCTTTTGTATGGAATTGAGTGAAAGAGAAAGCGCTATATTAGCTCGTTTCAGTGAATCGAGTTTAGGTTATACTTACACTCTTTGAACATAGACCTGACTAATAGAGATTTTTTTTGACACGAGCCTTATATATACGTCAGTTAAAACAAGAACAAAGAAAACTTATATTATCAATATTATATCATTAGGTTAGGTTAGATTTAGGTGTTTTATCTCAATCATTGATACAATTCTACATTCTAATTTCTCATTGCAAGCACCGACCAAACCTTCCCTGACTTTTTATTCACTAGGCTTCACATCCGCATCTGTTCGGGCCCTGATTTCAGCCCTACTCTTTATTTCTGCGATCTTCTTACAAATCGGCGCAAAGAACGAGCTCAACCATTCCTCTGTGCTTCTTTTTCCCGTTACGCTCTCAAGTCCCGATTTCAGTCCCTGTTCCAATGGGAGCAATTCAAATTCTAAGCTGTAATTTGAAAAAAAAAAAAAAAACACCAATCAACTTTCCATTCAACCTGGTCACGTTAAAATGTCTAGTTTTAAAAATCATTGTAAACAACTTACTACACGTTCTTATTACGGTATAAGGAATGAATTCTAAATTCAGATGTTATTTATCATTGTTATGGTATGCAAAGTATAATCGCTATCCAAAAGCTGTGTTCAAAGGTGTTCAAACTCTAGGTAATATGTTACATTTTTATGTATATGTATTTTATGTATTTATGTATATGTATTTATGTATTTGTATGTATATTTTATGTAATATGTTACATATTTAGGTAATAGGTATACATTTTTAGTAATATGTTTGGCTTTTAGTCAATGTAAAATAAGATTTAAAAAAAAAAATATTTTTGAAAAGTTATTACTTAGCAATACCTAGTGCAGCTTTCGTAAGATGATTTCTCAATGCAATAATTGTACAGTATTTTTTTTTATTTATTTATTTACACACAAAAAACAATAGAAGGTACACAGTTAAGGTGTACTATAAACAGTTTATTATAATTTATTTGAAATGTAATATGTGATAAAAATAAATTGTTTACAGCTGCAAGAAAGAGTTTTTTAAAGACTCGTCACTCCACCTGTTTAAATACAGGTTTTTATTAACAGCTGGGATAGCTCTGGGATATTATTGGCATAATTAATAGTTGAGATCCTCATTAACGCCTACGATCAAGTGGACTTTAGACCAAAAAGTGAACATCTTTGAACCTTGAGTTATGAATTCGCGAAAATTTCTCCGCTAAGGATACTTTAAAAAATGTAATCTTTAAGGTACACGCTACTGATTGCGTTAAAAAAATGTGTTTGTTAAACAATTTTATTACTTACTGAGCAGCTTTCGATGCTATAACGGAAACTTGAGCTGGATTCGTGTAAGCTTTTGAAACTTGCCAATCATTCAACCACGTCGCTACCCTGAAATAAATTTGTACGTGAGGTGCTTTTTTACAAATTATACATTCAATTAGTACATTTTAAATATTATAAATTCAATGCTAAAATTTGTGGTACACGTGTTAAATTGGGCAGTCCATCTGGCAACAGTATCCACCGCCTTGCAGAAGACCAAAATGAAATCATATCAAAACACGTGTGTTTTAACGGTGCACAAATTTCCTTTAAAGAGAAACACCATGAAATATCGGTATGTGTATTTCAGTGAACGAGTTAGGGATGTCAGAGCCCAACATTTCCCTATGTCTTCCTAATTCTTTATCCATAATCCCAATAGTGTCGACAATATACTTGCAGCAAGTATGAAGTTGCTTGGTGTTATGGGTGACGATAGCTAAGCCACCTACCATCAAGTGGATCGTCAGTCTGCCTGACGACCTGTCCATATGCTACCTGCCTATGCTATGCTGTTCTAAATTTAATAGCTGTGCAGTTTAACAGCAGCTGTACAGTTTAACAGCAGCTGTGCAGTTTAATAGCAACTGTGCAGTTTAACAGCAGCTGTACAGTTTAACAGCAGCTGTGCAGTGTAATAGCAGCTGTGCAGTTTAACAGCAGCTGTACAGTTTAACAGCAGCTGTACAGTTTAATGCAACTGTGCAGTTTAACAGCAGCTGTACAGTTTAGCAGCAGCTGTGCAGTGTAATAGCAGCTGTGCAGTTTAACAGCAGCTGTACAGTTTAACAGCAGCTGTGCAGTTTAATAGCAACTGTGCAGTTTAACAGCAGCTGTACAGTTTAACAGCAGCTGTAAAGTTTAACAGCAGCTGTACAGTTTAACAGCAGCTGTACAGTTTAACAGCAGCTGTGCAGTGTAATAGCAGCTGTGCAGTTTAACAGCAGCTGTACAGTTTAAAAGCAGCTGTGCAGTTTAATAGCAACTGTGCAGTTTAACAGCAGCTGTACAGTTTAACAGCAGCTGTGCAGTGTAATAGCAACTGTGCAGTTTAACAGCAGCTGTACAGTTTAATAGCAGCTGTGCAGTTTAACAGCAGCTGTACAGTTTAACAGCAGCTGTGCAGTTTAATAGCAACTGTGCAGTTTAACAGCAGCTGTACAGTTTAACAGCAGCTGTGCAGTGTAATAGCAGCTGTGCAGTTTAACAGCAGCTGTGCAGTGTAACAGCAGCTGTGCAGTGTAATAGCAGCTGTGCAGTTTAACAGCAGCTGTGCAGTGTAACAGCAGCTGTGCAGTGTAACAGCAGCTGTACAGTGTAACAGCAGCTGTGCAGTGTAATAGCAGCTGTGCAGTTTAATAGCAGCTGTGCAGTGTAACAGCAGCTGTGCAGTTTAATAGCAGCTGTGCAGTTAAATAGATGTTGTGCAGTGTAATAGCAGTATACATTTTAATAGCAGCTCTTTATTGTAATAGCAGCTGTGCAATATTATAGCAGTCTAAATATACTTTTCGACTGGTAAACAGTTGGGTGAAGAACAACTTCCCTTTGGATCCTGTACCATTAGATCAAAAACAAAATACAACTCACGCATCCCCATTGATGAAATCCATACACATACTTCGAACATGAACAAAAGAGCGAATGCATTTGGCGAGTTCAACTCCCGGCCACTCCTCGGGTGGCAATTCGTCGCTGATTAAATTATCTGTTGACAAAAGCATTAAATGTTTCAGTGCTTTCATCGGCATACAAGCAGATGGGTAAACGAAGTCGAATACTTCATTACAAAGCACATAATATGTTTGAGAGTGACAAGGCACACTACGTAGTTACCATGAAGGATAGAAGTAAGGAGGCCCAACTCTATATACACGAAAAAGTGTCCGTCGAATACGCTCAATTAGGCGGCGCTGTAGTAGCATTGGGTGGTGTGACGCACTATAGTAGCATTTTATTTACGTTTATTTCATGAACTACGCAACCAACAATAATTCTACACTAGCGCCATTCTGTTCAATTTATGAACCACTATTTATGCTTTTAGCTTGCCACTTTTTCAGTTTAACACCCATGTAAGTCGGTCCTCCTTACCTCTATTCTCCATGGTAGGTACCACAGATCTTCGGAAATGCGCGCGGCCCTGCTATAGATATGGCACCGCTAGAAGAATAGAGCGTGCCTCGGAATTGTCTAGCTCGACAATTCGATCACGTGTTACGTCACGAACAAGAAGCGAGCGAACAAACGCTATTGGTCCGGCAGTTGTGTGCGTGTAAGTGGGTACGCCGGGTCGGTTTTCATTGTGTGCAATTTTTGTACGTGAGTGTGCGTCATTTTAGTGACACGGTTGTTTGTTCCAATATGCCATATCTCTAGCGGGGCGCCCGGCCGCGCGCATTTCCGACGATCTGTGGTAGGTACAGGCATAGACTAGATGTCACTAGGCGTGTGTTTGTCTACTCACCGCCCATAAATACGTTTTCCCTGTGAACAATACGCAAACAACTCGCTAAACTTGGCATCGCAACGGGCAACAGCTCACACAATGTTGCGTAGTGATCGTATCTGTATAAGAGCAATGCGTTTAAAAAGAGAACATACTTCATCAAAGAGAATATTTTACGTTAACTCTAAAGGGCCGTCCTAAGACTATGCGACATGAAGGGAAAGTACCTTAAATATCGCAGATAGGATGTTTTGCTGAAAGAAGACTTTATGTTATTTTTAAAAGTTAGTAATACTGCATTCAAGGATTTTCTAAAAAATACGTCGTCGTCGGCAATAAATAATATTCATGAAATTTGAATCAAACATTTTACGTTATTCCTACTGCATATAATATCTATTTCGTATAAAGTTATTTGAACTCTTGAATAACTAATAAATGTTTGTATGCAAAGTATTTTGGAGTTTTTGTACATTATAGAGTGACCTATTCCCCCTCAAAGTTGCATTAAAACTTGTGTTAAAATATGGATTTTTCAAGGATCATATCTTTTAAATTAATACTTTTTTTTTTATTTGTATGCATACAAACCTAGTTAACGACAAGATAAATCGGTATCATGCTTACTTTTGTAAATTAAACATAAAACAGCGGAGTAATTAACATTCTACGTTTGTATGGAGGAAAACTGACTTGTATTACCTTAAGATACTATGTTACTTAAGAAGAATTATTATTTTTTGTCCATTCTTTCGATTGGCATCATAAAAATACGTGTGCGTTTTTTTTTTACATTTATGTCGGTTCGATTCCCAGACGAAGCAAGTAATTTTTAGAAAATCTTTGAATGCAGTATCACTAACTTTTAAAAATAACATAGTCTTCTTTTAGCAAAATATCCTATCTACGATATTTCTGATTTTTCTGAAATTGAGAAAGGTGTGAGGTAAACTCATTTTAGGAACAACTCACCTAGACCACCCTGTCAATATGATTCCTCCAAAATTAATGTACGACTTGTATGTCGATATCTCTTCCATCCAAGCCATATTATTGCTGGCATAGTGACTCGCTGGTGATAACACCTTCAACATTTAAAAAAAAAAGCCTTTATTCTCTGACATATTACAGAATTGAATAGGGGCATATGTATAAATCAAAATTTGTTATTATTATCTTATATATGACTAGCCCGGTGCCCGCGACTTCGTCCGCGTTCACTATAGCCTATAGCCTTCCTCGATAAATGGGCTATCCAACACAAAAAGAGTTTTTCAATTCGAACCAGTAGTTCCTGAGCGTACAACCAAACATACAAACTCTTAGCTTTATATAATAGTATAGATTATAAAGCAATTGTATATTGCAAAGTACCCAAATAAAAATTTCTTTCTTGCTTTCTTTCTTTCTCTTTTAATTACACTGAATGAATGTAATTCACATTTGTATGCTATTATACTGTTATGTTATTACTAGCGCATAGATAATATAAAACTGTATTAATATTCGTAGCTATTAAAGTCCTATTAGCTTATTAATAAAAAATATTAATATTATTGCAATTTAAAATAGCTTCGTATACCTGTGAAGCTCCGTTGGCTCCTTTAAATGCAGACCCAGCCCACATTTTTGGAAAAATCTGTGAATATTTATCCCAAAGCTGTTTATCGATTTTGAAACAAATCCTTGGACTATAATTCCATATTACTGGTTCCACATAATCAGACAGTTGATATGCTGAAAATATACAAGAAGAAAGACTAGAGTTTCACATAAAATGTCATGAAAATTCACAAACTTTCTTGAATAAGTTATAGACTTTATAGGATTTGGAAGAAATTTATGATACATATAGTTTACTACCTGGATTAACATAAAGGGTATTTTTTGTCCTAGAAAAGTGTAGGGTTCGTGTGAGATTTTCAAAAAACGAACTACACCGCGTACGAAGTCGCGGACACAGCTAGTAATATTTTTAATGAGTGTTTGTTTGTTACACCTTCAAGTTTGCATTTATGAAACTATAATTTAAAAAAAAAACATGATTTTGCTATGTCACCAATTTTTAGCAAGAGAAGAAAAGAAGCCTATTATAAAGAAAATCAGTTTAATATTGAATCATATTATAATTATAGAGAAATCCTAATTTTCCCAAATGCCTAAAATTTACCTTTTAAAGTCTCAACGGGGATAGACCTTAGCATGTCGTCCCACATTAGTATTGTGATGTTAGGTCTTATTTGCTTTATGTAATGTGTCAATTTTTGAATATGTTCTAAATATATCGACGCAGACGCGTGTTCACTGGAAGCGGCCTTCTTTACACAGAGAGCACACTCTGCCATACGAAACACCTGAAAATGTACAACTAATACCACTTTCTATCCAAACTTCCATATTATGTCTCAAAAATGTAATGTTTTTTAATTTATTTGCTCTACTTGCCTCATCAGCTCCTATGTGTATATATGCGGCATCGGGCTGTGCACGCAGAACCTGTTCAACGATGGTCCTCACTAGGATTTGAGAGTTCTCTTTTGAGGGGCACAACGCTCCCGGGAATAATGATACCTCACGGAGCTCACTGAACTCTGGGTGCTTAAGGACGAACTCCAAGTGACCAAATGTTTGAACTAATTGAATCTGAAATTATAGAATATAAAATTAATCTATGTGTAGTGTTTGTGTATAGATATAACTAAATCATAGTTATATACACTGACTCGCGTTCACCATAATTATGGTGGCAACACTAACGAGTATTCCAGATGCCGCGAGCTGGAAGAGGAGGTGTGAATTGTGTGACTTGCCACGTACAGTTTCTGGGCCAGTGCCCCTCATACACTACACTATATATAAAGAGGAAAGATTTGATTGTTTGTTTGAATTGAATAGACTCCAAAACTATAGGACCGAATTGAAAAATTCTTTCACTGCTGGGAAGCCATATTATCAGCGAGTAACATGGGCTATTTATAACTTAATAATTTTGTAATGGTCTTTGTTTTGTTGAATTTTTAATGGCCTTGCAAATAATACACACTATAATTAAAATTATGTGTATGAGTGTGTGTATATGTTGCCAATATAAGTGTGCAAGAATCAATGTTTTAAAATAAATATACTGATTGGATTGGCTCTGATTTGATTTTACCTTACTTCTTATTGACAATATGATGTGCTTACATAAATAATATAGTTATGTTATGTTAGATTTTAATTTTAAAAAGAACCAAGCATACCTATTTTAATGTCCCTTTTTTAAAATAACTGCCTTTACCACAAAAGTCAAAAGTTCTCTTGACGAAGATAATATACATTTATCTGTTTTCTTCTTTAATGTATACTAATAGACTAGACATATTTAACAATGAGAGTTAAATAAAAAAAAACCATTTACTCACAGCCTCCAAATCAAGTTTCTTGGCGCATGTGAATATACTTTGAACTTCTTCAAATGAATACATCCCATCGCCACCTGCATTACATTGACTTCCAATATTGATCAGGGCAGAATCATATGGGAATGTATCTTCCCACTCTAAAAGCACTCCTGTTGCACCCCATGATTTTATTTGTGTAAATATCTAGAAAGTATTTAAATTTTTTGTTCCTTGTGAGACAATACAGTGTACATTTCGGCTGCCGATCGTATAATCCGGCAGTTCGTGATGTGTCGATTGTGATGTGTCTAGGCGGATTGTTATGTATCTAGGCAGATCGTGATGTGTCTAGGCAGACCATGATATGTCTAGGCAGAATGTGATGTGGCGGTGATTCATGAAGTTGTAAAGTGATCAAAAAAGTTATATGATATAATAAACTATATTTAATCAAAAACCAATCTGCCTAGGCACATCACGAACTGCAAGATTATACGATCGGCCGCCGACATATTATTATATATATTTTTTCGTTATAATTCCACAAGCATACATCATATCTTTGAAATTGAAACTGCCGAAAAAAGTATTTATTTTATTAAACAATAACATTTGGTAACCCTTTGCACATAATATGCTCATAGGGTATCCTTTGAACATTTCTCCTTTGTATTAATCAAATAAACTAGGTATCAACTTGTCTGTCTACCATACCTTCTAATAAAAAATATAGTGTTGAATTTATTAAAATCTAGACATCAGATGTCTGTTTCTTACCTTTTCTAGATAAGCAACCTTCAAGGGAGCACCTTTTAAATCCAAATGCACTAATCTAAAATAAATTAATTATTTATTTAGCATTTAAATTGGAAAAATTGGGTGTTGGTATATTAAAACTTACTTGTGCATCTTGTAAACACTTTTACCAACTTTGTTTCTGTCAGTAAAGCCTTTATTTTACTTAGAAATAATAGGTATTATGTCGGTCTCGTGAAATAAAACAAGAAATGAACATAATTAATACTTAAACTAATTTTTTGTAAACAAACAAATCCCAGATGAAAATAAAAATAGTCCTGCCTGACATGACATGACATTGACACTGACAGAAAGTCTAACTTTTTGACTTTGACAATTCAAATTGTATTTCATTGACATAGACTATATAACATAATAAATTCACCAAAGATTTTTAAATAACACTTTGTTACGGCACCAACTTGGAACTAACATTACATAGATTGTAGGTATATATGTATTAATTACTAACATTAATTTATTTTATACTAATTGTGCAGCAATAAGTACCTACTTATCGTCATCGTAAACCTATCGTAAATTAAGTAGATGTAGGAAGATCAATTTATAATCCTATTTTTTTTTAACTATAGGTAAGTACTTACTTGCGGTCGTTTCCTTATCTTAGTACCAAAGCATCAATACTAAAGACAATGACCAAGTAAACTTTGATCATCTTTCTCCATAAAATCAATTAAATTAATCCAAAATTAATGATTGTGTCTATACTTTACCAACCAAGTTTATGCCTGGTTCTCCAGTTAAAGTCAGTGTTGGCTGTTTTGGCTGTTGCTTCGTTTCCGGGGTGTAGCTTCGTTACTAGAGAGTAGTTATATTCTTTGACCTACACTGTACCTACTGTACAGGAGTAGGTACAGACAGTAGGTAATACAGAGTTCCGGAGTGGGTACACTATCCATATCCACAAAGATTTAAATCGCGTATCCACACAAAACACACGGCCGTTTCCACGACAGTCGTACCTGATTTTTATTTACCCGCGACTTCACAGAAACACCTGCTGGACTAATGAAGATTGAAAGTATCATCAAAGTCGGTTCAGCTATTTTGGGGTCTATACGAGACATACATACATATACACATCGCCTTTTATATAAGGATAGAAATCGCCTGTTGATTATGGCCTATTTATTCTTTAAGTTACACTTTATACAGAAAAATAGTAGGCACCTTATTTAATCTTTATGCATATAATTTAATTTTTCTGCTATCATAAACTGGACATCTGGTATCAGTAGAAACCAACCTCTTACATTTTGATGCAAAAAAAATGCATTATACATATGCATTATACATTTATACATATGCCCCTATTCAATTCTGTAATTTGTCAGAGAATAAAGGCTTTTTTTTGGTACGGTAGGGAGATGTCAGATCCCTTTGCCTTATCCTCTCTTTCCAAGCTTCCCAAGTCTCTTAAGCTTTTCCCGTTTGAGCCGGCAATGCAAACTTAGTCCTCCTGATATTGTCTATAAGCGACGACGTTGGCGCCAATATGTTTTTTTTTTACTTTTTGTTATGGGCTACTTCAAGGGAGCTGTAAACAAACTCATACAGGGTAGGCAGCGCACTCAAGGGGGGTGCCCTTGGTGTTGCTTGTGTCCTTAGGCGACGGTAATCACCAACCATCAAGTGAGCCTGTCTGCCACCTTTACTGACGGTCAACGTGTGGTAGGTGGCTACCGTAGCCTATAACACAAGTAACGTCACAGATGCTGCAAGTGCGCTACTGACTACAGTAGGTATGGTTAAGGATATTGTATTGGGAAAGGATAAGAAACTATGAATAAGTATATTTATAGGGAGTAAAAATCTAAATAAAAGCTTTTATTTAGATTTTACTGATTTCAGCATTAATTGATTTTCAACCTTACAGCAGTCTGTCTGTTCGCGATAAACTTAAAAACTACTGCACAGATTTTCATGATGTTTTCACCAATGGATAGAATGGTTCCATGATTATATTCATATGCCTAGTGTAAACAGTTGTTGTTTCAAAAGATTTCAAGTAGTATCAAAAGATATCAAAATTGAAGTAATTTTGAATGGTTTTATAAACACTAAAATAAAATACAGTTATCTAAATTTAAATAGCAATTTAATTATATAAGTAATTGAAATACATCTAAGTAAGTAAGTAGATTCAAGCTAATATTATATTTTATGCATATAAAATACTTCAAAAAACACAACATAAAAATTCTTTTATGAATTCGGTGTACCAAATGGCAAGATCGTCTACCTATACTATAAGTAATAAGTAATCGTTTAAAAATATTGAATGTCGAAACATTCTAGTCTGCAATAATTATTTTAATCCTGTGCCCCAGGCATTTTAATTACCTATTTAATTTATTTTTGTTTTAATTTGAAATATTTTCTTATCAATAAACTGGTGTCATATAAAATGTTATTAAATCTATACGTATGCAGAGTAGGTGTGTTCTCTAAAAAAAATTAATTCACTCTTAGTAATATTAAATGTATGATAATTGTACACAAACTAAACCCTATTGGGACTTACATTACACACACAATAGAAAAGATCTACATTCTACCTACAAAATGAAAAATACTAGGTTCTCCTTAGGAGATAAAGCAAAGAATAAATAATAAAAAAAAAATCATGCATAAAGATCACAATTATCGTAAACAATGAAATAGATTTGAAATAATGTATTGTAATCACACTTAAAAATTAGATAAATATAATACGAGTATATCAACACAAGTTTAGTTGTCAAGATTTGATTTGTATCTAAGGAATACTGTGAATTTTCACAGTGGTCTAAAAGAAAATATAAAGCGAAATACAATAATATTATATTATATAAAGCGAGTAACAGCTAAAATATGCTCTAATAAGTACCTATTAGTTTTATAGGTGTAAAACTAAATTTAATGTGCCACAATTATCCTAACTCCAGGTTCTGGTTCCACCGCCACGTCTTTAGCCAGCGGTGCGTAACCACAAATGCGGAAGTTCTTAGTGTATGGTATAACTCCTACTAGAACACCGGAGACAACCACCCAAAAGCCGGCCACGTAGAAAGCAGCATCCCAATGGCCTGTCGCATCATTTAAAGCACCTGTAATCATGTTATTTATTTATTAAAGTGGTGACAACGCTTGAGGTTGAGGCGACGTATTTCTTGGCTCAAGAACCGCCGCCTCGAGGGTTAGGATAGCCAACCTCCTATAGGAGATGAAACTACAAGAAGAAGAAGTGGCAGCACATTGCGTTTTGCAGTCATTTGGGTAATCCACCGTGAAATAACACATGTGTGCTTTTGTGAGTGAGTAGGTGATGGTTCTGACAGGGAGCACAGGCCTCCCCCGCTTTGGATAGCCGTGGCGAGGCACCGAAGTTGTGTAACGTTCCCCACGACCCCGCCCATCAACGGTCGCGATAGATAGGAAGTCGTTGGGTTTTAGCCGGTAGGAATCCGGCATAACCCCGTAGTGTCCTCTTCACTGCCGGGTATCCAAGAACATTTCCCAACGTAAAAAAGGGCATGCCAACTTTGTACTACTTCACTGTAGTCGGCAGCGCACATGCAGACAACTGTGGTGTTGCTTGTGATATATTATACTAGCTGTTGCACGCGACTTTATTTATAATAGCCCGCATAACTTTATAAAATATAGGTTGTGTTACTCGCTGATAACGTAGCTTTCTATATGTGAAAGAATTTTCAAAATCGATCAAGTTTTTGAGTTTATTCATTACAAACATACAAATCTCTGTTTATAATAATAGTATAGAAGTATAGATATAGATAGATTACATTCTTATATCATTGAAGGATATTATTACAATGCAGTACTTTTTGCTGTGGGTATACGGTAATATGTAGAAAAATAAGAAAGATGGAACTCGTATATATATTCATTTACCTGCTATTGGCGGTCCAATAAGATGTCCAACGCCCTGACTGAGAAGCACTAATCCGTAAGCCATAGTGAATCTCTCTAAAGCAATTAACTCGACCAAAATGCTTGGAGTATACGAATATGAACTTGAGAACATTAATCCAAACATAACAGCATTCAATGCTAATATGTAAAAACTGTAAGGCTCCTTTGGATCCATAGTGCGCATCAATATTGGAAATAGGCAAATCGTTATACCGCATACTACCAAACATACAGCGTATGTTTTCGTCACGTTTACCCAAGGTAAATCGCCCATCCATCCAAGACCGACCTAAAACAATACAAATGGGTATTTTATCTATTACAAAAGCCTACGAAGCTAAACAAAATCGTATCCATTTATACTTACAATGCCAATGATAGTAGCTACACCAAAGATACTCAGCATAATAGTTCCCTGACTCTCTGTATAACCGTTCTTCATCATGAAGTCAGAGATGTAGAAATATGGAACTATGAACCAAATAAAAAGAATAAGAGTAGATAAATTCATTATCAAGAAATGAAATTCTGTAAACATCTGAAAATCAAAGGTTTTTTTCAAAATTTTCGTAAGCCATGTGCGCCACGTCTGAAATAAAAAATAAAAAAATAATAATTTAGTATCTGTTATATTATTTAGAATAATGCAATGAAACCAGAGTTAGAATTTATAATGTGTGATTTAAGTACGTACTGTCTCTGCTTCTTGATCTTCAACAGACCACATGGAATTTCTGTAAATGTCTGGACAAGATGACGCTCTCAACTTATATTTAGCTATGTTCATCATTGCACCACGATGCATTATAGAATTACGATGTACTCTTATATCTCGTAAATAATGATGATCTGTACTAATCTGTCTAGAAAGCCAATCTTGTCGTTCTGTTTTAGGTTGAATGATTGCTGGTTTATTTTCAGGTATTGGTTGCAGAAGATTTTCCCTCGCCTTGTCAAGTTTTGCCTCGAAATCCTTTTTCTCTTTTTTATTTAACTTTACCTTCATCGACATAGTAATGGGTTTACTTTTAGAGGATTCAGGAGTATCAATTGGAAGCTTAGTTTCTGAATTGCTTCTCAAAGCTAACAAAGATGGATAGTTTTGTAAAATTATATTGTACAGCCGTTTGTTAGAAGTCAATTGATCCAATACTTCAACCGGCACCTGAAAATTTAAACATATTATACTAATTAATTTTTTGTTTTGTTTTTCTAATTTATAAATTAAATATAAATGTCTACTTTTTAATACCTAGGTACTCACCTTTTCGCTTTGTCTCAAAAATGTTGGCAAATTAATAACAGAGTTATTTTTTTGTTGTGATAAATCTGCATTTCTTTTAGTAGCAGCTTCCAAATTTTCGGCTTCAGCTATGGAAGTAACTAAAGCAGTCAGAATATATTCTGGTGTTTCGCCACTCTTCATCAAAGTTTTGAGTTCTTCAGCGCCTGGATAAACAGATTCTCCGCCACCAGATTTTGCAGATATAGATATAAAACTTGAGGCTCTTTTGGCTTTACTGAGCTGTCTTTGTTTCCTCTGTTCTAATATAAGCCATTCAGGATCTCTCATAACAGCGCCACAAATACACACATTAAGTACAGTGCCAGCCAAAAGAACTAAGGCACCTCTCCAGCCATACTCGTCTAAGAGATATGTGGTTAATGGAGAGTATACAAAAGTACCAAATCCCACTCCACATGAACCTAATCCTACGGCTAAATTACGACGTTTTTCAAACCAGTAGGCTATAGATACTACAGCGGTTACGTAAAGAAGACCCATTCCCAACCCAGCCATCAGACCATAAGTTACATACAAAACTTCAACTGAGTTACTACAGGCAGCTGCTAAAAATCCAATCGTCGACGCTATGCCACCAACTATTGTCATTTTTCTGCAACCATAGCGATCTACAAGAGCACTCATAATAGGGCCAGCAATCAAAGGAACAGATATAAACAGACTTCCAATGAGTGAGGTTTTCGCTTGACTAGCATGAAAGAAAATAACGAACTTCTCATGTATTAATCCATAGGAGAAGGCGAGACCGTCAGCGACTGTGGCAATCAGGAAAGAAGCGGCTACCACTACCCAACCCCATCCTCCGTCAGGAATCTGTGGCCCTTGTTCCTGAGGTGGTTTGCTAGAGCATATGCTATCGGCATCTCCCAAACCCAAGAACTTGACGCCTTCGTTTGTTGAAGATGCATCTTCGTCTTTGTGATAAGACACAGCAAGCGTATCTTTAGGATTATTAAAATCCGTCTTTATCGAATTGATTGTATTGAGATCGTTTTTAGCTTTAACAGCATCTCTCATACCAGTTGTATCATCTATATACTTAACGTCTTCTGTATTAGACAGAAGAGGAGCAAAGCTCTTCTCATCTTCAGTTGGTATTGGTTCATGCTTGTTTTGTTTTTCTTTACCTGGAATACCATTTGCGTAAGCTCTTTGCGTGTCCATTAGGCTCTAACACGAGCTTCTATAAGTACGGAGTTAAGTACGTACTTACTCGAATTTTAAGTCGGTCCTTCAACGGACTTTTGGAATGACTTTCGTGACGGGCTGAACCCGATCGTAAATCGCTCTATGTAGACGAGACGATTAGTTCTCTCGACCAATGTCTTAATCTTGGGTCTCTAGCGGAATAGCGACAAGGAATCTTTGACGTACAGAGTGTAAGGGCGCAAGGATTGTAGGTTGTCGATTTCATCAAGGACCGGCTAGTCCTCGATTTTAAACTTTTAAAATAAACACTTTTATTCTTATACGTTCGATTCTTGAACGTGGCAGACTTTCTTGACATGTAGATTCAAAGTTTCAATTCCGGCAACATTTCAGTTTATACCAGATGACAAGAACCTGTAACAAATAAAAATATATTTTTTAGTATAAAGTAAAAAGAAAGTAGTATTTCGTAGTATAAATTGAAGTATAAGTTGAAGTTTTGACCAGCCCGTGTATATGAGTGGTTAAGATGCTTGCCTTTGCTGTACAAGGGTTTCCGGTTCGATTCTTGACTGGGTCAATTTTGGAAATGAACTTGAAAAAGCACACTGCTTTTTTTTAGGAGTCATTTGGCCAGCCCGTCTGGGGGCAGTAATAACAGCATGTGTGCTGTTGTGTTGGATATGAATAATATGAATTTGAACAGGCCTACAAAACTACAATAATAAGTATTGTTGTATTTTATTTTTTACTCGTACTTTATTTTATTTTTTAATATATTTTTTTATGTAATTAGGAGTTTGACACTGGGATATACCTACACTAGCTGGTGTCCGCGACTTCTTCCGCATTTTATGTTTTATATAGCCTATGTCTTATTCTGATGTATAAGCTATATTATTGTAAAGTTTCATAAATTAGTAAGGATTAGTAAGTAAGGATAAGGATTAGTAAGGATTAGTATTATTACTAGTAATATACCTACATAATAATTCGAAAAAATATAAATCTAAAATATTCTAAACACTTTTTTATTTTCATATCATAAATAAAGGCACTCCTTAAAAGTGATTTATTGATCCGCGAAATAGGTATACCACCCGCTGGAAGATTAATGATTCTAAATAAATGTCCACGTCTGCAATAAAACTTTGTGTTTTTTTTATGCGATATGTCTATAAGGTTTTTTTTTTATGTTAAGGTCGACAGACAGGCTGACGGTCCACTTGATGGTAGGTGGCTACCGTCGCCTATAACACAAGCAACGCCATAAGTGCTACAAGTGCGCTGCCGACCATAGAAGAATTAAGAATAAAGGGATAAGGAAGGGATGGGGTAAGGTAATGGGCTCTGGCATCCCTTACTCACACACCGAACAGCACATGATGCTGTTATTTCACGGTGGTATTCTGTAAGGTGGTGGTTACTGCCGCCAGACGGGCTGCTCAAATGACTGCGAAACGCAGTGTGCCCTACCATACTTTTCAAATCCAGACCAGAGTCAATTTTGAAAATTATATTGAAATTTCCAAAGTTGACCCCGCCGGGAATCGAACCCGGGGCCCCCGAGACGTTAGGCAAGCACCCTTGCCACTCATCCAACGGGCTCGTCAAACCATATTTAACTCAACCACCTTTCAATTAGGTACAGACCGATTTTTGCAAACGCGAAATCAGAATTGCAGCTGTGATAGGCACAAAACTGTTTGTACCTACTCAAAATACAATTATCGCTTGTAATTATTATAGTATGTCAAAATGGTGATAGCGTGTCAATAACTTTTAATTAAATAATCGCTTACAAGTGACATAGTGACCTTGCTTTGTTATCAAAGTCCATAATTACGTATAATGTAACTTTAAAGTCCAGAGAAAGAAATTCGCTTTGTTTTCTTTTTTTTTCCAATTCTTCAAAAAGAATTGTTACCATTTGAAGGCAAGACTATCAAAAGACGCATAGTCAACAAGTTACATTTTTTGCTATCTATAATAATTGACGGGTGCCTAAATGACTGCGAAACGCAGTGCCACTACTTTACAAATCCAGACCAGAGCCAAATTTAAAAGTTAACCCCGTCGGGAATCGAACCCGGGACCCCTTGAGACGTTAGACAAGCATCTTACCACTCATCCGACATGCTCGTCAAATAAATATTCCAACAGGATTTTCAAGAGAAGTGAGAGAAGTAATTTTATAATATTACATGCATTTAAGTAAATGTAACTAATATTATAAATGCAAAAGTTTTTGAGGATGAATATTAAACGGATTCTGATGAAACATTACAGTAATATTCATTTTTAGAATTAAAAATAAGTATTATTTATAAGTAAGTAAAGGTATTTTTACACTACACTCAGATATAACAGACAGTCTTCGTATAATAAGGAGTGGTCGTCGACCCGCGAAGTCAAGGCCACCGAATCTAGGCTGATGGCTTTTGGGCGTTCGCTATTATCTAACATTAATCACCTAGCTAGTACCTCAGAATATGATAAAAACAACCCATTTCACGGGTATTTACAAGTATATATATAAACTAGATAAATAATACTTTTTGGGTGGGCCACTCTTATCTCTACCCTACCCTTAGGGGTATAAAAACGACCTATTCTCAGATCTGCCGAATATACACAAAACTTTCATAAAAGTCGGTCAAGCCGTTTCAGAGGAGTTTAGTTACAAACACTGTGACACGAGAATTTTATATATTATTATGTATATAATATGTATTACGTTTTACGTTTAATATTACGTTTTAAATGTCGTTTTTTATTGATTTAATCAAAATCTATATATCGCTGCTTAAAAACTAAAGGGCCACAATGCCACAAATCAAAATTACACTTTTTACAGGAGAGCTAATCGAAAAAAATTAAATTATTTTTGTCTATTTTTTTTCTTATTAGATATATATCTAATATATGCATATATATCGTTAGAAGCGTATTTTTAAGTAGCATTAAATGTTTTAAGTACTTTTATAGTAAACTGAATACTAGAAGAGATATAAGCGTATAAGTTACTTTTGAATCTATAAAAAATGATCTAAATATGCTAAATATGGAATAAAACAACCATAAGTCTTTTTGCTACAATACAATATGAAGGACTCTGTGACTTTTTTTTTTGGATTTTTTTGTTTTATGGCCCTTTAGTTTTTAAGCAGCGATATATAGATAATTTAGCGCCTATTTCTCAAACGTCAATTAGGCCAAACTGTCATTTAAAGTCACCGATAACCGGGGATAATGGAGCTGATATACCTTTATTTGTACAGTAAACGTCCCAAACATTAAATAGAAAATAATAATAAAAATTCGGCTATCGAATGATGCAGTAAACCGAGTGCATAATTCAATATAACAGAAAATGATTTCTAAAAGTAACTAATCAACACTTTAATTGTAGTTTGAGAAAGAGGCCCTTAGTTAAATTTTATTGCGAGTTCAATAGATTGCTACTCGGACTTTTTAGTTTCAGTAGGTATTTACACACTTTTCTACACTTTAATTGTAGTTCGTGAAAGAGGCCCTTAAACATTTATTTATAAGTTTCATTAACTTATGTAAATTAAATTTTCACTTTATTGATTCCAATTGTTTATTTTATGCATACATTGTGATCCAAAATTTTGCAATTTTAAGCAGTGTTTGCATTATTAACTGAGTTCCAAGAATACGAACTTGCACAACATATTGGTTGGTTATTTTCCATTCAATGTACTTGCAAGTAGGTAATGTCGTTGTCAATGTCGTCATGATTGTGTGCAGTTTTACATACCTAACGCTAAAGTCATCGATGACCCCGTAACAGACATTGCAATGAACGTTTATACATTTTAGTGCTCTTTTAAAAGTATTCCCCCACATTGCTACAATTTAATACGATCCTTACTAATATTATAAATATGAATGTGACTTTGTTTGTTACGCTTTCACGCAAAAACTACTGAACCGATCACCATGAAATTTTGCATACACCTTGTCTGAGACACCAGAAAGGACATAGGGTACCTTACATCGTTCAACGCGGACGAAGTCGCGACCACTAGCTAGTATATTATAACTCTAAACCTAAATTTTTTACAATCTTTTAAGTACTAGCTCTTACACGCGACTTCGCCCGCGTAACTTTATAAAAAATGGCTTATCCTACTCGCTGATAATGTTGCTTTATATAAGTAAAAAAAAAATTAAAATCGGTCCACTAGTTTTTGAGTATATTCATTACATACATACAAATCTTTAGTATACTTAGATTCTTTAATATTGGAACCGAATTAATCATTTGACTATCATATTGCTTTAGAAACTATCCAGAAATGATCTCCGGATATCAGCATTAGTATATCTATTGTTAAACTAGACGTACATTAAAGGTACTAGAGGAGCAAATCTGAAACTAAGTAAATTCATTCGTACCACTCATTAGAATTACAAATTGTCTCTTTGAGTGTATGTACGTTGTTCTGTGCATTAAGCCACACTTGACCTAGTTGGCCCATACTGCGTAATGCCTACCTAATAGGAGAAGTGGTCGTAAAACAACCAATTACTCTAGTAAAAGAGCTTCGTTGTAGTTTTACAGCAATTAATTATTCAAATCAGTCAATTCAAAATGTATTTTCATAATATAAAACAATAGGGCATTGACAGATACCTCACAATAGATTATAAAAACTGAATAAAACTTAGGAAGTTCAGAAAATATTGGATCCTTAGTTAGCAAGTTACTTAGCATGCTGGGTTCAGCTACATTACCTTCCTGATTAGGAAGTTTAGAAAATATTGGCTCCTTAGTTAACAAGTTACTCAGCATGCTGGCTTCAGCTATATTACCTTCCTGATTAGGAAGTTTAGAAAATATTGGCTCCTTAGTTAACAAGTTACTCAGCATGCTGGCTTCAGCTACATTGCCTCCCTGATTAGGAAGTTCAGAAAATATTGGGTCCTTAGTTAACAAGTTACCCAGCATGCTGGCTTCAGCTACGTTACTTCCATGATTAGTAAGTTCAGAAAATATTGGGTCCTTAGTTACCCAGCGTGCTGGGTATATATAAAGGTAAAGATATAAAGATCTCTTATTTTAAACAACATGACTTTTACACCTAGATAGATAGGTATTTTATTTATATTATATTTCTTCAATTTGAACTGCATGACCCTCCCCTCGTTTGTTACTAATATATCGATGTTACTAATTATCCAACAAGCGATATCAATGAAAACAAGTAATATAAAAACAGTTGTAACGAGCTGTAAATCAACGGTAAGTAGAAACAAGATATATTAGTACAAAGACAATATAGAGCAAAGAAAAGTCAAAAGCGAAACACCCAAAGTATGCCGATTAAAATAATTAGAATTGACATTTTTGATAATCTTTTTCCACGCCATAGGTAGGTATGTATACATGTTTATCTTGGTTCATTGGACGAGTCCTATTTTTGTAAAGTGCGTCATACAAGCTGAATTAGAAATAAATGTTTTAAATTTTTCATTGTAAACTTTGTTGGATATTAATTCGTTTTAATATTTTTACCTTAGAATATTTTTTTACATTTTCTTCCCGCCGTTTGTCCCTCTGTATGATCTATTCTTTTTCTATTGATCAAAAACGTAAACAAATATAGCGTCGCCATGGTCAGTGGACTGTTTTAAAGATGGGATTTGTACATTAGGCATTATCAAAGAGAGTTGACTCAGTGATTAACTCATTTAGAATTTGTTCGTATTGTTTGTTTAGTTCTATATCGTGAATTGTTTGTTTACCTTTTTGATCAATGAAAAAAGAATACAATATATGTATCTAAACTACGCACCGGATTTCACTGTGGTTTTCAATAGAAAGAGCGTTAAACGAGGAAGGATTTTATATATAACTAGCTGTTTCACGCGATTTTAAATATAGCTTATATACTCGCTGATAACATAGCTTCCCAACAGTGAAAGAATTTTTCAAATCGGTCCAGTAATTTCGGAGTCTATTCAATTCAAACAAACAAACAATCAAATCTTTCCCCTTTATAATATTAGTATAGATTTTATAATTTGCAAAAAAAATTGCACCAGTGCGAAGCCGGGAACGGATCGCTAGTCCTTACATATTATAAAACAATGTCCTCCGTCGCGTCTGTCTGTCTGACTGTTCGTGATAAACTCAAAAACTACTGCACTAATTTTCATGCTGTTTTCACCTATGGATAGAGTGGTTCTCGAGGAAGGTTTAAGTATATAATTTACAAAATTACGCGGGCAAAGTCGCGGGCAGCAGCTTAGTATATGTATAAAATAAAGTAGCTCTCCGCTCCGCCTCTGTTTCAAATATTCGTTGAAGTCCAAACAAGGTACTCTTATAAAAAGAAAAATTGCCCGGATTTTTTTAAATACACATGAGCTGCCACAGTACTAAAATTTATAATGTACCAGTAAGTTGATATACAGAAGGCGACAGACAGTCGCCTCTCGCTTATCAGTATTCATTGATGTTAATGATGTACTTAGATTGTATTCACTGCGAAAGTAACTTTTCTTGTGTACGTATTTAAGTTCAATATAGACAGTTTCGCATTATAACGCGTTACCGTAAATTATCATGAGTATATACAGTTTTGAATTTGGACAGAAGCCAATGACAGTGTCTCGTTTTACCGTAATATAGTCTATTTTCTTGCGTGGACCGAACAAAGTGAGCCAAATTAAACTTTGGCTGACTTGACTAACCGAACCGGGGAACGTCGCGAATATTATTTTACCTCAAAATAAATATTTTGAAAATAAACGCCCGAGCGACTTCAAATCATGATTTGATCATGATAGTAACTATGTAAGGATAACGACGCGATGGTATGAAAATATTTATTGGAAGTACGTGCCGAATGAAAGAACACTATTCGTGATTGTATCTTTGTTAGGCTTGTTTAAGAAATAAAATACAGTAGGTACCTATTTATTTTTTTAATAAATGTAATACTTATATGATTTAATGAAACGGTAAATTTATTAGATATTAGCTTTTATAGAAGACCACTGTTGTGAAGTCTGTGAATTAAAAGCACCTGTTTTGGCAAGGATGCCAGAATGCACCATTTTTATATTATAAAAGTATAGTTAGATTTCATATCGATGTATCTTTTCAAATTGTTTCATATTACATCATAAAACGTGACCCGAACAAAGGGTCTATTGTATAGACGAACTGTTATATGACGTCAACAAATAGGATTACAATTCATTGTTCGCATATTTATCTATTAAAAGGCAGTGTTAAAAGGTTTCACGTATTCTCTCAGGTCGGAGTACATCGCTCTTTTGTATTTTCTCTCATTTAAATCAAACAGTATTAATATTACATTAATATAATCTGTTTTAAATACCCAACGCAAAAGAGAGGTATTTTTAAGTTTGACCTGTGTATCTGTCTGTGACATCATAGCTCCAAAAGTTGGAACAATTTTGATCTGTTTCTTTTTTTGTTCTGACGTGATCATGATGGTTCATGGTTATAATTTATGAAGTTCTGTTAAGGCGTTTGAAGACCTCAGCTCATTTCCTTGTTGATAAACGGATCTCACTAACTTCCACGGGTTTGTTTGATTTGAAATTTGGTGTAGCTGCTGTTACTTCAGTGGAATTTCTATTATAACATTAACCTGATTCTGCAGAATCGTACCTAGTCTACTGAATACCCAACTCCTCAGCAACATACAGCAGATATAGAGTATTTGGGACTTTTTTGGGAGCAGATATAGAGCGTATGAAGCTAGTTATATGTATAATAAAATAAAAAATAAAAAAGAATTCATCGCAAGCAAACTGTAGCTGCTGTTACTTCAGTGGAATTTCCATGATAACATTAATCTGATTCTGCACAATCGAGTACCTAGTCTACGGAATATCCAACTCCTCAGCAACATACAGCAGATATAGAGTATTTGGGGCTCATAAGAATGGTCTCAATGGAATGTCGAGTTAATTTATAATTTTCAATTATAGCTTAGAGCTAAATAATGTTTTATAAACACAGACAATGGCGCATTCAATGATACCTAAGACGTTGTTTTGAATGTCACTTCCACGTATTGAACTAGAGAGTATAGTTGCATTCAACTACCATCAGAACCTACACATACCACGTATAGTAATCAAAAATACTGTAGGTATATATTGATCAATATATGTATACTATATTTATACTAATATTATAAATAGAGAAGATTTGTATTTTTGTATGTTTGTAATGAATAATCTCAAAAACTACTGGACCAAGTTTGAAAATTCTTTCACCTATAGAAAGCTAAGTAAATTATCAGCGTGTAACATAGGCTAATTTTATAAAAAAATACGCTGGCGAAGTCGCGTGCAACAGCTAGTTAAATAGTAAATTAAAAAGTTTTAACATAAATCACTTGAGACGTTATCATAATTACTATTTAACCTTTATTTATTTAGTAATTTTATTTTAATCTAATTTAATAAGAAAAAAGGGTTCTCTTATTATGCTTACCAGTTCATTTTATTCTTAGAATACAACCCGTATGTTTAAAATTTATGTAATAGTGTTGGAATATATCAAAATAAATCTGTCTCACTCTAACAAATACATTGAGACCCTTTCTCCTTCACACATATAAATATTAAGTTATTAACAATAGCTCTTTGTTTCTTACAAGTCTTATAAACGTTTGGCATTGAGCTTTAGAGTTAGTCTGTAGTAGTACTGCGCCCCTTACTAGTGAATACGAACACGCCTTCCTAATATATTAAAAGAGACTTATTAAATAATATTATTTGAACGAATTCCATCTTTCAATGCTTCCCATAACCCAATAAATAGAGTCTACATTCTGTAATAACTCATACAAAACTCGATCAAATTACTTCAGTGATAGTAGATCCCTTTCATGTTAGGCCGCCCTAATTAGGTCTAAGTCAGAGGTAACCGGTTCTTTGTAATGGCACTTTTGCAATGGCCAGTTCAATAACTACATCCTTTTTCATCGATAATAAGGACGTGAATCAAGCAATTTTTCTTACATATACCGAACAAGTTTTTTATTGAGACTAACAAGCAGTAATGCTGTTTTGGACGTTAAGAGCGTAATAATGTGGGTAAATGAATTTCTTAATGTAGCACTTAAGTATGCACGCTAGTAAGTACTCAACATAATTAAATATTATGTAAAATGGAACCTACAATAATTTTAAATAGGTTTGAATATTTTGAAGTCTTTTATATTTAACAAATCACAATTCTGTCAATTGAACTAGTGAGATTTTTTAGTTTCGATAGCTCAATAAATTATTGTAGTTGAACTAAGTACTGAAACTAAAAAGTCCGAGTAGCAATCTGTTGAACTCGCAATAAAATTTAACTAATAGGAATAAACCGAATAAATAACGCCATAGTTGCTGATAAAGTATACCTAAGTCATTATATCACATTTCCCTCCTTTTCTGAGATCTTTGTTTCGTGGCCGCAAATGTTCGAAGTTTAAAATTTTAAACATAGAAATCAATCAGTAATGTAACTTTACTCATTTTAACAAACACACGTGCGATATAAAATATCAAAGGCATTTGTAAGTAAACAGCATTGCCTTTAACGACAAGTGTTATACTATAGCAAATTGTCTATGATGTAATTATTTACTCTATACTTATGAAATAACATGACTTGTGACTAAATCGTTTTAGGAGGAACTAATAAAGCCATGAGTTAACTAACTAACTAACTAACTAACTAAACTAACTAGCCATGAGTTTCTTTTGTGTTGACTTACTGCATTAGTAGGTATTACTATTCAAACATTTTATATTTTTTATGGCGATTATAAATTACTCTGTTTACATGGATCGTTAAATGAGTAAGATATGCCGGGTCCCTAGCCTTACAGTAGATCCGGGTTACTTTACCTCTAGGGGGTAACTTTGGCTCAAAACAAAAACAGTTTGAACGAAGTAAATACTCGTGCAACTAACAAAAAACAGGCGCCACTAAGACCATCTAACATCTCTAAAGTGAACTTTTTTGTTTACTATCATATCTGCAAAGAAGCGGAATTTTGAAACTTTTTTGTTTTGAACCAAAGTTACCCCCTAGAGCTAAAGTAACCCGAATCTACTGTATCCGTTATCCTAAAAAGATTGGATGAATAAAGAACTAGCATCCACTCTTTATATGCATGTGTTTATAGGCCAACTATAAACACTATATGCAACTAACTATAACTATAACTATAACTATATGCAAGTGGAATGTCAGATTGCTTGCCTACCTTGTTATAGAATATTTGACTTTTAAAATAGACACAAAATACGATTGCGACAAAAACCTAATAATGTGAAACTGCTTCAAAAGATAACTTCCACTTTGCAGTATGAAAAATACTAAAAAAAATAATGAGCTTAAAATGCTTGTAATATCTATTTATCTATATCCTGACATTACATAACACCTTAGTAATCTATCCGTATAAACAAAATTAATCGCTAATGTGGTGCTAAGGTCAAAGCTCGAGCACAGTTGGACCAATTCGGCTATTTTTTCAAGTCCGAGAAAAAAAATTGGAAAAAATTTCTCGAAAAAAAGTAAAGCATTTTTTTGTCTTTCCCCATCGAAATATGCCACTAGCTGTAGTTGAATCGATGTCTTTCCCATACAAAATTCCAACGTTTCAACCAAATATCGACGTGAGACACATCTATCAAAAACGCACTGTTTTTTTCAACTCTTCGTTTCAGCTTTAGAAATCCATGGAAAATTTTGCAGAACTGTAATTGCATTCAGTAAACAGTTGGGGGCAGTTTTCTTAATGTACAAGGTCGCGACAACGAGACCAACCCACACTGTATAGTGTCTAGACGCGTGGAGAAACCAGCTTGCGATGGAAATAGCAAATAAAACAGTTTTTTATTGCCGCAAAGTACGTCTGTTGGCAGTGACCGGCAGTGAGACACAATAATTATTACTGGAACGGAATAAAAACTATGATAAGAAATAAAATGTATCAATTCAGTTAAAGAAGAAGAAATAAAATGTATCAAGAATCAGAGATTAAGAGAAATTCGTAGCTAATTTATTTAAAAGTTTATAAATCAATGTGCATTATAGGACTGAATTCACTCAAATTAATAAAAAAAAATCATTCCAAATTCAATGTCAGTGATTTAAGTACTCGTATTTCATACCTTCAATAAACTTCATACAAACTTCAAAAAAGCTATCATAAGAGGCAGAAAGTTTAACATAATAACTAATAACCTTAAGATGGTTTCAGGTGGCTAGAAATATCGTAGAAATTTAAACCAAATCATTTTCGGCTGGCAAACTGATATAAGTAGGTATGTTTCAAAAAATAATTGAAAATGCAGATAATTTCAGTAAAGGCATTCTAACTTGAAAGAAGTTAACTACTCAACCGATCGTCATTTAAATCGTGTATATACACGTTGTCAGGAATAGAGGTCATGGGTCTTTAACCTAGAAAAAATTATAGTTCCAGAGGGATCATCTAAGGATTTATATCCAGAGGGATATAAATTCAATGCCTGACAATGATGAAGAATAAAGATTGATAAGATAAAACACCGTAACAAAAAGGGGTGCGTATGAAGCTAGTTATATGTATAATAAAATAAAAAATAAAAAAGAATTCATCGCAAGAAAACAATAAAATAACACCGCTATGACCTTGTCGAGTGTCGAGTTTCATGATTAGATTAGATTAGATAGGTGAAGGACGGCCATTCGATTTTGATTCAATCAATCTACTCCCCTATCCTATAATATACATATAAATATTTACATGATATAAGATTACATTATAGACGACTAGAATTCGTGAATGACTATAGTTTAGAATTTTTTCAATGTAATAACATTTTATCTGAATTCTACAATGTCTGTTTTTTTTTGTTTTTTTTTTATTTCCACATTACAAAAACTAAAGAATGCTGATTTAAATGTTTAGGTAAATGTTTAGTCCGGTTTATAATCCGTAAAAGATGAATCGAACTTTTTTTGATAGACTAAGTACATTTTTGTAACGTTGTAGAGTTTAGATAACGTTTCGTGTCCACAGAAAGAAGCTAAAAGGCTACTTAGAATTAAAAAAAATTTGATTAAATATGTGAAAAAAAAATTACATACTTAACAACAGTAAAATAACAATATTGTCTTCTGTAAAGAGGTATGTCTTTTATGTCTGTTTAGTAGTACCAACTTAAGTACAGTATTTATTATTTATTAAATGTATTACATTTCTTTTTCATTATCAAAATTCAATATCAAAATCACTTCATAAAGATTTTTAATGTTATGTAACCCACTAGTTTGACATCTGTATTTTTGTAATAAAGGACGGATGGCTGGGCGGTAGGTAGTACACTAACGGTAACTTAACGGTAAGTGGAGGTGGATATCGTTGCATGATAAGAAATTGCACAAGTGCAGGGGTTATCATTAACACTACCTACAAAGATTACTCATAGATAAACTGGAAAATAAATATGTGTTTTCAACAAGTTCAAAGAGATCAAAAGTATATTTTTACGATCGACTACTTACATAGTACATGCATAGTACCCATAATGCGGTTGCGGTGATGAAATAATATTCACGAAAAAAAATCTTTGATCGAGAAAAAGTAAGATAAAGATAATAAATACACCTTCGGCGTCAATTTAAAATTGATTTAACACGTTAAAGATGGACCAATAACTCAAATGTTTTCAACACCTGCTGAGTGAGGGCCGTTTCAAGGCGATTCGGAAATAGCGGATAAACGCGACAGTCTGGTGTTTGACGTCACTTGGCTGAATCCAGATAAACTGACAAACCCCGTACGAAACATTTCGAAGCAATTAAAACAATTTGTAATGTACTGTGCAGTAACGGTCCGTTTAATTTTTTCTATACAGAACTTTTGTTTTGTTCTGTAAATAATTTATATATTGAAGCTGAGCTAAACATACAACATTTTGACAAAACACATGGTTGACATCTCTTCTATCGCAAGGAATACTTCATTCGGACCTATTCGTCACAAGTTTCCATCCGCATTAAAATTTCACTTTTCAAAACTCGACAGCTATTCATTCAAACTAGGTTTTCTGCATCTTCATCTTCGCCATGAAATAGGGCTTATTTAGATATAAGATTTATATATTTAACAAATAGGTGACTGTTTACACCTGCCAACCCAATAGTTACGCCAGGTAAAAATTAGACAACCCAATGTTCACATATTCTATAGGCTTTATTGGTATTAAAATTCGTTAAACTCATGAGTGCAATGTTTAAATAAGTAATTTTTCAATTATTAATTAATCATAGCAAGGCCAGGATTTTTTTAGCCAACCCATTCGAGATACGAGTTATATTTTTTAACAGTAAATTTGATTTAGGTAAAATACTTTTCATTCATACAGATGAGTGAAGGTCGTAAGTACTTCTATAAAAATATCAAACAGCCTACCAGGAACTCCTGCTGTTAAAATGAACCAATGGATCGAAGAAAGTGAGGCGACGATACAAAATATATCACAGATCTTAAGTATTACAAAATAGTTCTTTATTCAAAATTGAATCAACCTGCAAGAGTTTGAGCATGTCGATACCTTAATTCGCAAACCAAATAACTCCTCTGAGCCAAGCTTTACAGGGAAGACTAAAAACGTTATATATTGTTTTTATGATACGAGAAAAGAAAAAAGATAATTTAACATTGGAAATTATGGCTCGTATTGACCGATAGAAATTTTAAAAATTAAATTGTAATTGTCATTAAGTTTCTCCCGTATCAAAAAGTCATTTTCAACCAAAAGGGAGTTATTCGTTTTGCGAATTAAGGTATCGATGTGTTCAAACTATACGTCAAATTAGCAACTAGATGCTAACACGAAGAGACGATAAAACAAACTGGCCGCTGGGTAATCATTTGGGGTTTATAAATTCCGATAACAACCCTGTGATGAATCATAATGTTGAGTCACAATAACTGCTGTGTAAAAATCTTACATACCGATTGTGTGAAAGTCTGTATTACACAATCGGTAGCCATAGTGATTAAAATTTTAAAACATATTTTTAGAACTGTCATTTAAATAATTCATATATAGATTAAATTGAAGTGTTCATTTGTAATGTCAAAATAATTGCCTAACTACTAAAGTATATCAATTATGCGGTACTTATAAAAAACATATTTAAAAAAAATACTGTCTGTTCCTGCTAATACCCGAAAGGTCTGAACCGATTTTGACGGGAATTTCAGTGGCAAATACCTGATTTTATAAGGAGTAACTTAGGCTTAAGTACGTTATTTTAGAAAAAAAAAACAATATTATATATTTTTAGCAGTGTTCAGTAGCGCGCCCTACACGCACGTCGCAGCGAAGCGTGGTCGGGTTTAGTGAATCATAAAATTAGAACACTAAGGGCCGCGACAAATTACAAATTAGGCAAGTTCCTCCTAAATTATTCAATTTATAATGGAAGAAATGATAATCCCGTCGGTCGTACGCACATCTACTGCCACACACGTTTCAAATCCAGTCAGGCACTACTGCACTTCTGAGTCGAGTGCTTCTAGTAAAATAATAAACATAGAGTAAAATAATAAACATAAATCTGAGTAATGCTATTTTAATAGGAATGTTATTTCTGATACCTAAGTATATATACTTATCTTCTATACATCACTACATATTATAAAACAAAGTCCTCCGCCGCGTCTATCTGTCTGTCTGTCTGTTCGCGATAAACAACTCAAAAACAACTGTTTTCACCAATGGATAGAGTGGTTCTCGAGGAAGGTTTTTAGTATATAATTTACAAAGTTACGCGGGCGAAATCGCGGGCACCAGCTAGTATACTCATAAAATCGTTTGTCCTGACTGACTACGTATACAGCCAAAACTACTAATGGTCGCCACTCACCGTCAGTTGGCATGATCCGTGTGTGGCGGAATATTTGGCTTGATCAAGCCAGTTTGATCAAGCCATTGGATCATGCCATCTGATGGTGAGTGGCGGCCATAAGTCTATATATGTATCATATCATCAATCAATACTAATAATAAATCTGTAAGGGTCGGTCATGGAGTAATTTACTTTGTTTTCAGAGATATCGTGTTTATAGGCTCTATACATGATACTGAAACTAAATTGACCATTTTTAGAATTTTTTCTGTATGTATGTATCATTCATGAAACTTCATGAAACTTGGTAGATAAACATTTAGATACAGGACACAGGATAGGCTACTTTTTTCTTTTTCAACGCGGACGAAGTCGCGGGCGCCAGCTAGTATTATATATAACTGTACTAATATTATAAAGAGAGACGGTTTGTAGGTATGTTTGTAATGAATAAACTCAAAAACTACTGGACCGATTTTGAAAATTCTTTCGCCTATAGAAAGCTACATTATCAGCGAGTAACATAGACTATTTTTATAAAGTTACGCGGGCGAAATCGCGTGCAACAGCTAGTATTATATACACTTATAATTTATATAGACAAACCTTTATCGTTTATCCCTCTTTCCAAAATTGAATTAAAATCTGTTGTTAGAATTTAGTTTAGGAAAAAGTCCTTTCCCAGTCAGTGCACGCAGTGTGCCCTTCTGCTACTACTATCAGCTTTTTTGTGTCTCGACATTCTTATTCCATTTCCAAGCTAAAACTTCTTACAAAAGAGAAAAGTAATATCTAGAACAAGTGCCGCCGAGAAATTGAAGTCATCCAAAGCAATTTCCCACATTGAAGAGAGCACGTTCAATTGGCGATACCACTTCGCGGCAGACAAATATATTGTACTAGTTAATTGAACAATTGAACCCGAAGGTTAATGGACAGACAGCACCATATAAAAGTACATCACGCGTACTCGTACCAACAGGCCACCATCGGACGAGTTGTGAATTTATGTTACAGGATGTTTCTAGAATTAATTCTATTAATACGATACACTTTCCACTCTGGTAATAGTTTAACAAGTAGGTTAAACGTCACGTGTCGAAACTATAGAGAAAAACCTCTCTATTTCATAGCGTTATCTTATATATCTATACTAGTGGACTGCACCCGGCTTCGCAAGAAATTTTTTCTGCAAATTATACTTATTTATATGAAAAAAATCTTCCTCCTTAAACGCTCTTTCCATTAGTGAAAACCGCATTAAAATCGGCGGCGGACAGACGGCGAGAAGCGACTTTGTTTTGTACTCCATAAATAAAAATGTGTAGGTATAAGAACTGCTATTATAAATGTGTTGCTAAGCTCAAAACTCGAGTCTGGACAAAATGTTCTATTTAGTTTGTTATGCATTATTAAAAAATGTGTCAACTCACATTGCGTTTGTTTATGGAGTAAAAAATATTACCTAGGTACTCAAGGTTTTGACATCGTTTGTATAATGTGAAATGTGTAATTTTTAGCAATAAAACAGTCATTAGCATTGTAGTTTTGCCGGGACAGCTTCGGGTGTGGCACGGCCATACCCTAAATGGTCTCTAAAAATAAAAAATAAAAAAAATTACGACCTTCTAACTACATGTTTAATCGATATGCCAGATTTTAAAATAGTAAAATTTTACGCGTTACTTGCTTTTTAATCCTAAAGTCCTAACATAATATTACAATTGCAAAAGTAACGTCGCGTCGTGAATTGAACTACGAGTACATATATGAATTCTATAGGTATCATCAAAATAATATATAATCTTTGAGTAAGAAGTAATAAGGCACGTATGTACTAGAGTATGTAAGAAGTAACTGCAATTGTCGTTTATCACTTATAAATATTATAAAAATTAGATTTATTTCAATAATGTAACACCCATATTATAAATGACCAATAGAAAACATTAAATAAATTTAAAAATATTATGTTAATAAAATATGTAAGTAAAATATTAATTTCCTGAATATTACAATCTGACTCTACCGCAATTATTATATTTACAGAAAGCACTTGGCTCAACATTGCATCCTACATAACAGGGATAACATTAATTCTTCCTTTTAATAGGAAAAAAATAATCAATTTGAAAAAACATTCACTGAAACAAGCCGGCAACATTCTAAAGAGACCTACAGACTTAACAAGTAAAAAAAATATTCAAACTTTAAATATTATCTTTCGATAAATATTGTCAATTTTAGAGCGGATTTTAGGCTACATTTTATCGCGAGCATAAAGTCACAAACTAAGTGAATTTATAATGTTAAGCGCCTCTTTCACCAACTACAAGTAAAGTGTTGATTAGTTACTTTTAGAAATCATTTTCTGTTTTATTGAATTATGCACTCGGTTTACTGCATCATTCGATAGGCGATTTTTTTATTATTATTTTCTATTTAATGTTTGGGACGTTTACCGTACAAACAAAAGTATATCAGCTAAATTATTCCCAGTGACAGTTGACTTTAAGTGACGGTTTAGCCTACTTGACGTTGGTGAAAGAGGTGCTAAATAAAACAAATAAATATATTAATAAATATACTAGACGTGTAGTTATCAAGGACCAATCTATCTATCTCTACATATGTAAACAATTTTGATGGTTTTGATACAATTTAGTATTATATATCTACGAGTATACATTACAGAATAAAAATTCATCCCTACGATTATACATTTATGTACAGTCGGGGTAAGAAAAAGTCTGTCACTTTAAAGTCCAAATTTGCTTGCACCAGAGCAATTATATTATCAGTCATGACAAAATTTCATTTCAAACGTTTCATGAGTTGAGTTAGTTTAAAAAGGTACTAAGAGTCTACGACTTGATATAGGAATGAATTTGAAAAGGTGTTAAGAATTGAAACCTCGACTGTACAAGGAGCAGGTATGTCTCAATATTTATAATCTGCCTCGCATCGAAAGGTTGCAAATGGTGTGGCAGCAGGCCGTTGGCCCCGCACTGAGGTCAACGTAAGATGATTTTACTTGAACAAGACTTACAAGTTACTTGTTATTCCAGCTTCTCTTGAATTCCTAGCAAACGATTTGAAGGAAAAACGTTTATTACATTTATGATAAACTGGCTTATTACTCGTATGCACTATGAGGAAAAAGTTAAGAAAAATTATGAATACCTACCTAATCTACAAAGGTATTTTATTTATTTATTTTATTTAGCACCTCTTTCACAAACGTCAAGTAGGCCAAACTGTCATTTAAAGTCACCGGTAATCGGGGACCTTTGTTTGTACGGTAAACGTCCCAAACATTAAATAGAAAATAATTAAAAAAAATCGGCTATCGAATGATGCAGTAAACCGAGTGCATAATTCAATATAACAAAAATGATTTCTAAAAGTAACTAATCACAAACTACACTTTACATGTAGTTGTGTATGTTTCCCTATGGACTCCAAAACCGCTAAACCGATCTTGATGAAACTTTCAGACTATCTTCAGATTAGTCCAGTGGGTAATCCTGTAAAGTATGGCAGCGATCGGACCCGGGCAAAACCGGGAGCGGGTCGCTAGTTTTAAATAAAATAAAAACTCAAAAGTGCTGACCAATCCGGTTTCGAACTTTACTACCACCGCTTGGCACTCTTAAATTGTTAAAAAATACCATTATTGCACCACGAAACATAAGTTCCAGAAAATAACTTATTGACCAAAATATACGTTGCATAGATTGTTTTTCCAAGAAAATGAACCCATTCTGAATCGCACGTGCCTCACAATCTACTAACAAATTGCTATGACAATAACAATTTAATAATTAACAATTAATAGTTGTTCATACCTGAACTAATAAAGTTAATCGTAATTGATATTAAAGTTTATTGCACTAATGTCTGTGTTTATTTTCTCTATCTGGTTTGAACGTAAATAAAACGCGTCAAGGCTAAGTTTCAATGAGACAAGAAGGAGGTAGTAGAGATGGTGAATTATATAGAGTTTCAAACTTTTGACTACCATTAAAATAATGCAATTTAAATCTAAGAAGTATGAAAGAAATTAATTAAGAAATTGGTTTTCTGACATCCCTTAATCAAACTTCGAAAGCATAAAGTCATGCTGTAACTTCTTGGTTGGTTACTGACACATAACAGGCTGCCCAAATTACTACGAGACACAGTGTGCCCGTTCACTGCTTAAATTGAATCAAAATTAATTAAAATTAATTGCTTAAATACTGTATTTCCGAGCTTACATAACCCGACGAATCTTTTCAAAGTTCAAGTGAATATCCATCTTCTGGGTTGAGCTGGCTTCATCATAGGCCTCATCCTTAGCTACACAATTGGTTGTTGGCCAAGAGCAACCCAATCTCTAATTAAAAAAAAATGCTTGTTAAATATCTGTATCTTACTCAAGTATGTATCTTACCTTAGCAAGTATTTACTATTTAGGTATTAAAGGTATAAGTACTAGGTAAACCTTTATGGCATTTTAATCTCAATACATATTTTAGACAAGTATTACTAATTTTATACTATTTGTACTAATGAGTTTTCTTACTTGTGTGACCTAGTAATTAAGTGAGCATTCAGACTGCCTACCTTTTTTATTTACAAAAAATTGCAGACGTTTTAAAAGGCCACCACCCGGATACGCAGTGCGTGTAATAACTCACGAAGACTATTAATCACTAGTCACTAAAACAATCTTTGCACTAAAAAATGTAACAGATTTATCGATCTATCAATTATTTAGCAATATAAAAATTTGTTAATATCGACCTTACACTTCACGTCTATGATCCATATTAGATTAGATACCTTATACCATTGTAGGTCGTCAGCCGTACTGGAATCACAAGTGAAACCCTATTACAATGACACAGTTCAGAGGTCAACACAGTTCTACAAAGACGAAGTCTAATGACGATTTGAAACGTGCAAGACCAAACCCTTGCACATAGGAACTTTGTGTTATACACAAAATCTTAGTTATACATAGAGATAGTTCAATTAATTAATGTAATTGAACTACTGAGACTAAAAAGTCCCACTAGTTCAATTGATTGAATAGACCGTACATGTATACATATACTGCAGCTGAAGCAAATTCTGTGTATCTGCCTTATACCAAACTATACCTATACTATACCTGGTACTAGGAGAGTTTTTGATTGAATATCTTCATATTATTATTATCTTCATATTCAATCAAAAACTCTCCTAGAACCAGTCCTTTACCATTATCTTGCCGCAAGTTGATTCAATAGACGAGTACAGTAATAGAAAAAATCTCCAGCTGCCATTACTATCTAAATATACCAGTTAAAAACCCTCAACTGAGTGGTGCGCTGTTATGACGTTGGAGTTTATAAATAAAATGTAAAACTAGAATCAGCGTCAAAAGGAAACTCGAAAATGTTACAGTTTCAAATGTTGTTGTGGTAATTAATTGTTTTCGCAAATTATTTAACTACAGACTGAATCTATTTTAATGGGACTGTAAAATGGTCACATAATGCACTTCTTAAAATTTAACAGTTAAAGGATGGATTGTTGCTAAGAAAATATTACTATAGGTTAGCTATAAACATATTTAGCAGGTATATTATACTTATGATAAGACATAATGATTTACTTTACACATTAGACAATTTTATAGTAAAGATAACTTTAATATGCTTAAACTATTAGTTCCAAAAAACTATTTGTACACGTTGTAGTTATGTTATTACTGAGGTAAAAAAATATGATAGTTTTTGGATTTTATTTTTCTTTTTGTCTTTGCGTTTGTGCAGGCTAATCTCAGAACGTTCGCGTACGAAGTCGTGGGCACAGCTTGTTTTATAAAATAAATTTTTCAATAATAGAAAGTAGAGCGATAAACGTTGAAGGTATACCTGCCTAATTTGCAAAAAAAAAATGCATCCATATTGCGCAGCCGTGGTAGGGTCGCAAGTATAAGTTAAGATCCTTTTATTTATACCTACGTGTGTTTTATTGTGTCATTTATGTTTTATTTATTTCAAATTTTATCTACTTATATATGAAACTGTCACAGCGAATTTCATATCTTTACTTTCAAGACGAATTGATTGATAACTAAAGATAACCGATAAACATTAGTTACAATCTTTAGATTAGAGATTATTGGCAAACAAAATGATCTGGAATGTTCCATGTTGAATCATAAAAATATGCAACTGAAGACTGCGAATCGCTGCACAATTAATACCTAACTGGAAATACCACGCTAAGATAAACTTTATCTTATCTTTTAACTGTATCTTTGTTAACAACGCTATCGTCAGTTACGTATACGTCTGATTTAATTCATGCATTAAAATTATTTTTCTAAACCAATAAGTAAAGCCTTATTTAGCCTATGATCCTTTAATTAGAGAGACCTTAATTGTAAACCTTATTACGTAAGTGACTTAATTTTTTGTTACTATGGCTGTTTAACGACGATTTCTATGTTTACAACTTATCATTTGCAATATATGTATAAATTCCAATGACTTCTATATTACTTTGTAATAAATTCATATTTTAAAATAAAATGTCTTTTAAATTCTTTTAAACCCAATGGATTTCGGTTTTAACTAGGTAAAAGGAAAAGCGATAATAGGAAGAGAAAGATTTGTGTAAGTAAAAAAATTTGCAGAAAAAAAATTGCAAGCCGGTGGCGGGTCGCTAGTTGACAATAGTAGAAATACCTAAGTGCTTTTTTTATTTTTCAAACGTTCTAAATGAAACTAATAACTTAAAGGTCATATTATTAAGGTTTTTATAGATTACTGAAAATTCAATCAAATTGCTTGCAGCCACAATACGTGAAGGTAGACACACAATACAAGCCCTAATAATAATCATACATTCTACTAATATCATAAATGTCAAAGTTTGTATATTTGGCTAAACGAATTTGGATGAAATTTGGCACACAGATATTCTTTATCCCGAAAAAATGTTCGGTTCCCGAGAGATTTTCAAAAAATGAACTAACGTACGAAATCGCGGGAACAGCACCGTTAGGTTTCTAAAAATCTTATGAAACCTCCCGTGAAAAATCATTAAAACAATGTATATTAACTTTGAAACAATACCCTATTATATATTAATAAATGATTATGTAAAATGCAAATCAAATATTAAACTAGAAACTTAGCAGTGCAGCGTTAAGTAAGCGCTAAAATGATATCACAATAAAAATGTGCAAATATATATAAACGTTAGACTTTATCGATATTTTATCGCTCGCATGTAACGAAAACAATATTTTAAAAGCAGTGCACTCTAAATAAAATATAACCTCGATATTTAGCTAACTAATCGTTAAACAAACACTGTAGTTAAAACAGTCAAACGAAACCAGAAGCATCAGACATCAATGCGTAATCAGACTCTCATTCATGAAATCCGTGACGTGGAACAAAAGTTTTTTGTACTATGGTAAAATTGATACCTTACCCCGATAATATAGAATTTTATTACACATACCTTAAGGCACAATTTTGATTAACACACTGGTGAAAATAGTCAATCGTCAGCTGTTCACTGGTATTAAGAAACACTCGGTTAAAACGTTTCAAAGCACGTGCGGTCGCCGGCGCTAACTGCACACATCTGAGTTTATTATTTCCGATGGGTTTAGTCGGAGTCGGAGGCGGGACGTTTGACGCCGCGCCTCTCACCATGGGACCGCATTTTTGTTAAAAATTCAAAATTATTCCCTGTTTTGCACTAAAAATTCATCAACACGTCTGCTCTCCAGAGAGATGTGGAACTGAGTGCTATTATCACAATTTGATAACAATTGTTTATTGTAGTGTTACACTTGTCGAGTTTTATGAGCAGTAAATCCGGGCCGCGATATCGGCACAGTGGAATTTTACATGTATCTTAAATACATATATTTAGAGATGTTTTAAACCACACCGTCTGTCTCCTAGCAAACAGTCAGTAGTGAAGCAGAGGCTTGTACTCTAGCGACTCCCTATTTCACACTAGTGGATGGAGATTCTATAATATACAGAGATTTTTGAGCAATGTTGCGGTACTATTTTTAACCTGACTGCGTCTAACCGTAAATGAGACACAAAGTTTTTTTTTTTATGGTACACTTGATGATAGGTGGCTACCGTCGCCTAAAACACAAAAAACATCATAGATGCTAAAAGTACGGTGCCGACCTTAGTATAAAAGGATGGGGAATTGAGAAACAAAAGAATATTTTGTTATTTCACGGTGGTTTTCTGTAAGGGCGTGGTTACTGCATGTAATAATTTTTTTTTCTATATTAGCTTTGGTTTGCGACTTCATCGGCGCCCCTTGTTCTTAAGAATTGAAAAACATTTATTTAATCTTTATTACTCATGTATTTATGTCAATTATTTTCAGATGATCCCTCGGGAACTGTACTTTATTCTTACTTTTTTTGTTTACTTTTTTTTTGTAAGTACTTAGTACTCCTGAGAATGGTCCAAGTAATTAGGCGTAACAAAAATCAAGCAAACTTTCACATTTTTTTTTTAATATCATTTATAATATTAGTTGGAATTCACCACACATTAGAATCAAAAAGACTTAAAAAAAGTCTTGCAGCTTATACTTTAAGGTGTGAATGCAACTTGTGTCCTAGCTCGGTGACCAGTTTCAATCTTCCAACCTGCATTAAAGATATATTGTAGTTTATTTTATTCCGTGTATCCAAGATTAATGTCCAACAATGAAAATATAAAAATTAGCCGATTTTATGGGCGGCATTTTCGTTGTAGATTACTTATTAATCTGCAGATGATTAGGCAAATCTTTTTATTGCAAATTAGACATTGACATTGGCAATGTAAGTAATCAAGTGGATGGTGATAAGGTCATCAAGTTTCAATGTCAAGCGTTAACGTAAACGAGTTTCGACCGGGAAGTTTTTTATTTATTTCTTTGATTATAATAATGCATTAAACTTATCTATATGCATTTAGGTAAATATTTTATGGAACCAAAGAGAACTTTTTATTGTAATTAAATTAAATTTTAAATTTACTCAGCGTACCTAGCATGGAAGAAGAATTGAATGTAGGTCTGAATCTTCATAATCTCAATTTTTTCAAATTATTATTTCTTATTATGTACCACATTTTTTATGTTAAGGTCGTCGGACAGGCTGACAGTCCACTTGTGTCTTGTGCATCGATGATCTTGTGCCTATAGGTAACACAAGAAACCCCACAAACAACGTCAGAGCATTTCAGATCAGAACAGCTCGCTAGTTATGTGTCTAGCCTAGCACATTCACAGACTTAAAAAATATCAGCCCTTTTTTGCGTGGGAAAATCTGCGAACTAGATTTCTACCGACCATGGGGAGATCGGTGGTGGGGTACTCCTGCTTTTGTGGCCCACCGATGCGTAGGCCTTATTACCACCGTGTGTTACCATTTTAATGAACATATTATTAGTAGTTAAGAAAATAGTAATTTAAATTCAAATTTCTCATTAGTTTTACGACTAAATTGCAATCCTAAAAGTATGTATTCTCAGATACATCCCTAGATCATATAAAAATAATCTGGCATTCTTTCACACACAAGATTACAGTAAATTTTATAAAAGTTGACCATCCGGTATATACATACAATTTAGATAGTGTACCTACTATTCTTACTGAGAGAACTTAATCAATTTAATGGCAACTTATAAATAATGACAAGGAACGGTAACTGACGGCTTAAACAGGTTCCTGAAAGGAGGCCGCCTATCGAGTTAAGGAACATCAGAAGACAGAGTGGTTTTTTCGTATATGATTATTATTATAGTTGCCAAACTGTATAAATCTTAGGTAAAATACATATTGTATAAAATATTTTCTATAGGTATCTATATCTTTTATATCTATCTATCTATATATATATAGTATATACCAGGCTCAGGAATCATTTTGTCACACCGAAACAACATCACACAACACATGCTGTCATTTCACGGTAAATTTTTTTTATTTATTTTTTTAAAGTTGACTCTGCTGGGAATCGCACCCGGGACTCGAGAGAAAAAGCGTTAAGGACCCTGGACCATAACCACTCATCCAACGGGCTCGTTAGTATAATTTGCAGAAAAATAAGGGTTTTATATTTCATGTTTTTATATTTTTAACTTTCAATAAAATTGCGTACACGCACAGAATTTGTTTTCGTATGTTCTACATACATATATGTGGGTCAACGATCTCTATAACCTTGACAAATTTTATCAAGGTCTAACCTGTAAAATGATACCACAAGTCATCTGATAACGCATTTGATATGAGCATACAATTAGGATTAAATTAAAATCTTTCATTTTATCATAATTTTTCTTACGGAGACAGAGAGGCACAGGTATTAAACTCAAGGTTGGGTAAAATCTATTAAATAATTTGAATAATTGCAAATAATTATGTCGTCAGAATATATAATAAAACAATATTGTATATATATGTGTATATTATTGACGACACGTTTGGTCTAGTGGGTCATAACCCTATTATAACTGTTAACCAAACGGTCGCGGGTTCGAATCCCGCTATGGGCAAATGTTTTTCTGGTGATATTTACCTTTGTACCTGAGTCATGGATGTTATGTATTTATAATCCTATACTGGATCGGTATCGGTACCTATATCGGTCCTATACTGGAAACATATTGGGAAGCCCTATATCCGACAGAGGACATATTTATACTACCTGCTACTTATTCTTTGCTACTGAGATTATAACGATGATGAATATTTTAACCAAACAGATACCCTATAGCTTGAAAAATAAAAAAGCATGAGTTATAATATTTATTGATTTAATTTTCGATTACATATCGGTTAACCATAACCATAATCATACCTATGTAGGTAATAAATAGTTTAACAATATCATAAATTACATTTTGGATTACAATTTAATAATATCAATTTTATTAACGATCACATTGTTAATAACTTCAATTGTGCATAAAAGTGTAAAAAAGATTAAAAACTATAATCAGTTTTTGTTATATAGAACTAACCTTTCTTGTGCATTCCTATTCGTTTTCACTACACCTTTTTAAAAGGTAACAACACCTTTTCTTAAGGTTCAACTGGTTAACCACTTATTCTATTCATTGACCAAAATTATACAACAATCCGTCGAACGGATAATTATCTTAACTCAGTAGGTATACATGCTTATGTATTTATAAACTAATTTTTATTTACCTAAAATAAGGTTGCAATAAAATTTATTTATTGTAACTAGGTATATGAAACTAAAATAGTGTTCTAGTTTCGTAGAATTGTCTATCAATAAATAAACCTACTTAAGTATCTAGTAAAAATATATACTTAGGGCCTCTTTCACAAACTACATGTAAAGTGTTGATTAGTTACTTTTAGAAATCCTTTTCTGTTATATTGAATTATGCACTCGGTTTACTGCATCATTCGATAGCCGATTTTTTTTATTATTATTTTCTATTTAATGTTTGGGACATTTACCGTACAAACAAAGATATATCAGCTCCATTATCCCCGGTTACCGGTGACTTTAAATGACAGTTTAGCCTACTTGACGTTTGTGAAAGAGGCGCTTAGTGTTGGCTTTTATAGCCTCGACAATTGACGGTGAAGAAGATACCATACCATCGACTTTACATTTCCTTTTTCATATTGATAAAAATGGATATTTAATGAAGTAACTGTGCAAAATAATTTTATAACTAATTATATTTATGTGTAGGTAAATTTTAATCTTCATGCAGTTACAGTTAGTCAAGACTCAAGAGACGAAACAGCTAACACTTGTTTGTCATTTATTTTTATTTTATACAATTAAACCACCCCCGGCTTTGCATGGATATCCAACTTTCCAATTTATTTCCCTTCATAATATCCTTTTTCTGACTTCAAAGAGTATTTGTAAAAAAAATTAGACAATTTGGTCCAGCCGTTCGTGAGTTTTACGCTTAGCAACACATTTAGATATTCGTTTTTATTTATATAGTTTAACACAGCTTTACAATCCATACAGTTGGGCAACGAATGTACTTGCGCGGGGAAGCGGGCGGCAGTTTGCATTACAACTTTCAAGGCTGGCGCGTACAATATGTTTTTGAGTTGAGTGAGCGGTGGCGGATTTTCCATTTTGTGACAACCCTAGCGCGTGACAGCGAAGTACTTACACGAGTGGCGGCGTCGCCCGACATCAAAGGCGTTGCCCAACTGTATGATTGTAAAGCTGTGGTTATACTAGCTACACGCTCCCGGCTTCGCCCGGGTCAAAATAAGAAAGGCTCGTGTCAAAAAATCTCTATTAGTCAGGTCTATGTTCAACGAGTGTAAGTATAACCTAGTGTGTATAAAAGTTTGTTAGTGAGACTTTTAGTAGAAAGCGGTTGTGTAGCATTGACACGTCTTTGTCGAGACGCATGCAAGTTGCGGTCTCTAGCAACTAATGCCAATCGCACTTTCAACTGCTCTACTTTTCGACGCATCTGTATCGAGGCTATAAAATCAGCCAAACTTTAAAGAAACCTAACACTAACTAGTGTAACTTCAATGTAGGTATAATAATTTGTAATAAGTAGGTAATTAATTAACTTGAATAATGTATAACATTCCTTGCCATTTGAGGACTCAGCACAGAATGTTACCCTTTCCTTTTAAAATTGACATTTGGCTCTTGAATAGTTAAAAAAAATGGATGGGCATGCAATGGACTTCAATTCGAAAAGAGGAGTTAGTCCTCTCAATTAGCCATTTAACAAAGTTGAGTTGCTGAATGATATAGGTTTAATGGTATCTGTTGAACAAATCAGCTAAAGAAGAATGAGCTTCCAGCTTCTTGCTCCCTCAATATTTACATCCATTATCTTTAGACATATACGATAGCAGTACAAACATGCTGTGTCGCATTTGAGATAACATTTAGAACAGTAAAGGTCCTAATAAAATGCCATACATTTCAAAAAAGTACGAACTTTTTAGTCTCAAAATGACAGCTCTTAAACTGAGATGAATATATTGTATACTAGCGACCCGCACTTGGCTTCGCCTGGGGTGCAACTTTTATGTATAAAAATCTTCCCCCATTATCCTTCTTTGCATATGTGAAAACCGAATTAAAATATGTCTTCCCATTCTTTGATGTTTTTGAAGCGTTCACAAACCAACACAACGTTTTTATATATAAAATATTATATTAGAATAATATAACTAGAAGTTAACTAGAAGAAACACGTCTTATCCGACGGATAACGTCGGATCACTACCGGCTGGTCGGCGGATAAACCTTCCAAATGTTTGTTGGACGATAATTTATATATCATATCATATTTATCACAAACTTACTTGTTTTAACTTCATTGTTAATAGGCCCAAATACTTCACATTTTTTGCTAACATTCTTGGAAATTATTGAGAGCATATTTGTTGACATATTTTTGACTATTACCTACTTAGGTAAGTACATACCTATATCATTATTTTTTTTCAGAAATTAATCGAATGTTTAGGAAACAAAATGTCTAAAATTGGTTTATAAGTTAACAATATTATATAAATTTGTAAACACGTAAATGTGTATGTTTTAAGACAACTGTAAGCGATATTTATTTAAAAAACCTAGACTTTAGAACCATGACGTATATTTTGCCACTAATATTTTTCATGGACAATTAATTACCGTAATAAAACTATACTAAAACATTAACAAACAAAAAAATTATTACATCCTCTGAAATATGTAAGTTCTTTTACCTAATAGGATGTAAGTAAGTTAAATTCACTAAGTACCCATTAAGTTTTAAAGAACAGATTATAAATCACTCGTTCAGCTTAATTGCTTAGGTAAATAGTTAAATTTGATTAATTATTTTAAATGCAATTTTGCCTTTTATAACAGGCCAAAAATGAAAGATTAGGATACTAACATTTTTTTAAAAGTTACTTTATCATACTCGCTTACCTTATTCGCTTTAACTTTGGGTACAGGCTCTCTTCCCTCGCTCGTGTTCATCACTCACCTTCCTAGTAAGTCTATTTCTTATAACCATCAAACTACTACAACATGGAATCCGCGTGCCATACAATACACTACGAATTTCATGGAACATTTAAAAGTGACATATGCGTAGAGCATGAACTGTCATTTAAAACAAAACAAACATAATAATAAGTACGTAATTTAAAGAAAATGTGACTTTACGTCAACCCATTAGAGTTTAAAATGAAATAATAGAAGTTGATCGTTACTAAGTTGACCTTTTACCATTGACGCGTGAAGGCAAGAGTCCGCCATGATTCCGTCAAAGGCGTTCTTTTTATGTGCCGCTTTGGCATTTGTGACGCAAATTCCATTGTAGTATTTCGATGCTTATAACGAAAAAATTTTTGTTGTCATTTATTTTATGGAGTGTATATTATGTATAAAACGAGGTAAAATTTTTATATTAGAAACTAAGGTTCGTTGTCATTTTCTTGTTCTCGACGGATTCGTGTCAACGGCTTGATCAGATATACAAGCATACCAGAGACCACTATCCAGCCACCGGCGAGATAGAAGGCGAGGTCCCATGACAGAGTCACGTCGAAGATGAAACCTAAAAGATTAGAATCAACATTTTATAATATTTTTATTATAATATCCATGCTTACATTAATGTATTACATTTTTATGTACGAGGTATGCCTTTTAAGTTTTGTCGTTTGAAGAAAAAAACACAACTAGAACCTTATAGTACTTTTTATTGTTTTTCAAAGTATTCACCACGTAGCTTAATACGCTTTTCCATTCGCTCAAACCAGTTATTATTCCACTCTAAAGTGGGGGTGTTCAAAATGGCTGAAACGACAGAACTTAAAAGGCATGCCTCGTATAAAGTAGTAAATCCCGCGACTTCGTCCGTGTCCGATCGCCACCAAACTTCACAGGAACACCCACTGGACTAATCCGAAGATTGTCTGAAAGTTTCATCAAATTCGGTTCAGCAGTTTTGGAGTCAATAGGAGACATACATCGCCTTTTATATATTAAAAAATATAAATGTACAAGCATACAATTTATACATATATATTTACATATTTGTTACAAATAATGTCACCGTCTGTTTCCCATTTCATTTAACTTCTGCTAAACCACCCAATGGATTTTGATGCGGTTCTCACTAATGGAAAGAGCGATAAACGATAAAGACTTGTGTACATAATTTGCAGAAAAAAAATGAATCGAGCAAAGCCAGAGACGGTTCGCTAGAAATTAAAAAAGACGAGTTTCATGTAGAAGATATGTTTATTCTTATGTATACTTGCTAATTTACTGGCTAGCTTTTGTCCTATACTTTGTTTGCACAAAATGTAAAGTCTATATCATTTTCTGTGCCCCTGATAACGTGTATGCAAAATTTCCCGGTTATCGGTTGAGTCGATTTCTGTACATTATTATAAAGTTTCATTTTAATTTGTCCAGTAGTTTTTGAGTGAAATCCTCACTAAGGCTGGTTTCAGTGCTCTCCTGACGGTCAGTCCTGACGATACGCACGACCGACCGCGGTCACAATACGCGTGCGTAAGATCAGGCGAGCTCTATAAAAGACTTGTGAATTTTTATACAAATGACAAGGGCATCGGTCGCAAGGTCGGTCGTGCGTATCGTCAGGACTGACCGTCAGGAGAGCACTGAAACCGGCCTAAACTCACATTTATAATATTCCTTTTTTTATGTTAAGGTCGACAAACAGGCTGACGGTCCACTTGATGGTAGGTGGCTACCGTCGCCTATAACACGAGCAACGCCATAAGTGCTACAAGTGCGCTGCCGACCATAGAAGGATTAAGGATAAGGGATAAGGGAGGGATGGGGTAATGGGCTCTGGCATCCCTTACTCACTCACCGAAACACAACAGCACATAATGCTGTTATTTCACGGTGGTATTCTGTAAGGTGGTGGTTACTGCCGCCAGACGGGCTGCCCAAATGACTGCGAAACGCTATGTGCCCTGCCACTACTAATTCCTACTTGCTAACTAACATTCTTAAAATTCGTACCTGACAAAGGCGGTCCGATTAAATGTCCAATACCTTGCGCCAGCAATACCAGTCCATATGCCGATGTGAAGTCATCCAACGAAACAATTTTCACTAGAAGACTTGGTATAAAAGTGTATGACGCAGCAAACATCAGACCGAAGGAACTGGACGCTGTTGCTAAAATCCAATAGTTGACGACTGCCGCAGGTATGGAAGCGACAGAAGCTCCGCAAAGTATCAAGCAATAACTGTACACCCGAGAAATTTCTATGCCAGGGATGTCGCCTATGTAACCGAGTCCCACCTGAAGCAAAACAATAATGTTAGTACCAAGAAGGCACCAAGAAGTCGTTTATCCTGACTGACTATATCGCCGCACAGCCAAATTTAGGTAGTGAGTCTAGAAAGCCTGTTTGATTATAGGTTTACTAGCTGGTGCCCGTGACTTCGTCCGCGTTGAACGATGAAAGGTACCCTATGTCCTTTCTGGTGTCCCAGATAACGTGTATGCAAAATTTCATGGTGATCAGTTCAGTAGTTTTTGCGTGAAAGAGTAACAAACATCCATATATCCATACAAACTTTCGCATTAGTATGGAAGTAAAGATTTTATAACGTAATCCTCCGCTAAGAAAGGATTTTTGGACGTGGACGTAGTTGCAGGCACCAGCTAGTTATATACTAAAACCTTCCTCGAGAACCACTCTATCCATTGGTGAAAACAGCATGAAAATCGGTGTAGTAGTTTTTGAGTTTATCGCGAACAGACAGACAGACGCGGCGGAGGACTTTGTTGTATGATATGTAGTGAAGTGATAACCAAATACTATAAATTGATGATATTATTCAGCTTCAAAAATATTTCGATATCTGTCCCAAGTTTCATAAGAATGTTATATACGATTTCACAAGTTTATGAGTTTTCACACATGAGGAATTTGGCACTGAGACGTCTCGCCACCAGACGTTAGAAAACCAAAATATTTCTATTTCTGGCAGCGTACACTAATCATGTGCGTCTCGTAAAATGAAATGGGTCAAGTATCATGAAAAAGTAGGTGGTGTCCAATAGGATGCAGCCCTTCTTCCTTGCCAAGTGAACTCATTGCCAATAATACGAAGGCCATTTGAATTATGTTCACAGTTGAGCCTCTTATTCACTTGCATCTGCCCATCCTACTTCCGTACATTATTAATATTATAAATGAGAAAGTATGTATGGATGTTTGTGACTCTTTCACGCAAAAACTACTGAACTAATCACCATGTTTTTTTGCATACACGTTGTCTGGAACACCAGAAAGGACATAGGTCAACGCGGACGAAGTCGCGTGCACCAGCTAGTATAATAATATTATGACCGCGAAATGTTGTGAGGATGGATGTATGGATCGCAAAAACCACTGAGACGATTTTAATGAAATTTTACACTAATATAGTTCATACTCGTACATAAGAATAACACGTAGTATAATTTATCTTCTTTCATCATCATCATAATATATATAAAAGGCGATGTGTGTTCCCTACGGACTCCAAAACCGCTGAAATTTTCAGACAACCTTCAGATTAGTCCATCAGATTAACCTTCACCAACTGTGAAGTTTGGTAGCGATGGTGTGTGGAATGTGGAACAATAATTTCACAGAATGGTGTGAAGTTAATTATTGTTCCACATTTAAAATGTGGTTGCCATTTTCTCACTGATATACAGTAATATCAAAAGACTTACCATCCCAATAGTGTTGGTGATGCCAATTAAACTTAACATGACTGCACCATCATCTTCAGAATAACCCTTCTGTATCATGTGTTCTGCTAAATAGAAATAAGGCACAATGAACCAGACGAAGAGAAGAATCGTGCTCAAACATAACACGTTGAATGTCGGCTTCTTCAGTAGAGTCACGTTGAACATATCCGAGCAGCAACTGGCACATGATTCATACCATCTCTGTAACACATATTTAAAATTATTCAATAAAAAATCTGTCATTTTCAAATGAAATTCCGGGGTCTTATGAAGTCTTATGTCCGGGGCCAAGTTTTCGCTTGTTCTTCTTCTTATAGTGACACTTCTCTACGAAATTTGGCGAACATCATGAGTATCTTAACCTTGAAAACTTTTGCAGGATAGAATCATACTAACTTTTTTCTACCAATAAGTTAACCAATACTTCTCCTGCCTCTGTTACACCTGAACTGAATATTCAATTGCATCATTAGTTGAAGCCCTTATTAGATGCCCCTCAAACTGGGATACCATAGAAGAAGCCAACTTTTTTATCGTATTCTTTACTATCAAAATTTTCAAAAAAATTTGGATGAATTCAATTTGAAATTGTTAAAAATCAAGAAGTTGTTGAAATTATTTCAAACTTATGTTAATACTTATAAATAAAAAATTACCTCTTCTTTTTCGATTATTGTTATCATTGAATTCTTATAAATATCTGGACACGATGACGCCTTTAACTTGTAATTTATGTTCAACATTGCATTTCTATGGCTAATTGAGTTTTTCGTCATTTTAAGGTCTTTCAAGTAGTGGTGATTAATGGATAATTGTTTCTTTAGCCAATCACGTTTATCGCCCTTGCTGTCTTGTTTGACTAACTCTTTTTTATCCTTCTTCTTATCTTTATACCAAATGTCAAAAGAGTCGTTGTCGCAAAAATCAGCGTGCTTATACGAATTTTTGACTTGGTAAAGTTTCCTAAGAATTTTTTCGCTTTCCCTGTGACCATCGAAATTTTCTGAACGAGATCGTTTAAGAATTCGTTTGGGGTATGTTACTACTGGAGGATTGTTGCTGTCAGAACTTAATTTTCTGTTGTCTGAATCGCTTCTTTTGATAAACTCCGGACATTTCATTACACCGAAACCAGCATTTGCTGCTTCCATCATCAGCATAGTCATCCATGTTGCCGAGATCTGTAAAAAATAAATACAATTAGTGCATGAAAATGTTCTACTATTAAACAATCATGTCCATTTCATTATCTCAATATAATTATATTTTTCGTTATGTTTTACTTTCCATTTCTTTATCCCGCTGATTAATATTTATTATTTAGTTTTATAATCTCTAGCAAAATTGACAGAATTTTAATATTAAAAAAAGTGTATAATTACCACATCACTATATTCCAGATACGTGTGAATTTCAGGCAATGAATTGCTCCTTCCAAACTGTACTAAGTGGTTTCTAAAATATTTAAAAGGTTTCTTTTCAAAATCCATGACCTTTTCTTCAACGTTCGACATTTCTGGGCGAAGTTTTTTCAATAAATATTTTTTTCGTTCCTGAAATTCATCTATATATGTATTTATAGCGGGTGACCAGTCGTCGCTAGCACATCTTGTGTATTTCTGAGGCGTAACCTCTTCACCAATGTCAGAATCTTCATCCCTTTTCTCCTGCTGTTTTTGTTCCAAAATCCACCATTCAGGGTCTCTCATAACGCAACCGCACACACAAAGGTTTAAAAGAGTTCCGGAAAGCAACAAAATCGTTCCTCGCCATCCATATTCTTCTATGAAGTATTGGGTCATTGGAGCGTAAAGAAACGTACCAACGCCAGTTCCACAAGCTCCTAAACCAGTTGCCAAATTCCTTTTCTTGTCAAACCAAAATGCTATGGAAACGACAGCCGTTACGTAAACGAGACCCAGGCCTAAACCAGCGATTACACCAAAAGTTATCATCATCATCTCAAGTGTGGTTGAAATCGAAGCGAGGACAAAACCAAGAGTTGATATGATGCCACCCAATATCGTCATACTTCGGCATCCATATCTGTCAACCAACGCACTCATTACAGGCCCTGACAGTAACGGCACTGCTATGAATAAACTTCCAATCCAAGCAGTGGTAGACTTACTTGCTTCAAATTCTTCCAAAAATTCAATATAAAGTAGGCCAAAGGAGAAGCTTATCCCATCTGCTATCATGGAAATGATGAATGAAGACAAAACCACTATCCATCCCCAGCCGCCGTCAGGTATTTTAGTATTGGTTCTCTGAGAAGAAGTAATTGATGATTTTGGCAATATATCAGCTCGTGTCAGAGTAGAACCTTCATCGTCACCACCGTTTACAACGACGATACGCGATGGATTAAATATGAGGCTTTTGTTATTATTGCCATTTAAATCACTGACTAAGTCTGGACTCGAGAACGATACATCTGCACTGGTCGAGTCATCGTCTTCACCTCTTTCAATACCCGATGAAGATTCAGTGAGAAGTTGTTCTCCAACTGGACCGACCCGAGGAAAGTCTCTAGGGACCCTGTTGTTCCTTAAATTAACAGATTTATTGGCTTCTACATCCATCTTAGTAACATAAAACTGAATGTATTAATACTGGCAGTGGTTTGATGCAATTTTGTCTTGTTTATCTTCTTAATCTTGGGTCTCTGGCTGAGTAGCGAGTGGACTGTCTCGCTACACTGTTGAGTTTTAGCGTGTTGGGCTTGTTTTGACTGGAGATCATTAAGATGTTGTAGCTTGACTTGTCACCCATACACCAATGCTGGTATCGAGTGGCGCAACGATTGCGCCACGACTGCCTTTGTGTTAATTATCGTCGCGATTGCAACAGAAAGTGAACGTCTGAAAAGAAACAAATATAAATAAATCAATATCATTAGACATTCACACAAATTTTGTTGCTAAGTTGTGGGAGTACAGAGTTTACATACAAAACGCCTATGGTTTTTCTTAGACAAAATATGGGTGTATGCATAAACATTTTTTATATTTTATTTTATATAGCCTAAAATTAAGTATACCTACTGCCAATGGATTTATATAGTTTGTAACTTTATTGTTACAAACATCTGACGAGACTGCAGTAACTAAACTCAGACCAAGGTCATATTAAAAGTTTTTTATCTCTAGGTCTTTGACTAAAATCAAAACCCCCGAATCATCGGAATTATACAATTCTGACAAATAATGAATTAGTAAAATATACGTCAATAACTATACTAAACAAAAAGAAAATCTGTTCACAAATAAGGAAAAATGCCTATTAATAATCTTCCCGAAAATTCAAGAAACAACCCACGGCTATCATTATAATATCATTATAATAAAACTAATATTAAAGAATGATTCAATTGCATTTTCACATGAACTAAACTAGGTAGGTATGTGTCAGAACCCAAAGGTTTACCAATTACTGTTAGGTATTGGATAAACAATTTACTTTATTAAGAAAATTGCAATTTATTATACATTTTATGTTCATCGCACATTTTGTGCAAATGATTAAAATTATGTAATAAATACTTATAAGACGGAATATAAGCTATTTCTATGGAATAATTATAAGATATATATGTATCAGCCTACACCTATATCTTTAAGATACATCCTGGACATATGCCTTTCTTATTTGTGTTGAAACTTAGGTTATGCTTATGACTAGTTATAAATTCACCATGCTAACGCACTGAGGAGTAGAAGGACTTCAAATGTCCTTTAAGATTACTAGAACATAGTTTATTCTATAGAAGTATGAATAGAAATATGACAATTCTACTGTAGTTATTATAAGTATAAATTTAAAGAAAATACAACCTTAAAATTTATTTTATCACCCATTTCTTAACACGATATACCCAAGTAACCAAAAATTACTTGAAATTTGAAATTTAAGTTAGAAAACAGTGAATTAAATGAATCAACGTGATTATATACTAAACACAATAAGTCGAAATCGGAATTCACAACTCAAACAATCACTCACCCTTTATAATCGATAAAATAAGAATAAACACGAGTATATTTTCAGGGAAATGCGTATGTACTGTACAAATTCGCTTCACAATATAAACCTGGCGCCGGCCCTCAATCGATATGGGGTGGCGGTGGCAACCTTCCACGGCACACCGACCAGTTAATATTGATCTCTTATGTAATGCTGTTGCCTTTTATGTAAAGAAACAGTTAAGCTGAAGCGAAGGTCTAGATGTTATGGTCAATTCGCCAGGGTGGATTTATGACGAAGATGTGACGTGCTAAACGCGTAAGTAGGTGAAATCTGTTCCTTAGAACAGATTTCATCTACTTACTTAAAATACTTTAAAATAATTCTTAAATTATTTTAAACAAGTTTTATTCGCGACTTTGCTCGAGTATGTTTATAAGTTATAGCGTGAATGTTATTCTGATGTATCTTTATACCCTCAATTTATGTTACTGTAGGTAAAATTTCAACAAAAAGAGTAACAAACATCCATTCTCACAAACTTTTTATTATTGTATGCTAAGGTCGTCGGACAGGCAGGTCCATTTGTTTGATGGTAGATGGCTACCATACCAACGTCCATAACACAAGCAACGCCACACGTCTGCAAAACGCAGTGTGTATTAGTATAATAAAATTAAGAACTAATAATATTACTAACTAGCTGGTGCCCGCGACTTCGTCCTCATTGAAAAAGTAAAAAGTAGCCTATCCTGTGTCCCGTACGTCATGTTTATCTACCAAGTTTCATGAAAATCACTTGATTCGTTTAAGTTATGGAGGATCATACAATACCTACACTTACAGATTTATTATTAGTATTGATTTGATATGATACAGTAATATTAGTTAAATATTTTAAGTGCTTATAACCCTTCAACTCTTATTAAATTACAATTTAAAAGCGCCTGCTTTTTTATAATTGCAATCTGCAATCTAATGTGAATTACCTAAATAAATTTAGGAGAAGAAAATTGAAAGCTTCTAACCATCGATCTTCTAGCCAGAGCACATAAAAAAGTCATTCTCACTTCTAGTAATCACAAATTTTGTGATTACTAGAAGTGAGAATGACTTTTTTAATATTTAATATCTGGATCGAAGACAATATTATATTATTCAGATTTCTGTAGTTATAATCCTATTATCCTACTGGATTTGCGATCTACGGTCGACGTCGCTGGTAAAGCTACTTCAGAGTTCTGAGTAAACCGACCTACTTACTTTGTTTATTACTCGGATAACTTAGGTTATTAAAGGTGTCTTTTCTACATCAATTTTCTTGGTCTTTGCTCTCTCATGACAGACAAGTTATAATAACATGAAGAATGAAGCCCCGAGGGTCTATTTTTCTAAGTCATTTTCTGTTGATGGCCATTTCACATGTTTTCCGAGTTGATATGTTTGCTAAACTAAAAGGTCAGCCTCAAATCTTTTTTCTTAAGGTGAAACTCAGCAGCAGTTTGCATAATAGATTACTTAATCTCAGGAACATCTTAAACTAAGTACCTTTTGGCTTCTGTGAAAAACTGCTGTATTTGGGTATCTACTCTGTATTTTTTTTATTGTAAGAATATTATTTTTTCGTGTTTGCGTGGGTAAGACAAAGTTGGCAATGTTCCATCAGTCGATAGTAGGTAGATATCTACTTTGTACGGTTTTGATGATATACTCAATAACAAGTGAAAAGTTCAGGAATATTTAACCTTTGGGCAAGTTATACAACGGGGTAAGAACAACTTCAATACAGAAACCGACAGTAGAATACAGCTGGGCTGTATGGGTGGGTATTGAAATCACTAGGCATTTGAACATTTGACTAGGTACACTTTTGAATTTCAAACAAAAAAATTATGGTTACCTACATTGTAACATAGAAATAACGATTGACAATAAATGTTTTAGTAGTGGCAGGGCACACTGCGTGGCCATAAACTTGATGGCAGTAAGTAATAACTGTAAAATAAGTTATTGAATTTATGTGTTTCGAACATAAGTAGAAGATACCAGTAAGTAATAACAATTTCCAATTCCCTATTACTGCCTTGTTTTTTTACAACCTTTTATGTATACATAACTACTTAATTGACAACGCACAATGAATTAGGTCATAGAAAAATGATTGGTCCGCTAAGCGAGCGCAGCGAGACGATCAAATATCTTTGGAATTAGGTATTGGGATTGAGGGATCTGTTTCAACAGTACCTACTGAAGTAGTTAGTTACTTTACATTTTTCAATAAAAATGTTGGGTAGGTACACAAATCATCGTTAACATTTAGATCTCAATGTCAAAAGAATCCCAGGGGCATGCTCATAAAAAAATAATTCATAAGAATCAGGGTACCTAAATGTCAAAGTAGAAATAGGTAACACCCATACACCTACCTATCCATTTCTATATAATTAGTGTGGACGAAAGAGGCTTGCAATAGGTTCAATAAAAATTCCGTTAATGAAGTTAGAAAATGATGAGTTTAAATTAATCTACCTAGACCTGACCGTATTTTTGAAAACAAATACTTATCATAATCAAATGAAAGTTTATTAAATTTTACCTTATTTTTAAGAAATTTATTAATAAATAATTTTACACAAATTTCTTAAAACCATAATTTTCGATATATGCCTACATCTTAATAGGTAATATTATTATCACAGATGCGCCCTTGCCATACTTCAGGCGGACTTCAGGCGGCCAAAAATGAGTCATTCTTGGGAAGAGTGAGCTCACTCTTTCCGCTTTAGTCGCTTGTAGAAAGCAGTGAGCGGTTCCGTTGCACACACATCTATTATTTTGCGAATTAGGTTCGTTTACCTTTAAAAATGCCTTCATGTGCCTTCAGAAAGTGGTCTCATAATTATTCAAATACGAACGAACGTGTGAAACGTTACGCACACAGACCTAATATTATGTGGACAGTAATCAGAAGCACAGGGTGCATCTGTGATTTAAATCTGAATATTATTATAGTGTTATTAGAAATAAAAAAATGAATAATTTGGTTTCAATTACTTTAAGTAATGACACAGAATACTTCTTTATCACCAAGATGCATAGACCACCTTGAATATGTTTTAAATAGTTTGTGGCTACCAGTTGGTAGAAATTAGTAACCGATGCTACCAAAGCATCGGTTACTAATATAACTACTCTAGCGAGAAAATATTGATACCTAATGTAGCAATAATATTTTAAAGTTATATTTTTTTTTTGATTATGTTATATTTTTGTAACAGTGTTAATTTTATTTGAATTCATTAGGTACGGTAGATATTTTTTTAATGTTGAGATCTGTTAAAAAGAATATAAAATTAAAACTAAGTAATTTTTCGAAGAGAAAGAAAAGACAATAAAAAAATACAGAACAATAAATACCTCATCAAGTAATTCATGCAACTTTGGTATGGCAACTTTTGAAAAAAAGTCTAAAACAAAAAAATAGTAGATTCATTAGATATCTGTGTTGGCAACATTGCGCATTGAACACATTCTTTTTCTCCTGAGATTGTTGGGGACACGTGCGTGTTTTACGCCGAAATCTCGCAAATAAGCAAAAATGAGTGAAGGAACGGCGACAGTCCGCACCCGTAAATTCATGACCAACAGGTAAAAGTCCAAAAATGTGTATTTATTCGTTACTGTAGAGAAAATGTCGAAAAATTTCCGATCACCCTGTGACAGGTTATGTCTGACAATAACGCTTGTGATTATTTGTAGGTTGTTGGCGAGGAAGCAGATGGTCTGCGATGTTCTCCATCCGGGCAAACCGACCGTCAGCAAGACCGAGATTCGTGAGAAACTGGCAAAAATGTACAAGGTGACTCCCGATGTCGTCTTCGTGTTCGGTTTCAAGACGAACTTCGGCGGTGGCAAGTCCACTGGATTCGCCCTCATCTATGACACGTTAGACTTGGCCAAAAAGTTCGAACCTAAACACAGGCTAGCCCGCCACGGTCTATATGAAAAGAAGAGGCCCACACGCAAACAGCGCAAGGAACGTAAGAACAGAATGAAGAAAGTTCGTGGCACGAAAAAATCAAAGGTCGGCGCTGCTTCGAAAAAGTGATGTGACGGTGTAGGAGTAAGTAAATAAATTTTTAAAAAGCATTTTGTTGTTTTTATTAGTTTTACTCAGTTTAGTACACAATTCTGTAAAGAATTCAACATTGCTTCGACAACGTTTAATGAGACCAAATGATTTTTTAAACATTTTATCATCTACGGAAGATATTTCATAACAATATTTGGATTGTAATTAAATAACTTACTAAATAGCATAGCTTGTGTATGAAATAACATAACATTAGCTCATAAGAGTTGCTCCATAATCTATAAAGATTGCAATTTGTTTATCAATTTTGCTCTGTTACAATTTTTACTGACATTTTTAACAAAAGATTTTCAGAAAACAATGAGAATGAAGCTAAAGTAAATATACTTTAGTGGTCTACGGGACTGATAATAGGTGTTGTTTAATTGTGAGAGTGTTTACTAGAAATCTAGTATTAATTATCATTATTACCTAAGTTTAATTCAATTAATAACTAATAAGTTGAAAAAGTATTCTTTAATTGGCTCAAAAATTATAGATAAATAACATGGACAAGAAGTCTATTGAGAGAAACATGTTTACATTTGTTTATTTTGCATCTGCAATGCATTGATAATTTTTGTTTTTATACTTTCTGCAAATAGTTCTCATGTAACTAATACCTGTACTTTTATCTGATCTTTGAATAAAGTATCTATAAATAGGTCTCAACGGGATCGAACAGTTGGAGTGCGACCATGAGTCACAGTTAATGGTTTTGATTAGTGGGACCATGAGCCAATGTTTAGAGCGTAAGTAGGACCATGAGTCCCAGTGGGACCACGAGTCAAACATTTAATAATAACAGCTTGACTTCTTAAAGAAATTCAACTCATTTTAGTAAAAAGAAACTTGGAAAGGCGGATGCTACACGTCAACTTGCTGTAATGACTGGTTTCATTACAGTCGCATTGTGACCGTAAGAGATTCTTGTTCCTCTGGTAACCTTATGTGTCACAAGGATGGGGGGGTCCTCCTAATTAACTTTTAATCAATTATATTTATTTAAATTTTGAAAATATTTGTAATTATTAAAACAACAAGTTGATTATTACAAAAATAATTCTGTAGATAATTTTAAAATAATAATTTATGGATACCTACACCTTGAATTTGTATTTACTGTGCCAATATAGAAACACCAGCGCAAGTTACTAGTCTCCGAAAAAAAGCAGTAGTTATGTACCTTTCTATTTTTTGACATATTGATAGGTAAACTATTATTATTGCAGAGAAATATTAAGTATGTAATAGTAAAATGTTGACCAAATCCATTCAACCTTAAGTTATTTGCATACGGGATAACGATTGGCTCTGAATTGGTAGGTAAAAATGTTCTTGAAGAGTGTATCTTTCAAGAAACAGTCACAGGCTCTCGATTATGATTTATTGATAAAACTTTACCATTTTGGATAAGACCGTTGGTATGTTTAAAGTTTTTGAAGAAGTGCTTTAGCGCTTCGATTCCCGGTAGGCCCAAAATGAACTTTGCTCTGGTCTGGGTGTTAGTGGCACGACATACTGCGTTTAGCAGTCATAAATTGGGCAGTCCGTGTGGCTACAGTAACCACCCACTTACAGAAGACACCGTGGAATAAAAGAGCATGTGTTTCAGTGTTCAAAAGGGATGTCAGAGCCCATTTTCTCCCTATCCTATCCCTTCCTAGTCCTATTTTCTAGGAGTGTTCCCATTATTACTCTTTAGTCTCACATATTAAGAGCAATGTAAGCTTGCACTCAATATTACAGAAAAATCACATCTGTATTCTGTAATAAATCCACTAAAATACCACCCCATACTGTTACTGTATCGCCCCTTTGTTTCAGGTAGAGTTCCATTTTCATGGCTATTTTTAATAAAAGTAAACATTTATTCTATTATATTTTTATTTTGAATCATAGTTGAGTCATTTTCTTCTTGCTGTCTTATGTATAAGGGTTTAACTCCGGGCCTCATTTTTGGTCGATTGTGAGCATTCAATCCATGACGGAGGAACATTTTCCTGTAAACATTTACCAGTAAGTTTATTTACAGTTGTGTAAGTATAAAATATAACCAATTAGATGTAATTATAGTTGATTTTTTTTTATTGTTCCAGTAGTTTTGGAGTTTATTCATTACACATACAAATCTTCTGTTTTTATAATATTATTATAGATTTTTTTAGAGGAAGACTTGCATAAGATACCCTTGGCTTCTGTAAGGATAATGTGAGCTTCTCTGACTAAAATTTTAACTCATACATTGAGTATCGTAGAGCAGAGCATTGAATGCAATAAAAAAAAAAAGCCCAAACAATAAATTATTTCAAAAATCCATTATATAAAATTCATACCTTGTTGCAAAAGCTTTTCCACATATATTACAGTCAAATGGTTTCACATTACTGTGTAGTGACGCCATGTGGTTGCGCAGAGTCTAAAAAGTAAAAAAAAAAATTCAATACATAATCAATTTTTAATCTACATCAAGTGGTTGGTAAATCTATAACAATAAGTTTTCGTTATAAACATATAATTCATCTAACTAACTCAACAATCTGTATGGCACCATAATATTAAAGACAAGCTGGTGTCCGCGTCTTTGTGTGTGTTGAAAAATTAAATATTGTAGAAAATATCTGACATCTCTCAGGTGACGACAGTGGTGACCAATTTTTTTATATTTTTAGACCCCCTCGGGAACCTAACATTTTTTATAAAAAAAAGTATCCTATATGTTAATTCAGGTAATAATCTATCTGTGTGTAAAATTTTATCCAAATCCATTGAGCCGTTTTTTTTTGAAAAAGTAATAAACATTCGATACAAATCAAAGCTTTTTGATCGAAAATGGGAAGAGGGTCTTTCCCTCTTCCTTTTTCAGGTTCCATAAAAAAAAATTCAAAACTACGCCACCACCATACTGACCTGTTGGAACTTGAAGGCCTTGGAGCATAGCTCGCAGTGGTACTGCGGAGGTAAATGCTTCCTGCGGTGCGAAGCCAAGTTCGACGGGTTCGAGAAGGTGGCAGAGCAGTGATGGCAGTTAAAAGGACGAGCACCAGAGTGTTGCCTCTCGTGGATCCTCATTGTATAGATGAACCTCGATCTATAAGGGCAGTGTGTGCAGCCGTACCTCAGCTCCGTTCTGTGGCTCATCCTGAAAGACCATCAGACACCTCAGTAGACAGCCACATCTAAAGATGGAGACCATGGAGAATAAAGGTAAGGAGGCCCAACTGTATACATGAGAAAGTGTCCGTTGAATACGCTCAATTCGGCGGCACTGTAGTAGCATTTTATTTACGGTGATTTCTTAAACTACGAAACAAACCAATCATATCAATTCACCAATGCTCCACTAGCGCTATTCTGGTCAATTTATGCTTTTAGCTTCTCACTTTTTCAGTTAACACCCAAAGCTTAACACCCATGTAAAGCTTCGCACACACACAGCGAATACTCGCCGCGAATGCATTCGCTGCGAATAGTAGTTGCAGCGACAATTCGCTGTCACACAGCGCGTGTCACACATAGCGAGTTTACACACACGAATTTCTAGACGTGTAGTCTAGAGCGGCGCGCTGCGGAATGGCTATTCGCGGCGAGTACCCTGTGACACAGCGAATTCTCGCGACGAGTATTCACTGTGTGTGACCGAGGCATAAGTTGGTCCTCCTCACCTCTACCCTCCATAAGATAATAACAAAGCAATATGTACTGGTGTCGCTTCAAACTAGCCAGAGTCTTGTGTTCCACTCCGCAATCCTCGCACACAAATGTATCGTTGTCACCTTTACATGATTTGTTGTGTTTATTGTATTCATCCTGAAAATAAAACAAACACTGCTTTACTTTCTGGTTGTAGATTGACATCTAATTAAATTTATATCTGAAAGATGATTAAAATATAAATCAAAATGAATTACTAAATGTGTTTGTATACAGCTATTTTTTTTTTTCTAATACTAAAGATCTAATACATTGAAGTCTGTTTGGAGAAAATTGTCCTTGTCTAAAATATTAAAAGTAACTTTCCACTTTACAATAAACTTATCTATACTAATATTATAAAGAGAGAAGATTTGTATACTTGTAATGAATAAACTCAATTAGAGGACCAATTTTAAAAATTCTTTAACCTATAGAAATATTTTATAAAGTTACGCGGACGAAGTCGCGTGCAATAGCTAGTTCTGTTATAAATAAATACAAACCATATTTTGGTTTAAAGGTATGTAAATGACATTTTTATATGCATTGATAGTTAAATTTTTGCTACAACATAAATGACTGGAATCACACTGGAAGAAGAAGTGTACCTTGCGTGTGTGTGTTCCAAAAAAATAAAAGAACTACTTCATTAGGTCTAAAACCTGCCTTCTATTTAGACGCGGAACAGAAATTCCCTCAATAAGTACACACCTTATTATGAAATATATTTTTACATTTCCCACAAGACCATTCGCGCTTTATCTCTTCGTCTTCAACTGTGAAATATCCATTCTCCTTGGGGCCTTGGTCATCTACGCACATCTCGTCCATGGGGTCTTCCACTGAAATTTCAAGTCAAAAACATAGTATATTTCTAACATAACTGTATATATTTAATTTTTTTCTTTATAAAATTTAGAAGCAACTTGAAGAAATTTTATAGAAAAATAAATAAATAATAATATAGGCAAAATAGATAGTTGCGTGACTAGCATAACTAGTTCAAACATTATTTTTTTATGTTAAAATTGTCAGGCTAATGATCCACTTGATGGCTACCGTTGCCTATAACACAAGTAACGCCATAGGTGCTGCAAGTTACTGCCAACCATAGAAAGATTAAGGGATGGGGTAATGGGCTCTGACATCCCTTACTCACTGAAACACAACAGCATTATTTATTTCACAATGGTCTGTAAAAACTCATACCTACCCATTGTTAATTCTTCTGTCAACCGCCATTCTGTGCTTTCTGCGATCCTCTTCAACTCGGCTGCATTGCAAACTGTTGTCTCGCATGATTTGCAAATGTGTTGAGGTTTTCCATCATCTTTAACTACCTACAATAAATTATCTTTTACTACAAATACGACATTAGTTGATAGTTTGACTTGTAGTGCATAATAAATAATTAAAAATAACCAACCTCAAATCCAAATATATAATTAATTTTAGCAGGTATATCAACCTCGTCATTTTCTTTAAACATGTATCTTCCGCCTGCTCGTAAGCATATTCTGCAAGTCTTCACAAACACTTGAGTTACTAAAATCCGTTTTAGAGGTCTGGAAAATTATTCAAAACATTTTGCTGAACTTATGTAGATTGAACAAGATTTTGGGAATCATTATAGTTTTTTTATTTTTTATTAGTAATTTATAATAAGAATTTCCTCAAGAGTATAAAACTTACTCTAAATACTTGTGTTGATTTTTTGTATTTTCTTGCCGAAGCCATTTCACTTTATCAAATTCTGTCTTTGTTAATTTCATTGGAAACATTTTTTGTGCTAAGATATATGAAGTCATCTATTTAAAATTACATTAAACAATTAATGAATTTAAAAATTATTTATTTATTTCCCCCGACATTTATGTCAAATTTATGTACTAAAAAGAATTAACATAGAAAACTATATGTCGCTAGAGAGTATATACCACAGAACATTATTACTCCTATCGTCGTATATTCCACTGATCTCTAATAAAGCGCTGGATGGATAGGTTATCCCATACAAATAAAATTACAGATACTTTCGTATACCATTTTGAGGCGCTGCCGTACGAAAGTACGGGAAACTAATTGTGACGTTTGCGTATTTTTATACCATAGTTAAGTATAATAGTGTCTGTTTTATTCTAATTTCAAATAGACAATAATAATTTGACAGCAGCCTATCCAGTGCTTTATTACAGATCAGTGGCGTATACTATATATGCTTCTTGCTCTATATAATTATAGTCCCCCGACGCCCGGTGACGGTTCTAAAGTCCCCTCAGGACTGAACCATACCCATCCGGAGTTGGAGTTTTAGTGAGGTAAAAATCCCACATAACCTTATGACATTTGTCTATGCATGCGTCATCTATCATAAGGTACTTTTTGAAAGTTTCTTCGCTCGTTAAAAAAAACTGAAAAAGTGGCAACTAAAAGCGATAAATCGAGATAGTGTGTACAGAGAGTTTGAGAGTATGGAGAGTATGGATTGAATGTAGCAGTAGTTGACGGAGTGAAGTGCGCCGAGTTGAATTTTGGTTGAATTGTTTAATGTTTACTGTCAATAGCCTCACCTCACTAGCGCCATCAATTTATCGTCTTTCAACAGACACTTTTAATACTCAGAGATTCCCCTCCTTATATCTATCCTCCTTGGACTGAAACCTAAGTTAATCAAAAGCGAATTTTTTATTCTGTGATATGATCATCGTCTCATAGAGAAAGTATAGTAGTCTATACTTTTTCTATGCATCGTCTCCTTGAGTATCCCTGTTCTGTGACCATCATAACAAACAAATCAAAACAAGAATGGCGGACGAAGACGAGATTGACGTATTAGGAGATTTTTCATTTAATTCTTGCTTAGCTCAAAACAATCAAGGAATGTAAGTATATTTTAAAAGATATTCTGTTTTTATCTTCAAAATTTACATTAATTTCCTACTATATATATTTTTTTAACTATATAGGAGAATAAGCGAAATTACGTTGATGTTTCGTTGTATTTCGTTTTTTTTTTTATCTTTCTATACGCATAGAAATTTATTATATTTGTTTTACTATTCTAATGTTATCACATATGCAGTCCTTCATGCTCGGACAGAGAAGACACGGTTCATCCGCAATGGCTTCTGGATTCTACAGCCACCAATTGGTATGATAACCAGCATAACAATAGGTACGTTTACAGATGGTGTCCGTCTATTCAACTCAAAGACTTATATGTGAAAAACTGTATCGATACTGATTTATCTCATGCTTTTTTTTGTGTTAAGGTCGACAGAAAGGCTGACAAAAGGATAAGAGATATAGAAATAGACTGGTATCAATTACTTCCTCACCAAAACACAACAGTACAAATGCTGTTAGTTAACAATGGTCTTTTGTAATGGCCATCAGACGGCATCAAATTAGTATTATAACAGCACTTTCATTTAATAGTAAATTTATTTATTATTAAATTCCTAATATTTTTTTTTTCTTGAAGGAGAGATGCACCTTCAAGGAAACTTTTAGGAAATAGTCTAGTGAATAAACATGGACATGATATGCGAACAACTTGGAGTCAATCTGAAAGAGAGCTACTTATAAAAGAGATGGTAATTTTATTTTAATATTTTTTTATAAATCATACTTTTATATGAAGCGATAGCCCAATGCACTCAGATGCTGAAAACGGAAGACAAGTTTGAACCCCGACTGAGTGTATGGTCATTAGGTTTTCATGTTTCAATAAGTTTTGATCACTCATGAAAAAAATTTGTAAGGGCATCCACATTCAAGAAGACAAGCGATCTTCAAAGCCTAATAGGTAAGCTTATTGACCTTGAGTCACCTAGTGTATGTTTACCTAAACCAGATCCCTACCGTCCTACTTCACAGAATCCATGTTTTTCCTGGACAAGCCACTCAGTAGACACAAGCTACAAACAACTCAGTAAATGGCGATTTTTTAATATATCTCTCTGGTCAATCCCTCTTTATCGAGGATCGTGGTCACGAAACCCCAGTTTCTAATGTGCCATCCATGGTCACCCTCACCACATAACATAGTGTATCAGAAGTGTATCAACATAGTGTGATTCCTTCACTTCTTAATCTGTCCATCTCGCCTCTTTTGCCTTCAATCACTATATTATTTTATTATTTATTGTAACTCATAAGAATTTTGAGTTATAGTTAAGTTGCTCTAATTGTTATTTTTGTTTAAATTTTCAGTCAAAATATGGGAGAAATTTCAAAAAGATTTCTCAAACATTGAAAACAAAAAGCGAAGCTCAGATCCAAGCATTGATTGAAGCAGAATTTGGTGTCAATTTAGAGACTCCTTCTTTCGGTTTGGACAAAGTGGAAATATCCGATGACATACCGTCAGTGGTGCAAGAGGAAATTGTTACAGATGACTCGGCAAGCATAAATTCTGTCCTACACATGGTATCCACCGGTGCACCCACAGTTAAAGTCCCGAAAAAACAGAGATTAAAAAAGAAAAAGTTTGACAGTGTAAGTTCAGAAAATGAAATGATTGCAATAAATCCATCTGAAATTTTGTACGATGAAGACCTGGCAGTTGGTTCGATGGAATCCATGGTTTCCGATGTAAACACAAACGATAAATTATCCAAAAATGTAGTCAAACAGCAGAAAGCGAAATTTGTTATGAAAAAAATAGGTAATCATAGGAGAAAAGTTACAAGAAAATTGATTAGTGGAAAATCTAAGAACAAACGCAACGATTTTCTTAAATCTCCTCAAGGGAGGCAAAGGAAGGACTCAAATGTGTCCAATGAGAGTTTGTCCAAAAGTCCAAAAATGCAGATTGTTTTTAGTTCTGGACACGCTTTACCTCTTTCCGAAGGTGAACAGGTGGTGAGTAGATCTTTTAACAATTACTCTACAAGAAAGGCTTAAAGTATAACAAAATATTTCAACCCCTCAGTATATTTTTTAATATTAAGGTAGACAGACAGACAAACCGCTTGATGGTAGGTGGTTATTATCGCCATAGGTGCTGCAAGTACGCTGTAAACCATAGAAGGATAAGTGATTAGGAAGGTATGAGAAATGGATTCTGGGCATCCCACTCACTCATCGATACTCAACAGCACACATGCTGTTATTTCATTGTGGTACATATTTGTAAGGAGGTGGTTAGTGCTACCCAATTTATACTTTCCAAATCCAGACCAGAGTTAACTTTGAAAAGTCCATTTCCAAAGTTTGATTTTCAAACAGTATTGATGTTAAAAAAAAAAAAAAAAAAATTTAAGTATATATATACTAAGTTTTAATAAAAAGTCTAAAAAAGATTATAATAAAATTATTTTAATCTATGAGAGAATTTGAAAAAAAAAATGTATGAGTAATGAATTTAATTGTGAATTTTTTTTTTAATAAACATAAAATCTTTCAGATAAAAATAGAAAAGAAAAAAGATTCAGAAGAGAGTGACATAGACATAGATATTGATAGCGATGCCGAAGAGAAAATTGTAGTAACAAAAGTGTCCACAACAAAAGCAGCAGAGGAACCTTCCGTTTCTAGAAAGTTTGAGCCTATGCGTAAGAGAAAGAAAAAAATTAACTTGGTAAGTGTTTCTAAATTTAATAATACTTTAGTATACATAAAGTTACGATTGTTATATGAGCTCTTAAGTTTTTTAGCAGCTATGTTCAAAACATTGACCTGATACTGCAGCATCAAGTAGTCTGTGGTGTACAAAACTCCTTGTTTTCGAGGGATAGTTTATAATTATTTAAATATAACTTGTAAGGTATAGCTTTTGACGACACTTTTGGTCTTTTGGGATAGTCGTATCTTGCCCACATTTATGCATTTGCATAATAATTGGGATGTAGTCACCCATGCCAAATGAAATCCTTCATAGCTTGAATCTTATATTCACTGTTAGAATTTACAATAATTACATTTCAAATTAGCTTATATACATAGCAAAAGTCCGGTTGAAAAATTATAGCACAATAATCCATTACAAATTTTGACAACCCCTTTTATACACGAACTTGACAAGACAGTTTATCCTTTTTCATATTTTCAAATCTTTTCTCGATTTTTTTTTTTAAATCTTCTATGCCAGCGTTATTCGGAGGGGTTGTATAGTTACACAGTTGTGGAGTATCGCCACAGTCTAGTCTAGTGGCTAGTAACCCTAGCTGTCAACTAAACGGTCGCGAGTTCGAATCCCTTGTACCTGAGTCATGGATGTTTTGGATCTATAATATTATGTATTGTATATTGTATATGTATTTACAAAAAAAAAGTAATCTAAGTAGCATTATAGTTGCTTACTGTGGAACTAGATGGTGCTGTGTGCCTGCGATTTTCAAAATATTATATAGCCTAAAGCCTTCCTCGATATCCAACACTATCCAACACAAAAAGAAATTTCCAATTCGAACCAGTAGTTTTAGCACTTTGAACCAAATAAACAAACTCTTCAGCATACTATTTATAATAGTATAAATTTGTAGGACGGCGAGGGAGGATACACAATAATGCACACAGAGTCTGGCGACTTGTACGAAATCGCCTCAGAGCCCCGCAAGGAGCGCGCCCCTCGTAAGGAGACCATACATCTCATGCAGTGTCAAATATATAACGCGGAGAAACCGGTGAGTCACTTGGGAGTTGGGAGACCACATCGCAACCAACACACACACATCTTTAAAAAGAATGTCTATGTCTACAAAAGATTTTTATTTTTGTGCCTATTTGAAAAGCGCCATTTTGACGCTGTAGCCTATAGTACGAGTGTCCATGGATCTAAAATTAGTGATTATATCTATACATATCTATGGAATAAAAATACGCAAACGTCAAAATTAGTTCTCGGGACAATCGAGGGCGGCGTTTCAAGATGGCACAAAAAATTAGCTGTCATTTGTATGAGACAGCCTGTCCAGTGGTATATTACAGGTCAGTGTTTTCTTCCCAAACAAAAATAAGCCTTACCAGTTGGAGTATTTTATCATGTTTTACTTTGATCGAAGGCTCCGTTCGCGGTCGAGATGTGCGTGTCGGCGCTGATTACAATGGACGTCCACGCGCACACTTCGCGCGCCGAAGTGATGGGGCTGGTGGGCGGAGGGTACGAGGACGGAGCGCTCAGCGTGCGGGCGTACCGCGCCGTCAAGGCCGCGGCCGCCGGCACTCACTGCGACATGTGCCCGCTGGCGCAGGCCGCGGCCGGCGCTGCTCTACAGGCGGCCGGCGCGCGGCCTGTCGGCTGGCATCACTCGCACCCTCACTTCGCGCCGGCACCCTCGCACACGGATCTGTCCACTCAGTGCGCGCTGCAAGCGGCCCTGGAGCGCGCGCACGCGCCGTTCATAGCCCTCATAACGTCACAGCACTGGCCGCGCGGCCGCGCCGCTTCCCGCTACAAATGCTTCCGCGTAGAGGGCGCCGATCCGCCGCTCGGCTACCAACTGAGCGTGCGATTACGGCCCGACGTCACAGAGACAAGTCTGCCGATATTAGTGCGCGACATCGCAGCGCTAGTGCGCGACGAATCGCTCACCAGCGAGTACAGCGTGGTCGTGCAGCGTGACGTTTGCCCTCACGCCGGAATAACATATTTGGAAAAGGTATATTGCCGATCTGAAATAATGTTTTGTTAATTTTCGTTTATGTTAAAGTCGGTAGACAGGCTGACTGTTCACTCGATAGTAGGAAAGGGCTGTAACAATGAACTTTTTTTGCAGTGTATATCTAGTGTTCGACATCACATGCGCTCGGCCGGATACGAGGACGGCGACGAAATAGTTGCGCGACTTGTGCGCGAGTTGCGCGACGTGTTCAGATAGCGACAAATTTTACCTCAATAATGTATTTATGTACACTGTAAGTGTTAATATTTTAAGATAAGCTATGTAAATAATTGTACAATACAATTTCGTTATTTTAACTAAACTTCCGCCTTATGAATAGGCTGAAAAAATGTTGAATTTTGAAGAAAAGTCAGTATAAAAATTTGTAATGCCAGCAAGCCGAATTACCGTTGTAAACGGCGCGTAAACTTTTTTTTTTACTATTTATTTTTGAAAAATTAAGGAAAATATTGTTGACCAATGCATTTATTAGTGTTTAAGTAAAATTACTTATCTATTTTTACAATTGTGTAAAACTGTAATATAGAATTCATCATAACAATGTATTATTGTTGTTATTTACCTAATAATAGTATACTTTTTTACAAGAAGACAATAAGTAAAATATAATTTTAATTTATATATATTGTAAGATAAAATAATTGACTTGTGAAGAAATAAAAAATGTATAATTTAAATGATTTTTTTTTAATTTTTATACAATTGGGTTTCATACAAGTAGAAAATTCAAATAGCATTTGCGATAAGCGTATAAGCCATGGTGTGATAGCTTTATTCACTATCGATTGGTAAGTATTAAAAAAAAGTAAGTGTAACGTTTAAAAAAATCATTATCTAATATATCATCCTGGACTAGCTGTGGCACGCGATTTCGCCCGCATTAACTTTATAAAATAAAGCCTATGTTGCTTTCTATAGGTGAAAGATTTTTTAATCGATCCAGTAGTTTTTGAGTGCATTCATTACAAACATACAAAAATCTTCTCTCTGAAAATTTTCAGACAATTTACGAAAAAATACTTAATATATTAAATTTGATATAAAATACTTTTTCACTCATTAAACAGACGAATGTTTGTTGATGAAGGTTGTTTCCTACTAGGATCCTAAATTACTAATATTACTATATTACTGAATCGAGCACCTCAGAAGTATTAGGGTATGCCACTGCAACTAAGGGGATACACTTAGTGTTGGGATGTAAAAAAATAAAAGTCATTAAATAATAATATGGCACAGTTCCAGTTTATTTTTTAAAAATATTACATGACCTAGATAAAAAAATAAGACAGTCCGATTGAAGTTTTAACTATTTCTGTTTCAAAGAACAATCTTTATGTAAGTAGTATTTGGAAAAAAATCGATATTTATTACAAACGTTACTTAACTCTCAAATTCGTGTGACTACACACACTATCGATGGAAAACTTTTATTATAATTTTATAACAAGCAATTTTAACTTGATAGTTTTAAACAGCCCTCGAGGACTTTTTGGTACATATTTATTCATATATTATAAGGTACTTCGAGACGCTACAGTACTGTAAGTGCCCTATAATTACATTATATAAATTTAAAAACGATATAGTTTCATCTATTTATACATAATTCCGCGGTCGGAGCTGCGCTTGCGCACAAAACATTGCAGTGGTCATTCGTCATCGGTTTCATGGTTATGGCCACTGCAATAAAACGTCTCGGACACAATTACATTTCAAAACTTCTACCACAAAAGAACCGCCCGAGGCAAATTAATTTCGAAAAAGTAATGTAAACGTAGCATAAATAAATGACTGCAATGACTTTGTCTCGTGTGTGTTACTCGATGCAGTTGCAAGCCAATGGTATTTAAAAGCCCAAGATTCAAATGTAAAGAGCGATCCGATTCTAAGAAAACATTCCATTTGTATGTAACTTTAAAACTAGTACGCGTAGTTCAAAATTATATGAATCTGGATTAGAAATTTTTTTTGTGAGATTGTTCAAGTAGCTTGTGAGACACTTTTAACTTAAAAGTTTTTAGAAACTGTGAATCTTGAGTTTTCAAATATCATTGCTGTAAAATTTCCATTTATCAACAGTTCACACAAAAACAAGTGTCCCTAGTCTGCACTGGCCCTAATATTACAACTGAGTACAATAATACAAAATAGAAATTAACTTTTTGATTGGCTCTATTTTGTGGTAAAATTATTTAATTCATCGAACTTTGAGGACAATAAATATAAAATAACTAAATGGCAGTGTTTTTTATTATTATTATTTTGCGTCCGAGACGTTTTTAACATTAGATAAAGCGATGGACGGCCGTCCGCAACGCAAACTTAGGCAATAAATAAGTGTGTGTGTGTGTGTTTGTGTGTATTAAATTAATAAAAAATAAAATTGAAATCGTCGTACTTTATTCTATATTTACAATTTTGTTAATTAACTTACAAACTATCATTAGAAGCATCAACTCTATGAAAACTCTATCAACATTGAAGGCACATAATTTCGCCCGCCACTTTATACTTATATAATATATAAGTGACGACACTTGCGGTGGATCGGATACCGGCTCACTTAAATTTATTATTTATAATTATTACAATAAGGGGGGAAGTAAGTACCGCTGCGTTGTACAAGTTTTCTATTATATAATACTCGAGTTATACCATCCTCTCTGCAGATCACTAATCAAATGTTAGTAACAAAACAAATGAAAGAAAAAACATTTATATCAGAAACGGCAGGATTATAAGGTATATAATATATATACAGGGCGTCCCAACACTATATGCGACATGAAGGGAAAATACCTTAAATATCGTAGATAGGATATTTTGCTCAAAGAAGACTTTATATTATTTTTAAAAGTTGGTAATACTGCATTCAAATATTTTTTTAAAATTACGTCGTCGTCGGAAATAAATATTATTCTTGAAATTTTAATCAAACATTTTACATTATTCCTATCTTTTAAGATACTATGTTACTTAAAAAGAATTGTTATTTTTTGTCCATTCTTTCGATTGGCATAATAAAAAAATACGGATGATTTTTTTTTTCACATTTAAATCGGTTCGATTCCCAGACGAAGCAAGTAATTTTTAGATAATCTTTGAATGCAGTATCACTAACTTTTAAAAATAACATAGTCTTCTTTCAGCAAAATATCCTATCTACGATATTTAAGGTACTTTCCCTTCATGTCGCATAGTCTGTATCTTGATTGCCAGCGAATAGGCATCAATCAATGTACTACAACTGTGGATTTCGCACGCCATACAAAACACTACGAGTTTTATTGAACATTTAAAAGTGACATAATTTATACGTAGACTATGAACTCTATAATATGTCATTTAAAAAACAAGTAAACATCTGTCATTTAAAAGAAAATGTGACTTTACGTCAACACATTGGAGTTTAAAATGAATAGTAGAACTTGGTCGTTACACCGCCATGATTCCATTTTAGGCGTACTTTTTATGTGCCACTTTGGCATTTGTGACGCAAATTCCATAATTGTAGTACTTCGATGGGATAAGGCTTTTTTACTAACTGAAAGGCGGTTAATTAATTAATTATCGAATCCGGAATCATTTACCGAATCATTTAAAGAAACTTTTAAATTCAATTAGTGAACAGTAGAAATCGAATGACTCATCACTTGGTGGTTGAACATAAAAATAGAAAAACGCATCGCATTTAAAAACCAAAACGTTTCCATTCGTTCATTCATTTCATTATGTACAAAAATCAACTTTAAAGAATACACGGGAAGACATAATTTTACAAAACATGAATTAAAAAAAAATCTGTGCAATGTATTATAGAAATTTGATTGTATGCCATATTAGTCTTTATGATATAATCATTGATTTACAGATGAGAAACGAATTCCCCAAATGATTATTAATTTAATGTCAAACCAATTAGTACAATCCGAGTAGAATTCAAAAACAGTGAAAAATTTCAAATGTACTTCATGTCTTGAGATAATGGCTGCTACCGCGAATAAAAAGAAAAAATATTTTTACAACTGTAAAAAAAAGGTCAAACGGAACTAACACTTATTTCTATATGTAGTTAAAATCCTACTCACAGCTGCAGAACGGATATAATATACATTTTTTTATAAACTGTCCAGTTACAAGTCGTAAAGCAATTACATTGGCTACGAACTGCAATCTATACTTACTAATATATAAAGCTGAAGAGTTTGTTTGTTTGGTTGTACGCGCTAATTTCAGGAACTACTGATTCGAATTGAAAAATTATTTTTGGGATGGATAGTGCCCTTCGGCCGCCTACGAAACCAACGCTACGTAACCAGTTACGTGATAAGAATTTTTTTTCTTGCTACGAAACCAGTTATGTACTAAGATTTTTTTTTTCTTTCTACGAAATAGCCAATAGCAATGCCTGTGTTAACGAAAATTATACAAAAATGTGTTTTGTCCCATTTATCGAGGAAGGCTTTAGGCTATGGAGAACGCGGACGAAGTCGCGGGCACCAGCTAGTTTTTAACAAAAAAAAAATTTTCCATGTACAAAAAAGTTTAACAAACTCTTCAAAGTTTAGAAACATAAAGAAAAAAAATGTTAAAAAAATATTGCTTTGCGACTTGTAATAAATAAATTAGTCAGAGTTAAAAAACACATACGAAATATTACATTGTATATAATTATGTATGAGATTTTGCATGCGTTGCGTTGGAGAGGAGAATTATTATAGTTTCGAAAATTCATTTTTTTTTTAACTAAACATTATCATTTAGAATTTAGTATCATTTAGTTTACAATTCAATGAAAAAAAAAAACACTAACAAGATCTTCTAAATGATGAAATTTATAGAATTAGAAAAAAAAAACGCTTACCAAATCAAAAACCAAAATAATTGCTACGTTTCTTTTCTTTTTTTCAAAAAAAAAATTTTTTTATTAAATCTAAGTTATTAATTTAAAAAGTATATAAAACTAGGCAGTCATACAAATAACACCCGGATGAGCGGAATCCGTGGTGTTATCGTTTTTTTTTTTAAACTTTATTTTTAATTTTTCAGGGCTTAGCAAAAATAAGCGTACTCAACTAGCTCTGAATAAAGCTTTACACAATGAGGAGGAACAGAGTTGTTCAAAACTTAAAAAGAAAAACCTCTAAACTGTTCGTTAAATAAATAATTTAAATACTAATAGTGTTGCCCTATCTATCGTGTCTGTCTGTCTATTCGTCGTTGACACAGACAATAATAAAGAATAACATTATGTATGTACAAATCTTATAAAGTTTAAATTAATTCCAAAATTATATAATTACATATATTATTTCATTCAAAATCATTTATAAAATAAATTTCAAAATGCATTCAAAAATGGCTCGAATCAACACAAATTGATGGCGAACAACCAAAATCATATCAGTTTAAAAGAGAAAATACAACTCATCATTAATTACAAAATAATATATATAAAATTAGCACTAGTGATGCGACTACAGAATACAACCGCATTAATACAAAACAAATTTTAAATAATTTCAAAATGCAAAATACGAATTAAAAATATAATAGTTCTAATCCTCTTTCTAAAATTGAACTCGGTAAGAGCGTGATAAAACTGTCGAATAACCAACTAAGAAGTTTTAAGTTTAAATATTTTAAATAGTTTTTAATTAGAAATGTCCCTAACAATAAACATAATATTCTATGTAAACTTATGAAATTCTTAAAAAAAATGTTGACATTATTGAAACTCTCTTTTAATGGGCTGTGTTTGTGTGTGTTATTTCGTCACAAAAACAATTATAATTGATACTAATGTTACCATAAATTTGAAATGAACATATAATAAAGCATGTCCTGTCCCCTATCTAGTTGATATAGGTTATATCGGCATATATTAATTCAATTAGTGTTATGTTTAATCAGTACTAGCGCAGAGTCGAAGCACATCGAAGCGTTAAATTATTCACAATAAATAAAGCGAAGTTGCACGAACGCGCGCGTATTCACGCGGATTCGCGCGTGTTTACTACGTGCACGGAATATTATAATACTACGCATATAACGAATCGGACTAAAGGTTTAATTTGCAAGGATGCGTTTTGTTTCGCGTAAATGCGTAAATAGTTCGTTCGAATGCGCGCGCGCAACAACTAGATGTCGGCCGTTCGCATACGCGCGAATGCGCGACTTTTTATTTATCAAGATAGAAATGTGAGCATTAAATTGTGGAGATACGGATAAATGTCATGTAATTTTTAGATTTACGCTTCGATATGCTTCAACTCTGCGCTTTTAAAGACACTTTTAAGACATTAAGGACCCTTAAAAGCTCTCGAGATATAACGCTAGTTTTGTATGAGATGAGCAATTTAACTATTCGATAGCAATTTTATTAAAGAAATAACTCGGCAATGAATATAAAGCAGTTGAAGGCTTGATTTTTTTTAGTCTTAGTTGAGTTACAGACAGTTTAATCAATCCCTTTCCGGTTAAGGTGTGATTTCGCTGTCATCATTTCATTAATTTTAATAAATATACATTATCAAATTCAGTTCAATCGTGAACATTCCTCTGAGAACACAAAATTCAATACTGTTAAGGGGAACCAACTTAACATATAAATAAATTTAAATTAATATAAATATTCTTTTGAATTTCAGGCTTTATGAAGTTGAAATAAAGATTAAGAGTTGAATAAAATATTCTATAAACCCTTAGCAGTTAATACATACAGCTTCAAACAAAAAACATGATAAAATGTGATGACAGGCCTAAGCGGTTTAAATTATTTGTAGTTTAAATCATATTTTTATAAAATAAGGACTAGAAAATTTTCATTAATTTTATGTGAATGTAACTGTAGTGAGACTGTGTAAATGTAACTCAGAATCTGACTATTTTATATATGTAGTCACTTTACACGAAGTCTGCGTTTGTTCGACAATAACGATCTCGTTTGACCTGTTTTTAAAACCTGTATGATCAGTTTTAACCGATTGCTGACGCAAAACGAACTGATTTCGTTTCGCGTTAGTTTTTTTCAAAACCATACTAGACAGTAATTCACTGTTTGGGTAGTGTTTCATTCCGGTACGTTTTCGTGCCAGTGTGTAACAGGCCTTAGGACAGTAGTCCTTACTGGAAAGTGGAAAGTAAGTGACCATTTGTTGCACCAATCTAATTGATTTTGAGCTGTATGCATTAAACTTGTAATTATTGTATTTCAATGGCCATACACTAAACAAAACAAAAATCTGCAAAAAATTTCTATGCATTTTGACCAACATAGACTAAATACATTTCAACATTTTCAAATCGGTTGCCCCAAATAAATGCACTTACGTAAAATAATCAAAAAACATGAATCTCATTACAAAAATCATTTCTCACAAAATTTTTGTTTGCATTTATTACCGACAATAAAAACGCAAGATGACTTTTCAAAAAATTCTCATCTTTTTTTTCAATAAATTTTGTGTCGTTTTAAATTCAATAAAGTCACTTTTACTTAAAACAACTAATACACTCCCAATCATTCATAAAGAGTCACATCACTAAACAAAACTTTGTCATATTTTAAAAATGTTACAAAGAAATCATCCGATCGGACCAGGACAACGCGAGGTCCATAATAAAATTATTAATACTTTAATAAAACATTTTATATAACAATTTGCGACTGGGACAGTGGATAATTAAGCCATGTCTTTATTTGTAACCAAGGTATTATTATTTTCAAAGTAGTAATAACATTTTCCTTATGCAAAGGAAAAAAAACTAATAACAATATTATCTCTAAACTCAGAGCAGATGAAATTCTTGTACACAACGAAGATTTTTCCAAGTTACTTTCAATGTTCTCAACTTCAAAATAAATCTTCTTTTTAGTTCACTTAAACAAGTATATCCTTTGCTAGATAAAATAGAGTGGAAGCCTTTACTCTATACTCTTTACCCTGGCCATAACCTTTCCCTCGAACATGGGCAGAGTATCTGCGTCGTTCGACACTTCTTCCTGTATCACTGTATTGTCCAGATCAGCACACTCAGTCTTGAAGAAGTATCTGAAAATATTAAATGAAATCTCTCCTAGTTAATCACACATAAACACGATCACTAATGAAAAACAATCAGGTTCAGAACTATTAGCACTGTTTCCTATTGTAGTATAGAGCGAATGAGGGAAATACCTGTAATTCCCTTTCCTGGGCAGGTACTCCTTGAAGGTCTTGAGGGTGAGAGGCGCCGCGGGCACTTTAATGCGGTAGGGCACCGACTCGTCCAGGAACGTCATCACCACCACCGTGTGCACCTCCATCGCCGCAGCCCCACCGCCGCCGCCACCGCCACCGCCACCGCCGCTCGTCGTGCTGCTCGACTTACTACCGCTGCCCCTGCAATAGGAAAAACCATTTCGTTTACTTTAAATCAGTGACCAAGTTTATTTTGGACAGTCAGTGAAGAAAGGTGTTTCAAATGGACCGAAAAAAAATCAATCATATTACATCCCTCGTGTGTATAGATGGACTGACCTCGATCGCTCGCGGCGTCTCGTGCGCTCGTGCAGGTCGTCGCGGTCGAGCGAGGAGCCGCGCGAGGAGAGCGCGTAGTCGCGTCGCTCCACGGCGCCCCACGCCGACGCGCCCTCGCTCACCACCGACACGCCGCTGTCCGTCAACTCCGTCACCGTCTTGCGCGACGCCGAGCGCCGGTACAGCGCGTGGTGCGCGTGCGCGTGGTACTCGGACGGCGCGTCGAAATGCCCCGAGTCCGCCGACAGCGCAGACGACGCGCGCCGTGGTGCGGGTGGCGCGCGGGGCGGACCGCGACCGCGTGCTCGCCGCCCGCCTGGCGGAGACGCGCCCGGCGTGCGCTCGGACCACACGCGCGACACGTGCTGGTCTGCAACCATACAAAGACATGCTGATTCATACGGATAAATAAAATTCAAGTGTCTGTTTATTTGTTATGTAAAAATTTAATGAGCACACACTTTGTCTTATAAACACTGATATTACCTAATAATAATTTGCAATTAATGCTTTTTGGTTGTACAATACTTTTTGGGTGCCTAGTGCGCGGTTAGCCTTACAAAGACCAAAACAAACACCAAAATTGTAAGTTTTCTTTTAAAATTCATACCCAGAATATCTTGATCGTTGTCGTCATCGAGTTGCAGCTTCTCCCTGATGGCGGCGGCGACCAACTGCGGCGGAAGAGCCTGAGTGGCTGCGTCCTCGCCGTCGGCCTATAAGGGACAGGGGCATGATAAAAGGGCTGGTACACATTTATTCAATATCTGCAGCAGGAAAAGTGTTGCAAGAATTTTACATGTTTTCAATATATTATAATTTCAGAGAGAATGAACTGAGCGTTCCCTATCCACCTGTAAAATAAGGCGTTAGTGAGACGAAGAGATCATGCGGCCACTATTTATCTTTTTCTAAAATTTTGATTTGACTTTGATAAAAGTCACTACAGACTATAAACATAGAGAGAGGAAGGAGATTGGTATCTAGAGAGTGATGCGGACCTCGGCCATGCGGCGGTCGAAGCGATCGTGCGAGTCGCGCATCTTGCGCACGCGCTCGAGCTTCTCGATGAGGAGCGGAGCGAACTCCTCGGGGGGCAAAACGCGCGGCTGCTCCGCCTGCGGCCGCTGCGTGCGCGGGATCACCATCAGCGTGTCCTGCTCCTTGTTCATCACCGCGTGACGGTCCACGCCGTAGATGCGAGGCACGCGGCGTGGACGCTCTCTGCACTCCCTGTAAAGCCACACACCGCGTCTTCACTTCACGTGGTAAGGCTCGAAGGATCAATTTGTAAATTCAACAAAGACTTGACTTATTCATGATAATTCACAAGTGCAGTAGGTGATTATCTTCACAAATGTGAAAGTAACTCTACCCCCATTTGTGTTTACAACTTTCATGAAAATTTATATGGAGATGTTTCTCCATTTTCGATTAATCAAAGTAGTATTAGGGTAATATTTAATTTTTTTAAAATACTTTTCTACATATCTATGGTCAATCTATATATACTATTTGCTGACAGAGAGACTGACATATTCGCCATAGAGAAAGCTTACAACTAATTAATTACAAAATTTTACAATAGTTTAGATAAATTTTTATTAATAGTAAATATCAAACTGGAACTGGTCATATGAAGCGGAATATACTGTACAAACAAAGATAAAATAGCAAAACAGTTTGGTGTGGGGGCATACTCACACGCTGCTGGAAATGGAGACGGCGTCGCTGTCGGTGCGTCCGCTGCTGAGGCTGGCTCGCTCAGAGTCCTGTCGCGACGTGGGGCAGTATCCGCCGTACGTTACGTGAGCGCTATACACCGACCGCTTGTGGTTTCTGCCCTTACCACCCAATGGGGAAAAGTGGACCGTGGGGTTTCCGAGGGAAATTTACGAATTCGCGGCGAATAAGGTTATTTATTTATTGGTTATTGAGCGAAAACGGACGCAATAACAATGTTGTCATTTTACACAAACATGGATTCATAGCGGCATTTGTTACGGGATGTGATTGTATTTATTATGATTCGTAAAGTAGGGTATTCGCAAAGGGAATTAATGATATTTTGTCAGGTGGTAAGAGAGCGTTTAGCGTGTATACAATGTGGCGGCGGGCGAACATGCAGGCAGGAACACAAACATGGGGGCAAAACAATAACGGAACGCATCAGTGAAGCTGCGTGGAACAAAAATATAATAAAAAAACACTATTCTAATGCGTAAAATTTAAACTAGGCAAACTAGTGCTGGGGATATCGCTCATGCAATAGCCATGGGACTACAAAATAGAACTCATTTACACCTACGAATATATCTAGACTCAATCTAAGGTAAAATCCAAAATCTAGCTGTTCCTAGGTTTGAGTAGCAAAGACTTTTGTATCTATCGTGTTTGTTTGAATACATTTTAATACTATAATTTACTGTTTGTTTAGATTTCTATCTATAATAAATTGTGCATCTCATTTAATAGCACAATTCTAGAGGAACAGAGTAACAGCCCGAATTATATTTGTTTTAGACAGTACCTCTAGCGTTTATTGCTCTGATAGATAAGCAATTTTTTATTATTTTTATTATATTCGAAATAATCATTTGTTGAGCACAATTTTTGTCTTTGTTGAGGCAAGCGCTGTTCAAACCTAGGAAAGACTGAGAGACTATACACAGGAATTCGGTACGTATATATACAAAGTGTAAGAAGGTGATAAGATGGTACATACGGCGCGGAGGCCCGCAGTCGACGTCCCTGCGTGGCCATGAGCGCATTATGCGTGAGACGAGCGGGCGCAGCGCACAGCTCCTGGCCCTCGTGCAGCGTCGCCAGCCCGGACAGCGCCGGCTGGAACATTAGTAAATAGTAAGCCACGCACCTAACCATATCGATACCACAAAGATATATTATCGTCAATGAGTTACCACTGTTGCTTTCTTGAAAATATTTTTTCTTTAAAATGAAACAGTGCAAGTTAGTTAAATATCGTAGGCAAAATCCTGAACACGACTCAGTGTTGCTCTTATAGAATAGTTTTTGTGAGACAACTCAAAATCGTCAATTTAGCAGAATATCTCAGTGTTGCTTTGATGTATCGATATACTTGCAGAAGTATGCAGTAACGTGTGAGGAAAAATAATTGCGCAAATGTCATACAAATTATCCATCAGTTCCATACATATGAAAGGTCATTTTTTTAGACCAAAACGCGACGCTGCGTACAAATTTTAGTGTCAGCTCACACCGACAGGCGGCGCGGCGCGCACGTTTTAAGTTAGTTAGAGCTTATGACACAGAATACACAGTTCAGTTATACGTTAGAGTGGTGTCACATACTCACTGAACTGCGTACCTTTGTGTGTAGTTTTTTTTTCTAAATAAGTTCTATATTCTATTGCTACCTTAAAACTAGCGGTGTAAACTGACGCTAAAATGTCGAAATTCTCATGGCAGACAGATTGCCTTAGTATAAAAATGTCTACCCCATTATTACATAACATCATTATGTTATGTAATAATGGGGCATTGCCACTGTTTTCAAAACGTCGCTTCGTTACAACGACATTTCAAGAAGTGGTAGTTCTTTTTAAGTAGGCACACCGCGTTTTGTAGTCATTTGGGCAGCCCACCACGTTTAGGTGAGTGAGTAACTCTCCACGCCCTGGGGAAGCCACTATTGAGACATTGTACATACCTACAAATGAAAGATAAATGCAAGAAAATCAGCTCACCTCTTTAGCAGTCAAAGGCGGCGATGCGTCCGGCGAAGAGAGCGGTTGCGTCGCTGCACTCACGTACGACACGTAAGCCTCCGACCGAAGAAACGCCTGATACGTCGTCTCGGTTATAGCTCGAGTCACCTGTTCAGATCAGACACACACTTATCAGACTCGTATTAAACTCTTCGGAAATTGGACATTCTATAGATGGCCAGAAGAAATCCATTACCTCCATTTCCATATTGTCAAATATTGTCCTTTCAATGTTTAAGCCGTCCTTGAGGCTTTGCTTTACATGCTGTTTCAGCTCCTCCGGCATCGCTAGCTGAGACTTGCGGAGAAATCTACAAGAAATTCAATTGGAAATTTTAAAAAGTAGTATACAGCATGTATCATAGAATTCATAAAAAGTGTAGATCATTTAGATATTTTCAAGATGTCTCGACCGAAGTTTCACCATATGATGATGATTGATTGTGTCTAACTGAAATATTTGATAGTTTTTTTTTTTAAATTATGTGTATTTAAATATATACACCATAAAATAATTTTTATAAGATAACCTAAAAGTGACACGAAATGTTACATAAGTGAATAAAATACAGTTTGAAAACCAACTTGTATATAGCGGAGATGACGAGCTGTATCTTCTCCGGCTCGGTCTCCTGGCGCAGCCCTCGCACTGCAAAGTAGAAGTTGAGACGATCCACGTGCAGCCCTCCAGCGCCTCCCACGAACTTGCGGAACAATCGCACGCCCTCTGCGTCCTACAATTGCAAATTGCTTTACTTAACACGACTTTCGAGCATTTCTCTCCAGTGGGCCCAGTGCGAGTTTTACTCGATCAAATGCATCGAACGCATTCCCATACAAATTGACGTTTACGCGTTTGATTGAGTATAACTCGCACTAGGCCCTCTGGCCGTTTTAAAATATAGTAAATCGGTATCGCATTGTAATATCTGTCCGACAAAATCGCACTTTTGTAAACTCGTGCTATTTCATCCCGCCTCACTCTGCATTCCTAAGGAGTGGTACAGCGATAATGAACCATTAACCATTGACTTACCTCCAACAAATCGTGAAGGGTTCTCGCCCATCGGATGTATGGTGGCGAAACGGAAGAGGGCGAGCGGATCGAGCTGCCCGATGAGCCTTCCGTCTCTTCGCGCCACGAGCCCATGCCCATCCTGCACAACGTCACAATACAATACAATGCTTTGGCAATACGAGGCGAACCACGCAACCGAACTAGAAGGCGGCACTCACTTGGACGTGTGCGGTTGTGCGTACACATGTTTGGACTGAGATTTGCTCCTCTCCTCTCCCGAAGCCGGCGGCAGCGACGCCCTGTCAGCAAGCTTGTGCTCCCAACCTTTATTTTACAATTTACAATTAAGTGGATGAAATTTTTATGCAAAGTTTAGCAGCCGCTACAGGTGATACAAGTGAGCTGCCAACCTTAGTAAGGATAGGATGGATGAAGAAAATGGACTGACGTTCCTTACTCACTCACCAAAACACGACACGCGTTGGTTAGTCTTTCACGCATAAAAGGCTCAACGGATTTGTATGAAATTTGGCACAAATAATTCATTACCTAGCTAGATTAACATAATATAGGACACTTTTTATCTTGGAAAAATGTTAGATTCCCGAAGGATCGTCTAAAAAATAAAAAAATGGTGGCCCATTGTCGTCAAGAGTGGCGGCGCCACCGCAGTAATAGCGTTAAAGACATCGGGCGCTATATCAGGTGTTATAGTTCAAGTGTACGAAGTTTAGCCACATATAAAATGTATATAAAATATGTGAATAGTAGGTTTGGATAAAACATGAGAAAATTATTAAATATGAAAGTACCTTGCGGGTGGCCGCCTATAGGAGTTTGGCTCATGGCGCACAGGCCCTGCTCCCACCCGCGCGCTGCATGGCGAGACACCACCTGCAGCCAAATCAAAAGTGCTTTCAATCTAAATGACACCTCAAACACCACCATTCTCACTCATTTCACCATTTCCATGAAATAAGGTTAGAGAGAGGAGTTTTATATGTATGCATTAGCATACTACATATATGTATTTAGTTGTAATAAATAGATTATTGAGGTTCACATCTAAAAATTCTAACATTTTTGGTCAAGGAACCATAATTATATCTATAAAATCTAGTAAACTTTTTAAGCTTTAGTCTTTATTTAATGTTTCACAATTTAATGTGTTCCATTACTTTTTTATAGTACAAACCATTTATAAGTTATAAATGAAACCCCTAATCTCTCCATGTGAAATAAGTTAAATATAATAAAATAACCCAACTTAAGAACTCAATAAGTTATAACTATGAAGAGAATTTGTAAAAAAGAAATACTTAACAAAGAAACAACTAAGCTTTGGTATTTGGTAGCGATGAAGAGTGAAGTGTAAAATTTAAAAAAAATGTCGAGCGAGGTTAAATATTCTGCGCAGTATGAAATCATACATTTGGCTTCACAACAAAAACCACGCCAAGCCACCACCAAAATCAATACAGCACACAATAAAGATCACATTCAGTTTCAACTGGCAGGAAAGAGACGGCATACAAAAAAAGAGACCGCACACCGAAGTCAAGAGTCTCCATCATCGATCGACTCCGAAGCATGAGGAAACAAATTTTATTCAAAGCTAAAGAAATGCACACATAATAAAAACCTTAACAAAATTAATCCTCTAATAGCATAAAATAAACTATCATATTTCAAATAAAAACTTCAAACACGTTTAAAGTTTATAACAAAAAAAAATACTTTATACAAATTCCAAATTTAAGTAATCACTTCAAGCAAAAGGAAGGGGGATAGATTATAAGCGTATGTCAAAACAAATTAAATCATAATTTTATAGTTGAATGGTTATGATATGGAAAAAAAACATAATGGGGCAAAAAATCATAAAAGATCCTTACCAGGTTCATTGTGCTTGTTGGGAACAATACACTTTTGAAAATACCACAGTAGTTTTAATAATTTGATCTCAAAACTATAACGGCTATAACAATAGCTATAATGTTATGAGATATTTAATAAAATGAATTTGGAAAAAGTTTTTAGATATAATAAGAAGTACGACCGCTCAATGTGAAAGCGACGGCACGAGTGAATTTCTCAAATCGGACGCTGAATCTCAACGCACAATGGGAACGGATCGGATATTACTCTGCTGCGGGGACCCCACATAATAATATGTATTATAACTTTATTATAAAAAAATATAAGATCAATAGTTCAACACTGAGTACAACGTATTCATAACTTATTGGGAATGTAAAGACACAAACATACTAATAGAATATCTCCGTGCTTCTCTTATATGGCAATTGGAACAATCAATTGAATATGAGATGATTTTGATTTATAATAGCATACGATCAAAAGCTATATATATTCATGAATGGAATGTATCAATTTATCACATAGAAACTACACAAATTTTATTGTTGTAATTTTTATTTCTCAGAAATGTTAAAAAGGTGCTGTTTAAACAAAATATTGATGTATAAAAGGTAAACTCATCATCCTTACATATTATAAAACAAAGTCCTCCACCATGTTTGTCTGTCTTCGCGATAAACTCAAAAACTACTGCACTGATTTTCATGCTGTTTTTACCAATGGATAGAGTGGTTCTCGAGGAAGGTTTTAGTATATAATTTACAAAGTTACGCGGGTGAAGTCGGGGGCAGCAGCCAGCAGCCAGTTGTATATACGAAAACCACTCACTAGTAGGAACCAAACTCGTTTATAATACGAATATAATGACCATTCTGACAGGAACATGTGCAAACAATAGTTGGGATAAAGCGTATAGAATTCGAGTTAATAAAAACAGTTACAATTTTATTACGTTACAAGAGTGTATTGAAATGTGTATAAAAGATTTTTAGTCTTACTTAAAAGATGACTATCATGGACAGACGAAAATATTGGAACCTTTTTCTCACGTAAACTTTTATTGTGTGAAAACGTGATCTTAAAAAAATATATAATCGTCTTTCTTACTTGTCACGACATTTTACGAGTCCAAGAGGGAAACGCTAACAGGAGGCTTCGACGCCAAGTTTCTTGTGACCAATGTAAGTAAATAATAAATTAGCTTGGCTGCTGAGATTTGTATACAACACTGACACAACACAAGAATGTTTCTCTTGTTTGACAATTGTGTGACAGAAATGAAACCAACCACTTTTTGACTTGACTTGACCAGCCGCCACTGAAGCGTGACACATTCCAATAAAGCGCCATCTACCAAATGACGGGAGAACTGCTTAAAAAGTTATAGAGATTGAAGTGTTGCCAAAACACACCGTCAGATGTCAGCTCTCGGTTCTTAATTTGAACTAAAGTTTTGGCGGGAAAATGAACTGCTGACGAGTGAATTTGTTTCCATTCGATTTTTGTTTTAACAATAAAAAATGTTAGTACAATACCTGTTTAGCAGCTTATCGCCGCTGCATTCTATCTTTCGGTGTTGTATTATAACTTTTATCTGAAAAAAAAAAAGAAAAAATGCATTGAATTTATGTGTAAAAAAAATTAAATACAGTTTGTACTCAACAAATACAATTTAAACATTACAGTTAGGCCATGGTAAATATTTGTTAAATGCCCTGTGGACGACCGATACTCAGAATACTGGAAGTACTTGACTGTGTTTTTGTGATTTTGTGACCGGTCAGATAATATTTGTGCGTAGATCTATATTTTGTCAAAATAGTCGGCTATAATGTAAGTTGGTCGCTTAAGCCGGAGTCGAAACTACTATATACGAACATGATTTCATATTATCTACGTCTATATGAAACCTAACTTGCGTTCACATTTTAGTTGTAAAAAACGGTTAGTCGTTATAACCGAATTCGATATCTGGATTTTTAATGTAGTAATTGTTTGTTAAAAAAAATAAACTATAGTTACAATTCCCTGCTTTCCACACACAACCCCTGGGGGTGGGTATGAATTAACTGATTTTCATGAAACTTGCTAGATAAAAATTTAGACGTACAGGACACAGGATAGGCTACTTTTTTCTTTTTCAACGCGGAAAGTCGCGGGCGCCGGCTAGTCAACAATATATGTGTTTCCAAATAAGTTAAATAAATAAAAAATACCCGACCTAATTTCATGTCGATTCAATTAAAAATAGTTTTAATTAAGCTGTTGCGCGCTATAGTAGAACACAGACAGACATGGCAGATAATGGAACCGTTGCTCAAATCTTCATTAGGGCGACACAGCAGTAACAGCACGCACTAAGCGACTCTTTGATGTGCACAAACTTTCCGTTTTCCTTTGATTGGCATAATGGAAGTGTGCGCTGTTATTACACTAATTGAATTTTCGCGAGTCCGCGCCTCTCTCTGCTCATCTCCACCGATTCGATAGTGGAACTATACGTGCCATGAATTCGTATCCAACTCGAACAGAACAGAACACGCATACACTCATTATACATACATATATGTAGATATACAGCGATATCATTACATATTATTAAAAAAAAGTCCTTCGCCGCGTCTGTCTGTCTATCTATCTGTCTGTCTGTTCGCGATAAACTCAAAAACTACTGCACCGATTTTCTTGTTGTTTTCACCAATGGATAGAGTGGTTCTCGAGGAAGGTTTTAGTATATAATTTACAAAGTCACGTGAGCGAAGTCGCGGGCAGCAGCTAGTTTACAACAAATTTTCATCAATAGGTACGTTTTAAATGAGGTCGTCAGACAAAGTGACAGTCCACTTGATGGTGAGTGGCTACCGAAAAGTGCTGCAAGTTCTCTGCCGACGATGGTATGATAAAGGGTAAGGGGTTAGGAGAGGCTAGGGAAATGGCCTCTGGCATTCCTTACTCAATCACCGAAAGACAATAGCATATTCCACGATGGTCTTCTGTACGGACTGCCCATTTTATCTATGAAACGCAATGTGACTTGCCATAACTTAAATAATGATAATGATGATGATGATGATGACGACGAAGAAAAGTAAGAAAGAATAATTATTCTTCTTCACGGGGGCAGTAATAAACAAAATATTTTACTTCTGTATCAGATAAAAATCTTTTAAAAGTATGTATGAAATTCAAAAATAAAAATAATAAGTAACAAATATTTGAATAATTGTACTCAATAAATTATTTATTACATACTCAATAAGTGATGTGTTTTTGATAAAATTCCAAAATAAAAATAATAATAATATAATAATAATAAAACACGAAGGCGAATAAGGTTGAGTAATGAAATTATTATTAACTAACAGCCAATCTCTTTCCTGTAAAGATTCAAATTGAAGTTTCAAAGAGAAAAATATTGCAGATTTCATTTTACGAAGATCAAACGGTTTCTGATAAGCATTTTGGTGCCTTAATATTAACAGAATCGCGAATTGGAAATAAAGAAAAATATTTTATGTAAAACACTTTTAAAAATTTAAGTTACCTACGGACCCGTCTGAACGTCTGAATGGAAATTATCTTTTATTTACATTGAATAACGCGTCGAAAGCATTATAGCAACTGAATCAGACACAACATACAACGTATCTCTACACGTCTTATGCGAGATTAATTGAATATGTTGTTTGTCATTCGCAAATAAATAATTGTTTGAACGTTTTCCATGTAATTTAGCATGATAATCGTAACCAATAGTAACAGGAGATCAAAACGTTAAGGGTTGCTCTCGGTATTGCGGATACGTCATCGAGATACGGCGCGGGGGAGGGAAAACACTTTGATCGGACCGCTTCTGGAGAAATTCCTTTAGCACTACACTACACTACACAACACAGTAATCAATCGTATGGCGCATATCCAATCGGAAAGGCATTAAAGGCAATAGTTTCAGCTTGTGGTAAACTGTTTGCGAGTCGGGGGGAGGGGGGCGCGCGCGGGGTGGGGGCTCCGGGGGGAGGGGGGTTTGATGTTCTCGGCGCACATCAAAGGCGAGCCGAGACAAAGCTCGAGGAGCCTTTTAACTTTATTTAGCGGAGTGGTAAGTTTAGCCGGTCGCGAATCGCGCAGGTTAAAGAGTAACACACTCACTTTGAGGGTGGGCCGTTACGGGTGGGGGGGTCCTTGTACGGTAACCACGAGGTCGCTTTCAATAAATACAATGATATTACTAAATATTATTGTCCGAATGCGGTGCTTCCCTTCATTGTTTCTTTACTAAAATACTTATCCACACATACACTGGACCGCAAAGAAAAAGGGTCAGTTAGAAAATCTGCAGTAATTATCTTCAAAAGTACCTGGACCTAGCTTTTATGAAATAAAGACTAAATTATAATTAAACTAAATAAATATTATTTTTATTTAAGCACAAGATATTCTTCAACTTAGTCTTTATTTCATAAAGCTAGGTGTGAGGTACTTTTGAAGATATTGAAGATTTTTTTTTAAATGACCCTTTTTCTTTAAGGTCCAGTGTAATATAAATTGAAGTCTCTGCCCGCGTCCAGTCCGTCTGTACATCCGCTAACTCCTCCTAAAAAGGGCAACGTATTTTGATGCGCTTTTCACTGAAGGAAAGAGCAATAAACGACAAAGTTTTTTATATATAATAAAACCTAATTGCATCCGTGCGAAGCCGGGGGCGGGGCGAAAATTTTCTCAGCCAACCGAAAAAAAATCCCTTTGACCTTGAATAACCTTTTAGCAGAAAATATGGGATCGGTGGGAACTTTTAGTATTTTATTGGTAATGGTCTCTAGTCTCTACTAAAGTTTTATACAATTTGAAATGTCTATTTTTACCGGACCTATAATATAAAGTATTTTGTTATTCATTCATTACCAATACGATTACCGCAAAAAAAAAATCGTTTGTCAAACAATTAAAAAAAGATAAACTGAGACGTTCCAATTTGAAATATTTGCTAACAAATCCTTAGGTGGAGGCAGACATGGTGACCGTGAGAGGGTGGGGGCACCAAACGGGGCCGTTAATGCCGCCCGCACCGCGGCGTCTCTTTGTCGGCACCCTTTGAGTTGCGGATCATACCGTCTAGCATCACCTAAGCCTAGGACAATGAATGTGCGATGGCCATTGCATTTCTATTCGAAACTAGCACGCTTAGTGTCGATACTAATCAATTATTGTAAACCATGATGCATGTAATCATATTCATTTCCAATTCATTTATTGTGACCCGAATATCTATTTTTATTTTTGTTTCAAAATTAATTTTAAATATATTTAAAAAAAAACCTTTTCAATTAGTGTAATAAAAAGTGTCTTCCCCTTGATAGAGACAATGAAAATATGTGTTAATTCAAGTTGCTCACTAGTTTTACGACTAAATTGTAATCCTAAAAGGATTTCCCAGGTCCATCATAACCTTAAAAAATATTGTAGGTTAAACAAAAAGTTTTAATTTATTGTATTTTCACATCTCCATTGGTCCAGTCGACAGTCATAACTCTCTGATTCAAGAGGTTCGATTTCCGGCAGGGTCACCTCTGGAAATAAACTGGATAGGACGTGCAGGGTCTGCAGGGCTTAAGAAGGGGCAGGTAAAGCCACAGAAAAGCACAGTGCATGGGAGGGTCAATAACGGCCACAATCAACATAATAAATGCCAATAATTATATCCCATAACTTATAAGAGCTTACTTTGGGAGCCATACAAATAGTGTGTTTAGCCTTGGTGTTTTATTTATTTATTTAAATATAATAACTATAAATACTTTATATCAAAACTAAGTATATAAAAATTTATAAAATTTGCGACTAAGTAGACAAACAAACGAACATTATACTTGTAATATGGAAATCTTATTTTCAATTGATAAACATGTAACATAGTTTAATTATGACGAGTATGTAAATAAATCAGATCATTAAATTGAGTATTCCAATGAGCGGGCGACGGGCGGGCGGGCGCTGATTACCATAAGCTGGGCACAAAGGGACGCGAGTGTGCCCTTTGACGAATTAGCTCCACTAACGTTACCTATGTTACCGTATTAAACCAGGTACACGTAGCGAGCCATTTAAAGATGCATCGATGTTCATACTAAAACAGTAAACAATGATGATATTGAAAAATTTATGATGATTAAATGAAAAATTACACTTCTGCGTAAATCATACGGATCTTCGTATAGACCTTTACCATTAAAAAAATATTACTATGCCTCGTCAAATATTTACACACCTACACGTGATTTTATACAATTTTATACATATCGACTAAAAAACAAGTTGTTATAGTGATATAAAGTCAGAACACGTATCGTAACAACGATTCCTCTATCTATAACATGATTACTAATATAGTCTCATAATAGTATTATTTTGCGCGCAACCACGTGCACGTGTAATATCCTTCATTAACCGCCACTAACAATGTTTATTAAACGGCGTCTTCTTTGAATATCCAATTGTGATGACTAACGTGGAAGGTAAGTCAAAGCAATTTGATTCTATAGTGTTACTGAAATTGAGAAAAAGTTTTCCTAAGTGGGGATGTAAGGTTTTTTTTTATCAATCAAGGCAGCGCTTGGCCGCGATCTCATTTGATGTAAGATGCAGATGCGACCAAAGGTGGACCACGCTTAACTAGTACTCGTAAGTGCCCATTTACCCTAGATTTGAAGACCCCGAGGTTGTAATTTTGAGGTTACACGGACGCAGGCAATGAGTTCCACCCCTTAGCAGTTCGGATAAGGAAGGTGGAATATATATAAGGAAGGTCCATCATATATACATGTCTATACTTACAAAATCGTATTCTTCGACTGGCTACCAACGCACCGCCAAAATTTTTTTGGCTCAGTCAAATTCGTAAAATAGATTAATTATTAATAACGTCAGCAATCAGCATCCGATCCACTAAGAATGGATGTTGAAAATAGCAGCTTAGTGCGAAGCCGGGGGCGGATCGCTAGTAATCAACCTGGATCCGGCGCTTGGGCCTAGATGCTGACCGCTTATTGTAACAATTCTGTATACGAGTAAGTATACTCCTATTATGTAATTCTTTTGTATGAAATATCTCGTTAAAAGTATACGAACGCAGATTTTTAAACATTCAGATGTAAGAAGGATATAAGTACCTAGTTATTTGATAATGTCTCGTTGAAGTATGTTGAAACACATAAATAGACCCACCATCACGACATTTTTTATTGAGGAAAGGGTCTACCGAGTTATACTGAATTTATACTGTGTCCATCTCAACAAACAGGCTACAAGAAAGTGGCTCGCCCATTCGCGTATGTGGTAATACGAGTAGCGCGTCGTAAATTCTCAATATCCACATATCTCGAACCGCATCGGCTCTCCGAGCACTCCGCAGCGGATGTCTGTTAGCCGCTCGAGCGAAATTTTTGCCACCGCTTGCACGCACGCTGACCACATCCGAATCTTATATTTGGACATATTCCACGTATCTATGCTTCACCTCTCAAATTCCCTAGACCATTCTTTATGGAACATTTATGAAATATTCAAAAATTCCCAACGATTGATATACATTTTCCTATTCAATATTATAACCCTATATTCATTTGGGTAAAAATTAAACGAAACATTCCAATACAGTCTCCACTTTAATCGGTGAAATGGAAAACTAAACAGCTCCAAATGCACAATTATTCAATTGATAGTGAACGAACTAATTAATGTATCGCTTTTTTTTTCAAACGCAGCGTCAGATCGTTTAAAGTTGAAGTAGCGTTTAATTGATCCGGTGCTTTGAAGAGCTGTTTTACAAGTCAGAGGATCGAGCGGTGCGCATTCAAGTGTCAACTGTACACCCTTTCGATTTGGACCCAACACAATTTGCCCATTTGCTTTACGCTGAGGGGAAATTGACCATCGTGCGTGCCACACTCTTTGTGACTCCAATTCGATCTGGTGACAAAGTGAATCCAGCATTCGTACATATTAACACAAGGTTCAGACTCTATTGGAAACTGTTCGCATTCATATACGTGTAAATCGACAAAGGTGTGAAGACGAAAATTATTCGTGCGAATATTTTTATTAAATAAAGAAAGTGTCGTCAATTGTCACATTGCAGAATGGGGAATTGAGGCTTTATTCGCCAATAGATAGATAAATGTGTCTGTAAAAACAGAGAGATATATATTGCAGTGTTTTTTTTTAATAATTAATTTCATTGCTTATATTAATCATTAACAAAATCATGACCAGAAATAAATAAAATAAATAAAACAGAGAGAAAATATAACACAACTAATTACAAATAGTATAACAACAACAACATTCTAAGTGAAAAAATGAGAAAAGGACCCTGTTTGAATATGAAGTCCTTTAAAACAGGACACAATACTGATATTCTAGGGGCCAAGCAGAAAGGTATCAGCGCACAAAGCAGCAGTTATTACCATACTAGCTGCTGCCCGCGACTTCGTCCGCGTAACTTTGTAAATTATATACTGAAACCTTCCTCGAGAACCACTCTATCCAAATCGATGCAGTAGTTTTTGAGTTTATCGCGAACAGACAGACAGACGCGGCGGAGGACTTTATTTTATACGAGTAATATTTAAGGATTTTCATCTAGCTAGTTAATACATTTTCAATCATCGGCATTTGCGTATGAGACTGTAAGTAAGAAGTAGACTAGCAGCTGCCCGTCACGTTAAACTAGAAACTAAATTGCTCTTTTGCAAAATTTTAGTGAATACATGTTTGGCAATCATAAAATATGGAGATACAGTTGAGAGGTGTGTTTCCCGACTGTTCTGTCAAAGTACGTTTAAAGCGACTGTCTCTCATAGGTTATTTTTATTTCTTTAATACTACATAATTTCATTTAGTGTTTCTTCGCAAGCCCTTTCATTAGAACATAAAGAGATGGCTCGTACATTTTCTAAAAAGCAATTTCGTCTGCATGTAACCCTACACCATACCTACTTATTTCGCAAACTAATAGGTCCCGCGAGCTTTCTTTGCAAGCAAAGCAATCAACAAAACAAAAAGGTGAAATCAATGTGCCCGAAGGTATTCTCATTCAATCTCGTATTCATTGTTTTTTTCCTCGATTACAAGCATGATTAAACGTCGAGTTGTCAGTGACATCTTCTGTCTGACTTCGTCCAGGTGTATTTGGGTGCTTGCAATCATCCGTGGAATAAGGTTCCGAGCCCTCGGGTCTCGAATAATGTAGGAAGCTTAATCTTGGGGAACAATGCCGTCTGCTCGCGACGTTTTGCATACAATGACTCGTTGCGAATGAGACGAGAAAATGCGACTGGCAGGCCGTTCAACTTGAAGCTTTTCACTCGTTTCTGGTTTATTTTAACTAGTTTAACAATTTTAAAAATATATTTTAACATTTAACAATAAATCGTAATTTTAAGAAGCCATATCGTAAAGGCGTTTCGATTTGGCAATCCAAATTTACCTACGAAATAAATTGTCATATCAAACTTTTCGATAACAAACTGAAAACCACATCCAGTCAATCCACCAGATATATAAAAATAGGCTGTGGTCGTTGTATTTTTTTTTTATTTGTGCATCCAAATCGCCAACTACTCTTGAATGAAATATTGACATGTTTGTCGTATTTGAACCGCAGTTGCTTTGTCACGAGCGGTTTAGAGATGTCAATATTGGACAAGTTTTCATCGAGAGTCGTTCATGGTTTCACTTCGCTGCAGTGATTTTTTTTAATCGCACACATGGCAGCGACAAGTTGTAAATAAGATATTTCATTATTCAGAGAACAAATCCAAAAGTTGCGTCGTTATCTTGCGCTAGATATGAAATTTAACATATTTATTTATTCATTCGTTATGTCCGACCATTTAAATTTCAAAAACCAGCGGCGAACGGTCGAAATAAACCTCGTCAACGTAAATTCAAATGAAAACAGTGCTTAACTAAGCCAATTTGTGGCATAATTGTTTACTTATTATTCTCTCTTCCTCTATTTTGGAGGATACTCGAAAGAAAATGTTTCACTGTGGATCTGTATATTTTCGAAATTCGACGCCTTTCGATGGCACTCGGCGGTTTCGGATGATTGGATTGTTGAATAAAAGATTTACCAATTTGTGACAATATCCCGCGGACCATTAAGGCGTAGAGCAATTTTATTATTGTTTGTCACAATTTAATTTTTATGCACCTCATTTAGGATCTCCTCAGCTTTAGGATGTTCATTGCTGGACATAATGTTCTCCAATAATTATTCAAAATTATCGTAGTTAGAAGCAGTCTGAATTCAGCGTTGAGCCGCGTACCTTACTGGGCTCTCACTCAGTTCATCTTGTGGGTGGGTAAACGTCCTACGCTGCGCTTACCTGTCCGTGGTTTCCCTCGAGATCCTTAAGGCAGGAGGAGATAGTCGTCTCTCCGTACTGTGACTTGTCCATTTCTACTTTAACTTACTAATCCGCCGACAAGCGAATATGTTGGTGATATTCGCTTATCTCCTCATTCCCAACTCGCTCTCCCAGAGTAACACCAAGCATAGCCCTCTCGATAGCTCATTTAGCGTAGTTGAGCTTTCTTAAAAGGCCCACACTTCAGCGCCAAATGTCATCACTAGCCAACACTCATTGGTCGGAATCTTTTGTTTTAATTTCGGATATTTTTGGCAAACGCAGACACATCTACCGGTTTTTTTAGGTTCTTAAAAGCATTCATTCTTTACCAAAATACTGATTAAATGTAATCTATTGTATATCGCATTTTACCTCATTTTTCTGCTGAGTTATTCAGTCAGGTGGTTTTTTTTTTATAGTTCTTTGTAAACATTGCCTCGACGCCCCTATTTAAATGGCGTTGCAATGTTGCGCTATTCATCCGGTCTGCGTGCCACTGACATGCGTCTACAGCACGGGAAATGTTGCGAATGTGAAGGCAAATGATAGCTTGCTTTGCCTATAATTTAAGTGTAAAATTTGCGTAAAATATTCGTTAAAGATATAACAGCTATGTGAAATATAGCTTTGGGTTTAAACGAAACTGTAGATGAACATTGAAAGCATTTTCACTGTGATATAATATTTTTTTAACGTCACTTAATAGCGAAATCTGCAATGTTAATAAGTAGAATTAGAAAATCATTCAAAATTTATATCCGTATTATTTTTTCCGACTAGGTATTCAATATAACTTTTAGTAAGCTGATCGCCAGAACCTTAGCTAACCAATAGCAATCTTAAAGAATTTGGCAATCAAAATGATTCAAATGCAAAAATAAAATTAGTCAAATTCGATAGTTAGTTTAAGGTCGATTATGTGTTCAACCAAAAACCAAAAAAAAGGTCTTCAGTTCTAATTAGTCCTTTATTATAGTAATAAAATCGGAACTCAAACTTAGTTTATTGAAGTAAAATACGAGTATGTACTCGTATCTAAAATGTTTATTATCAATTAAATGTTCTCTAATTAGTTGATTCAGTGGGCATCTGTTCATTAAGAAGCCATACAGCCGCAGGTTGTATAGGTGTTGACGAACTCGCTCGGCACGTGGTGATTTCGCGTGACCGACCGCCCCGAACGGACCTGACAACGTTATTACAGTCATTCTGTGTAAACAATGTATGGGGAAGCAAACAAATTAATAAAGTTTTGAAACTTATGTGGGTTACACCTTTGGGTCTGCCGATCAAGATGCACAACTCTCCCCCCCCTTTTCACTTGCCGCTTCATCCCCCCACATCGCAAAGTTTGTCCCCGTTAACGATTTTTTAAGTATTTTGCGAAAACTTTAATAGATACAAAAAAGCGTCAAAGGCAAAAATTATCCTCATTAAATTCTTAACAAAATATGTTCTATACATTATTTTGATTAGCTTGACGGTTTTCAAGTTATAGCTAGTTTTCAAACTTTGAAATTTAGTGATCGAGAACTCGTTAAAATATCTAATAAGTGATCCTGCACTTGCTAAAATATTGTTATCAGTGCCAGAGTTCTCTGTGCACGGATTTGTTTTGCAGATTGAACCCGAAGACAATAGGTATATAAATGTATGTTATGATTTAAATAAAATATATGTGCAAGAAAAATATGTTTTCGTGTGATCAAGCGGGGCTACTCCACACCAGTAGAAGGTTGTCAGCGAGACCACCCGTCGCGTTTCACCCTAACTACCCCGACAGGTGCACTGCGTTTGACATTAATCGTATTCAATATTGAACCGCAGAGGGTTTCATTGTGTCATAGACAAGAGGACGGTAAACAGATTTCTTGCGTAATAAATTCTGTTTCTGAAATGATAACACGCCTCGTTAACCTCTAATTGGATTATATGTAATATTAATGACAAAGCTTAAGAAAAAAAGAAAGGGAATATTTTTAAGCGAGGAAAAGAGTTTTGTTTTTGAATATACAGGTGTTAGAAGACGCATTCAAAGTGTGAATTGTTGTGATAATATGTAGTTAGAACATTTTAGAGAATTTCAAGCTATATCAAACACGAGGCCATCTCAATTATTATTAGATTAAGGTGTACCTATATTTATTTTCACGCACATTATTAGATGAATGCACGAATTTCTGCTAAATAATTTAAACAGCGCCAATTATTTGGCAATTGCTTCTAGAAAACGATCTTCCAGTGCCTCAGAAGAAAACTATATCTGAAAGAGGCAGCAGTTCCATATACTAGAAACAAAAATGTTTCCAGTAGAACTGTCAGTTTAGAGTAAGGATGAAAAACAAGATGGTGATAGGGCAATGGATAATTATATTTTTCTAATTTTATGTTATCTAGGTACGTTGTTACCCAATTTTTGGAAAACCATTAAAAACCTTTACCTTCAAAACAGTCGGAAACCGTTACGATGGAGGAAATAAAAATGCAAAATGTATATAAGAGCATCGAACGAATAAATAAAATATTCTGATAAGCAAAACATTGAAATTATTAGATTAAGAATATCTCTTCTTCATACTCGTATGTATCTATAAGTTATATGCAAAGAAGATGTGAAGACAAATCTCATTTCGCTGTAAGATATGAGTGCGTCTAAGGTTTTAGGTTCGAAGGCAATCACTGTAATCATATTGCCGCAATATGGGAGAGAGACTGAAAGCGTATCTTATGAAGCAACTATTTCCAGCATGATATTATTGTCTTTATGCACGTGAAATTAAGTTTTGCATCCATAAAAATTGCAAGGTACTCTCAGAAAAATAAATCTCTTAGACTCCAAACAGAAGATTCTTTATTACATTAAAAAAGTTGGTGTATAGATAGATGGCTATAGCGTCTCCAAAGAACACGAACAACACCAGAAGGCTGACGATCTAGCAAGAATTTATTTTAGGACACACATCAAAAAGGAATTTATTCAAAGTTCAAGCAATGGTCTGAATGTACAAGTAGATATTATGAGAAGACTTTAACTACCCATTGCACTAATATTGTTTTCAATTTTATTTTCAATCTAGAAAAACCTTATTTTTTACTTTTTAACTGATACTAACATAAAAGCACAAATGTCAATTTCACAATAGGTATAAATTTTTTTCCTAACAACCTCTACTTTTTGTATTTTTGCATCCATGCAAACTTGCAACGTGTGCATGTAGGTACTGACTAGGATAGTGACTAGCGAATTTATTGCATTAAATGCGAAAACTCAAATACACGAGCAATAAATTAACATGAGCATATAAAAGCAATCATGCTGCGACTATTAGTACTATCGATTGGTAACTTCATCAATCAGTCGCAGGCGCCTCAATCTGTTCTCAATTGTACAAAATAATCCAAAACATTAAATGCTATTTGCAGCACGAACTCGTACAATCTGTTTTAATTCGTCCGACATATTCTCTTTTTTTTTATGTCTGTCTGTGTTTTAAATTTGCCGCTGGGAAACTTTAAATTAGAAAGTTTTGAAAACTAATTTTTTACAAAATTCAAAGGGAATTATTTCATACTTAGCAGTATTTTGACATTATCAGTATGTTATTTCTTTTGTAATATTCAAGCACTAAGTAATCAATTTAATAACAATTAAAATATATAATGAGATTAATTATTTTTTAATCTCCTTGAAGATTCTCATAGATCACAGATTAAAGAGCACTTTTTTAACGCATATTTTATCAAAGGTGTATTTACTAGATTCACCAAAAATTGTCAACAATTCAATTATTAAAAACATACGACTTTATAGGTCAGAATTGGCATTAGGTATATAATAAGCCACTAAACGAAGGACTAAATCTATTGGTTGAATTGGAGACAATTTACAAATCTAAGAAACCTTTTACAAAGTTAATCGAAAAGAAATGAGAACGAAATTAAATAAAGTTGAAGGAAAATAACACGCAGCTGTCCCTCATTTTGTCGATTAGGGAAAATACTAGTAAATAATGAGATGCCCATTTTGAAAGCTGCAGTAAATACACAATTAGAACGAGTGGGTAATTATTTAAAACTAACTTTTGAATCTTTCGTAATATGAATCTTTTGTAGGCTAAGTTTGTAGGCATTCTGTGAAATATCACTTACGCTAGAGAACTGGCCTTTGGGGATAATCAGGAAGCATTCGGAATGAATGGTGCTACAGGGCACTCAGAGGGTTATGTCTGAGGCCTGAGGTTAGCGGGCTTGTCCTAGGTCCTAGAGGGCCCGTGAACAAAGTAGAAATAAACATTATTTATAAATTAAAAAACAAAGTGCGCCACTTCGCTTCGCTCGCTGTGGCGACTTTGGCAGTACAAATAGTTCGCTTGCGGTAAACCAACCATCTTATTAATTCGAATATAATAAATTTATACACCCGTGTATGTAAATAGATCTAAATAAATATAGCAAATAGATATATTAAAGCAGTTTTTCTTGTTTTATTTTTAGGAGTTAGCAAGTGACTGATATTTTGCGATATGGGTCCGCCGTAGAAAAGAGGTTGGGACACCCTGAACTACAGTGTGACGAAACGGAGATTTGGACTAAAATAAAATAAGATTATCTTCTGTTCTCACACTGACATAAGTGTTATTCAATGATTCGGACGTTTCCTGGGTAGATAAACATTGTGAGAAAGATAACAACTGGTTGCGAAAGTTGGTTGCGGTGTGGAAAAAACATTCTCTGAAAAAGTTTGCCTTGGAATGAATTAGGATGATCGCTTCTAGGTTTTCCCTGGTGCTTTGCGAACGTTTCCTTCGCTGAACGGGATCAGCTTTGATATTTTACATTGTTAGCAAGGGAAAAGTAAGCCGGCAATCTTGCAGAGCGTTAATCGGCGCGGCAGGCGGTGACAGGTTGGTTCTGGTGCACTACTGGGACTAGCGTTGCGTTACAACAGCACTCCGCTTTCACGTCTACCCTCACCGGTATTATAGCTCTAATGTCACTCAATTTGCAGTCTAGAGCCTCCTCACGTGAATGCAGCCTGGCTGCTTTAATATAAAATTTCTCGTTTTTTTTTTTTTTTTTTTATTTCTGCTGCTACACAACGAGAGATTTAACGTTATACTGTTGCCTCTTTTAGATGTAAACGCGTAGAAGTAATTTGATTACGACGAGATTGGTAGATTTCGGTTTACGGCGGTGAAGGGCGTTGATGTTAAAGCAAAATGGATACAAATACTGATCTATTCCATGTACAGTCGAAAGAGAAAATATACCCTAACAAATGAACCACTTCTTCTTGGTAGTTGATGCAGACTATAATATTTAAAAAATGTATAATATATATTATCTAAGAATGAAGTATTATTATTTTTGCACATCTTTTTTTAGCCTAAATTACTATAGGGATTTACTTGAGATTATTTATAATAATTAACAACACTATAATAATTTCATTTTAATTGCGTCTCACAACAGTAAACCGCGAGCGACTAGTACAAAACCCATTGACTTATAGTATATTAAAAAACCTCTTTTGTTTATTTGAAGTATAGAGTGATCTAGGGAACCACTGCACCTATTTGATAAATTCTTTCTATATTTGTACATACTCGTAGACTATATTATATATACATATTATCCGGACAAAGCCGTGTTGCCTAGATTTAGTCTGAGATAAAATTAATTTACAAGACCACTTTGAGGATCACAGAGATAATCGTTATAGGTATGTAGGTATATATACATTAGGTATGATAAACATATATGTAGATCTAATATTTACATCCGGTAACAATAGAAGTTCCTAACTCGTGTCTCATATTTGTAAAACAACATTCGCATTCACTAACTAAAAGGAACACTTAAATCTATTCAAACTAAAACATGGAACACAACACCTTTTATATCCAACGCGAAACTTACAAAGGCCGAGAAAAAAAAGGGTTTTTTTAACTTTAAAAAGTACGCTTTCCTTTCGTTAAAAATGCATTCATTATTTCATTTTAGAGACCCTTATTACTACGCGCATTATTTTAAGACTTTGATATTAGGTTGATTATTGTATTATAGATTCAAAAAATCAGCTCGTCTGCTGTAAGGGTAGAAGCAAGTTCGAACCTAGTCGCTGCTCTGAGACCTCTTCTTGAAGATTTTTTTTATTTATGTGAAAATTTGAAATTATTTCACATAAATTACAGAAATCAGCGTGTTTTATATTTAAATCATCGTAGATTAATTTAATTGCTTTTGATTCGAAGACGTTTAAAGCGAAACAGAATAGTGGCAGAAAACAGATTGCCCAAGAAACTTAGCAATCCTTTAGACACGAAGTCCTGCTAACACGCAGTGGATTTACGTGGTGGACTACTAGCCCATACCATCTCAAGCTTTTTAGAAATAATGATTTTTCTGTAACGATTGACATAAGTAATATGTAGCAATAATTTCATAATGGCGTAGGAAAAGTCCATATCAGCAAAAGTGACATCAACGAACGTACCAGTATACCCGGAAAACGTTGAGAATTTTCCGAAAAGAAAAACAACTCGTTATAACAACGTAATACCGTTAATAACAAATCCGTTGCCATTTCGCTGACTTGGCCTCAGTCGGAAGCTGGAAGGAACCACAATATAAGAGTTATTAAACTCACAATATATGGCGCTCGATACCGCCTCTAATAACAATCACATTTTTAGGGTTACATGAAATGAGAATCCAAATTGGATTTTCTATAAAATGACGAAAATCTTCCAAGTTTAAACTATTAAGCAATATAATATTACCTTTTATTAGACTCAATTATTATATGTTACAGATTTCATTTTTTTGTTAACATTTGGCATAATTCATTTCAACAAGAAAAAGCAAGAGATTTCTCTTGTTGAAATGAATAGGGTATTAAGTCTGGTAGCGACCAGACAATATTTTTTAAACATACTACATTAATATACTTAACAGTTATTACTAACCTTAATTTCAGCTAAACGGTGCCTTATATGAGGAATTAATCATCCTGTAACAAGAGAATGTGCGGTTAGAATATAACACAAAAACAGCCGAGTAAAAGAACTTGAAACTTTTGCATAGAAATTTAGTAGTCTGAAAGATTCTTTGAAAATCGCTCGTTTAAAGTGATAGAATTGATGGTGCTCGCTGACGACGACAGCTTTATTGAAAGAGGTGTTAATCAAACAATACTTTTCGCTTCAAAACTTGTACCCCGCAAAGAATCTGTTAGTCAAAGAAGAGTCGACAACACAGAACAGCAAAGCGCACAAGCAACAAGTTTTCTTTCTTTGCCACCAACAAAACAACTGTCTCAAAGGAGTGCCTATTCTAATTCTGTCACCCGTTTAAGGCTTGTCATCACATTGTCACGCCAACTACTAAGCAGAGTAAAGTGGTTTTCATTCGTATACCTCCAAATAAAACATACTTTTAAATATATGCAATATTTAAACCTAAGCAAATGCCAGACCCATATGCCAGCGCCCATAAAAAAAATCAACGCCTGATAAAAATATATGATAATATGAGCAATTAAAGATTGAATAAACAACTACATATGTCGCTGGCAAACGTTAGTGAATAATAAATAGTCAAAATTCCTATGAACGAAGCCACAGATCGAGCAAGGTTTTCGTGTGTGTAAGATGCAATGAAACTATTTTTTTAGTTTCATCAGAGTCGAGAGGTTTGAATAGACGTTGAAGAGAAAAATAAATAAAACACACTTACACAGTAAGATACTGACTAAGGTAATACAGCCGCATACGGTGAAATACACTGTGTGGTAAACGAGAAACAACTTCAGGAAACAGTTTATGCAGTAAATAAAAGAAGCACGCGATAATCTGCTAATGGCGGGGGTTTGAACCTGCATTGTTTACCGTGCCATCGAGTCACAGAGTTAGCGGGAGTTTTCTCGTCCTCTTTATTGAAACAATTTATTACTCGTAGTTTGCTTATTACTACAGCACTATAGTAAATAAAGAGAATTTCTAACAAATACCTAAAATGTCTTGATAACTTTGTTTTTCGTAACTAAATTGGAATAACTTTACACTACACATGAAGTATGTACCTACATAGATACGGCTTTTTACTCTGATACGAAATAAGAATAAGGCAGCTGGAATGATGGATTACGAATCGATCAATCAAAACGAAAAAAATAATCAGTAAGCAAAATTATTAAAACTTCTTTTTTGTTAATTTTGGTAAATGGTCTCATGCACAATTTAAGAGCCAAGTGTGCATTTTCTGTATTAAATAAGGAATATTATTATAATAATATTGCCTTATTTCAGACTTTCGTCCATAAAATTATTGTACATGTATCAAAAATATATACAACGCATTAAGATATTGATTGACTGGACTGGAATTTATATCCCAAAAACCATTTTTTCACCCCTTGCCCATTTCAGGCATTATTTATTTCACTTTTTATTCTGTTCCAGAACTATTACTTACTATTCAAGTGGCACTACTGCATGCAATGCGTAGTAGATTAAATAAAATTATATGTTCTTTTCATTAGTTGTTTGTCTTGTATTTTTTTTTCAGGTTGTTATTTTTTCTTAGCTGCCGACATACATAGCAGACACAAATTGAAATGTATGATGACTATCAGTGCTTTAACAGCATCACGAAGAAATCTGCATGTGTGGGAAGATGTGGCTATGTTCTAAGACACGTGAATTCCTGCCTACGCCAGTGGACTGGCTTGTTAAACTTAAACATACACCTTACAGAAGGAAGACCCGTATACAATAATGAGGCGTAATATATGTAATATTAGGGTATATACGCAGAATACCAAAGATTCTAGAATAAAATTTAATTTACGAACGAATAAATAATTAAATTAAGAGCGGGCATAAAGAGAAATAGCCAATCCTAGATTTGAATTTCATCTAAGTAAACAAAGTCTAATTTAATTATTTTTTTAAATAGACAAATTACATTATAAATGAAAGTGACGTCTGTAACAGAAAACATAATATAAAGAAATTTTCTCGATAGAAAAAAATCACCAAGTGAGCTCTCATTTCCATCGATTTTAGTTTTATTTTCAAAATGACACACATTACAAAGCTAAAAGTGTATCAGTAATTTCACTTCACATATTATCTAAGGCTGTATGTAACAATTTTTCATTTGACATTGTAGTTTACGAATAATTAATATTTAATACTTTTGGCACTTATGACATTTTTATTGAGCGAGATGCGCTATCTTCCGTCGCATGTTGTGCGTAGTTCTACGTATTTTGTGTCACTGTCATGTCCAAGGGGCCACGCGGGTGATATTACAAATTTTGTTTGCTTTATACGCATTCTTAAATTAAATAATCTTGTTAATAATAATTTTAACAACAATTTATTTTAGTTCTGATAGACGGGACTTAGCCAGCCTACAGTACAATAAATAATTATATTACAAAATGATATATGTACCTTATGGCCAGAACTTTTATTTGCTCTACATAAAACTTTTCATTTGTGTTAAAAGAACTAGTGTCTACCTATTTTTAATGAGAGATTATCGATACTTGAATAAACATTTCAGTGATTCAACTGAAATCGAACAAAACAACAAATAATAAATATTCACATTTAAAAACTGAAGGGTAAGTAGATAATAAAATATCGATGTGGTAATATTAGAAGGTTAAGATTTGCAACCTCCGATGAGACGATAAGCGTGAGTGTTGTGGCGGCGGCGTCGGGCAAAATGCAAAAAGCGTGCATAAAATATAAAATTACATCAAATATTTGCAATGTGCCCTTTATCAAGTGTGCTGCGGTGTGTGGCGGGAAGCGAGCGGCGATCGGTTGGCGCCGAACGAGCGACGGGGCCGCCCGGCGGCCGCGTGGGCTGCGCACACGCATCCAAAGCAAAAAGCCGCTCGCGCTACGGCATTCCTTATTCCAAACCGGTCCACGTAAAGGATGCCGGCCGTGGCTCCGCCAACCCTCATAAAACTGACCTCCGATGAAAAACAACACGTAACGCATAACAAGTAGGTTCAATGTTAATTGCGATGCAAATTATTGCAGATACGTGAAAACTATAATCGCATTACCGAGTGTTGTACGCAGCAGTAAAAAGTTGAATGATTGTATCGGAGTGGAGTACGAATTGCTGGTTTAACCTTTACGTATCGATTGAATGTAGCGCCAGGGAATAAAATAACTAGTGAATTGATAACAAAATAGACTAGTACTTACCCAAATTTAAAGATTGCTTAAAACAGCCCGATCATTATATATTTTTTAATGTAACTGGTTATAGATAGTAAAGCTTGTGTACCGTACCGACACAGATTTTGTTTATGGAGTAAATTCGAGTCCAGAGATGGGAATGATTGACGTCTATCTTGAATACTTTTTGGATGATATTCATACGTTTGATGTATCCAAAATTAGCCAGTTATCTTATAAACGCAACTGTTCCCTATTTATTATGAGAGAATCTATAATTATGAGATAATTCTAACAACAATTTAAGAAGAAAGAAGCACAGACTGAGGCACAGACGTGTAACAGAAAAGTCTTTGGCACAATTCAAATATACCATAGGCTGAATGTATTTGAAATTTAATTAATAGTTGCAGCTAAATTGGTTACATCGTGGACCATTGGATTTACGTTGAATTTGAATGCAACATCGGGACAGTGGAGAAATCATAATTATGAATAATCACATTTTTGGTTCACGATACTCGTATCTAATGAAGTGTATAGGAAACCTAAATAAATAAATCAACGTAGACCAAATCATTTGTATATTTATGTACTATACATCAACATGAACAAACGACTAACAACGAACTTCAATTAGGGAGGGCAGCAGGCCAAAGCAGGCCAAACATTGGTGACGTCACAAAGGGCCCGAACGAGCCGTAGGTAAGTGTAGGCGAGCCGCTTCCAGGAATCAGCCGACCGTTGTAAACTCCTGCGCAGGCTCAATGGCCGACATGACCCGTCACTGTTCCATTCGTACGGCGCAGATGTATCGAACAATCTTAAATTCCAAGCGTGAGATTACAATTATAATGGATTTTTGAATAGGTACATTTTACTTTGTATTGTAATAATATTGTATAAAAAAAAATGTAGTTCGTTTTATTTATTGGCAATTATTATTCTTAAGTCGGCTTACAGTTTTCAATCAAGGGCCAAGGTTACTGATTACACGTGTGAATGAATTAGTCGACGAAGCATTATAGGACCCAAAGTAGGTGAGTCGAGTTTATTAGTTGAAGTTTATAGTGAACAACCCTTGCGAGAGTTGTAAGTTGATAGGACATTCCGTATTAATTAACTAAATAAGTGTGTTAAAGCAGATAGAGCGTCTGAAACAGACGGAGTTGGCGACTGGCAAGTTGTCGGTCGCGTGTCAATAAGACAGCGAGAGACACGGTGGATTTAAGAATGGGGCTGGGGGCGTCGGGCGGTGCCCCACCCCAGTGTGTGGTTTCCTTTTGATGTCATCTTCGCGCAAACTTTGCTACGGATCGGCTTTGAGATAGAGAGACGGAGAGTGACTAATTTGGCCCAGCATTTGATCTCGAGAACTCCCGATGTCTGCGTCCTACTCGCACCCGCCTCCCGGCCCGCCGCCGCCGGGAAGCTCTTTGCAAAATTTCGCTTTGATCGTAAAGTTAAATTATATGGGAATTGGGCATTAAGTGGATACACATTCGAGGCGTACGTGCGAACGGTGTGTGGTGCGAGTCGGCTTCGGCGCCACCTCGGACCGAACGGGTAATGTCAAAAATAAAACTCTGGGGAGCCGTTTCGCGATTACGGCGACTTGCATAAATGATGAGGCCGGAGTCACTTTCAAAGTTACACATTCGTGCGAGAGGCGCTCGTATTTAACTCTGCCTAATTTGCCGCGAGTACGCAGTACCTTTGAGAGGTACCGTTTTTACTAGTTTATGAAACAGATATTTGCGCCCGCCTTTCCCTTTGATACGGCACTTTGTGAAGCATTTTACGCGAGTTTCTTTTGAGGCCATTCAGACGGTGAGTAACGAAAGGCTGTCTTTGATAAACACGTGCGAGGACTCTTCAGTACTTATTAGGGGTGCTCTCTCTCTCTTTGAAAGCGCTTCTTGCGAAATCTTATTTGAAACGTTCACAATCTTGGAGGAGCTGCGATGAAAGCTGCGCTGATTACACTGACATTAATTAAATTATGCGAAAAAATCCACCGACTTGTATACCGAACATCGAGAATTTTACTCATTTTAAATTTAAATCTCGTTTCAAAACACACTGTATTCAATGCAATACTGGGTTTTTAACTAGAAAACAGCACAAACAGTTTGAGTGTAATAGCACTAGCACTGCGTTAGAATAGATGTGCAAGAGTTAACGAATGCCAAGAGCTATTAGTAGGTTATTAAGTTGGGTCGTGCAAGTCAAAGTAGACTCCGCAAAGTGGGCGCCTTTGTGCGAACGGCCCCCGCCGCGGCAAACGCTTCGCGTGTTTTAACTCGTTCCTTGCGACAAACTCTTTGTCTTACGATGCTTTACAATACACTATTTGAATATAGGTAACTCCTATTTTCTTAACATGAGACAGCTATGCTTTTCGCAGTGACTCCGTCCTCGGGTGAAAAGTTTCAAAGCCCCAAGGTTTCACAAAGTAATGTCCATAACAAATTACGAAAATCAATTCAGTAGCTTAACCGTGAAAAGAAAGACTCATTAGTCATTACATTATGTTTCAACGAAATTCATCAAAGATTATTTCTTTAACAAGCTGGAGCTCGCTACTTCGTCTGCGTTGAAAAAGAAAATATATGAGTAATTATAACGCCTGACATCTTTACCACTGTGACGACGGTGGCGCCGCCACGGCTACAGTGCGCCCAATTATTTTATATTTTTTAAACGATCCCTGTACATCGACAACACTTAACATAAAATGAGAAAAACTTTTTATATATTATACCTACACACATACACATACGCTTCTATAACCGGGTATTCATTCATACTCACTTTACAATCCCTCCTACCATTATCCATTATAAATGCGAAAAAATGTTTGTTTGTTACGCTTTCACGCCTTAACTACTCAACCAATCATTATGATGAGGAGAAAAGGACATTTCTTCCAGAAACAAAGTACTGTTTTCGAAAGTACAACTAAAAATTAAATAACAAAAATTCAACACCTTGGAAAATAAAGGAGCCAGAAACAATAATTAAACGTTTATTAAAAACTTATCGATATTTATAAAGTCGCTAATACCAGCTAGTAGTAGTTACAATATTAATACACTATAATTATTAATATAAAAATGAAACATCGGTGAAATAAAATTGAACTAACAAAATAAATGTTTCAATTTCATTCTACTCTCGAAGAAATACAAGTATGTTTCTTGTGCGCGAAGTCGAGAAACAATCAAATTAAAATGTCTTTCAATTACAGTGCTAGTATTTATAAACCGGCTTTCGTTTGTCTTACATTTTGATCGTTTTTTATCGAGACAACATCAACGTCCTTTGTGCCAAGTTTCGCTTTAAGAGACCATCGCGAAATTCCCTCCACAGTACAAAACCCACACCACGCTTTGCCGCCACAGAGACACCAGTTAAAGCCTTTTTAGATTTAAACATCAAAGTATATGAAACGCCTTTGATCTCAAACAGGTCATCAATATAGACGGTATTATATTCGGTATTCCTTAACGACGTACATTATTCCTTGTTTATGTATTGGAACGTGGATTTTTACAAAATGTTGTTACAAAATGATTGAATAAATTTATCGTGATTGACAGACAAATACATACAGAATCCTTCTCGATGGTTTATATTTTTCATTTCATAATGATATTTTTTGGGATTTAAACACATATTATATTCTTTTAATAGAAGGGTGCCGCTGGAGACGCTGAAAGTTTTTGAAATTCTCTTTTTCAGTGATAAACATAAAAACATAAACTTCCCAACGAATTTATGACGAAACTATGCGATTAAGGGCCTCTTTCACCATCTGTCAAGTAGGCTAACCGTCATTTAAAGTCACCGGTCACCAGGGATAATGGATAAATAATAATAAAAATCGCTTATCGAAGGATGCACTAATCCGAGTGCATAATTTAATATAACATAAAATTATTTCTAAAAGTAACTAAAAATCAACACATTACTTGTAGTTGATGAAAGAGGCCCTTAGGGTAATTAGGTGCCAATGAAAGAGTTTGGGTATTTTTGGGTACTTTGCAAGATTAATATTTGGGAAAAATGGACACTCATTTTTTTCTCTGGTTTTGGGGGTTATGTCGAAATAACCTGAAAACAAAAATGTTCCTGGTAAAAAAAACCGTTTTTAGTATCTGCAAGAACACAAAAAACATACTTGCAAAATTCAATGAAAATCAGGGAAAATGTAAAGGAAAAGAACTTAATTTTTGGATTATCTTTTGCGAAAATTCACATAATCCCATCGAATTGCCAATCAGGCCTGCGGTCCAATGGTGGCTACCATCAATTAGTTATTAGAGAACGCGAGAATTTATTTTCCTATCTCTCCCCTTTCACAGGGACGACGGTTATAGGCCTTCAGGTTTATAGGTTTATATTCATCTGCAAAGTGGTATAAGTGGTCCTTTAACCTGCCTAAATACTATTTATAATTATGTATACATAATTACTATAGAGAGTAACGGACGAAATTTACTTTGAAAAAATATTAAATCGTCAGTCCGTTTATGGCACGAAAAAAATATTGTCGAGTGAAGTGATTAGGAACAGTAAATTTAATTACAAAGCGAACCGAAATATAACAAATTGAAGTGGATAAACGCGACAAAGTAAAAGAGGAAAACACACCGTAAAGGGAACTCGGAGCATTGATATAAACGAAATTTAAATTAAGTACAAAGGGAAGGAAGATGAGAAAAAAAATCCTTTCATTGAAAGCTCTCTCGCTGGCGAAGTCAGAGGGCTACATCAAAGACACCTTAGCGGCTATATCCTTATCTGTTAGATACCGACTTCGAAAATTAGCACAGGGCGTTTTCCTTTGGTGTCAAAGAAGCCGCGTGCGCGCACCCTTTCAGCGCTGTCCCGCATTACGTTTTCATGAGCTGCTTTTTGTATAATTTGCGATGGACGGAGATAATGCGATACTACGGCTAATGATATACTTTATTCCGCTGTAAAGCGCCGAATTCGCTTAATTCGTCGCCAGCGCGGTAATGTGTTGCGAACGAGTAATGTATGCGAAGTGCTTGTCCGTTTGATCTTGAAAATATTTTTACATTTCAGAAGGCTCTTTCAAAGTAATGCTTTCTAAGTATTATATTTTGCAACTTGAGATTTTTTATTACCTACCCAAATATGAGATATTATATGTTTGAAGTGTTAAATTTCAATTTTCAAAATCCTACAGCAGTTTTTTAAATCATTAATTGCATCTTTAAATACCACAACACACTCTCTTCCTACAGCATGAATTTTTCATTTCATTGTTTTTATAATATTTTATGGTTTAGTTAGTGGTTTTTAGTATAAGTATGATGGAATCGCGGTACGGTACAGTTTATGAATTAAAAAGGACTGTGTTCTGCCACTAAAAAAACCAGCAAAGTAACTATGAATTTGTAATATTATCTATATTTTATAATATTCTATAGTTAATTATACTTTTTCTTTTTTGTTACACGTACATAAATAGAAATAATTAATATATATGAAAAATAATTAGAAAATATAATATAAATAATAAGAAAATATACTTAAATAAAAAAAAATTGGCAAATTAATAAAATTTTTGGTCGGTTAATTGATTTAAAAAAATTCTTGGTTTTTCTAACCAAAACTAAACTCTATTAAACTATAGAGTGTATTTAGAAAAAAAAAGAAAGGCAAACAAATAAATATTTTATTTATTAGACTGTTACTATAATATATCTGTAAATGTTGGAAAAAATCTGCTATAAAAATTCCTTTAGAGCTACCATTAACGACGCCATTATTGCAGAACAAATTGCAATGACAGAACGTGTTAATAAAACAATAAAAACCTACGAACACTCAACAAAACAAATACAAGTTTGCTACTAACTAAGTGCATTGACGCGTTGAAGTCTTTTCTTAAGGAAAAATTCATTTAACCACCAACCTTCATTGTTATTCATGTAAAATTTTGTTCAAATCGAATTTCAATAGAAACACTTTAATTACATCCTTCAACTTATTTTACAATCAACAATCACAACGTTTTACATTCAACAAAAGCTCTAGCGTGAAAGAAACAATAAATTTTCAAGTTAAGCTCATAAAACTAAATGATTATGTGTACATACAATAACAATATTTCCATACACACATAGTACAACAAACAGTGCCACAGAACAAATAAAAAGCTTTCAAACAAAGCACAATAAACTAACAGTATAATAACAAGTTGTAACTTTGAAACAATAACTGCTCAGGACAATGGTAAAAACGTACGAGTGACTTTCAATAAATATTAACTATACACAATAAACCATCTATAAACTCACCAACTACAACAAAAAAAAAACATGTCTACGGTCGTACCGTTTTTAAAATCCCGACACCATAAGGCCGCAAAAAGTTTTATTAGTCCCCTCAAACTTTAAAAGTCCAAGTTACAATATTTTATACCTGTCGCGTAATCCAACAAATGTCACAAAAATATAATAATCCAAGAGATAATAAGCTTAGAGCACTTATATTTACGAAGGAACTTTAAGACGTCACGTCTATCTAAAACACTAAATATAAATTTTAACAACAAATCTAAAATCTAAACAACTATTTCACAGACACGAATAAGAATATTATATATTCACTTTGATTTCTAGAACGACACCGATTGACACAGTAAAGATTTAAAAGTTATGAAAAATGTTTTCTTCGAAAGTCTTACGATCGTCTACGACAATAGTTAGTTTGATTGATCGAGAGGCGATTGTCGTGCGCCACCGACGACGACTAGTGTTGAACTGTCAAAATTTCACCCGATAAACCTGCGCGCGTCGCACGTGGTTCCAAAATGTGGGTGGAGCTAAACGAAATCCAGCATTGCGATTGGACAGAAGAGCCCTTTGATCATCAACCGACGACTAACTACATCGCTCTGCTCCTTAATCTCGGTAGTAACGTCCTTTTAAAACAGGTAATTTTATTACAAAAATGTGGATACTTTTTATGGTCAGTCGAGCAAGCGCTAGCTCGCTACGAGACGGCAGGTAAGGATTCGCCCCCCGACGGATTCGGATCGAATGATATTTTCCGCATGCATGCATCGCGTCACACCGAATGCAATCCACATAACGTATTACAAAGTTACGCTGTTACAGTCAAAGGATAAAAGCTGGACGATTTTTCTTTTATTAGAACCGCTATGAAGCGTTGCAACCCCTCAAAAAAAAAAAACTTCAAAGGCTTTCCTAACAAATACATAGACCCTGGGAATAAAATAATTTGCGCTTTTGTTCGGATTCGTCTAATTGTAATTACATAAACAAACAGAATATAAATATGAAAAATATATAGAATTGTCGATTGTTAAAAAATGTATAATATCCTCATTCATATAATACAATACCTACCTACCTAAACTAAATAACTAAAAAAATAAAATCAAACCGTTTTTTAAACCCTGAAATTATATTTTTGTTTAATTTCGAAATAGTAACTAATCCTAAACTATTTAAAGCTCAAACGAAACTAGTATTTTATTTAATTACACACCAAAACAGCTTAACCGGCATAAATAAGAAATTGAAAACTTTACCACTTCTTATCTTTTTTCTATAAGTATCTACAATAGAATCTTTTTTCAAAAAGAGATTCTAAATGGAAAAAATAGTGAAGTTAATTCATAAGTGGCTCTTCTTTACAGAGCATAGGTATGGCCGCTAACTCCTCCTAAAGCACGCAACGGATTTTGATACGGTTTTCACCATGAATTAGATAATTTTTCACAGAATTTTTTATATTAATAGTAAAACGGACTAAAACTTAATTAAGTGTTTTGCTGGGCGAAGCCGGGCCGCTAGTAAATAATAATGTCTATACACATTACATGAGTAGATACACGTAGGTACATATTCTTGATTAAGATAGAGGTTGGGATTGGGACATTTTTAATTACGTTTGTTATTTACGTCTATACTAATCACAATTTCTGTAATAGCAGAATATATTATATAGGAAATTTATTTAAAATCCATAATTAGGAAAACCATTTTAAACATTTGACGCAAATAAATATTTTTATTTTTAAAATTTCGCCACAATTTGGCAGCAACTTGTCTGATACTGTCTCATAACTGTTTGTAAGAAGCCACGGCCCCGTGGGTTAGAATATATGACGTGCGAACGTATAGCCTCTACTGTGGGTAAGTAATACATGTCGCAATAGTCTCGATCGCTCTGATATTAATAAACTGTTGGGTTTGCACCGCGAAGTGTACTATGCACCCGCCGCCGGCGCCGACCCGTCTCCGCCTGCATTATTACTCGGCTCCACTCACAGAAGCGCACACATAGCCGACCGTGTCTGTGTATACATACACGCACACAAACGCGAACGCCCCACATATAATGTCAAAGGGTGAGCGCGTCGCCTCACAAAGCGTAAGTGCAACCACTAAAAGCCAATCCTAAGTTTTATTGATACACATTGTATTGCGACAAAGTCTCCGTCGACGGCGCCCCCACTCACCCCATGCGGCGCACAAAGACAATATCGCGACGTCAAAGGAGCGCCCGCCACCCGGCGTCCGCCGCCCCGCGCGCCGCCCAAAGGAAATGAAAAATTAAATTGTCAACACATTTAATATCTGCGAAAACGTGCACGGCGCCGCCTTTGGATGTGCTTCGCCTCCTTTGCGGAACCTTCGCGGCTCCCCCGGCGTTATGTATTAAAATTTTATTCGCGAAATTGCAACTCTGTTTCGGTTTTACAGCGACTAATTAAATGCTCCCGAAGATCAGTGGCGTTAATGAGTCATACCTAGGCCGTGAGAACGTAGCGCCGACTGCGTATGCGGGGAACGGGCAATACGGGCATCCCACCGTGGCCGACACCCCTCGCGTTTGATCGGCGCCGCGTCGCTTTGACAATTATTAAAATTCGCCTCGTACCTCTCTCGGGCCTCATCTTTTTCCGTCGCCTCGATTATGCCACGGGTTTGTCTCATTAGGGCTTTTGTATGGCATCGCGACATCTCCTTTGATGTGAAGAGCGGGGCGCAGGGGCACGGGGTGGCTGCGGTCCACCTGTAGTTTTATTGTTACCGCACAACGACGAATTTGCACGCTCCACTTTGAGTCCTCTCTTTGAGATTAGCAACCTCCGCCATGTGCTCTTTGCTTTGCTCTCTGACACGAGGTTTATACGTCACAGACTAGTGAACGAGCGTTACGAAAGCAGGTTAGCTTTTGCAAACCTGCATTGTTTTCCTCTAGTTTTAATTACATCATAAACTTTCAAGTTTAGGTATATTTGTCTAGCGGATTGCCCGATTATGCATGGGTGCAGTGCTATATTGGGGACAATCTACATAAAAACTAATATTGAGTCAGATTTAAGCCATGTAAAGGATGGCCTATTATAAGACGCTTTTCAAGTTTTCACTATCAAACATCTAAATGACTAACATGATACACATAGAACCAAATTTCAGTGTCTCGCAGTAGTAAATTCTATGCACGCATATACTATGAAGAGGAACTGTTAAGAAAATTCATAGTTGCTCTTTAATACAAGTATATAATAAATAATAAAAACAAATTTTTAGCTATCATGAATTACGAGAAATATATTTTTGTACGAAATTTCATTTTTATAATTCTAATAATTTAGAATAATTGGTTGGGTTTTAAAATATGATTTGGGTCCTCATTTTAGAAGTGTTACACAACATTGACACAACAATGTTAAAAAACATTTATATACTGTGGCGCCTCTAGAGCTGTATACGAGTAATGAATTAAAAAAACTGCATACAGTTTTCTCATTGAAGTAACAAGAGAAAATTGAAACATGTGTGTGCCATTACTAAAATCTTAGGTTCTCAAAAGACATCCGCCTCTGCATTCTAGACGAGTTATCATAGACCTTATATAACAATAATAAGGGAACAACGCGACGCAAAGACGCTTTAAACAAAGCCCGTCGTTAAGGAGAAATAAAAGAAATTTTCGCCGTTTGTATTAGTAGGTAAATAAAATGCGGCGACAGCGGTGTACAAACGCTTCTTTTGCCATTTAACAAAGAGATTAGGTACACCGGACATAGATAAAAAAAGAGAAAAAACCTTTATCGAATCTAATTCGCTGGGAAACATACTTAACCGGTTACACTAATTCCAATAAGTTAACGTGTGATTCCATAAATCATTGCAAGCAGCAAGCATTAGCAGTACTTCTACGAAATACCTTCCGTAGCTAGAATATGGGGAACGATCTATCTATACACTATATACGTATACTATAGAGCGCCAGTGCTACTCAACTTTGTCCGATCTTTTTAATGATGGATTATCTCTATGAATGAACAGATTTATCACGAGTAGGCAATCTATCAAAAAAGAAATAATAAAGTTGTTGATTAGATGAGATATCAACGTTTTCAAACTTGATTAAAAAATTCAAAGTAAAAAAGTGACTCAATACGCGAATGTTTATCAATGGCTAATTTAATAAACATATAGATACACCAATGTGAGTATAGATACATACATAGATACACCAAGCAGTAGACGTCCTACGGTTGAGGATGATGAAATATAGCAAAAAAAAATTTTAAGGGACCGCAAGTTACGCTTGGTTACGATAGGGATCCGCCCTAGGAAAGTTGGGTGGGAATTCCTGTGAGAACAGCTTGCTGCGAAACGCTACGCAAAGACTGATACAACGACCTTAATATGCATACGTATTCGATTAAGATCTGCAAATACGGCTCTGAGGGCCAACGTCGTGTGCTCCTCTTGTGTGTCGTAACCCTTGATCAAGGACCGAGGCCGTCTCACTGAGAGTCAAACTTAACGCGAGGGGCGTGAGGAGACATAGCTCTTTGTTGTGCCGAACGCAGACCGTAGCCTTTCATCTTCCACCGCCCTTCAGCGGCCCAACTGTCAAATCGATAGGGCTGTCGAAAGCGATTCGACGAAATATTCAAATCTCCCAAATGGCCTAAAACGTCCTGACTTCGTAAGCTTACCTAAATTCAGTTTTTCCCTGTGATTGCTTCTTTGATAAAGGGCATATAGTCACATTTTTGTTCCATGTGATACTTTTGGCGCACTTGACTGCAGATTCAAATAGCATTTAAAGCATTCCAGGATTGCATTATTTTCGATTCTCAGACTAAATAAGAACTATAGACAGAATTTTACAGACAACATAGTGAAGCCGGTGTTATAAACATTATAAAGGAAAATTCAAAGCCTGACAGAAATTGAATAATGTTCCAACGCATATGAAAGGCACACGGACAAAGTACTTAGTAATTAGACATAACAAAAGCTTTTGTATTACCAGTTCTACATTTGGGTTATCAGACAACATTATGGCAGCAATAGAATCACAGCGATAATGAAAATAACCTGTTGCTGAAGAGAACGTTCGCAGTTTTTCATTTGAAAATTGCCAGACAGAAGCAGCCGCTTTTGACGTAGCTCATAAAGCATAAAGCATTATTTATGTGTGCAAGTGCTAATGTATAAAATAGGAAACGTCTTTTCTGTTTCACGAGAGCCGAAAGCGGTGCGTTGACAACCCTACAGTTAGTGCATTCCGTTTGATGTAAAAGAGTATCCTTCAGGCGACGCTTTTCTTATTATCAACTTGCCCGTGAATTTAACGTAAATAACGTTTATTATCACACAAAGACTTTTTTTGTGTAGTTTGTTTTTAAAATATAATAACAATGCTTTTTACACATGTGAATGAATTTGAGCTCTTATTTCAAGCGTAAAGTAAATAATTGCTAGTCAAAAACAATATTATAGAACTTATAGTGTCGTGTTTGTTAATAACGGTAAGGAATGTCAGAACTCATTCCCTTACCCTCATGTCGTTTTGTTACCCTTTATTCTATTTCCTCACTGGGATGCCAGTGCTCATTTCTCTTACCCGTCCTAATTCCTTATCGGCAACACACCTATGGTGTTCTAGGTTCTAGGCAACTCTAGTGGACCATGAGACTGTGTGACGATTTTTACAATGCTTTTTTTACATAATAAAAATCACCAATATTTGCATCAAATGACATATAGTGATGACATTACTGAACTAAATGGGGTAATATTCAGTTAAGATTGCAGCGCACAAAATTCAATCTATTGTATTTGTTAGTTGGCGTTCTTTATTTCAGTTGTGCAAAGTCCCGCCTATACGTAACGCAGGGAACTGTAGATAGACATCAAGATTGAGATTTACTCAGCAATGGCTCAAGATTGAAATAGTAATTTGGGCGGGAACCGCTGCACTCGGCGATGCTAAGTAAATTCACTTCAGAATGCGATCGCAGCATTCGCTGCGATAGCTACGGACCGAGTACGCGTAAAACGACGTAGCTGACTTTTTTATTTTTAAAATAATAGGGTAAAGTTGCCCAAATTGGACCGGCTCGTAATTTGTACCACTTCAAAATCTACCAAACCGTAATGTTTAGTTTTGAATTGGCAAAACTAAAAAGCAGTGCTACCCACATGATGCAATCGCTGCCATTTTGGATTCGATGACACAAAAGAGTGACGTGTAGAAAACAAAAATAATTTCTACGGCCTTCTGATCTTATTTTATGGGTGTTTACATAAGAATTTTTTGTAGTAACGGTAAGTACACCGCAGTTGTTATATATGTTTTTGGAAAGTAGGCATATTAGTGTACTTTTTTGATAATATACTTTTATGTTTATCATTTCGTCGTTGTGATGCCGGCTCACATAAAAATAAAATTTAGTGTTGCCTAATTTGTACCGGGTAGGGTACTCCTAAAATGTACCGGTACAATTTAGGTGTATGGTGGTTCCTCAACTCTATTGTTAACTAGATTGAAATGTTTTCAGAAGTCTGGAGGGGATAAAAAGCAAGATGACTTAGAAAAAGCCTTAGATTGTTTGAAAAAGAAAACCATGGGAATTAACGAGTGTTCACGCATGTTCAATGTACCTAAACCAACTTTAAAGAGACATTTATCAAGTTCGAACAAGTATGCGAATGAACATACCATTTCCAAGGGCAGGCCAACTGTTTTTCACGATAAAGTTGAAAAAGAGCTTGTGTTGCATTTGTTAAACATGGAAAAGCTTATGTTTGGACTCACAATAAAGGATGTTATTGTGGATAATAATTTTTATAAAGATGTATAACGGTAAGGCTGATTTCAGTTTATATGTTTGGACTCACAATAAAGGATGTTATTGTGGATAATAACTTTTATAAAGATGTATAACGGTAAGGCTGATTTAAGTTTATAAGAGGCACTTAAATCTCATTTCGACCATGAAGTACAATTTAGGATACCTATGGTACAATTAAGGAAACCGGTGCCCTAAATTGTACTTTTTCAGACTTTTTTTAAAACTTTAATTGTTTTATTTTTTTTTATATTTTCTCATTTTCTAGTAATAAAAAATGAACACCAATAGAACAACCTTTTTATTTCTAGTAATATAATCCTTTTAAGTTATATAGTTTTTGTGACAGCTTGTAAAGTTGATTAACTGGTACAATATAGGCAACCTTCCTATATACATTTATTTACGTACGAGTAGTACGAGTTAAGTGTGGATGCTAATTCTCACTCGTGTTCCCTAACTATACTTAACACCGTACAGGTATATCTAGGCACATTACAAAAAAATACATCTTTTTGAAATTAAACCTTCCACTTGATGGTAGTAGGTAGGTTACCTTTTTCCAAAATTTGCTCTCCTGTGAATCAAATTTTGGGTTCCTGACTGAGCGTTAACCGGCCACTCGACCAATCAGGTCGTGTTCCTGTGACATATTGTAGCAGTTTTTAAATCAAGTTTTAAAATCTGACATCGATGTCGCAAAGTTTCAGTGAGTTGGAAAATTCCTTAAAAATTGTTAAGAAATTGCAGTTGCTAAGATTTTCCCGACGGACGTTAGTACATTTTTCTATTCTACGGCAGGCAGATGTTTCTCGCGGATTGAATAGGCAATGTGATAAATTCGGTTTGCGGCAGACGACGCGGCGCCTACGCCTCGATACGCCGCCCGATGCACAGTCCTATACTTTAATAATGGAAAAACGTTGAAAGCACTCATATTGAAATTTTATTTTATTGTCCTATTGTTTATCACAAAAATATTGATGCTATTATTTATTACCACAAAAAATTTGGGGCTCTATGCGTAATTATTATTTAGCTGCTAAAAATTAAAATTAAAAAAGAAACCATTTTCACATCGTTTTATGTGTTTGAAAAATGAGGTGGCAAAAAACGATTTAAATAAATAAAAATTTTGTTTTTAAATATTTAAAATGTCTTCGAATATTAATTTTAAAAATTATCATATTGAAATTATAAAGTGTTAAATTGATATCATATATCAGGTAATTACGTATTTACTTTTTTATAAACGATCTAAGTACACATTATAAAATAAAATCGCTGCCAGCTTCTAACTGTAACTTAGCATAGTTTAATATAAAAATACCGCTTAAAATCGTCCATAATGAATATGTAATTTAAATTAATGTTACTATGTAGACAAAATAATTATAATAACGACTCAAAGCTATATTCAAGAGTGGAGTTATTAAAGTTCCTGGTAATCCTGGTAGAGGCTTGCCTGAACCGGGAGACATGACAAGCCGAAACTAATCGAACTTTGTTGATATAACCAACTGCGTTTATTACTTTCGGGGTCTAGAACCGAAATGTTGGATTATGTTCCTAACTCTAGCGCTGGCTTACATTATTATTTCAAAGAGGTAATTATGCCTTTTCTTTCTCAATTGTTTGTACTTTTTTCATCTTCAAAATATTTAGGGCGAATTCTAGCTGTAAAAATTATTCTTATTTCAGAATTAGCTGTTGCAAGCGAATTCGTCTGCGTAACTTTAAAAAGTATAGCCTAACTAGCTGGTGCCCGCGACTTCGTCCGCGTTGAACGATGAAAGGTACCCAATGTCCTTTCTGGTGTCCCAGACAACGTGTATGCAAAATTTCATGGTGATTGGTTCAGTAGTTTTTGTGTGAAAGCGTAACAAACAAACAAACTCACATTCACATTTATATTATTATTACGGATGTTATTCGTTGATACAGTAGCTTTCTATAGATGAAAGAATTTTTAAAATTCAAAATTCATTAGAATCAAAAATATAAACCTTTTCTCTTTATATAGGTAATAATATTAGTACAGACTAGCTGGCGCCTCCGATTTCGTCTGCGTTGAAAAAGTAGCCTATCCTGTGTCCTGTAAGTCTAAATGTTTATCTAGTTACCAAGTTTCGTGAAAATCAGTTAATTCGTTAAAGAGTTATGTAGGAACATACATACATACATACATACAATTCTACACTTACATATTTATTATTAGTATTGACGACTATCTTAATTTTTAACTGATTACAATATATTGCTTTAGTTCAACTACAGACGAAGAATTCTATAAGAAAATAGTTATGGTCTGAAAAAGTTGTGAGGCTTACCTAAATTCCTAGAAAAGTGTAAGTAAAGCTCTTTATAATACTCTGCTTCAAAAAGAGTTGCCTGAAAGAGTAGAAATTATACAAATTTTTCCATATCGCGGATAAATACGAGTATTTTCAATAATCTCTAACATTCCAATTTCGTGTAGGAAGTGTGAATTGATTATTTTTCACATCACACACACAAATTAAACATAATTTGTTACAATAAAAATAATTTAAATTAAACAATTAACCACGTAGATTAATAATGAAGTGATAAATTAGTACAACAAAGCACACGAGAGGAATCCGACACCATTTTCTCACACCACCTTTGCTTCGTAGAGAAGGCGAGTCAAAAGGCTCACTTAACCTTAGCGAAACTCAATAACTTCCACTTTAAATAATAAATTCTCCTTTGAAGCAGGCCGAACACAGCTGGTTCAGGGTTGTCGGTGGAGTTCATTCCTTTAATTGTGACAGGTTCAATGGAGCGACGTCTCGAGAACCAGTAACCACCCTCGTACAAGAAGACCACAGCGAATTAGCACGTGAATAGTATTGTGTTTAGGCGAGTAAGGGAGGTTAGGGCCCATTTTGCTAAACCCCTTATCCCTTATTAAGGTCGGTAGCGCTAGGCGCGTCGGTATCCCCTATGCCCTATAGGTTTTGCGACGACAGTAATCACCTAACATAAAAAATATGAATTTGTAGTCACTAAATCACTGAAAAAGGTAAAATTTTTAAAATAAAAAAAATATTACGGACCGAAATTATCAGTTCTCTGTGGAAATCAAATTGAAAAGGTGTATAATCGCGAATTGCGCGAATATGTTCCTGGCGAATTTTAAGTGCATAAAAATCATAAAAATCAACTTCTTAAGATAATTGTCGTATAAAAAAAGGTGAAAGGTACCCTATTAGTACCTACTTTTCCGTATCCCTGACATTGTGTACCTATTTCATGTTGATCGGTTGAGTAGTTAAGGCGTGAACGTGAGTTACTTTCACATTTTTAATGTTAGTATGAACTAGTATTTAGGTTTAGGTATCTAAAACAGGTAGGTGCGATGTAAAGGTGTTCTTCAATTTTGTTTTAAAAAACGAAGACAACCCTATCGTCGCAAAAATGATTGGTATGAGAGGAGCGAGTGGAATCCTTGTAATACAAAGAATTGATTGTGAAACGTAGACAAAGTAAGCGGCATTGTCCTTTATTAATTTTCTTCTTTATGTCCACGTCTAGAGAGTGGGCAGATAATGGAGTCGTGGCTATTGTCGGGAGCGTACTGACCAGCTCTTTTAACGTCTCCTCCCAATGCATTTTTACATTTTATTATAACATTATATTAACTTCGCTTTGACATCAATATTGTAATCTTAACAATGTACTGTAGTACATTGCGCCTCATCTGGCTTTGTTAGACTAGTTAGGCCATATACTTAAATACTCCGTATTATACATAAAACAGTCTTTACTTTGAATAATGTATATATACTCATTATCATTAAACAGTGAAAGTAATATTATTTTTAATGAAATAAGTAAATGTTACGTTTAATATGTAAACATAATAAATGTTGAGTGCGCCAATAAAATTGAACAAAATGTTGAGCGGAAAGGAGTGAAAGTTCTCATTTATATCATCTCTTTGAACTGGAGGTGGCTTTTCCCTTTATTCTTTCCGCGTAGAGCGCGGATCGTGTTGCGACTTCGTAATTAAATCATTCCTTCGGATTAAATCGGCCTCTTTTTGATAGATATCGCCTGTATTGAGCCGTCGAGTGTTCTTCAGGTGAACGACGTTTTTGGATGTTCGCTTTCATCTTCTTTTTTTAATAAAAACGTAAATTGGGTAAGGAGTTAAAAGGGAATTTTAGAAGCGTCCCTGCGAAGCTGTAATAAGATCGAGTGTTTAATCTCTGTTAATATTTTCTTGTTTTACAGACGGCGTATACATAGAGAGTGTTCGATTGCAGACGTTATTTTGACGACAGACAACACAGATTTCATAGAAACATATATTTTTCTGATATAAATAAGAAATACTACACGGTTTGTAAGAAAAAAAAACACAACATAATACAGTATCACACTCGCCAGTGCAAGCACTATAATATATGGTGCATTTGCCTCAAAATAATGGGCACCCATCTCAGCATGTGCTCGGTGTGCTACAATTCGACTTCACTGAAGTCCGCCCAAGTACATAATAATATAAAAAACGTTATTTCTAATTATGTTAATTTAATTAATTTAATTTCTTAAATCTATCGATATAAAATAATGGCTTTGTGATTGAGTATAATCAATACTAATAATAAATCTGTTAGGGTCGGTCATGGAGTAATTTACTTTGTTTTCAGAATATCATGTTTATAGGCTCTATACATGATACTGAAACTAAATTGTCCAATTTTAGATTTTTTTCTGTATGTACGTTTCTCCATAACTCTTAAACGAATTAACTGATTTTCATGAAACTTGGTAGATAAACATTTAGACATACGGGACACAGGATAGGCTACTTTTTTCTTTTTTAACGCGGACGTAGTCGCGGGCGCCAGCTAGTATATGTTATAAACGTAAAAATTTTAAATTAAATTGAACATAAACGGACGGGCTGAAATATAAACAATGAACATAACATGAAGACAAGGCTTCATGTAGAGAGCGTTCGTTCGAATAAGTTGAAAAACAAAATTCTGTAACATGTAAGAAACTTGAAAAGCGTGCGAGATATGAAAGTCGACGTTTAAGCGCGGTGTCAATCACCTTAATGAAGCCACACAGTAAGACAGCAAGGAAAACTATTCGTAAACGCAATTCGTTTATTCGATAAAGATAATTGAGGCTAATGGGGTTGAAAGCATAATATTGTTCGGTGCACTTCGGTTTGTTCGTAATTAGTTTATTCTCGGCGACCACTCACCCGGGGACAGCGGTGTACCAGCTAAACCTTGTAACAGAATTAACTAAAATTGCATTGTCCACTATACTCTGAATAAACTTCGCTTACCTCATTAAATCTATACAATTGCAATTCAAGTAAAAGTTGTTCTCACAGTTGTTGGACAGGGATTTGCGTTACAAATTGATTTAAAATATTATTTACTTATATATTGCTGCATATTTTCATACTTGTTATCTTGTACATAACAAGATACATAATAATCATAATATACCAAATTGCCCAGATATAAACTAAAAAATTGGACACCCAACAATGCTTATCCGAGCTTTGATATTTGATAAAATCGTGTCCTGAGTGTGACGTGGCTCATGAATAACATTTTTATTAATATATCAAATTCTGTAGCTACTAATCAAAATATTATAGAAAATTCATATTAGAAAACATATTGTAATAAAAGAAAACTACAACAATAAACCTTTCCCAGACACCAGAGAGTAGAAGTTACGCATCGATTCCAGCTTTGGCGTCTCATTCTGATCTTCTGGCAAACAAAGCTATGGCGTCAAAGGCTTTCTGTGTAAAAAGGAATCCAGTGATAGAGGCAGTCAACAATGGGCCAGATAAGAGGTTGGCACAAGTTGTAAGATGGGAGCGATCGAAGTGAGATTTATAAAATCAAATCAAAAGTTACCTCAATATCGATCCGTTAGTTATATCATTTTTTTACCTAATACAAAACAGATTACGCATGATAGGTATATATTGGATTACATCATATGCGATTTAGACCAGTGTTCGATGGGGACACAGTCGAAAGTTGTTTTTCAAAGATTATAGAGGATTGAAAAACGTTTATTAGAGCAAATAAAAAATGTTGGCACTGCTATGGAGCCACTGCAGATGACACATTAGACACAGTCAGTAAAAAACTCATACAGAAAAGTATAATAATGTCAGGCGTTATATCTTTTATTTTTCAAGGCAGACGAAGTCGCGGGCACCAGCTAATAGTATATAAAAATAGAATAATGCGCCCACCTTATAACAACATCCCACATACAAAAGTATCCAGGATCTTGTTCCGTGGGCCAAGACGTGCCGTCGCGTTGCGGGCGAGGTGGGCTTCCGGCGTCGCTTTGTGTCGCATTGATACAGCGCCGCCGATAAATATTGTGGCGAGCTTTGAGTAGAGACGTGACGGTACAATAGCCACATACAACACTAATAATAATATATTGAACCAAAGATACAAACAAGCAGAAACAACAATTACTAAGGAGGACGGTTTCACTTGTCGCCACTAACTATTCAAATCTTTCATAATACAGAAAAAAATTGCAAGTCAAATTTTCATAATAAAACGATTCATCAGAATTAACAAGACACTAACACAAAAATGTGCCCGTTTCTATGATGGCGTGGCCGCAAGTTAAGTATGACGGTCGATAATATTTGGTCTAAATGTTGAGCATCACTAAAGAAATAAAATACACGTTTTATTCTATACTTTTTAAAGATTACAATATAAAACTTTGTGACAGTTAATTTATCCGGCTCACAAGCGTTCTTGAAGAAAGTCCCTAAATGAATGTGAAAATTACAGCAAAATCTGTTGTGTAATATTGGTGACATTGGTGCCAATAGTGAGCTATTTTATGCAGATTTCAGAGGTAAAATAAACATTAGGTTATTGCGCGAATTGGGACTAGGTACATAAGTGATCCTACGGTGTAAAGTCGGGGTACGAAAACCTTCGTCAGTTTTCAAATTCATTCCTTTATCAAAATCGTAGACTCTTAGTACCTTTTGTTACCTTAACAACTGACATACGTTTGAAATGAAATTTTGACATGATTGATAATTGCCCTGGTGCAAGCAAATTTCGACTAAGCTGATGAACTTTTTTTTTACCCCGACTGTACATCCAATCGTTCATTTCATACTCTTTAAGGAATTGAGTCGAAAGGTTGCATATAGACTGGGCGCATTACGTGAAGATAAAACATTATCTCCTAAGAAATAATAAGAGGTCCTAGACTTTGCCGGGGGGTCAATTCCCATCACTATTTTGCATATGAGTTGTCAGTTGACGTGTTATCACCCCTCCCACCTCCACTTCCGCACAAGAGCTGAGCTCAAACAACGCAACTCGCGTGTACACTGTCGCGGTCGCTTTGCTTTGTCCCGCGCAAACACCTCGGGAAGTCGGAACTGACGATCGTTATCATTTGACATATGACGACACTTCGCGATACAAATGAAATGAGACACAGATTCAAATAATAATCATAATTGATTGAAAAACGGTGTTTCATCAACTGCAGTGAAAGATAGTTGGTTGAGCGCATGATAACACGAGCCAACATAAGGTCAACAGAATGAACTGGAGTGTGGGTGCCGATTGTGCGGCGCCTTTGTAGCCTGCCCCTTTGATCTCACGCCTTACGTGCGAAACCATCGATTGATTCCTCTCGTGTACATCAACGCTTTCCAATGACACTTCATAATATGTATCTTAATATTATAATTCTGCAGTCTTTTCAAGCTGCTCACAGAATTATCCACTCATTAATCGCTTTCAATTCATGCGACGCGACGCTGTGAATTAATTGACCCGAATGTAATTTAATAAATTGAAAATATAAAGAATTGCAAAATGTACAACTTTTTAGTTACGATCCACAGACAGGCTTATGATCCACTTAATGGTGATGAAGTCTCCCTCTACTATTCGTGAGATTGATAATTGAACTTTCATTTCGAGTGATTGACTAAAGATTTTTTTTGGGAGTGGTTGAAAATTTCAATTTGTAATTAATACACAATACAACTATTTGTATCTGTGGCGTTAAATTAAAATTGAATATAATTTTATTGAGATGTAATAAAATATAAAAAAAAACCTACATAGGTATGTCAAGCGCAGTTTGGTTCAGAGTTGATAATAAACATCTCGTGAAATGTCGTTTCAATTTGCACCTCCGAGATTTTATATCGGATACCGGCATCAGTCAAAGCTGCGGCGTACGTATGGCGTCGCCACAAGTTACATCTTTGAATGAATCACCGTCCACGCCGCTTGGGACTCTTCCAGTACGTGTTGAGGTCTACTTTGGCGTGGAGGTGTTTGACGAGCGTTGTAACTGAAGCGGTTTGGGGTATACTCGTCACGTAGCGGCCCTGTGTCGCGCACTAATGAGACCACCGCTATATACCACAAGAGTCCCGTACTAAGAAGCGTGTCGCTGAATTTTTCGACTCTAACTAATTCGAATCGCCTTTGGCAACTTGTTGAGCGAATTTCAATTTATATATTTTAAATTTATAGCTCGGGTAAGATAATTTAATTAGCTTAAGATGTATTTAAAATAATAAAGTCACATTTTTATAGGGATTTCTGAAAAAAATATGACGGTCTTGAGAAAAAACCCCGAAGACGCTTCGTCTGTTTCCCTGTAAACTTCTTCTAATTCACTCAACGGATTCTGAAACGGTTTTCACCAATGGAATGAGCGAAAAACGAGGAAACTTTCCTGGAAAGATTTGCAAATTATTTGCAGAAAAAAATGCAAGCCGTGGGCGGGGCGGGTCGCTAGTTAAGTTATGAAAATATGACTTCAGAAAGAGTCAATTACAGACATATACGACTATGAAAGGATGTGCCGAAAATAAGGCACAATAACAGCAGAGCTGTGGTATTGCTACAGCTTTGTGGTTACCCTTGTTATTGTATCCGGTGTAATTATCTTTTGATACCTAGTTCACTTTGTGTTTTATCGTGGACTTCTTTGTGTCCGCTCTTTACATAATAAGTACCAACACTACACAAGCCTTCATAGTGGACTCGCCACAAGCAACGGTCTGTTAATTCTTACAAACTGGTTTTCATACACGCGCTCACATGAAAGAGATTTTACACAGACATCTTTGTTTCCCGAGTTTGTTTTGGGATTTGTTTACGCACAAAATATCTAATAGGTCTGACAGATGGGTTTGAAAATGACTATAAAACACACATAGTTAATATAAGAACTATAGTTATGTACATGTGAATAGTTTTTGTTTCATCAAAATAGATGCAGTATTTCCGAAATTATTGACACCGAAACTTAGGTCGCTATTTAAATTTTCAAGATCGCCCGCGCTAAGTGATGACGTCACAACTGTTGCACGCGACTTCGTCCGCGTAACTTTATAAATTATAGCCTATGTTACTCGCTGATAACGTAGCTTTCTATAGGTGAAAGAATTTTTAAAATCGGTTCAGTAGTTTTTGAGTTAATTAATTACAAACATACAAATCTCTCTTTTTACTATGAACTTTCGTCTAGCAACGATATTTGTGACGTCATTAACGTTCGCGAGTAATATTAAAAAAAATTGGGTGGCGCGCGTACTTTGAACGCTTATAACTCGGTAATTTTTTAAGATGTATATAAAAAAAAACACTGCCGTATTTGTCCAGTGAGCTATAATTGGGGAATATTATTAACTAAAATCGATGGTTAGACTCATTGTCTAACCATCGATGTGAGTAGCTTGAGAACGGTATATTTTTTTAAAGGAAATTATCTACTAATGAATATTACGTTATTATTAATAACGCATAATTATCGTAATCCATACTAATATTATAAACGTGAAAGTTAACTCTGTGTGTTACCTTTTCACACCTTATTATCTATTCAACCGATCATCATGAAATTTTATTTTGCATGACACAATTTCTGATATACAGGAAAGCACATAGGGTACCTTTCATTCATGTAGCCTAATAAATAATAAGGTGGAATAGCACTACTTAACTACTTTAGTAAGATAAATATTTGTTAAAGCGCAGCGCTCGACCTTGTAACCCCTAGCTAGGCATATTGTTCCCGTTTCTTAAGTTGCATTGCATTGCAATGCTCCCTTTTACACAAAATGTTGCTCGCTCACGTGCATTATGTAAGCTGATGACCTAAATCTAAAAATGTCTCTTGTAAATCTGTATAAGTACCTACTTATCTCTACAATTATAAATTGAAGTAACTAGCTGTCCACATCTGTTTCTACGCTAACTTCTTCTAAACCACCCAAAGGATTTTTGATTCGGTTTTCACTAATGGAAAGAGTGTTAAACGAGGAAAGTTTATGTATATTATTAGCAATCTGTTATTAATTTAAGATTTAAAGTCTCTGAAACCACCAGACGAATTTAAAAAAAAAGTATTTTGGTATTTCACACCCCAATTCAAGGTTTTAACATTTTAGGGTCATTTAACATGTCACGATGTCAACGCTAATCTCTGAAACCGTCCAGATTTCAATATTTCATTCAACTTCAAATATATAGGATAATTGACAATTTGTAACGATAGGCGGACGAGGTCGCAAGGGAATAATATTATTTCAACATTTCATAAATTAATGTGAGAATTTAATCTACTTATCAAATATTTCGTCCTGACTGACTTATCAACGCACACCCAAAACTAGGTAAGTAATAGTTAAGTCTAGAAAGCTAAAAAAATAAACATACTCTTGAACTATTTTATAACGTAATCATGCGCTTTTCAAAATTTCAACTCAGTGCGAAAACCCCTATTAAACTTCAATTAAAAAAAAAACCCCAGTGCGTTTCCTGTGTTGTTAAACTAGTCGTGACGTGGACAAGCCTGCGAAACCGCATGCGACCGTGAAATTGTACAAATAAATAGCGGTAAAGATAATAAATGAGTGGGAAATTGGTAATGATGAGGCGCGGGGCGGGCACTGCGGAGGAGGCGGGGGTGTGCGGGCGGTGCATTAAGCCGGCGGCAAACATCAAAGGGCCCTTTGACCGAGCCGACACTCCCACACCCCACCACTCCGCCGCGTCATGCGCCCGGGAGCTACTAACACACAGAACTGATATCAATTAATCAGTTAGTTGTGCTCCCGCTGTTTTTTGACTAACCGGCATGTTTCCGCTCGATTCACTCTTTTTTATCGATCACTTAATATTTGACACTACTCACTTTTAAAATCCTATAATGTATCGACTATTAGCGTGGCCTTAACAGTATCAAAGGTATAAAAAATAAGTCTTCGACCAAGTAGCAATTGGCGTTAAATTATAATTGTATTTATTTTAGCTTTTATATAGCTCGATTTGGGATACATATATTATATTTTAATTTTTGTAATAATTTTATATTAGGTATTACATATATTTAAATAAAATACCAAAAGTACCTACCTACAACTTCGTCACACGAAAAAATACAAAGTAAATTTTCTTATTACTTATAAAAATTTTTTGGTTGTAATCCACAGAAACGTAATATCTAATCTACTATCTATACACAAATACTTCTAAAGCACCTAACGGATTTTGATACGGTTTTCACTAGTGCAAAGGGTGCAGATAAAATTGCAGTAAACTCGTATATTGTGTGCTCGTCTGTTTAATTTATTGGTTTATAACTGCAAAGTTTATTATCAAAATATATTATTAGTGTTTTGAAGCACATTTAAGCTCAAACAGTTACTAATGTGACTTAGAGGGGTTTTTTCTTTCGTAATAAAATCATCAAAAGAGATAACGTTAACCAAACGCACTGTTTTGAGAGCAACTTCATTAATTTTACTCCGGAACTCATATTATTTTATAACATGCAAGAAAATAAATAGGTAACTAGGTGTTATAAATTTTAAAATAACATTTTATAGCACGAGAATATTATGTGTCAAAATTATTTAATTTAATAGGTAACTATATGAACAAAATGACGCGTAATTTCGTACACTTAAATGGCTACCATCAGTTTATTGTAAACTCTTACTTCACGACTTAATACAAGTGACGAGCGGAACTAGCTTTTTTTTTATCATCAAGTTTTCTCAATTGCCTCCCTCTATGGAAACAAATTTAAATGCATCCGTGAGAATCTGGGGGCGGGTCGCTAGTAAGAAATAAATAAATGAAAAGCAAATTCATTTGCGAGTTGCAGCAGCCGTAGCTAACGTGCATATCGCGAACTGCCCGAGTTAATTTCATTTCAAATATGTGAAACTTATGAATACAGCGGCAGCGTGATGTCAGTATATTTAGTATTTAAAAAACTTTGCAGGTGAACATGTCGCCGAGCGAGCCCGCGAGCCGGCTTCTCATTGAAGTTCACTCTCACATCGGGATGTCGATTTGTCTGCTTCCACCCACCGCTTTGAAAATGGTGTGAAAACACGCCGTCATATTAGCTTAGTTTTTTATCGAAAAACGATGGTCCCAAAGGATTCAGGTTGGCAGGCGACCTCGCAGTTCTATTGTCAACAACGATATATCTCAGTTTTTCACTGAGAGATCTATTAGGGAATTTTTCACACGTCGCGTAACTAGAGCGCATCTAGATTTCCGCAATAAAAATTTTAAAAAATGTTTTTAGAATTTAGTTATGTCTCTTTGTCTGCGTTTGTGGACGCTAATCTCAAAAACGAACCGAATCACACCTGGATTTAACATAATATAGAATACTTTTGATATTTCGCGGTTTAGTAATTTTTATATAATTTTCTTTACTTTTCACTTTTTTAGATACAGACATAAATCTAGTTACATACTAAAAAGAATTGTTTTTTTTTTGTTTTTAACGAATAAACTCAAAGACTATAACTGGACCGATTTTAAAAATTCTTTACATTATCAAAAAGCTACATTATCAGATAGGCTACTATTATGTTATAAAGTTATTAGCTTACAACAGCTAGTCATTAATAAACACAAAAGCGAACGATTAGTTCTAACAATTCCGCTAAATCTCCTTTCTAAGTCTTTTGTACAGACGCATATTAATGGCGCCTGCCTGTCGAATGACTCGGAAGACTGCAAGGGATAATTGCTGGCGATAACAAGTGTTGCTTGCGATGCAGCAAAAGAGTGTGATAACAAGTCACTCCACCAGCGTCGAGGGCACTCGCGACGCGGTTCCAAACGATCATATGCGAATACCTTTGAATAGAATGTTCCCCTTTAGTTTCATCTTATAGTTAGTGCCTCTCCGATACTATTTCCAATTTGCAGGGAGGCAAATCATTTGTAGTCGCCTCTTCTTCTCTTTAAATTTTAATAAATTTAAATTAATTTACAACAAACGACGTTAATTAATTAATTAATTAACGTTACGTTAATTAATTAATTTACGATTAATTTACGTTTAATGGTATTCTGGGCATACTGACTACCTACTTATAGAAGATCAAAGTTTTACTTAACTATTTGTAATCTGTGGAAAACGTAATAGGTTGTACATTTGTTTCTATCTTTTATAGAATATATAATTGTAAACACAGTTTTAATATTTGATGTAACTGATTTACCTATTGTTCTCTAATATACTTAAAATAAAGTAAAATTATTAGTTGGCATTCCATATCATTTGTACAATATATTTTTTGTTTCATTCCTCAGGTTTTAATGTAGTTAATGTTAATAGTCATTGGTTGAAACAGTTGTGTTTTTATATTTATTGATTTATTTAATTTATTATTATTTTTAGTGAATAGTATACAAGAAGGGTTCCTACATAAATATGCTGGATTTTTTTTTATATTTTCTGTTACTGTTTTATTTGTGTTTAACTTTATTTTTTCATTATTATTACAAATAAGTATAATCTTGATTTGATTTGAAAAACATTCCGAATTTGTGTAGTTCCATTATTTTAGACGTTGGCTTTCGAGAGTATAGCAGAGTTGCGAGGTTACAATGACACGGGAATGTTCGAATGTTTGGGAGGTATACTGAGTGGAATTGACTCTTGGTCGACGCAAGTAATTGGCATACACCGGGTGCGGTTGCGGAAAGTGCCACTCGATGAGAGATACCTTACTCTCGACGCTTGCTTATTTGAGGCATACTAGTACGACACAACTATGTGACGAGCAGTTTTCAAAATCCAACGTCACCGATGAATTTAGTGATATGTAGAAAGGGGTTTAACAGTTTTTGACTGCCACCCTTCAATAATGGAGAGGCACTGAAAGAAAGAAATGCTACCTATAAAGAGTCTTCTCCTTAATAGAGACAATAAGAATCGTGTTAATGGACATATTAATAGTTATCAATAATAATTTGATAATAATCAATTCAGTATTAATTTAGGTTAAAAATTAAATCCTCATCATAGTCTTAAAAGTAGATTGTATACCTAAAAGTTTATATAAAATGTCCTTACTTTCTAAAAAAAATTAATATTTTTGATTAAATAACCCGTTCTGACACGATATTCTGATCGCTTCTTCCAACAGCCTTATCGAGCACCGATTTTGCATTTTTTTTAATAACTTTTGAAAATAATTTAAAAAACTAAGCTCTTAAAATAATGCCTTGTTTGAGCTTGGCATTTATTAAATTATGCCTTATTCAAGTTTGAAGACTTGAAGTCTTGAGATATTATAACATCTTCATTTCGCAGCTAACAGCACACTATAGAGGCGAGCATTGACTGAGACAACAAGAGTTGGTGAAATTGAACGAGTGTGTGCAGACAGCTGGAGGTAACGATAACAATATTGCTTGTCCCCTATTTGTCCCCGTCCGTTTCGGATTCAATATCAGCCGTAGACGTCTCGTGCTCCATCGACGCATCGGCCCACGCCTCGAGTGACACTAGACTGTGCACAAAGCCGTCTGTTTGCCCCCTTTGTCTTTACCGGCCAATTAGTGTGCTACGTTCATTTAATTCCATCGGTCGATTAGCAAGAGACAGGTGGCCATTAATTGTGCTACGTCGATTTACCCATAGGAGCTGGCCGCACTACTGTCAAGAGGTCTCGGCGTACTCATGTGCACATTAGATTGGTTAGTGGCGTTTGTTAATGTATATCGATGTTGCTTTGATCTCAAACCTACCTCCCCAACACACCTTAACTGATCAATATTTAATTATTTAAAATTTAATGTCAATTTCTTTTCATAAATTTAATAAAGCAAAGATAAAATACCGTCAGCCAGCCCGCATATTTAAAACGAATCAGAAATCAGAACGAATGGAAACTTTGTGTTTACCCCCAGCTCTCGTTGCTAGCAAAGAGTAGGAAAAATGTACTCGCATCGGGCCCGCATATCGACTTGCCACCAACTTTTACATTACATGATTGGTTCAACATTTCTCACTGTCTAAAGTGAATACCAACTGACAAAATTTCGCCTAATCCATGTAACAGAGAGACGAAACTTTTAGGAAACTTTGAATACCTTTAATAATTCTTAGGTAACTAATGCTTATTTTTATTTTGTTGTGTCAAAATTCGTTTGACTGCCATCAGAGCATACTGAGGTCGCATTGCAATCAAGCATTTTTTGAGCATTTTCGATATCCAAGTAGTTAATTGGAAACAATAATTTTAATTAATTTAAATTAACAGTAGACATGTAACCCATCCTCTATCGTAAAATATATTGCTCATATATTTTTTGTCAGGCGTATATTTTTTTATTTTTCATTGTTTAAGAAAAGTCGAAGCTACTATAGTTTTCCAGAGCAATTTATTGAGGCTATGCCTTATCCTAAATAATTGCCTCGATTTGCCACTAAAAACTGAAAAAGAACTGTTGGGAACCGATTGAACAAAACCACGAATTCGATACGCTTCGCATTGTCAAAGGACAATTTTAATCTACATTAAATGCCGCAAGTAATTAAAAGCCTGTTAATCATGTAACCAGCATGTAAGTGATCAAAAACCTAAATATAAAAAATAAGACTTTTCGTTAGGATAAAAATGAAAATTAATACAATATAATTATTTATCTTCTATAATAATAAAAATAAATCGCTAAATGTGTTGCTAATAATAATACTGGAGTACAGCTGGTGGACCAATTCGGCTAATGTTTTTGTTGAAGTCCGAGGAAGGTTATTAGGAAAAGAAAATTTGGACATGCATGCCAAATCGGGGGCAGTTCGCCCGTAACTATGAAGCTTTTGAAAGAGATTCTCTAAAGTCTAAATGATAGTGAAAAAAAAAAAATGAGCCAATAAAATTAATACTTTATTAGTTAGAACTATATAAACCAATAGAACCATGCCGCTGTGGAGTGGCGTAGTTTTAAATATGTACCTACTTGAATATTTAAAATTTAATTCACACAAAAATGAACTCAATTTACTGCACCTAAGTGTACAATATTCATTAATTCCATGCACAGACCAAGTAACTATTTGTAAAGAAGATAATAATATGACGCGCGAGGCTTCAACTTGCTTTCATTTGTCAAACAGTGCTGGGAAGAGCTCGTCCGTACTCGTACCTAAGTGGAGATTTTTTGAGCTTTGCAGCTTTTTTGAGACGAAAAAAGTGTTAGTAACTAGTCCTTTTGCACTCCCTTACGGAGTCCACTTACGGATGTGCAGCGTCTACTTGCAGCTTCTTGTATTAACAAAAAATAAAAGGTCGCCCCCACTTTTGAGCAGTCTTTCGCGAGCTAGTTTTGAAGGACAGTAAGACCCACTTGTGCGAACAAAGCCATGATTCGTCCCCTGTAGTAATCCGACCACGAATTTAAAACTCATTATTGAAACGTTGTAACGGCCACAGTGAAAAACGGAATAAACATTTTGTCTTTAATTTTAAAAAATTGTGAAGTTCTTCAATGTAAAACTAAGTGAGTGAAAAAGTTACCTCTTCTCATATTATTGACTCATTTCCAGATTATTAAAATTATTGTAGCTATTTCTGTTTATTAGGTGGGTCAATCAACTATTTTACCCACACTTTGCTGTCCCCGACCATTTTTTATTGAAATACGTTAATTGGTTATAGATACATACATAACGAATACAACAATAGTATCTAAGATTATTAGGCACCACGGGAAACTTGATTACGTTCTCGAAAATCTTTAAATTCGATGAAATTTTATGGTAACTCAGTACACGAAAAATTTGCTCCATACAAAATATTCCTGTCCGAAGACCACATTCACCATGTGAACTTTAATTTTAAATAACCTTATTCTTCTCTCTTTCGGTTAATTCTTATTATACAACAAGTTAGTATATTATAGTTTATCGTGTGCATAACAAAATAGAAATAGGTCTACACACTTTTCCAGAAAAAAATCTCTAAACTGTGTCCCTTACTAGAATGATTTTACCTTCGTATGCTGAGTTACCCTCGTAAATTTCACCCGGGAACACATAGATGGCACTGTTTGCCGTAGGTAGCTTCATTTGTGTTTGCTTTCGCTCGCATGGCGCGACGGTGTCCTTTGATAGCGCCGTCGAGCCGCCAGTCCTCGAAGAACGTTCAGAGGGAGTGCGTGCCTTTTTGTGTCGTCTACTGAGTGACCGCGATTTTTCAATGTAAGTTTATTATTTATTTAATATAATCAGATGTTTTTGCAGTACCTAACATATGTTTTCGATTAAAGTTTACGCCGAGTACCACAATCAAATTATAATGTGCTCTTTTCATAAAAATGCTCCGATTGTCTGCTGAGTTACTTGTATACTGAGTTACTTTGGCGGTAACTCCAGAGACATTCTTGGTAACTCCTAAGACATTTACGTACTTAGTGGGATTAGCATGTAGCACTTAAAGTAAAATTGGCTCCACAATTGTCTCTCCCTAGTCCCTATACAGCATATCGAGGGACCGTGACAATTTTTACTAGGTATATAGAGAGGGTACCTTTTTTTTTATAACGCGAGGAAATCTGCGAATCAGATCCCCACCGATCTCCGGGTATGTGGGATTTCTACCCACTAAAATCCCGCGGTGTTTCTTCGCGCCGTCTATGGGCGGGGGTCAGGGGACGTTTAGACACGCTACGGTGTCCTCCCGCCAGACTTGGCCCGCACACTTGCGGGCTCCACCTCGATAAGGCGCGGAGTGTAACCTCCGCGCCGGAAACACACAGCACGTCTCCCCTCGTTGCCCGGTGTTGTGATGACGGCGGACGACCCCATGTCCGCCGCCCATGGGCGAAGCGACACAGGCCGCCTATTCTCCACCTCTCGCAGCAGGCAGTCAGCGAGGGGCTTCACTCATGAAGCACCCCATAACCTCTTCTCTGCGGCACAACCTACCGCAGAGTTGGAGGCCGCTTCCACCTTAAACTCTCGGAAAACCCCTGCTCGTGTGGCCGCTCATCTCTACGGCATTAAGGGTGGGCGGCCGAATGGGGGTTTCCGCCTGACATTTCCACATCAATCGTGGCAGCCCGAGACATGCTTCACCTCGTGATATCGTCGGAAGAGTTACTAGGCCGGGTGGCGAGTCCGGGTTTTCACTCTTCCGAACGACTGCAAAGGGTGGTTACTAGGCCGGCCGCGCTACCGGGTATACACCACCCTCCACAAAGCCGCGATTGCAGCACTCTGCCAGACGGTCCTTCCCTGCCGTAGAGCTCCGTCTTCGCGTGCGTTGCCCAACTACCACTGAGCGACAGAGCTATCCGAGAGAATCCGCCCGCTGCGACCCGCGCGCGCCTACACCCGAGTGGGCCAAGTACGGTTCCTCGGCCCAGCGAGCGGTGACCGGTGAAGCTCCAACGGACAGTTGGAGCCTCCAAACTGTTGCTCCGCCACTAGCTCCGATGGTCGGAGCCCGCTCGGAGCATACGCACGTGGGTCTTCTTTGTTCCCCAGCGACAATCCGATCAGCCAAGCAAAGGTTCATTTTATTTTTTGCTTTTCTTTTTCTTTTTTATTGTAAATTGACTTTGTTTATTATGACTAAAGTTATAGTAAAACACCTATACATACAATTATAAATTAGAGATAATATTTTCAGAAATACTATTTGACCTGAAATGGCGCGACTATCGGCGGCTGAAAAACAAAGGAGGTACAGGGAAAGACTCAAACAGAACACCGAAAAATATGAAGAAGCTAAAAGAAAGCACCGTGAACACTACCATAAAGTTAAACGGCTTGCAAGAGACTTGACACCTATTGAAAAAAAACAAGCAAAGGTCATCTGGAAGTTGAGACAAAGAGAATACAGAAAGAAGAGGAAGAATTTACAATCGATCTTAGATGCAAGTTCCCCAGTAAGCGTACTCAATTTTCACAAGAGTCACCAACAGCATCGCCGGCATCAATAGCATCCCGAGGACGCGGACGAAAGAAAACAAGAAAAGATAGAAGTAAAGTGCATAGAGTTGACAAAAAATTACAAGAAGAAAACAAGAAGTTGAAGAAAAACTGTGAGAAGTACAAGAAAAGGCTGAATAGATACAAAATAAAAGAAAGAGAATCTCAAGATCAGAAAGAGAAATAAAGTTATAAGCTATTGACAAATTCGATTAAAGATCGATATGAAAGGATTAAGAGCCATAAGGAGAAAGGATTGTTCAAAAACCTCTTGAAAAGTGATAACATAGAAAAATCCAGAAAGAAAACACAATTACTACGAGAAACATTGGGAATAAACCTACACTAAAAAGAAAACGACACTACGCCCCTTGCTACTTAAGAAAAAAAATCATCAATTTTTCCTTTTATAGTAGTATGTCTTAGGCGTTACCCAAATTTGTCTCTGGAGTTACTTACTGTCCCAAATATTTTAACATTATATTTACGATCATAATATGTAATTTCTTTCCATTATATCTTTATATTACCAGTACTTTATTCTAACAATTGGCTAGCTTCTATAAATAATTCATTTGTATTTGTAATTCTTTTTTACTTAGTTTTATTAAGAAATAGCTATAATTTTTTTGTATAACGGTAACGCAAAAGACCAATGTTAGTTAGTTTTGTACTTAAATTTAAAAATACTATGAAGACTGATTTTGTCAAAATATTTGATTATGCATGCAAGACCAAATAAATAATAATGAATAATATTTTCTTGTTTCATTCACCATTTATGTAACGCTGAATGCAGGTAACTCAGGTGACAGTTTTTAGGGTATCTGTTGTAGTTTTTTTCTAAAAACTGTCTTAAATACGAATTTTCGTCGCTGCCCTTCTAGGTTATTAAAGGAGACGATATATCTAATGCCCTAATCAAATTAGAATAAAGGAATATTAATGTTTATTTTAAAAAAAAAAATTTTTCTGATCTGTCCTTAGTGTGGGTAAAATAGTTGATTGACCCAGGTACCATAGCAAAATTTGTTTCTCGTGACTCACAATCAACTAACTACGGGAATAAAAAAATTGTGGTTTTTTTACAGACATTTGGCCCGATTCGTTCCTGGTTGCGTATGAGCGTAATTTAAAAGAGTTTGAATTGAATGCAGTTTTTCTTTATTGAAAAAATCTAAGCTTAAGTTTTCAAGAAGCATTTTTTCGTATTTATCCTCACAGACCTAGTTAGTCTGTATACGTAAGTTTTTTATTTTTTATCTGTATACGGTAAAGCGAGTGACCTCAATCTAACCTGATGGTAATGATGAGGTGAATATGAGGTCGAAGATGGAATTTGCTTGCCCATTAATAACCCGTTCACTCTGTTCTTAAAGAGTCTCAAATTATTTATATTTCAGTGAACACTGAAGAATCGAGAGAAGACTCAATTTCCCTAATAATAAAAGAAGACATCTGATTAAATATCAAAGGCAAGAACCATTGCGACTTTTCAATTAAATTAACAAGTATGATGGTAAACAAAAAAAGTGTATTGAGTGTAGTTAGATATTAAGAAAAAGTTTACTGTAACCTCTGAACATTAAAAAGTAAAATTCATACTGATGCACATAATATTAACACTCGAATTGATATTGCATATTTTGCATATATGCATATAGTTAGTCCAGAGTTCACCCATCCATTGACACTTGAAGAAAATTTTGTACTTACTTAGGCAAATGGACCCCTGCTCAGCTGACACAGCAAGTTATAAGCGAGGTACGTTCACGCCATTGTGAGTCTACTAAGTTTATAGCTAAGGTTGCAAAAATTTGCAGTTTTATTGATAACTAGTGTTTTTGCCCGCGACTTCGTCCGCGTCCGATTGCTACCAAACTTCACAGAAACACTACATTAATCTGAAGATTGTTTCAATTGGTTCACTGGTCTTGGAGTCTATAGGAGACATACAATACACACATCGCTTTTTATATATTAAGAAGAAAGATTTCTTCTTACATTCTATTACTTGGCTATGTATTAATAAAATGTAACTATAATAAATGTAATGGAAGAACACTGTAAAATTTAACTCAAATTGTTTTTAATCATGAAGTAATCAAATGAATAAATCAATTTTATGCTTTATAGGTATTATAGCAAAACATGACTTGTGTCCTTTCGCGTCGTGCGACATGTATTAGCGCACTGTCGCTTCTTGCGGGGGCGGCGAGATCAAAGGCTAGATACAAAGTAAACCGTTCTCATTCATGTTCCTGCACAAAGGGAATTGATTGTTGCAAACCTCTTTTTAAAAAAACCCAAGAGGGGTTTGATGACACATCTGCTTTTATATTGTTATTTTGGTCTACTTAATAAGTTTTATATTACATATTATGTTCTATTAAGTACCTACAATTATCAATTAAGCCAATGTGATGTGCCAACTAAATAATGCATTTATAGTTAAAATTATGGAATTTATAATTTCATTTATTATAGATTTATTTTCCTACATCTTTACAGGTCTATTCTAATAGTAATTAAATTAAAATTAATTAAATTAAACCAAATTCAGCCAATATACTCGTATAAAGCTGAAGAGTTTGTTGTTGTTTTTTTGGTTGTAAGTGTATTGAATTGAAAAATTCTTTTTGTGTTGAATAGTCCATTTATCGAGGAAGGCTAAAGGCTATAGAGAACGCGGACGAAGTCGCGGGCACCAGCTAGTATTAGATAACTAGCTTTTCATTATTAGGTGAGTGAATCTGGCAAACCAACACAAAACCTCTTTTCAGAAGGTGCAATTTTTGTAAGTTTATTCATCATACATCAAAGGTGATCTCAGGAACTACTGCTACTTCAAAAACCTTTTTTTTATTCAAAAAATCAAAAATCTTATTTGAAATATACTTCAAAGATACAGAAGGTGCAATTTTTGTAAATTTATTCATACAGAAAAGGTTCTCAGGAACTACTGCTACTTCGTTTTCCATGTTTTTTTCTTATCAAAAAATCAAAAACTTATTTCAAATATTATTATTCATTTTGAAAAGAAACACTATTCTAGGTAAACTATACTAGAGCTAGCTTATTCTAGACGATCAACTTTTCAATTGCGTCCAGGGAAGCTACATACTTGTAGTTAATGTAAATCTGGTTAATTACGAGTATTTCTAATAACTAATCTCCTTTATATAAAAACTAATCTTTTTTTTATTACCAACGCCTGATGCAAAAGAGGGGTGTTATAAGTTTAACCTGTGTGTCTGTGTATCTGTCCTTGGCATCCAACTCCCAAAAGTACGGTATTTTCTTACAGTTTTACTGTTTTTCTTCTTTTTATTTGTTATCGCATGTTACAAAGTTGCAAATAATGATTGATTGAAATGGATATGTACCGATTTTGATCCATTTTTCAACAGACTTCCAAAAAAGGAGGAGGTTCTCAATTCAACTGTATTTTTTTTTTAATGTTTGTTACCTCAGAGCTTTCGACTGGGTGCAACTATTTTGATGATTCTTTTTTTTTTTAAAAGCTGGAGCTTCCCCTGTGGTCCCATTTCAATTTGATCCAGTTCTGACAGTGGTATCCATGAGAAAACAGTTTGAAGTCAGTTTTTTTTTTGTTAAAAACAGTTTTTGGTATGTTTGGGTGGTTCTTACCTATAACCTATTTACTTAGGCAATCATCTGCTTAAAGTTGAGAACTGTTTGCAGATTTGACTGAGGAAAAAAACCTATAATGCTGAACATATGGTGCTTGAAGATCACCTTATTTTCTAGTTAACTAATGTATCTCACTAACTAACTTCCACATGTCTGATTGATGTTAAATTTGGTGATACTTTTGTGGTATTTTTATAACATGCTAACTAATGACCAAATGCTGCATCATCAAGTAGTCTGCGGGATACTCAATTAAGTGTTGGATAGTCCATTTATCGAGGAAAGCTCTAGGTTATATAACATTTTTAACGGGGACGAAGTCACGGGCAATAGCTAGTAACAGAATGGCGTGTTTGGGCTGAATAAAAAGTTGGGGGTTTATAATTTTAATTATAGCTTGTAGTTAAATTGTAAGTCTTTGGTGGACAGTCGGCTGCAAAGGTAGATTAACACATTCAAAAGTGCAAAACAACTGAACACTCAATGCGCCATAAGTCATTGTCACGACTAGATAACAAAATAAACTTCACGTACAAATGATCGTAAAAAGCTTCAGTAAGTTAGTTTTCAGTTGTTTTGATCAACTTTTCCGGCCAACTGTACCAACAAATATTTCGAATATTTTGTATTTTTTTTAGTAAATTTACAACAGTTTATATAGTCTTGTATGGGTATTACAAAGCAAAGTTTTATTTTATAATATATATTAAATTAAAAGAATATCCATATTAAAATACAGACATTTCTTCATACAAGAAACTTATTATTTTACATCATTTTGTAATATGTGGATTATAAAGCTAATTTTGTATTTTATAAAATGCATCATATATATAGCAAAGCTTTTTAATTAATATTAGTTAGATTAGGTATATAGATTTCAATGTACATATATTAAACCACAATTTTAGTAATAAACTAGCTGCTGCCCACGACTTCCTAGAGAACCACTCTATCCATTGGTGAAAACAGCATCAAAATCTGTGCAGTAGTTTTTGAGTTTATCGCGAAAAGACAGACAGACAGACGCGGCGGAGGGCTTTGTTTTATAATATGTAAGGAAGGATGTTACTTATATTAATTTTGTTCTTTCATTTTGAATTTGTTAATAAAATTATTTAAAGTGAAATAAGACTTTTTATAAATATTTCATTTAACGAGACGTTACTGTGAATATTCACAACTGAATAGTGAATATAATTTAATGATTATGACAAAAGAAAACCTATTTAAATACACGATTAAATCAAATGTAAACTTTCTAAAGTAAATTTTCTTCAAGTAAATATTAGTAAACAAAAACAAATAACGCGTCTTTCATTTGTAACTAAAGGTTAACTATATACTTTAACTTTGGGACGGTTTATAAACGAAAACATAACGAATTACAATATTTTAGAATCATTCTAAGAACGTCCTAACCTTTATTAAGGAATTATTTATAACTGTTAACAGTACAAGCGTTCTGTTGTTTAACCACAAATCGGCGGGCTAATTATATAGTTTGGTGGCATAAAAACACACATTAGCACCCGAAGCGATAATTATAGACATCGTAATCTTGAAATAAGCTTCGTTTCCTTACCTCGTTGACACCTGAATTCCCAAAAGTGATCCCAGAGTTCGTTACAACTTCACACACAAAACTTTTAACTTTTTTGGCAAGAACTTCAACACTTAAACAAACTAGAGCACCGCAAATAACTTTCTAAGTTGTCTTTTAACTTATAAACGATCGAAAAACAATGTTCAAACACAGAGAAAACAATTTTTTTTTCACGTTCACGCGTTTGACGTCGCTTTCGCCATGGTGTTGATTGGTGTTGATGAACGAAAGCGGACTCTAGTGACATTTTAGAAAACTACAATGAAAGATTGCGTTCCGATTTACGCTATCATAATAAGTTTAATTACGGAAATAATAAAATACATAATTGCATTTTAATTAATAATAATGCTCTATTCGAATACACAAACATTAAAAAATAAAGTAAATATGAAGATGAAAAGATTGTAAGGATGTATAATAATATAATAATTGTAATTGTTTTTTGTGGTCAAAAAAGTCATTGGATATTGGAGACAAAACAATATCTTTGGTCTTTGGTCGCCTACAGTATTTTCATTTCAGCAGACCCCCATAAGGATCTGTTGGAACCAAAATATCTATCGCTGTGACACAGCGACACTTTCATCCATTTTTTATATATTTAAGCTAGGTATTCCTAGAGACTAGAGAACTTTTTCAGGATGAAAAATATCCTATACGTTATTCCAGGCAAGTTTAGTTTAGAAATTTACAGTTTAGGTTCTCAAGCTGAATCGCTCTATTTCGTGCAATGAGCTTTATTGTAAACAAATCTCCACAGATAAATTTAAAATAGTCTTTCTTCTTTATTATAGTTATCCATTTTATCAATTTATTACATTGTATTACAAAGACCTCATCTATAGATATTGTTGAGTCTAAGACTAGCTGTTTGTCCAGTATTACTGCCCCTTTAGCTTGCTAGTTCTGAATTATGTCGGTTAGTTCTTCTAGGCTCGTTTAGAAAAATATTCAGTTTTTTAGCATTTTATTAGTAACTAGTTGGGAAGATTTTGGTGGTGTAGGAAAATCAATTTTAAACGAGACATTATCTTGAAACATTTATTTTCATTTAAATGTACATGTATAGTAACCATTAAAAAAATTGTACATTCAAAAGAAATTACGTAATTCAATAATTAAAGAAAAAATTCAAATTCTGGCTACATCTGATTTCACTTGTTGATTTTTTTCAGTTTTATAATAACTATACTAATACCATACATAGACTATTTTATTCTTTATTGACAACCTCAAGTACTGGTAATATGTTACAAACAATGTTGCTTGCTAGTCTATAGTCTATTAAGGGCCTCTTTCACCAACTCTTGAGTAAAGTGTCGACTAGGCTAACCGCCATTTAAAGGCACCGGTAAGAAAGCGTACGAGTTTTACCATCTTCGAGTAGCACTACTCAATGGGTTGAAATAAGATACTCGTAACATTTCCTCGTCAATTAGCGTTACTTGAAACGTAACATCAACACTTTACTTGTATTTATTTTATTTTTTGTAGTTGGTCACCATCTGTCAAGTAGGCTAACCGTCATTTAAAGTGACTCCAGTCATCGGGGATAGTGGAGCTGATATACCTTTGTTTGTACGTTAAAAGTACATTAAAAAGAAAGTAATAATAAAAAAATCTTAATTTAAAAAAAACAAAAATTATTTCTAAAAGTAACTAAACAACACTTTACTTGTAGTTGGTGAAAGAGTCCTTAACGTAGTAACATTCAACGTAGACAATCATTATAAACGGTTAGTTAAATTACAATTCTCTAGTATTTAAATGTGACAACAGATAATGTTGACTATTTATATGTATGTTGGATGAATTAATATTAACATGCGCTAATTCCACGCTTTGCCTGGTCCAAATTGAGTTTTGAACATTGAGCAGGTACAAAATAGCAAAAAAAAAAAATACAGGAAAACACTAAAACTACAAAAATGACTAAAGCAATGACTCTCTTTCTTCCTTACATCATACAAATAAATAAAACAGTACAAAATGAAATACACACATAACGAAAATTGAGGTACATATTTCATAATCAAGGAACTTAAAAAAATAATTGAAAGAAGGCTACAAACTCATTGAAGAACTAAAATAAAAAGACATATCTCCTAAATTTTTTTTAATGAGTTTATTATTATAATAAAGAAACGGTTCAGATAAATGAAAATATTAAAGTGGGGTCAATTTCAAAAGTTTAGTATGAAATTTGAAAACAAACCTCTTCAACAAAACAAAACACTATATAGCCTCCTCGAATACTAAAATAGCATAAGTATAACAAATGAACTAAATAAACGAGCAACTTAAAACTACAATAAGTTACATTACTTGTATGATTTAAAACAGTTACAATACTTAAAGTTAACATCGGTTTGGTTCTACTGTGAAAGCCTCATTAGTACCGAACAATTTTTAAATTATTTTATAACTTAAATTTCTTCATCCCACGTAAATTCCTATTCAAAATCTATTTCCACTAAATAATAAGTTTGAATTTTTTTCATTATTGCCAATGAAAAAACGAATCTAAAATGTTCCATCGATATATCACGATTAGTTCAAAAAAAAAATCAGCTTTACTGTTTCTCTGTTTTGTCCATACAAATTTTAACAGTACATTCGCGATAGGAAATCAAATTATTTTAATCTAATCTTTTTTTTTTTAAATATACAGATGAAGAGAAACTGACAATCCAATCAATCTTTTTATTGGCGGCAAGTTTCTTCATTGCGGGAGAATCATCGTGACAGACAAAAATGAGCTTTAATCAGTGGAAATAGGTTAGAATTTCATTTACTCTCTAAGCTAACCCTGTCTGCGCGTCTTACGTATTGATTTTATTCAAACTCTTAATAAAGTTAGTCATGTCATACTCCTCCTCGTACTGCTTGTCGTCCCACAGGTCCGGTAGCGTCTCGAGTACGGACTTGGACTTGGAGGGTCCGGGCCGTAGCTGCGACTGTGACTGCGACTGCTGCGTGTTGGGTCCGCTTGACAGCTGGAACAGGTCGAGCAGTTGCTCGGTGCCCATAGTCTCCATGGCGGCGTTCTCGCTGCTTATCACCGTGTTGGCCGTTTGCAGTTTGAACTTTTGCAACCTGAAAAGAATATGCAACATTTATTGACTTTAATATAGAATTTGATATAGATGATAGAGCTACTGCATCAAATTGTATCCTACGATTTTGTGATCGTCATATTTCTGTATTTCCTTTCACATACATATTTTTATTGAAATATTATTAATAATAGTGAGGGATGAAAATAATGATCCATTACCCCATGATCTTCTCCTCGAGCGTGTCCCTGGTGATGAGTCGGTAGACGTTGACGACCTTCCTCTGGCCGATGCGGTGAGCGCGGTCCATCGCCTGCAGGTCCTTCATCGGGTTCCAGTCGTGCTCCACGAAGATCACCGTGTCAGCGCCGGTCAGGTTCAGCCCCAGACCACCCACCTGACACACCAAAAAAACAAATCATTCGTTAACTTAAAAAAGAACTTTAAAAAAATCACCTATAGAAAACTATAATAGTATTAGCGAGTAACATAGGCTATATTTGTTTTGTTTGCCGAATCTACCTATGGTACAGCATTATCCGAGGTGTCAAGAAATTTCCGAGGAGTTAGTTAAAATTTACTTTCTGCAGCACACTGAGTTTAGTAAACACAGGTCAATTGATTGCGATCACATGGAGTAAATTGGTGTAGTGGAGGAGACCTGTGTGGTGAGCAGCAGCAGATCGATGGAGACGTCGTTGTTGAAGCGCGTGACGATGGAGTGTCGCTGGTGCGGGGGCACGGAGCCGTCGAGGCGCAGGTACGAGACGGCCGGCAGATGGCGCCGCAGCAGGTCGCGCTCCACGATGTCGAGCATGCGCTTCAGCTGGCAGAAGACGAGCGCGCGGTGCTGCGACACGACCGCCTCAGCCGCAGCCGCGCCCACCCCGATGCCGCAGTCCAGCAGCAGCTGTCTGCGCTCGAAACACACCTCCATTCAAACAAGGCTCAAATGCGCCGCACTCGCTTCCGAGCGAGCATAAATACATTATAAGTATTATAAAATGAACTCGTGTTATAATCACTGTCATTAAACAAACAATATTTAAACATAATTTTTTATAAAGCTAATATAATCATGAAAAATATAGTACAAAATGATATCTTCCAAATTTTATAAAAATTACTATCCACAATGATTAATAAGAAAAAAAAAAAGAACTGACTTGAGTGCGGGTAATTTGCAGGAGTGTTCGATGTCGTCCAGATTGGAATTCTGAGCGGCCAGTTGCTGTGACACCTTCGCGGCCTCTGGGTGCTCTGGAGTCAGTACTAGCTTCGGATGGTTGCACACATTCTGCAGGTAGTGAAGCGCCTGCAAAGATGCAATTTGCAATAAGAAGACAGAAGTTCTGTTTCGTTTTGTTATTGTTCGAGTTATACATCTATATTGCTCTTACTTTTATTAAAAAAATAAATTGACATTTTCACTTTGTTCTTTAACATACCTTAACTAGGACAACCATACAAAAATAGGTAAAGACAGTGTAGTATCGTTTGACTTTGACCTTGCTATTAACGGGATATTTAACGGGAGATCGCGCCGAGCGATTGCGTTGACGGTGCGAAGAATTTGTATGTTGTTGCTTTGTAAGTAGAGTTTAAATTTGCTGCGAATGATTACCAATTGTGAAGGCTGAACCATACCTGGAAGACGTGCGTGTGGTGCGTAGAGAGGTCTTGCTCGCTGGGCACGTGCGAGTTGGCGAAGTGCTCGTAGAGGCGGCGCTGCAGCGGACTGAGCTCGCAGTAGTAGTCCTGCGTGATCTTGGGCGGCAGCTCCTTGAGCACGTCCTCCTTGACGCGGCGCAGCAGGAAGGGCAACACCTGCCGGTGCAGGGCCTCGCAGGCCAGCGCCCCGGCCTGCAGCTGGTGCGGCGTGGCGCGCGCGTCCCTCGCAGCCAGGATGGGCCGCGAGTACCGCGCCGTGAACTGCCTCTCCGTGCCAAGCAGGCCCGGCATCAGGAAGTCGAATAGCGACCACAGCTCCAACACGTTGTTCTGCAAACAATAACGGATAAACGAACTGAATCTAAATCCCCACTAAATCTAAATCAAATACTTAATATGTAAAGCGCTTACCTGTATAGGAGTGCCGGACAATATCAGTCTGTGATTGGCGACAATCTGTTTGATCGCTTTAAAGGCCTTCGTTTTTCCGTTCTTGATGACGTGGCCCTCGTCCAGTATGCAATAGTTCCAATTGATGCTGTTGAAGAAGTCTATGTCCTTCCTGACTATGTCGTATGAGGCAACTATGAGGTTGTAGTACTTGACTAGAGCCCGGAGACGCTCCCTCTCCACCGGGGGACCGACGTACTGTAACGGAACTAGGAATTTGGATGGGATGAACTTGTTCACTTCGAATACCCAGTGACCTGCAAATCAACAGACAGTTTTATTTGTGTCCCACATATTTTCAAGAAATATATTGAATATTTTCAATGAGGATGGACCCACTGATTGAGAAAGATAAGGAGATTTGTAATATGCTCACCGGTGAGTGTAGGCGGGCAGACGACCAGCGAAGGCAGGTCGGGGAGCTGCCGCTGCGAGCGCTCCCAGTGCGATCCGGCCACCACCACGATCGACTGCAGCGTCTTGCCCAGACCCATGTCATCGCACAGCACTCCGTGAAGTTTGTACTCGTTTAGGAACCGCAGCCAGTTGACGCCGGCCTGTTTCAAGACAGTGGTCATTACTCTATTTCCCCCCTTTTTGTTCACACTTAAGTATTATTATTCCAATAAGTTGAGAAAGAGGTGATTAGTCGAATCCAGCTCGAATGGACAGTGTTCGGGAAGCTCCGAGACATCTCGTCAAAATTCGTCAGTGCTTCAAAACAAAAGTTTTCAACCAGTGTGTGTTGCCATGGCACTGAAATTTAATCTGTAACCATGGGTCTCGTAAGAAAGCTCAATACGTCGCTCATCGAGCTATGGAGACTTATACCTGCTGATAGGTTCTGAGCTGTGCGGAGACGGGCACGGGTATCTTGTAGTCCTTGATGGAGGCGGGGTTGAATAGTTGGTCGAGGAAGTGCTTGTCCTGTTGCCTGCGCGCGCGCATGTCCGCCGTGAGCGCGGGCGGTGGCTCGGCCGCGCCGTCTAGCGGCATCAGTTGGATCAGCGACGCGAAGCTGCGCGTGCACATCGTGCGCACCGCACAGCACGAATCCGACATGCGACCTGCCACCACAGATTACCTCATTAGTGGTGTTATCACTTTAGAAGGTTTTTAGTTTTATGGATTTATTGCGTATAATACCAGAATCTGATTTTATTTTTGTCAATCGAATTTTTAATAACACTTTTTAGTACTATAAAATGACTATACTTTTTTCTGCTAGATTATGTAGAATAATGCGAATTTAATAAAACCTCATGTAATGGCTGCGCGTTTATTGAACTCCTACAAAGTCGCACGACTCGTTGACACGTCGGACAAATATAAAATGTCCGGTTTACCCAATAGAGGCACGACGAGCAGCACTATGTAAGGGACGACCTGCAGCTGCAGAGCGTCCACCACTCTCGCCACCGCCTCGGCTGCTCCGCTCCTAACTCGCGCGCTGCGCACGTCCTCCAACGAAGGCAGTAGCTGTGCAATGGACCAAAAAATATTTATATTGCTTCTGAAGATCATCGTCAGCACTAATATAACACAAGCAACATCAGAGATTCTCCCTTCTGAGATATTTCCATCTAGCTACAATATGAGTGCACTTGTAACCCCTCTGGTGATGCTTGTATCCTTGCTGCTATTCTGCGTTCGCGGCAGAGCGAAGTCCAGTACCTGTTGTATGAGCGTGTGCATGAGTTGGTGAGGATCGCGCGCGGCGACGGCGGCCAAGGCCCGTGCGGCCATGTGGCGCAGCGCGGTGAGAGGCGCCCGGCACAGCGCACACAGCGCTCGCGCCCACTCGCCCGCGCCGCCCCCCAGCTGCGCCCACACCCGCTCGCCCAGCGCGCCGCACACCGCCTCCACCACCTGCAGCCGCGACACCAGCTCCTCGCCCCTCTCCGGTCCGATGCTCTCAAGCTCTAAAGAATTTTCACACTTTATTACTTTTGTTAATTACTTTTTTTAAAGGTGCTCCCTCACCGGGAGCATTAACGTGTAATGTAACATTATAGATTCGACTTTGAGCATTACATTAAAATACTACCTCCCTGAGTGACGAGCATTCACGTATAATGTAACATTATAGATTTGACTTTGCGAGCATATTACACATTGTATCATTACAAGGTGCGTATTGTAATGCTCGGTGCTCATCCTTCACTGATGTAATGCTCGAATCTGTAACGTTACATTACACGTGAATGCTTCCGGTGAGGGAGCACCTTTAGATTCCGCTAGTAGGAAAAGCTGAAATTAGCTCATTATTTATATTTTTTCTTACTGTTATTATTAGTAATCAAATTTATTTCTGCTATACTACACAACAGTACCTCGGATATCTTTTTAGATATCTGGAAATTTTCTCCAAAATATACTGTAAGTAAGGCACATCTTATGTCTATTAGAGGGTCATAATTTCAAAACATTGTGAATATTAAAAATCAAAAGTTGAAAGTTTAGCAAGCTAGTTTTATCTATTTAAAAATAAATGGCTCCCATCAATGAAAACAAAAAAATGAACGAATCAAGTATGTATAAATAATGAAAGAAATGCACTCACCGTCGTCAGTCATAACGTTCAAAAAAGGGTCAGTAACAAACTCCCACATCTTGGGCAGTTTCTCCGGCAGCTCGTCGCCAAAGTACTGAGTCAGACTTATCAACGCCAATGTTGCACCGCGACGCTGAATCCGCAGCAATTTGCGAGCCTAAAAAAATATTCCAATTTTTATAATATATGTAATATAGCTTATATTACTCGCTGATAATGTAGCTTTCTATAGGTTAAAGGATTTTTAAAATCAATCCAGTTTTTAAGTTTCTTCATTACAAACAAAAATACAAATATTCTTTCTTTATAAATATCAGTATACAAAACAAATAAGAATTAGAATTCCGTCATATTCATATCAATATAAATTTTGTAATAATAACAAACACAAACGCTGGTGTTTTCGCGATTCGTACATTGTCCTACTTCAAATATGATTTTTGGTAATTCTAAAAAGCATAGAGTAGTGACCTCGTCCTCATTGGAGAAGAGCTGGTCGATCGGGAGGTCTGCGGCGGCCGGGGGTCGACCTCGACGCGGGGCCACTCGCTCCGCCGCTCGCTGCTGCTCCCACAGCGTCAATATGCCATTGTGTTTATCCACTATCGTGCAACAAACATTTAGGATTGAACAGGTTATAGAATCGACGAACGATAGAGAACGATGATAGAATCGACGAGAAAAAAGTATTAGTATACACTCACATGTGCGCGACTGCGAGGACTGCGTGCACTCAGCGCCCTCTGAGCCGCTGTCGGAGTCGGCGCACTCCTCCGTGTTCTCGGTGAGTGACACGCGCGGAGTGAACTCCGGATCACATCTGACGAGACCACATAATTCATCTGTTATGACTATTCTTTTACTTTTAGAACGATACTAAGGAAAAAATAGCAAGTTGGATAAATAGCTGGAGTGCTTTCCTTAATGCTCTCTCTGTCTCAGGGGACCACGATTCTATTCTCGGGCAGGATCAACTTTGGGAATGAACTTTACAAAAGTTTCGAAGTCATTTGGGCATCCCGTCTGGCGGTACCAAAGACCACCGTGAAGACCATCATGTGTGTTGTTGTGTTTCGGTAAGGGATGACAGAGCTCATTTTCCCCTTTCCTTATCTTCCGAATTCCTTATCCTTAATCCCACTATAGAATCCAGTGCACTTGCATCACCTGTGGCGTTGCTTGTGTTATAGGCAGCGGTAGCCACCTACCATCAAGTAGACCATCAGCCTGTCGACATGAACTAAAAATAAATCTACTGACCTAAGATACGCCTTCAGGTTGACTAGAACCTTGTTATTGGGGCATGGGTCTCTGGACACCAACTGCGATAGCAGGATGGCGAGGGTGTCGGCCGAGTGCTGCTGCAGATCCTCGGAGCCCTCCTTCTTGATGCTCTCCATCAGTGGCCTCACCACTGGATTCAGGGTCGGGGGCAGCGCGTGTAGGGCAGAGCACGCACCCGCCAGAGCGGCCTGCACACTAAACACAAACACCTTGTAAAATTGCGTACTTCAAAACTTTAGATGTATCACTGATTAATCACTTTGACAAAGCATTGAAACCCGCTCTAAACATAAAACTAAAAACGCGGATTAAATTGTTTTTTTTTTTTTTTTTCTTTAGTAATTTTAAGTGATTTTTTTAAATTTATTTTTAAGTATGCAATGATTTTTTGGTCCGCTACTAAGTCGACAGTGTTTCATTTTACATAATGAAGATATGGACTCAACTTCAGTATTAAGCTCCAAACTATTGTAGTAGTATTCGAAATGTGGATATACAGGCGAATGCTTGTCATGTCATGGACGCAGTTTAAGGTGTGTCTTTATCTTTTCCCTTTCATGCAACCCTAAGAGGTTAAACCCATGTGAATATCTTCAGTTATCCCTATATAGGTCTAGGATAGGATAGGATAGGATATATACGTACGCGACGTTGAGTGTGGCGTGATCGGTGGCGCACTGCGTGGCGGCTGTTAGCAGCGCGGTTCGTCGTTCCTCCAGAGTTCCGCACACGCGCTTCGACTTGAGCGCAGCCACCAGCGGAGCGCTCACAGTGCTCAGATGCAACACCTGCCAACACACACCCATTAACATTTAACACCTCTCTCTCTCTCTCTCTCTCTCTCTTCTTTAGACTACTTTAGAGAACAAACAGGTTAGAGTTACATTTATTAACTGCAGTGTGCCCCGCTGTTGCATTCACAGTTTAATTTTTAAGCAATTATTAAAAAAATTCTAGGATTAGAAACATGAGATTTACGAGTAATTATAGGTATCCGAATTATTGTTAATATCTACTCGAACAGTACCTACATTTCTGTGTCATGAAAAATTATAAATCCTTGTAAATTACAATATCATATTCAACGTCATAAGTACAGGCTTTGAGAGTGACACGAATTAAACTGTTCATTGGTGAATTGGAAGAATCAAAAGTTGCTAGTTGAAGACTATAGGTTAAAAGTTGACTTTATTCAGCATCATTAAACACGAAAATTATGATTGATAAATTTTAAAACTCTTTTGGAAGGTAATATAAAGAAGTATAAATCATTGGTATGGGCTATGTGGACAAACGTTCATTTTAACAATACAATGATCATACCTGGTCCAGCCTCAGTATGTTGTTGAACTCTTCTCCGTCCAATGGCAGCTTGTAGTGTTTCATCATCGCAAGCAAATCGCGCGCCTCTTGCAATATTCTGTTGCAGTTGAGCGCCACCTCATCGTAGTATAATGTCTGGTTGAGTGCGGCGTGCAAAGCCCCTTGCAAAACCGCAGGCGCCAACCGGCTTATGTCGGAGGCATCTTTTTCCGATTTCTGTTATTCGTAAATCATACATCAATGACAACCTCAGTACATTTACTTTCTAGATTATTGATTGGATTGGATATATAAATTGAAGAAATCAAACATTAAAAAGGACGATTGCATTCTATTCGTTCATATACTGAAATTACTTTGGACATTTATAATTTTACAAAATTATCATAATTATGATAGACAGCATGCAATTGACACAAGATTTGTCAACTGTCACGCATTAATATGTACTTCTTGTATCATCAAAGAGCATTCAAAGAGCTATTTCATTATCACAATCGAAATATGTAGTGTGCATTTTAGTTCAAATTAACAAATGTCATAGTTCAATTCAACCACTCGAATGTCATGGTGACTATAGTAACCAAAAACCACATAATATAATATTCATATTTAAGAATTGGACTATTCATCGTATGAATAGTCCAATTCGCAGTGCAACTGCACATTATTTGACGGCACGTCTATGGCATAATTAAACATTTCTTTAGGCACATAGTCCAATAAAGGTTCGCCATCCTTGGTGTAGACAGACACAATAATGCTGGACGAGTATAAATGTTATTTACCTGGTCACTTGTCGTATTAGTGATCCGAGGATCTGGCGGATACATGCGGTTGAGCGCAGTGCGGCGGGCCCAAGCAGACACCACGAGACTCGCCACCAGCCTCTGCAGCGCACTGCCGGACCTCAGGTACACCACCATCACCTGTCAATCACCCAACCACTTGTATGAAATAACAACCAATTACCAAACTAAAATATATTACAAAAATTGTTAAATATTAATTCCTTTGAACAGCATCTCATTTGTATACCTTAACATAGCATTCTATTGGGCTCTCATCTTCTGCTTTATATTCAATACCAGGCGCCGGCTGAACCAGGTAACACGAAAGGTAACCTGAAATGTGTAAAAAGAATAATATTACATTATTAAATATAGTTCTTTTGTTCTAAACATGGCGAAAACGTATAACTATAAACGAATGTGCTAAATTTCATCCAAATCTGTTCAGTAGTTATTATGTGAAAGAGTAATATAAGCATAAATTTTAATATCCTCACAAACTTTCACATTTATTTAAATATTTGTAATATTGATATAATAACACATGTAAGGGAGTATCTGCATTTATTCAACTCGGTTCATCTATTCTCAGTTTTAAACAATTTTAAAACGCGTACGCATCTCCATACAATAATGTCTTTTTCTATGGATAAATGTAGTTTACTCCCTTAGGGTCAGCGCCGACGGACGGAGTGGCAACGAAGAGACTAATTTAGTAACAATTTAAATTCAACCTAAAGTACTCCTGAATACGACTGTATTTGGTACAATGAAATAAAATGACGGCGAGCGACTCAAAGCGCGCGGCGAGTTGATACAGTTGATATTAAAATTTTGAATTTAAATTGATAACTAAAATAGTCTCTTCGCCGCCACTCCGTCCGTCGACGCTGACCTTTAGTAGTTAGTACCCAAACAGACACAAAGCGGGCGCGGGTGCGAGCGGCGGGCGCGTCTAGTTTTAATATACTGGGTCGCGCTTAATGGACACATTTATTAAACCGCGACCCAGTATATTAAAACTAGACGCGCCCGCGCCCGCTTTGTGTCCGTTTGGGACCTTGGGGTGAATGTTACCGAGCAGGTCAGCGGCGGTGGTCCTGGCGCGAGTGACGTTGCGGTCGCGGGAGGCGGCCGACTGCGACTCTCCGCCGCCGATCAACCATTTGGCGGGCGCTGGGGGCGCTGGAGGCGCGCACGACGTGCGTCCGCGTCGCTCCTACCAATCGCATCACGTAATATAAAACAAAGTCCCTCTGTATGTATGTACGCTTAAATATTTTAAACTGCGCAACGGATTTTAATTACTAATGGATAGTGCGTTTTAACAGAAAGAAAAAATACAAAATCACCCATGCGAAGTCGGGAGCTGGTCACTAGTTACCTAATATACCTAAATTGTAAATTTTTGATGAGACCTCTTTCCGGTTTTCTTGTGAGATCCGGCTAAATATTAACACCTATATCTCGGCACCAGTTTCCTAGACTCAAATTTAACCATCCTTTAAGCAGAAATATCCGATTATTAGCAAAATTTAAGTCAAGATGTTGTCAATGAGCTTACTAATGTTTAGCCCGAATGGTAAAGTACCTTTGGCGGTGGATGAAGTAGGAGCGCAGCGTCGACAGGTATCCGAGCTGGTTGCATCGCCAAACAGAGCCAAGTGGCGAGCAAAGGACACGCCGCCACCAGGATCACTCCCAGCGCCGCATATTTCAATAGATTCTCCCACACCTATCGAGAAGTATCGGTCTTAGTATTTTGACGGGAAAATTAAAAAAAAAAATGTAATGTACCATTACCACTAAAGAGTCTAGGCTACTTTCAACAGTCGAATCGACATAGGTATTTTAAGTAAAGATAACAAAAATTTGTGAATATTTATTATACCTGTATCGCGATCTCTTGTATCTCGTATACGTGTTCAAACAAGACCCTCTGGTAGATGTGCCTCATTGTGTCCTGCAGCAGTTCCGGTGTCCAAGAGAGGTATTCCATTCCGTTCTGATGTCCATTCGTACCGTTGTGCTCCTCCTTGTCGTGTCCATTTTGCGTGTGCGACGTGACGAGTGGACGCGTCAACGTCCGTAGTGTTTGCAGCGTCGCCTTCCGCACCGAACTGGTCGAGTGGTCTAAGTAGGGCCACAGACGGGGCAACACATCCGCTAGGTCGATCGGGCTGGAAACATAAGTGGGACAGAATTGAAACCATAGATCATTTGTTAAGATACTTCTTGTGTATCTTTTCAATGTGTATATATTTTTTATCTATTTTTAAGACACCAAAAGGTGACTGAAACGTATAAAAAATATTTTGAATAAAATATGTGAGAGTTTCTATCCTACCAAAAGCAAGAAGAGGACACTTTTGGGCCCTTTTATTCCATGAAGTAACATTTTATATTATGGCCCTAAACCACAATTGGTTCTGAGGCCTAAGATCACATTTTAATTGCCTACAGACTGTATACTGACTGTATGAGTTTGGCGGCTTGAGGTAACGCCATGAGACTGGCGAGCAGAGCCATGTAGGAGTTGGCCGTCGCCGCCAGCTCGTCTTGATCGCGCAGTAGCTGCCACAGGCGCGCCACCACTTGCGGCAGCGACGCTGCCCGGACCGTCGCCAGAGTTGCAGCCGCCGGCGCCAGCGCGCCTGCCGCCACGGCCGACACGTCTTCCGCTGCGTCGCCGAGGCCCGCTATCAGATGCTCCAGAGCGCCGCTTTCGCACGCCAACTCCTACACAATGCAAACACATGTGCCCCAAATGTATTCGTGGTCATACTACCCACGAAGTGAATAGTATAAAAAAGATCATTAATTAAAGCTAAAGTAAGTTGCAAAATGAGTCCATCATTTGGATGTGGTACCTGTCGGGCGGCGAGCAGGTACTTGTAGCCGAGCAGTGCCCCGTGGCGCGCCTCCCACTGGCGTTGGCGCGCGAGCGTGGCCAACAAGGCGGCCACTGCGCGCACGCGCGGCGCTCTCAGCTGCGCCAGCGCCACGCCCAGCGTCTGCGCGCACGTCTCGCGCACCGGCGCCACCACCTGATCCGACACGAAGTCACCGAACCGATCTAACGCCAGCACGCAGAGCAACCTCAAAGCCATATCTTCTAACCACTCTTCATGTGCGTCCTCCATCTGAAATTCAGATACAATTCCAGTTGAATTTACGGAAGTATTGTCGTAGATGCAATCTCAATTTGAGGGAAACGATTGAATGAATTGCCTCTAAAACATTTTAATTTTCAAATAATAACTGACCTGGCTGGGCGTGAGGCCGGCTCGCTGGCCAGCACTAGCTGCTATGCGAGCGCGAAGCAACTCCCTGAGCGCGCTGGCGGCGCCGTGGCGCGCCTCCCAAGCGGCGCTGTAAAGCTGCGCTTGCAGCGCTCCACACCAGCCCTCCAACGGCCAACGGCTGCCAGCGCCCCACACTCCGCAGCAGTCGGGCACGGGCTGATCTCTCACACCGTTATCTAAACACAAATAAAAAACGAATATACTATCGCTTATGTAAAGTTCGCCTGGTGTGAAATATATTCGTTGGAAATTAAACACAGCCGTTTTTTTTAATATTTAGATTATAATCAACTAATGTACTTGCAGCTTATTGAAAATTTGACTTCGGATTTCGGCATTAACAACCAGGAGGTTGTTACAGAAGACCACCTCCGATTTAACAACAGAACATGTGCTGTTGTGTTTCGGTCGGTAAGGGATGCCAGAGTCCATTTCTCTACCTCCTAACAATTCCTTATCCTTAATCCTATAGTTGACAGCGTACTTTCAACACCTGTGAAGGTTTTGAACCTGTGGCGTTGTTTATGTTATAAGCGACTGCTACCATCAAGTGGACCGTCAATGACCTTAATCTTACATAGCATAAATAACATAGCATTAATTTTAAAAACTCACAAACAATCTCCTCATTGACCTCCAATTTGATTTTCTTCTTATCAGGTTCCACAGGGGGCGTAGGAGGCGCCGACGGGCCTTCCTCGCTGCAGTCCCTCGACTTCTGTTTGCTGAACGCTATTTGTCTCGCTTTGCGTTTGGCTAGATTAATCTCTCGTGAGCTGAGCTGCTTCGAGGCGACGTTGGGGACAAGCTCCTGCACCGGTCTCTGTTCAAATATATTCATAATTCATAAACAATCCTTCGCACTTGGTTTTACAGAAATAGACATTGGATTGCTAATATTAACTTAACAATCTTCAGATTAGCCAATAGCTGCTTGTCCTGCATGAAAAACTCTTTTATCTAAGGAAGAGATTTTCTCCGCTATTTTCTTATGAGAAAGGGCGGAAGACAGGCTGACGGTCTACAATCAATCTATACTAATAATAAATCTGTAAGTGTAGGTATTGTATGTATGTATGTTCCTCCATATCTCTTAAAAGAATTAATTCATTTTCATGAAACTTGGTAGATAAACATTTAGACGTACAGGACACAGGATAGGCTACTTTATTCCTTTTTCAACGCGGACGAAGTCGCGGGCGCCAGCTAGTATATAAATAATCGATGATAGCCTATGATCACAAGCAACGGGGGCTACAAAGTACTTACAGTGAAAACTATAAAAAACAATGTGACAATATGTATAGCGAATCATCCTCTACACACCAATATCACTGGCCTTTATAATCTTTGGTGTCTCATTGCGGCCATTTTCTATAGATTTATAAAGATTAAGAGAAGGTTTTATTAAGATTAATTCTATTAAGGTGATGGACTAGCAAAACTCACCCTTGTGTTTTCAGTCTTATTTTGAGATTTCAATACAGGGTTCAAATCTTCATTGGTGTAAACCGATGTTAGATCAACTCCGAGCTTGGAAGCAACGTCTAAACCCAATCGCACATTAAGCATCTGACGTTGTTTAGCTAGATTCTCTGTTAATTCTGTAAATAAAATCATAAACCCATGAAGACATCGTTGGTCTAACTAAAATCTAAATGAAGTCAACTCTACGCAGAAAGATCTACGAGGCTACGGCGTAGCACTAACATCTAAGCCTACGCTTTTAATAGTGGTTTAATTTTACCTGCCGCCGACATATTCTCCTCGTCCATGTCGTACTCCTTCCCCTCAGAGCCCATGAGATGTGCGCCATTTTCCAAAACCCTTTCTATATCGAAGGTCTCGCAACGAAGCCAGCAATTGTCTTCTATGATATCAATTTTCTCTTCTGTGACATTTAAAAAGTTTCACATAAGTAAAATTAGATTAATTGAATTGAACATATCAAAAGTATCTAACATATATTGTCAATATTTGTTTTTATTTATATTTGTGAATATTTTTATTTAGCGCCTACTATTACTTTTTAGATAACTAAATAAAGTAGCGTCTTTAAAAAGTACATTTTCGTTAAATTGCAAGTGGCATGGCTTGTTTTTAATTATTTTGTACCCACTACCTTTTATGACTTGATTATGACTGTATAACTATTACTTAGTTTTGCATTTGAGTTGCGCATTAAATTAAAATGTCGCAGTAAATTTAAACTTTCTACGCAGCATTCAAGTGACTCAGAGATGAACAAGGCTTCGTTTGTTGTGGCGCATTTATTTATTTCCCAGAACTACGATAACATAATCATCAGCGGAAGCACAGTATCAACTCTTTGCGGATGTTGAGTGCCGAAATTATACTCGAACAAAAGGTATTTTGATATTAAAACCTACGCATTTATAAAACATGTTAATCTACTATACATTATTACAAAGAAAGTATAAATTGAACTCGTTTGGCCCGCGTCTGTATGTAGGTATGTATATCCGCATTATCCAGAGAATAATGACATAAAATATAATACTCGAATAATCAATCGCAAAAGCGTACCAAACCACAGAAATTTACAAGCAATAATTATATCCCAAATAAAGTCAAAATATGTTGAATACCTACGAACGTTACATTTTTGCGAACCTTTTACTTAATTAGCGTGCCAAGGGTACGGCTTCCGGACTATGAAAACGTGTTTGCTTTTGAGTGTGAACTTTTATTAATTTTATATTGGATAAATATAATCGTTCTCATCGGTGAGTAAGTTCTATTAGTGAACAGTCAGGTCAAATTTGTTAGAGAAATCCTTGCAATTTTGGAGCTTTATCTAACTGTGATTACTTAGAGACAAAAAGGCCTAATTCTTCATTTTGAAATGAATTATTTTTAATACTACTTTTATTCTTTATTAAAATTTAAAAAAAATCTAGTAGACCATATTATTATGCTATTTAATCTGGACACAGAATAAATATTTTCCCTCTCTCCGCCTTTCTAATATATATTTTTCAATTCTAATTTATTTTTTCACAATTAATTTTTATTAATTTTTGAACTAAATTTTTTTTTTTTTGGTTTTTTTGTAAAATAACTATTTTAAATGTCTGTCGCAAGAATAGATCATATAGAGATGGGTATTGTTCACCTATCACAAACATCCTTGAGATAGGTTTCAATCACATCAAGGAAGACAAATTACTTATCTCATATTGTATATTGATACTATCTTTATCTCGTATCGTATATATATATATATATATATATATATATATATATATATATATATATATATATATATATATATATATATATATATATCTGTGTTGTGTAAAATTTTGTGAAATACATTTCTTATGGAATCCCATTTATTTCCACCTTAAGCAAGTCTATGCAATGATGACATTATATAAGACGGCATCCCTGAAAGATTACGTTAACCTCTTGTAGTCTAATCTATAGTACATAATATAATCATTAACCCAATAATGAGATTACATAATTTAGTGAACAAATAAAATAGCTAAGTGATGCAGAAAAAAAAATAGTGCAACTAATGATTTTCATTTTATTTTTGACTTCTGCTTAATAGCTGCCTATATAGTGTTTTGTTATGAAGTGTAGAAACACATCCCGTAGAAAACTATATGTTTTACCAAATACCATTGTAACATTGATTTCATTCATTAGAATTTGATGAATGAATGAAAATAACTACACGATTTTTTATTCACTATACGCCATCATATTGAGCGATCTTTATTTAGAATAGCGGTATCATGCTATTGTCGGGCGAGATTAATAAGCCCAAGGTCGTCGCGTAGACAGATGTCTCTATTTCAGTTTTCATTTGTGTCACCGGTTCATTCGTTTAACAAATGGTTCAATTAATAACTCAGGTCAAATGGAATAAATGCTCAGAGTAACCACAACGTCGGGAGAGGCAAGGTGGGGTCTAGTGTAATTAAATCAAATGAACACGCACAGTGACAGGACACACTGCGTTCCATAATCATAAATCATAATGTAAAATATTGTCATAAGTACTATAATGTAAAATCCTTTGTAGTTACTACTAAAAACATATGGACTAATAGTCTGAAATAAACGTTTATTATTATTATTATTATAAATTGGGCAGCCCGCCCTGCGGCAGTAACTATCCTATCACCGAAGAAAGATCAAACATAGGATTGAAAAAAGGCTAGAGCCCCAAGACTATATAAGTATATTTGGTAGTACTAGAGCCTCTATTCCTATGCATTATTGATCCCATATACTAATAATATTATAAATGAGAAATTTGTGAGAATGGATGGATATTTGTTACTATTTCACGCAAAAATGGCTAAACGGATTTGCATGACATTTGGCATACAGATAGTTAAATACCTGGATCAAGATCGTCTAAAAAAACTAAAAGGATAAAGATGTCAGGCGTCAAGATAAAGATACAGCCAATTTAAAAAAAATCTAGCGCTATTCTAATTCCTTCATGGCATTTTACTTTTTACAAAAAAAATAATGAGAAACGACACAGAAAAATTGAAACTTCTCTAAAACGTAAAAAGGTATAAAACTGTGATTATATATCTATACCTATAAAAAAAAAGTTTGTCATTCATTAATGACTTAAAAAAATACTTGGTATAGAAACCTGAAATTTGGAACAAAAGTTTATTTTATAAGCATTCGCTAAGAAAGCATTTTTGAAAATTACAACTCCGTACGAAACAGGGAATTGTATTTAATTACTCGGTACTCGTATTTAAATAAAATTAGTGTAAAATAGCACTACTTTGTTTTTAACAATCAGTATTGTATAATCTCACTGTTGAATGTTACGAGATAAGAATGTACACGGTTAGATGAACATCGCATCATTCTGAATATAGTAATTCATAAAAATATAGACGCGACATAAAAATATTATATTAAATACCAACCTTTTTTTTCCGCAAACGTTGACGGATGCCATTCCGGAACATTCGACAGTATAGCCTCGACCGCCTGTGAAATTAAAATAGCATATAAGATATTTTTTCTGGATTTTCAATGATAAGAAAGAAGGCTGGGCCAATTTTCTTTGTCTTCGCCTCAAATAGCATAATAATAACTATTAAAAACATGTGAAAAATTCACGAAAAAAAAATGTGAATAAATTCATTTTCTCATACATTTTGTATGGAATGGGTTTTCATTCTGAAGCGGTCAGCTAGACAAATAAAAAAAAAATCATTCACCTCACCTAACCATAGAATAATAGACTAAAAATATATAGATAAAAACGTTATAAACTAACAAATTCATTATTGTCTACAAATTAGTGGGTACAACGTCATACATAATATAATAACTTTAGACATTTCTCATACAAATAACAATTAGCGCCTCTTTCACCAACTGTCAAGTAGGCTATCTGTCGTTTAAAGTCACCGGTAACCGGGAATAATAGAGCTGATATACCTTTGTTTGTACAGTAAAAGTCTAAATTAAAAAGAAAATAATTAAAAAAAATCGCCTTTAAACCGAGTGCATAATTCAATAAAACAGAAAATGATTTCTAAAAGTAACTAATCAACACCTTACTTGTAGTTGATGAAAGAGGCCCTTAATGTAATAAGATATTCTAACAATAGGATTACTTTGTTGAGTAAAAAATTTAACAGAGAATAGAAAAATGAAAAGAAAAAAAAACAGTGTCACTCCGGGAGTGCCGACAGAAGTGAAAACTTGAACAATTACGTGTGTATTTTTTGAATCGTCAGGAAAGTACATACTTATATACAGATTTGTCGGTTAAACGGATACACCAAGTCGCGAGTTCAATGGTTTTTCCCATATCAAAAATTGTTCTTTCTTTAAAGTTAATCGGTTACACGAATACGGTAACAGGTCGCGAGTTCATCTCAAAAATGACCAACGGGCTCCATATATTTTTACTCGACTGTACCCAGATGCACGAAGTGACGTCGATCTGACCGAGGTTCAAGGTAACACTGATAACGTTGCGATCTTCATTACTAATTTATTATACAAACTGCTTGACGCAATAACAATTGCGTAAGGTTTAATAAATATACAATTAGTAGGCTCATTACATCTAGTTCTTTTTTCAAACAGTAAATTATTCAATAAGTTTCAGGAAAACACTTTCAATTTCAAGGATTTCGGAAAAAGATAAGTAAGATAATGACGACCCCGAAATAATCTCAGGATATCATTGATTTTGTCGAACATATTAAAATATTATACATAACAATTATATTCCTCACAACTAATGGAGTGAAACTAATCATAATCGATTAAATCCAGGCTTCAATATTGCTTGAATAAAATCAGTGATTCTGCATATAACAAATTTTCAAATAGTTTGGTTTTGATTTACACTTTCAAGATTTTTTATAGGTTAGTTGTCTAGTTATCCTATGATATTAATATCAAAACCAAACAGAATATTAGGTTTCGTTAAAATAAGGAATGAGCATTACTCTGCTTAGATTCATTTACAAATTTGCAGTTGGACGAATACCACTATCAGGTAAATTTTTTACGCATTTTAGAAACGCCATCAATCGTAGAAAGTGTAACTGTGTTTGGGTCTTTTTAATTCACTTCAAAAGAAACAATAGGTTGACAAATTAACAAGGTCCGATTACGGTATACAATACTACCTTGAATAGGAAGTGAGCAAGAGCAGAAATAGACATAAAAGAATCCAATCAATGTACGAGAGGCCTCGAACGATATAACAAAATAAGGTTAAAAAATAGTAGTACATTGCGAGATAATCTTTAATGATTCAACAAAAAAAAGTCTTCCATAAACATTAATAAATATTATTATGTCGTTGATCAACAATCTGATGATTCAACAAAATCAACTTGAAGCAATATCTGCTGTAAGTTGCTGATGAGTCGGGTATTCCGCATAATATCTGGTTTTTATTTAAATTAATAACAAGATAAAAAAAACTACAATAAATTTATAGGTCCTTATTTTATGAAGAAAAAACCCTATCGAAGATTTTTTATAATAACTAAATTTTTATACTTTCATCAAAAAAAACCTACAACCAAAAAATAAGTAGGTTTACGTTAAAAAAATTATTTTTCCAAGACGAAAAACGTTGTTTTTCCTTTTCTCAGTCACCGTGCTTCTTTTCCTACATTACATTGACAGTATAACTACAAAAAAAATGCATACAAAAATCTTTATCTATTTAAATACAATACTTTATCATCATCAATCAACTTTTTATTGATGTCATTCTACTGTTAAATTTGATCTATTTTTTTTTATCTTTTCCAGTCTTAACGTATTAAAATAACAAATTCATTATCTTTGTAAGGAGAGATAACGGAGAGTGATAAATTTCAAAATCCATTGATGTTTTCTTTAATAAAGTTGTAAATATACAATTGAATAGATTAGATTTTTACAAAAACACACAAATTCGGGTTTGAATGTTTATTTACGTTATAATAGCTAGATTAGCTGGTGCCTGCGACTTCGTCCGTGTGAAAAAATAAAATGTGTGTAATTGTTGATAATCACTTTTTCTTGTGTCCAACTAAATTGATTTCTTTTTTCATTTCAAACTGACTAATTGCAATGTAAGTTTGCATACACCTACTCATGTTTTATGTACTCATGTTAAAAACTTTTCATGTTCTAGGTTGTAGTTTGTAGTATGAAAAATTTTATCTCACAGAGACTGGTTATTCCAAATTTAAAGATAACTTCAATAAGTGATATTATAGATAGGGCTGGTTGGAAACAATCAGAAATGTACGCATCAATGCGTTAAAACAAACGCGTATTAATACGTTAAACAGATAAATGAGATTCCTTTTCCAGACAATGTATTGTGATTGTGACTAATAAAGACACAATATGACGATTCGATGTCAAATAAAACATGCCCTGATAGTACATACATAATGTAAGCGAGCAATTTGTAAGCAATGAGCAAGCATTATTGGATTGCATACAATTTATAACGTGTCGATAATGTAAGACGGTCAAAAAGGTTTAAAAATGTCTTTTAGCCGTTTATAGTATGACAATAACTATATAGATACAAATATAATTATTCGGCTACATTATGCACCTATCTTGTCTTTTAGTAAAACTGCTCAATCTTATAAAAAATTATCATGGATCACCAGAAAATAGCCTTGTTAAGCACGGTTATGTCAAGCATCAAGATCTCTAGTGCAATTTTTCCTCAACCTATACAATCCAATGTCTTACGGAAAACATTATAGAAAAAATTCCCCCATTAAAACTTTTTTCTAAGAGAGCTCGACATCATTAAATTCTATATTATGGTTATCCATTATATTTATCTTAATATATATTATTGAGATATTAACATTATATGAGTTACTTTGTGTTAAATACCATAAAAATACCACTTTTAAGATAAGATAATTCAAACATGGCTACCACAAAATATTTAGGTTATTACCCCTCTTCATTTTGTTCTTGCAATATATAATAGTTTCCTTTTAACCAACTTTTTGCAGTCGATTGGACTGGGCAGGCTATTGCCTGCCAGTTATGGATGCCAGAGCCAATTGCTTTATATATCTACTCCGTTATCCTTAATCCTACTACACAGCACCTATGGCATTGCTTGTGTTAATAAGCGACGGTATATAGCCACTGCCATCAAGTGGGCTGTCAGTTGACTTACCTACATAAAAAAAGAAAGTAAGTATCTTAGTGTTTCCTACAAATACCTGAGACGCTGCCACTCTGGTCTCCCAGGCTGGTGAACGCAGATGTTTCATTAGTCTGCCAAGCAGCCTGTGCAGTTCCTCGGGGTGTGCCTTTTGAACTTCGCCTAGTTGTCGAGCTGCAGCACGACGCGTGGCTGCGCCTGCGCCGGCTTCCAACAGTACGAACAGTCGATCTAATCTAATGACAAAATTTCAGATTACATATAGCCGCAAAGACTGAGGCAAGATGGTCGTGAATCGTGAAGCTATAAGTAATGTAAAGTAGCATCCGCACATTTACCTCAGCACGGGGCAGCGTGTTGCCGTTGACAGCACTTTCGTACATTTTCGTGTATAAATTACAGAATGTACATTCTACATTGTATTTTGCGTCTCGTCGCGATTCGGTGTGAACTGACGCTAAATAGTACAGTATTTGTTTTTAAAAGTTGTGCGGGGAAAACAGCTTCTCCAGCTTCCAGGTCCAGTAGATAGAAAATTTACTGGTGAAAATGCCATTAAAGTATTTTCTCAAGGACACATTGCGCTTATTTAAAAATTTATCGTACGATACGTCTGTTATGTATATAAACAAAATTAAATTTTATAATATTATTAATAGATAATATACCTATTAGCAAAGTTAGACTATAATACTATTAATGTCCGTTTAAACCGATAATGTAATAAACGTACCCTCTTATCGTGCGTAGAATAAGAGGTCAATCAGGAAAGGTGACCGACCGCTTATAGCTAATTCTGTTAAATTAACTACATTACATATGAACAAGCAAGACCAACGTATGCAGATATTATTTACGAGGTTACAAAATATGTTTCTGCTTGTGTCATCTAAACAATTAGTGTACCTGAATAACATTTTGTAATGTTCACACTGTTATTGCATTTTAAGCCTCTGTTCTGGTTATTCTAAACAATATTACGCATGTGAAGTTGAGTTTGTATGTTTGTTGGTTACGCTTTCACGCCTTAACTACACCACCGATCATCATGGAATTTCGCACACACACATTATCAGTGATACAGCAAAGGACATAGGGTAACTTCCCTACAGAAAAAAATACAGTTCTCAAGGATTCAAGAAAATTTATTAAATGGTTTTAACACTTAAGAGGCGCGTACAAAGTCGCGGGCAAAGGTCAGTATTCAAACTAAATAAAAAAGAAATGAGGTATCTCAATCAACTTACCTAGACGTCATGGCGTCTATGTCTTCCGATCAAATGTAAGATTTTCTTTGCTGTAACAAATAAAACAACAATATTATTGACTAGTTTCCCCTTTTCAGACACGCGAAAAACAATATGTTTCAAATAGATATGTACTGAAGAGTCACTGATTTGACGAAATAGTTTTGAGAGCATAGCGTTATCCAATGTCAATTTTGAAATATTTGATAAAATTTTCCCTACTTACGATCCTAAAAATACTTTTAGTTTTTCATGCTAACACTACACCTTACAATATAATCACTACACATTATAAAACAAAGTCCTCCGCCGCGTGTCTGTCTGTCTATCAGTTCGCGATAAACACAAAAACTACTGCACCAATTTTCATGCTGCTTACACCAATGGATAGATTGGTTCTTGAGGAAGGTTTTAGTATATAATTTACAAAGTTATATACGGGCGAAGTCGCGGGTTAGTAGATTATAATATAATCATTATATCATTATTTATCATCATCAGAACAACCTAAAATAAGCTACAAATTATAAAGATATGCGACGAAGACGCATGCAAAAGCAAGTTTATTATAGTTACTAGCTGGCGCCCGCGACTTCGTCCGCGTTGAAAAAGAAAAAGGTAGCCTATCCTGTGTCCTGTACGTCTAAATGTTTATCTAACAAGTTTCATGAAAATCAGTTAATTCGTTAAAATACAGATTTATTATTAGTATAGATACTACTTTACAATTAATGGATATAATGATTTCTTTGTGAAAAGGGCCAAAGCTCAACTTAAAGGCAGCAGCTCAATGTTTTTTTTTTTGTTGAGTGATTATGAATAAATATTTACAATTGGGCTCAATTCCAAAAATAAAACTGACCTAGAAACCTCACCATTATTTTCAGGTCGAGTTTGTTATCAATATGCAATATGTTTGTAAAGCGAGAAACATTTCAAATTATCTGATCCATTCAATTTTAGCTTCTAGTACAGTAGAGTTGAGTTAAGGGAACAGGTGTAACTAACTACTTGTTTTTTAATCCAAAACTTTAACAAAGCAATTTATTTAAACTTTTTTAAGTAACTAATCAAACAATGTTATCGCCAGTTTCATAATCTTTATACATGTGGTGTTTCTCTTTTTTTTTTTAAATTAAATTGGTTTAGATTTGTTTGACTGAGCATTTCTAAAAAAAATTTTTTATGAAATTAAGCCACAGGGAATTCCCGTCGTGCATTTAACTTGGTTTAACCAGATCCTGATAACATTATTTCTCAGCTCTGTTAGGTACATTCTATGAAAAAGTTTCATAGAAATTACACTCACCTTTTTTCCCTTAAAATCAAGTCACAAGGTTCTTTACATCCAAAAAAAGCTTAAGAAGTTATAGCGAATTTCATTATTAATCATATTGCATATTATACATTATCGGTCTAATTCATAAAAAGTTATATGAGGCTTATTAGCTTGTTATAAGAAATATACCAAAAAACGTTATTCATAAACGTTCAATAGCAGTCAAACAGTCTATTAAGTGCTACAGTATAAGCCTCTAATAAGGGAGCAATTCAAGATGGTAGACTTAAAACAGCTGATTTCTGAATGACGTTTGATGTTTGTAAAGGAGTTAGTCATATTTATGATATTTATTTCTACAAATAATAGTTTAAATTGCTTAAGTGAGATATAACATAATAAGCGATATAATAAAAGTTACGTCATGCAAGCTTTACAAGCTAAAGCCGCCATTGAACTTGTAGAAAACATTCCACATTGTCGAAAGGTAACTATACCAAGAGAGATATGATCCATTTTCTTTGCCCGAAGTTGAGTTCAAAAGGATATACCGTTTTAAGTTTTAATAAACATACGACTGCCTTTATTATTGATCTTGTCTTGTCTCCATTATTCTCTTTCATTGGAAAAGAAATATAATTTTGGTAACTGAAAACGACCGGGATCACACATAACTAATCTGATAATTGTTAATTTGTTTTAGTTTTATGGTGTTGTTTTCGTATTTTAGTGTATTTTTGTATATTAATATGTATAAAGTTTTCTCTGTTTAAAACCAGTGTACGAATTTGTGGAAAATGTCGTTGCACTATTACCTTTATTTACCTATTTATTTTTCTCTTTTTTCAAATTTACTATATATGGTGTAATTGTTTGCTTTCCCAAATAAAATAAAATATATTAAAAAAAATAACCCCTGCGAATTGTTTTGTATTCATAAGAAATGTCAAAATGTCACATCACAATAATCACACAGTCATTTATCATTTATACTTTACTGTGGATAGGGAGATTTTACCTTTTTGTCTATGAATTCATCAGAACTGCAACAACAATTATAACCAATAGCGAGCATTTAGCTATGACAGGCTTATTGAACGTTTATGAATAGGAATTTTATAATGAGCTTAAAACGCTATATGTATAATACACAGGAAAGAATATACACTGGACTGCAAAGAAAAAGTTTTATGAACCTAGTTTTATGAAAAAAAGACTAAATTAAAGCTAAACAAAATAAATTTCATTTTTATTTAAGCAAATTAAAGAATATTTTATTGTGCTTAAATAAAAACAAAATTTATTTAGTTTAGCTTTAATTTAGTCTTTATTACATAAAAGCTAGGTCAGGTACTTTGAAGATATTGAATATTTTGTAACTGACCCTATTTCTTTGCTGTCCAGTGTAGTTGTATGATGATTATATCTATTATGAAAGCCCTTCAACAGGAATAATGAAACTAAATTACTTGATTAACATACGTGGAAGTCAACTAGTTAGATTGACCTGATTAAGATCAAAGAGAATAATGTGAATCAGTTCAAAGTGATATCAGTTTAAGCATAATTCATATTAACTTGCATTCCACATTGAAAATTTCATTGTTCTTTTACAGCAAATCTTAGTTCTTTTAGATTTTTCTTAAATCTTAGTTGTATGAGTTTGTTGTTTTAAAAAGTATATAAAAGTTGTCACTGACGCTCAGATCGAAAGTCTTAAAATAAAGAACGTTAAAACCTTAAAATAAAGATTAAAAAAACTCTATGCATCGCATGCGACATTTGTTCTTTAGATGTCCCTAGACGATCAAGTGGCATGACATTTGTTTACATTAATTATCATGCTGCATGTCATACCGCAAGATCGTCTAGGGACTGCTATACGATAATGCGTGTATGTCAGTCATAGCTTGCAGGATGGAAAATAAAAGTAACTATCAATCAACTACCAGCACGTAGTTGCAATCAAACGGTCATGCATGCATGGCATGACAGCATGTAAACATGTTATGCTGTATGATTGTATGGGGACACCTTTAAAAAACGTCATTTTCTTCTCCTCTCTTAAAAAATTATAACAGCCAGTATAATCTATAACAGCTAGTAGTTACACGTGAGTAATCAAACATTCATGCAGAATTTTATTACTTATTTGGAATCTTGATAAATTAGGAAGTAAGTGTGTGTATACCGTACCTTTCTCTTTGAAGTTAAGTTGCACTTTCATAAAGAACTCAATCTTAGTTAATATATAAAAGGCGATATGTGTATGTATGTCTCCTATATACTCCAAAACCGTTGAACCGATTTTGATGAAACTTTCAGACAATCTTCAGATTAGTCTAGGTGGTGTTCCTGTGAAGTTTGTTAGCGATCGGACACAGGCAAATACTAGTTTATGATATATGTGGAAGTTGTGTGATTTAAAGTTACTACCTGTATTTCGTTATGTTTGTAGATGTTGCTTGTAGCTTTTATTGGTGCATGCTGAGCTCCCTATAATTGCGGCGGCATCCGCCTTGTGTTAATTATTTTGTACAATGTGTTAGTTGGATGTCTGCCTCGTTGGGGGCCTTGTACAATAAATAAATAAATAAATAAATCTAATCTGAACTCACATTTATTTATTTTTCTGTTAAGAAAACAAAAGGTAAGTAGGTTGCTTTGACAATTCTTAAAAAAAAAAAAACAAATAACTACTGGAGTTATCCTTTAGTAGTTACATTTAAGGGGGTATTTAAAGTTTTTAAATATGAAAATATTTTTTTCACTAAAAAGTCTATGGGGTGTAACTATGTCTGGTAAAGGTTAACAAAATTAATAATAAATACAAATATTTAGTTATTATTTTTTTTATCAGATTTCAAGATCTCTAAAATGTGTTTGCAAAATTTAACACAACGAAATTTAGTACAAACAATAGTCTTTTAAGAGTATATTGAAAAATCAATAGAAAAATCAACATGTCTTGTATGAAAAAAAAATTAGTAAATACATAGTTATTTTGTTATTATTTACATTACATATGTATGTACAGCTAAAATTACATAATATATTACATAGAAAAACACTAGTTAAACGCAAGAAAGATTAAATAATGGCACCTCAACCCTTTCACAAAAAAAAGCATATGGCCATGCATCGTATTGATTACTTCAATTAAAAAACAATCATCTATTGTTTCGATAAAGAGATATTTTCATAATACACGACCTTCATTCACCTACATTAAATTAACAACGAAAGGCGAACATTATTGACGTAGTGACTTTCAGATTGATTTTTAGTGGCACAAATTTTTGCTGGACCGATCATAGAAATTTATGAATACTACTAATTATAAATTATATTGTTTTAAACAGTTCTCTTATGACTTACCGTATGCAAAGAAGAAGATATCAGGTCACTGCACTTCTTAAATGACACCATATTTTATGACACTCAAAAACACACTCGATAACATTTTCGTCAAAATTCACAAATAAAAAAAACCACCGTAACGAGAGGAAACGCATCGTTCAAGCTTCAAATATATACTGACAGCCATGCTGCCGATGATTCCGTCTTTATTGTGGACTTCAAAGCTGATTGGTCACTCGAAAACCCAGAAAAATTTTTTTATGAGTGTATTCACCAATCAAATAGCAGTATTTGTAATTATTTGGCGCCTCTATTATACTTGAAAGAAAGAGAACGCTGTTAATGAATAAATATAAATTTTTATATCACGTTTTAGTAATATTTATTTTATTAATGAAAAAGTAAAATCAGTCTTTTCAAAATATATTCTTCCTCTACTCTTCTGTCTATGACTATGTTGACTAGTCTAATATTACTTTGCTCTATGAACTAGTCTGTGAGTCTGTGGGCTGAGAAATGTCAGTGTTAGAAGTTGCCAGCTTTTCAAGGACCTACTCCCGATGCAATTTCATATTATCCAATCGGTCGGTCGATTCTATTTGAGTAACTCGACAATTTCAATGTGAGTCGGGAGTTAACAAATCGGCCGCTACTTTCAACATGGTGGAGTTATCCATCCTAGTCTGACCAGTTGGAATAACAGATTAAATGAATAGAGCAATTGATCCAATTTGGTGTTATTTGCGCGTCGGAATCGTAGCTTGACGTACATTTGGTTTTACTACAAATATTACGCTAAATTATAATTATGATCATAATCATAATATTTTTAAAAATTTAAATAGGTACCTAATATGACATATTTTTCCATAACCATTTTCTCTTTGTGTTACTGATGCACTAATTAAAGCAGTTCCTGCTTTTTGCTACTTTGAAAGAATCATAGTGATAGGTGAGATCTAGGCGAGACTGCAGTCAATTTGGATTCCAACAAATTAAATCCATAGATTGAGCACAAAATAATAAAAAAACAATTATCAATAGATATTTTTGTTCTATTTAATGTTTTATATCACTCATTATAACAAATATATTTTTGCTTTATTTTATTCTCATCTGGCAACCCACCACAGAGTCTGGCTGGAATTAACTCTTGAATTCATAGCTTGAATTTAAATATTTATTTAGCCTGTGTCCCTGTGATGTGAAGCAAATTTAAAGGTTATTATTTTGTGTATTGATCTGCGTTTTTTAGGTTATTTCGCTTGGCTGAATTAGTTTTCTTTCACTTAAACATTCGATTGATTATTGATAACTTTTATTTACTTAAGAAGAACTAATTGAATATGGGTAAGAGAAAAACTAAGAATCAAGGAAGAAAGAAAAAACTGAATCTTGTTTTTGATGAAAACAAACGAAAGTAAGTAAATTTATTATCCAAATATTTTGCAATTAGTACCTATACGTACATTATCCTCTTATAAACGCTTTTTCGACTTTGTATCTAAGCTTTGTGCGTGTAAACATCAGAAACCTGCATGGGCTGTCGCGGTGGACCATAGCACACTTTCTCACTCATGTTATTTTACACTAATAAGGATTCCTATTATGCAGTACATATTTATTGAGTGCGGATTTATTGTAAGTTTGTTTATAATATGTGGAAGGTAATCTCCGGAATGTCTCCCTAATTCTATTATGTACTACCTATTTGAAAGGTACATTATTCCATAGACATGGGGTATAAAATATGTATATTCATCCAGGTGCATTAGTCTAGCATTATATAAACTAAACTAATATAGGTTCACAATACCTCCATACTTTTCAATAATTAAAGATCAATTTGTGGCTTTTACAGAGAATTTCTGTGTGGTTTTCGTAAAAGAAAACTAGAAAGAAAGAAAAAAGCGCAAGATGAACTACAGAGAATGCTTAAAGAAGAAAAGGGACGAATAAAACAAGAGGTACCTACATACATAATTAGCTACAACATACAAGTAGTTTGATCTGAAATTTAACTAAGTTCAACTGAATATTATCAAAATTGAAATAACTAAGAATGTACTGGGAAGTTAGATTGAGAAATAAGGACTGTCATCATTTTGCTTCCTTTGAACAAATTTCTTTTTGCTTTATTATGATTCATTAATATGGAGATTGTTATTTCACTTACTAATGAATACTTTTATTGTTTTTAGAATCGAGAGTCCTACAAAAAACTTGTTGTCTCAAGTCGTCCAATACCAAGCATAGAGCAATTGCTTCAAGAGGAATATGAAGATGAAGATGTTAATGTAAAAATAGTTGAACTTTCCGCCGACACCTTACAGCAAAAAGATTTAGTCATAGGAGAGAATAAACCTAAGGAAGTGATATGTAAAAATAAAACAAAGAAGAAAGAAAATGTGCCACAAGAACTTCCTGGAATGGGTTTGGAAGAAGGAAATAACTCTGAGTCAGAAGACTTAGAGTCTGAAGATGAAAATAAGATAAAGACAAAGAAAGAAATAAAAAGGATTCTAAAGAAACAAGCTACAAAGAAAATACAAAAAAGTAAAGTTTTTCAAATGAAAAGCAAGCTTGATAGAATAAAGAATAAAAAGAAATCTCACCAAAAAGCTGTTGCGATAGGAAAGACAAAATCAAATGCAAAAAAGGGTGGTTCTAAGAAAAATATTGGCAGAAGAAAACAATAAAATTTTAAAATAATATGAACAATATTGTTTATTTCTTAATTTTTCATTAATTCTTGAATCACTATCAATAAAACTGAGTTACAAAAGCTCCAAAACTTAAATAAAGAAATATATTTACAAAATTAATTATATTTAAATTTATTTTGTTGTTGATCTTGTATTTCGTTTAATAGATATTGAATTTGTGGATGTTTGTCTGTTTGTACTTTTACAATTGGTTTTGTTAATGCCCTTGCTGTCAGGTTGTTTTGACTTTAGACTCTTTGACATTCCTTTTCTTATTTTAGAAGATTTTTCTTCATCTTTATTAACTCTACTAAACTCAAAATTATCATCTGAATCTTGAATTTCAGTTTTAACAGATTCCCTATTATCCTCCAATAATTTTTGAGGGCTATTTTTTCTTTTCTTGGGTGATTTATCTTGATTTTGCCCTTCAATTTCAGCGTCATCTGTTCCTGTACTTTTCGCTGGAGATTTCTTTGATGGTTTTCCTTTTTTACTAGATGGGCAAATATCATTATTAAGGCATTCATTACAATTAGGGTTGATTGGTAAACAAATTGTTTGCCCAAACCCCACCATGAGGTGGTTTACTTCACTCCAAAGCTCAAACGGAAGGCATTTCTCTAATGCAGAGCGTGTCTCTTCTGGGGTGGTTGTTTTTTTCTTAACCCAACCTATTCGATTGCTGATTCTGTGTACATGTGTATCAACACCTGTTGAAATAATAGATATTTACATACAGTCACAACACAAATAATTTATATAATATGGACATAATCTCAGCCATATGATGCCCATCACTGGGCATAGAGTTCAATAACTTTCCAGTAGGACAGGTAAAAGCCTGGATCCAATGTCGACCCTTTTTGAGATTTGCCTTAAATGATATTAATGCTAATTTGACTGATTTTAAAATTATTCTAATTATATACAACCATTATTGTATAATAGTATTAATTTCTATAAAGATAAATGTAGGTACTTCTACTTATTTTGATCCATACATTGATGGTAATATTTATTTATTTCATTCAATGTATGGATCAAAGTATTATTTGGGTCGGCAGCAATCTTAAACCTCTGTCATTGCTTGTTAAATAAGCGACAATAGCCACCCAGCATCGGCAGAAACGTTTTTACATAATAAACGACGCATATAAAAAAAAATCGATGGCTTCTTAGCGAGCCCCTTTTAATTTGCAGTTTTATGTGCAACATACAATCAAATGGCTGTCAAACAATTCGCTGCTTAAAAACTAAAGGGGCACAAATCAAAATTACACTTTTTACAGGAGATCTAGTCGAAAAACATTAAAATATTTTTTGTCTATTTTTTTTCTTATTAGATATATATATCAAATTATGCATATTATACATCGTTAGAAGCGTATTTTTAAGTAGCATTAAATGTTTTAAGTACTTTTATAATAATATTAGAGATATAAGAATATAAGTTACTTTTGAATATATAAAAAATAATCAAAACATACTAAATATGGAATAAAACAACCATAAGTCTTTTTGCAACATATAATATGAAGAATTGTGATTGTGTTTTTGCAATAAAAACATTTTTGGATTTTTTGTTTTATGGCCCTTTAGTTTTTTAGGCAGCGAATTATCAAAAAAAGGCCAAGAAGTGAAAATTATAATTAAGTATAATTACCAATTCCAGTAACTTTATTCCATGCTACTTTCATGCAAATGTGAGCCATTTTTGGTCCGACCCCAGTTAATTTGCAAAGTTTATCTATGGAGTCGGGAATATCACTATTGTACTGCTCTTTTAGTGTTTGGGTTGTCTTCTTTATGTATTTTACTTTTGTCTGCAAACACAAACATAAGAACATATTGATGAGATCAGTTTTACTTAATAACTTGAAATATTTAGGTATAGCTTAAAAAAGTGGATCTGTGGCAACTTTATAATTAATAATAATTATCAAAAGATTATTTTATTCGGACTGTTAACCGTTTAAAAAAAAAAATCTTTATTGTATCCATAAATACCTTCCAAAACCCAACTGGATATATTAACTTCCCCAACTCGTCATCACTCATATTCAAAATATTGTCTACTGTAAGACCTCTAGCTCGGAGGCGTTCCATAGCAGCAAATGTCACTTGATCCTTGGTTTGACTCGACAGCATGAGGGATATCAGACTTTGGTATCTTATTACCTAAAATATATAAAAACTTCAGCCTGTAATAATTGTTAGGTATAAAAATATAATGTCGGTTAAACTGCAAGGAAAGGTAGTAGTGGCAGGGCACATAGAGCACTTTGCAGTCATTTGGGCAGCCCATCTGGCGCACCCCCTCACAAAAGACCGCCGTGAAATAACAGCATGTGTGCTGTTTGTGTTTCGCTGAATGAGTAAGGGCGCTACCTCACTGGGACGCCATGACTACATCGCTGGCGACATAGGTGTGGCTACCTACAGTCGTCAAATTGAGTGGCCGTGGCTATCTGGCTACCATCTCAGTCAGTTCTCTCGTATCGAGAATAGATGCTTCGTGCAAGAAGAAAAAGTTAAAATGAAGAAACCTAAGAAATTATGGGTCGAAAAAAGCCTAAGAAATATATCGACTCATTGGACAAAGAGTGAGTGAGACGCAGTTTACTCGTGTACATTTTACTACTCGTCAGAGTCTCCAGTCTCCACACAGAGAGCCGACAGTCGTAGCTGCGCTTCCAAACCGTCGCCAAGTGCGTTATCTACCATACATTTCAATATTAATTGTTGGCCATGTCGTACGGCACTAAGGGATGCCAGAGCCCATTTCCATCTCTTCCTAATCCCTTATCCTCGATCCTATGGTTGGCAGTGCACTTGTGAGGTTGTTTGTGTTATAGGCGACGGTAGCTTAGCTACCTATTATCAAGTGGACCATCAACCTGTCCGATGACTTTAACGAAAAAACAGTATTTTTACCAAAATTTGCGGTTTTGTAAGCTCCTACAATTATTTTTTGCTGGATTGTGTATGAAATCAAATTTTATTGATATTTTTAGATTCAAATACACTTGATTTATTATTTTACTTACTTCTGGTGGACCATCCTTGTCCATAGACATATGGCAGCCCATCGTATCAACTGGCGCATCATTGTTAGACCGCATATTTCTCAGATTTAATAAGAATTCTCTCCAATTTTTAGGTTCCCACAAACCATCATTTTCCTGCATGAAAATAATAATTTATTAAATTTTTAAAATGATACCTATTGTTAATAACTTGTATCTATAGTTCAATAATAACAAAACCTGTTGACCTTTTTTACTGGAAATTTATTTTCAAATTCAACTTTAATATGAGGTTTTTTCTGAAATTTAAACTGGTTCAAGTCTAGTTTTGTAGTATCGTTCGTGTGCATTGGTTCTGATACATTTTCTGTAATAATTTGTTTCATATTTAAATTACTTTCTCCAAGAAGAGATTCTTTGTCACTTTTACACTTCATCGTTTTAATTTTGCCAGGAGGCATCTTTGATAAGACGTTGCTGTAAAAAGAGCGAAAAATCGTGAGATTTATTAAAATTAAATTCTTATAGTAAACAAAACAAAAGAACTACTCATCCAATCCAAGGCATTAAATTTTTTATATCAACAAAATTTACCGCTTACCGGCACAGATTATAATACTAGTACTAACTAATATAATGTAGTCTTTAGGCCTGTCAACTATTTAAAAAAAATTGTTACCTTTACTAATTTTAACTATTATAATTGGTCTGTGGCTAGCTTAGCTAGACTCACAGTGTTGCCAACTATACGGATTTATCCGTATTTGTACGGATTTTCAACTTCATATACGGATAACATTCACATACGGATTTTTATACGGAATTACATGTTCAGAAATATAAAATAATAATAATGATAATTTTATCATTATTATTATTTTATTAGGATTGGAGAAATGGAATAAGTAGTATTTTAGATAAATAAATACGTAACGAAACTAAATAATATTGGAGCATACATAATATAGCAGCAATCAACTAAGTCGAAATAATTTATAGTTAATTAGGGTTTCTTAATTTTGGAATCTTTGTTGTAGCATTAGAGAGAGAGAAGCATTTTACATTTATATTTTGCACGAAGGCGATGAAGATACTCACGTTGCTTAGTTTTATATTATATTAATTACCTACTTAGTTTCTTTTGTCGTGACGTATTTTCAGAATACAGTCAATTATTAATATAGCACACTGCCTAACAAGTATCTATTACACCATAGTTTTGACTTCGATGTTAATTTATCAACTATTGAAAAAATCAACACATAAACAAATTCATTCATTAAAATTATTTAAAATCATACATCGTCAATTTAATTTTTAATAAATAAAGCCTATTAAAACGGTTTTCTTTGCAATTATTACTATTTTCCTTACAATACAATACACATACGGAATTTATACGGATTTTTAGGATCCAGGTACGGATATTACTTCGTATAAGGTTGGCAACACTGCTGGCTCAACTCCTTAGTTGAAATCATAGAGTTACTTATATATATATATATACTGGTTGAAAGGAAATGAAGGAAGGAAATAATTTTTAGTGAAAATTAGTTGGGTTTAATAATTTCATTAAAATATTTATTAAGGAACATAGTAATATAAATTGTGGTTTTAATTTATTTGATATATTTAAACAAGATTCTTCAGTTTATGAAACTGATGAAAAATAGAATACAGCTACTACAATGCCTGAATTACTACTCGATCCTAATATAAGAGTATGGGTGTTTTTGCCGATTGTCATTATTACTTTCTTGGTTGGAATTGTAAGGCACTATGTATCCCTTATACTCTCATCCCAAAAGAAGATTGAACTGGTACAAGTTCAGGACAGGTAGTATTTGTTTACCTTGATAAATATGTTTCACATTGACTGAACTGAATTTCACTTGAAGTTTTTTATATTTTTAGTCAAGTTATGATACGTGCTCGCCTATTACGGGAGAATGGAAAATATCTACCGCGCCAATCGTTTGCAATGCGTAGACACTGGTTCAACAATGAAGAAACTGGATATTTTAAGGTTCAAAAGCGACCTGCAACCTCACAGGTATGTACACTTGTGTTTTTCCAAAAACCCTTTGGCAGTTTTATATTTTTTTTAATACATAGCTAGCTGTTGCACGCGACTTCGCCCGCGTAACTTTGTAAATTATATACTAAAACCTTCCTCGAGAACCATTCTATCCATTGGTGAAAACAGCATGAAAATCAGTGCAGTAGTTTTTGAGTTTATCGCGAACAGACCAACAGAAGCGGCGGAGGACTTTGTTTTATAATATGTATGATCATCACCTCATTAATATACAATAACTAATCTTATTTTGTAACAGTCATCATTTTCTCTTATCTGAAATAGTAGTATATATAAATCGATACTAGTATTATAAAGCTGAAGTCGCTGAAGAGTTTGTTTGTTTTTTTGGTTGAACACGTTAATCTCGGAAACTACTGGTTCATCAACTAAATTGGTCCATTTAACGAGAAAGACTTTAGGCTACATAACATTTTGACGTCAAAGTCACAGACAACAGCTAGTTATTTATAAATTAATAAAATATACAATTTTATTCCATTACTTCAAATGAATTTGTCATTTAGTCTCTATTCTGTAATCTGTACTACTAATGTAATAAAGAGAGAGGCTAGATTTTGTATGTTTGTTTATATGTGTAATCTCTGGAACCACTGCATCTATTTGAAAATTCTTTCACTATTTGAAAGGTACATCATTACAGACGGAAATAGGTAGGGTTATTATGTATACTAATGCCCCCTAATCTACAGATATAATCACCTTTATTTCGCTGAGTAGCATTATGTACAAAAAGCATAATGAACAAAACGCAAAATGTACAATACTTAAAGTGAACACAACAAGCAAAAGGGATAATAAACCCTTATCCCTTGGATGGATGGAGTGGATATATAATAATGGCACAGTCTGTTTATCTGCTAAATTTTTATAAACCTTCCAATGCATTTCCTATTGCTTGTTGTGTTCATTTTGAGTACATAATGCTACTGAGCGCTTTATTTAACCTTTTAGATTTATAATCCAATCACTGTACCCATTTCAGAATCCTATGACCGATCCTGGTATGATGACAGACATGCTCAAGGGTAATGTAACCAATGTCCTACCGATGATTGTAATCGGTGGTTGGATCAATTGGATGTTTAGCGGTTTTCTCACAAGTAAGTCATACAAGGTTGAGTTTTACATTCTTATAAAACTAACCGGTGCCCGTTAACTCATCCGTGTTGAAAAATAAATGTAAGCAATGTAACGCTTGACCTCTTATTGCTATAACACTTTGGCCAGGCGTTAGTTTTTTATTTTATTATAGATGATTCCTCGGGAACGGTGCTTTTTTTTTTTGGATGAGAGGTACCCTATGTCCTTTCCTGTGTTTGGTTTCTTTATAATATTTTTTTTTATAGATGTTAAGTAATGCAAATTAAATAGCATATTAATAATTTTTTTTTTCTTTCCAGCGAAAGTACCTTTCCCGTTGACTCTTCGGTTTAAGCCTATGCTCCAGAGAGGCGTGGAGCTGACATATTTGGATGCCTCATGGGTGTCCTCGGCATCGTGGTACTTCCTCAATGTCTTTGGTCTGAGGACAATTTACACTCTTGTGTTGGGAGAAAATAATGGTAAGCAGCTGTTAATTCTTTATAATAATATAATTTTTGTATTTATGTAATATCATTTCTCAGATCATATTGTTTCAAAAATCAGTACTAATTGCTAGATTTATTTGTTAGTATGCTCTCATAGTTTATCGTTGTTGGACCTAAATTCTGCCCACAACTTTCTAATGTCCCCGTCATTCAATTTATTGCTTGCTTGGCTCGACACTTGCTTTTTGATATTGGTCTCTATCTGCTTGATACGACATGATAGTGTCACACTAGTGTTTAAATTGAGATACCATAGTAAAAAATAAGCAAAGCTATCCGTAATGACTTGTTGGTTTTGTTGTGGTGACGGGCAAAAGTTATTGTTATTCAACATTATTTATAGAAAATATTGTTACTCACCCCTGCAAATTGAAGTCAAGAATGAAATGTTATTGAACTGTTTGTATTTACAATATCACTCAATTCAACTGATGTATCTAATAACATAGAACAATCCATCATACTATGTTAGAAACCACATTACGACATATATTCCATAAGAATGTCTTTTCACCCACGAGATAAGGGCATGTAGAAATTTTGGGAACCCCCTTCCCCGATGATGGGACTCCCCCTTGGAACCCTTACATAATTAATGAATGTCTTGTCACTTTGCAGTTGTCCATACCGTTGTATTAAAATGATGGTTTCCATTACAGCGGCAGATCAATCAAAAATAATGCAAGAGCAGATGTCCGGAGCGGCCCTTGCGATGCCTCCGGACCCGAAGGCGGCTTTCAAGGCGGAGTGGGAGGCCTTGGAGATCACCGATCACAAATGGGCCCTCGCAAATGTCGACTCAGATTTGCTTGAAGGCTCTCAAACCAATTCGGGTGCAATATAGGGAAATGTGTCTATTTATTATGTATTAGATAAGCGACAATAGCTATCAAATTAATATAAATAAATCTTAAAGCTTGATGGTTTGTTTTATTGGTACTGGACAACATATAGATATACAGAAAAAATATACACTGTGCATTTAGTAAAAAGCCGAGGAGGTAAAAATCCATACAAAACAAGCTTTATCTTTCATATAGTGTCATATTTATCTAATCTATCCCTTTTAAATATAATAGTAAACTTTACTGGCATTTATGACCACTGTTATAAGTACTTAGAGATATCTTATTTTTTTTTAGGTTTTTTTTGCTTCGCCTGTTGGGTGAGAAATAAAAATCTTTTGACAACAAAATATTTAATTTGTATAATTGGATAATAAAAAGTTATATACAGTACTAGAGGAGTAGAGGATTTGATCTACTTCTTGATGAGCTGCACGACGTCCTCGTCGCCGACGGAGTGCGAGAGGCCGACGCGCTGCGGCGAGTACTTGGTGCTGATGCCCCAGACGAGCGCGTACTTGAGCTGCGCCGCCAGCGACCGATGGATCGCGTGGCACACGTGCTCCACGTTCACGCCCTGCGCAAAGCCTTCACTTGTAAGTGCCATTAGGATGTGATGTGGTGTGGTGTACACACATCCTAATGGCCGATTTTGGGACTGATTGTGAGGTATTGCGACGCGGACATGATGGCGCCACGGAATGAGCGAGACACAAAGATAACATTTGTACGAGAGAAAGCAGGTGCGCCGTATTGTTTGCAATTCTACATGCGCAAACGAAAGATTCCCGCTCAAGGTCAGTGCCCATTAATAGCGTCGCCTAAGGGTCAGCGCCGACCGACGGAGTGGCGGCGAAGAGACTAATTTAGTTTACAATTTAAATTCAACCTAAAGTGCTCCTGAATACGACTGTATCGATTCGCCGCGCGCTTTGTGTCGCTCGCCGTCATTTTATTTCATTGTACCAAATACAGTCGTATTCAGGAGCACTTTAGGTTGAATTTAAATTGTTACTAAATTAGTCTCTTCGCTGCCACTCCGTCCGTCGGCGCTGACCCTAAAGCAACGCTATAGAAGGATATGGGATGGGGTAATGGGCTCTGGCATTTGGAGGGTCAATATATGAATCATAATAAAGTATACTCACCAGTAGAACACATTGCAAGTTTTTATTTTTTATTTTGTTAAAATAGTAGAACAGTTTGGACATATGTTCCATTAAAATTATTCGAGTCCAATCTGTCATACTGTGCAGTAGAACTAGTTGGATTTTTTTTTGTCCAAACAGTTCTACTGTAGACGTAGAACTAATAGTAGAACTGTTTGGAACAACCCTCCCTTACTCACTCACACTCATAATATGTTGTTATTTTACGGTGGTACTCTGTAAGGGGGCGCGGCTCGACTCTTACTCGCGTACTTCAAGTTCATTGTTCAAGTCAAATGACTAAGACGTTTGAATTTTTTTTACAATCGCTTAATTTCGTGGCTCTCACCTTCAATTATCCTACTAATAATTATTATAAATGCTATTTTTCCATACTAATGAGAATTTTTGTCTTCTGTGAACAAAAGTTTCTTACTTTTTAACCATAGTAAAATAATAAGTAAACGACTGTACAGGGTCAACAATTACAATAAATGTAATTTTAGGTTATGTCATGTTATATACAAAATATTATGTAGATTACTTTTGTGAGATAATGTGAGTATCTTACCTACAATTTGATTTGCATTTATAAGTATATTTTATATTTATAAGTATATACAGTGAATAAAAATTATTATTATTATATAGATTTTCGAGGTACAAGCCATGGATATTTTCTGTCTAAATGGACCACTACAGAAAGTATTTCGCTCACCTTTCTCAAGATAAGTCCATCATCAAAGTCAGGAGGCTGTCCGGGTTTCTTTGTGTAAACACGAATCAGAGACAGATATTCCCACAGGGTCTCCAGTAAAAAGTCCAAATTCAACTTCATGTTACAACTGAAATACAACATTTCTATATTTATTACGTTGGACATAATTATGAAAACCAAAACCACTCAGCATTATCCCTAAGGATTGTTTTGGGAGTGGTTTTGATTTCCCCTAGGGATGGAATATTCGTATCAGATTTCAGGTCCTCTCGAGTCTTTTTGATTTCAACGATTAATGAAATAGTTGTGATATTTAGTTCTAATGATGAAGGAAAATAATTTGAGAAAATCAAAAACATTGTGAAGTCGTTGCCTCAAAAGAAAACAATAAATTAAAAAAAAAAGGCTTGTTCCTAACAGTAAAATAAATAATAATAAATAAATATCTTCACACATTCCACACAGCACCATCTAGTTCCACAGTAAGCAATACATACATTACTTTTTTTTTGTAAATACATACATATTACAAATACAAAACATCCAAGACTCAGGTACAAAGGTAAAATGTTAATACATAAACATTTGCCTTTACATAACAGGATTCGAACCCGCGACCTTTTGGTTAACAACTAGGGTTGGTAGCCACTAGACCGACAGTGTTTATTGTAATTACATTTTCTTATAAATAAGATATATTATTTTTACCTAACAACCACAGAGTTGGGTTGGCGAGCGATTTTGTCCACCTCTTCTATAGAGATCTGATCGATCTTGTTGTAAACGTAGATGCAAGGCAGATACACTCTGTTCGCCAGGATCACGTCTATCAATTCGTCCGCAGTGCAGTCCTCGCGGAACAACACCTGCGATATGCAACAGATTATTTTAAAAAATACATCAACAACACTATAATCATATCGCCAGTTCCACATGTCCCTAATAAGTATAGTGGTTAGGGAAGCCCACGATGCTAAATGTGTAGTCACTCGAGCGTCGTGGGAACCTATTGGACTTTGAAGATTGGATGGTAAGAAGAAAAAAAGGTTATATGAAGTTATATGAAGTTTTTCATTTCAGCGGTGGGGTGAGCGTCTACAGGCGTTCAAAATTTTGTAGGCGCTGTATTTTAAAAAATCCTCCATATAATCGTCAGATTAAGAATCAGCACGATCAGGAATTTAGGCTGAACCGTCTGTATGAAAATCTGACGCGCTCGAGTTTTACAAAATGAGAATCGTCAAAAATATTTTTTGCATTTTCAAAAAGCTGCCACGAGCTTGCGTTACATCCGAATCGCCTGAATTTTAAATGGGAGCTTGGTTTAGGTTCACTTAATATCCCCTCTGAAAATCTGACGCGCTCGAGTTGTATTTAAAATTTTACCCCCACCCCCGCCAACCCCACCAACCAAACCGTCAGATTAGTACATATCCGTTATCGGAGACACGTGGGATATATACATTAGCAATATCTGACGTGCTCGAGTAAATCAAAAAATCCTCTCTTGGGCTCCCCTACCATAGGGATACTGTTCAGCGAGTTGGATGCTGATGCTGATATTGATATATTTAATTGTAAATCAGCGTAAATTGACAGCTATACTATTTAACTGAGTGGTTTTCTTTTCTTTTTATTCTCTTTTTCTCATTATTTTATTTAAGTTAAGTTTATGTTATATTAATTGTTATATGCATATGTTATCATTCGTCACAATTTCTATTTTGTAATTTATCTGTGTATAGCTTAAAATTTCCTTGTATTACCTATACCTATTATAAGTTTTTGTTTGTGCTGTTGGTGTACCTTTTGAAAAATAAATAAATAAATAGATACTGAAAGGGATAAGAGGTTTTTTTCTTCCACCTATCCCTACTACATAAATTAGTTATGGATGATTCTGAGGCATAATAATAATTGTCCAGAACAAAGAACATTAAACTTACTTCAGCATTGAATATCTTGTATTCGTGCAGAATCATTTGCACCATTTTTTCATCCACTTTAGTGAGCTGGCACGTCGAGTTGAACGAGAGACCACCACCCTTTTTAACCTGTAAAAAATATATTAAATTCTCTTGAAAAAAAAAAAACCTAATTTAATTTGTTACATTATTCTTGGTTCTATCAAAAACAAGCCATTGCACAGATTTAAATCAAACATGTCACCTATAAATCACATTAAAATTCAGTTTAAGCCCGGCATTAAGTTCAGACATCTACTATTTATTTCAGACATTTTCTATTATAAAAAGAAAAGATTTTTTGTATGTTTATAATGAATAAACTCAAAACTACTGGGTCAATTTTAAAAATTCTTTCACCTATATAAAGCCACATTATCAGTGCATTATTAGTAACATAGGCTATTTTTATAAAGTTACATGGAAGTCGCATTCAACAACTTTTAATAAACATGTCAATAGATCATTATTTTAACTTGTATAAATCATTTTTTTAACTTTTTACGTTTGTACCTAAGTCATGGATGTTTCTATCTTTTCTTGTAGAAACCTAATTGATAAATAATGTTTTTTTATCATCTTAGCCATTGAAAGTCCACTGCTGGACATAGGCCTCCTCCATAATTTCCCAAAAGGACCATTCAGAAGCAGCCTGTCAAATGACTCACCTTAAAGTATATATTAGGTTTGGGTTTGTTGAGTCGTATCCCAACACTTTCGAGCTCCTTCTCCAGCAACTGTCTATGCACGTAAGGCTTTGTTGCATCCAACATCATCAGTACCAAGTCCGCTGTTCTCGCCACAGCTATTACCTGTAAATCACTTTGTGTGTACATTCAATTTTCAAAATAAAGGTATAATTTTATATCGCTTAAACTATTAAGAAAGACTTCCGTTACCAAAATTTTCCAGTGAATGTTAAAAAAACAATGACCTGGTTTTGAAAGACGCCATTTATAAATAAACTAGTAAACCACTCCCGGCTTTGAACAGATTTTTTTTGTGCAAATTAAATATTTATAAAAAGAAGGGGACAGATGGGGAGAAGCAACTTTGTTTTATACTATGTGACATCAATGTACTACAACTATGGATTTCGCACGCCATACAAAAACACTAAGAACTTTATGAAACATTAAAAGTGACATATTATGTGTAGAGCATTAACTATCATCTGTCATTTAAAGAAAATGTGACTTTACGTCATCACATTGGAGTTTAAAATCAATAGTAGAACTTGGTCGTTACCCCACCATGATTCCTCTTTAGGCGTACTTTTTTATGTGCCGCTTTGGCATTTGTGACGCAAATTCCATACTTGCAGTACTTCGATGCTATGTCATTACCTGTCTACCTCGACCCTTGCCTTGTGCAGCACCTTCAATGATACCAGGCAAGTCCAATAACTGTATGTTGGCACCCCTGTACTCGATCACTCCGGGAATACAAGTGAGTGTTGTGAACTCATAATTGGCTGCCTCTGAGTGTGTATGAGTTAACGTTGATAACAATGTTGACTGGAAATATAAATATTTAATAAAATACTATCCCATCCATGAACTTTATCTTAAGATGTGAATATGTTATTATTATATAATAGACATAGTTTCGCATGTGAGTAATGATGAGCACTATAAACATGTAGTTACTTTAATTTATGAATAGTAAATAGTTTTTGCAGCGCACACGAAATAATGAATTTTATAAGCAAACTAGTACTTCTTTCTATTGACAATACTATCATAGTGATCATGGGAAGTTAATTTATCATCGAAAAGAACACCTAGGTCCCTTACTACTGACATTTTTTCTAAATTCTGTCCTTTAAGTTTATAATTATATAGTATTTTTTGGGCTTTCCTTGAACAAGAAATAGTGAAGCATTCACTCAGCATTAAATTCAGAAGCATTCTATTTTTGATACACCAACAATAATACAGTAGAGCGTCGATTATCCGAACGTCGATTAACCGAACTGCTTGTTCTCGCTCGCTCGCACATGCATCTCTTCCCCGATACCCCCTAATGAGTTGCGCAGATCCAGGTTACCATACCCGGCTCGAATCAACAGTCGAAGACTGGTTATCGTCTAGTCCAGATCTGAATCCTTTAGACTACAAAATTATGGTCAGTTTTAGAGGACATAGCCTGCTCTAAACGACACACCGACATTGAATATCTGGAGCAAGCAGTGACTAAATTTCCCATGGAAACAGTGCGTAAATCCATAGATTCGTGGCCAAACAGATTAAAGGCCTGTATGAAAGCTAAAGGTGGCCATTTTAAATAGAATTATTTATTATTTTTTTGTTGACTTATGTTGATTTACAACCTATCTCTCTCACATGAAGTACTAAACGAGATTATATTGTAAATGTAATTATATTGTACAAGTACTATATTGTAAATGTGTTTGCATTGGAACATAAATTCTTAACAGTAAAGACATAATTATATAGACAATTAGTTCGGATAATCAACGCTCTACTGTACGTTCCAGGTCTAACTGGATCAAGTATGCATCTGTAGGACTGTTTATAACAGAGTATAATTAAGTTATCAGCGTATAATAGACAATCACTCTATTAAGTTGTTGATAATTCTTGTAGAGATCTCAAAATTTAATGAAAATGAAAAAATAGCCTTACTTTTTGATAATAAATAACTCTATGGGGTGGTATCCAGGTGATAACTTTATGTTTCCAGTGAAATGCGTATGGAGCTAATTAAGTGTACTTATTTACAAAGATTTAAGTCACAGATGCGCCCTGTGCTTCTGAAAACTGTCCACGTAATATGTCTATATGCAACGTGAACTGCTCACTGCTTTCTACAAGCGACTAAAGCGGAAATGAGCGATGACACATTTTCGGCCGCCTGAAATATGGCAAGGGCGCATCTGTGATTTAAATCTTTGCTTACTTAGCTCTATTACGATAGACGAGCAGAAAAAATAACCTTGCCAACAGAGGGGAAACCGATTAAGGCGACTCTGGCATCGCCTGATTTCAGTACATCAAAACCTTCTCCTTTGTCACCACCTTTCTTGGAAGGCTCCAGCAATTGTGACCGATACTTCGCTAGCTTCGCCTTTAGAAGACCCAAGTGGTATTCGGTCGCTATATTTATGAAAAATAACACATAACAATTGAAAAATTCAGTAATTAAGTAATATGTTAACCTTTTTAGACATTATTGAATGTATGATTTACCTTTATTCTTTTGTGTTCTAGCTATTTCTTTTTCGATTTCAGATATTTTCTCTAAAATACCCATGTTGAAACAAAAAGTTAAACTACTATTTTAATGCCTGATTACCAGTAATGCTGTTGCCGAGTTAATTACAATTTAAAAATCATTATAATCAAACAATACAAATGGTAGATGATATATGTTCCAGTTCCAGACCACAACACAAATTGATAAGTTATTAGCTTAGCAATTTTATAGCAAATATCACAAATTCACAATACGTATGTGGTTTTTTACATATACATTAGATTTTATTTTAATAATATTGCATATGCATGCTTTGAATTATGCTTTGAATGAAATTGAATTGAAATGTGCGTGTGTATGACTGGACTGTGTCATTGACACTTTGAGTGAAGTGTGAACTGTCAACTGTGAATGTGAACCACAGAGCATTAAAGAAAAGCAATCTTATCGTACTCTGTAATATTAAACAATGCTAAATTCTGTAAGGTGGAAACAAACTAACGGACGCGTAACCGCGGCTGACGGATGCGGCTGGCTGGTATCTGGATAATACAAAATAATACAAATACACTAACTAAGCAGTGCAAACTATCGGACGTAAGTCGCGGACGTGACTTTGGACCGCCCTTGAACGTTCGGACGTCCGATAGAAATCTGGCTGGATGTTTTGTTTCTGCCGCGGACAGCAGTATATAATGTTACTCAGCAGTATAACATGCACGAGGCCTTTTGCACATTATCAGACACGTCTTATCCTTAGTCTGTAGCCACAAATTACAAAGGATTTTGGAAGGGTATAAATACTAAAAGATATATAATTTAGGTAAATATTTTTCTTTGAGTGGATATGCCAAATAATCAAGATTCTATAACAGTCTTTTATTTCGATGTAAGTTAAGGAACAAAAAATATATCTTCGAAAAATCTCAAAACTTGTCACAAAGTATCCCCACTTTACGTAATATAAAATATGATAAAAATAATTTAATTTAAATGAGAGCGTGAACACGCGTTTTCGCTAACCCAGCCGCGCGCAATGTGCACGCGCAAACTTGTTTACATAGTCCAGTAAACAAGACGTCTTGTGTAGGCACGACATCGAACATGCAGCCGACAAAATGACTAGAATGCGCGTGTTTTATCCGACATAAGAAAAAATATCTTGTAATATGTATGGTCTCATATAAAAATCAATGCAACTGAATTTCTTATAAGACATTTATCACAAGACACAAGAAATTTTCTTATAATGTGCAAAACGCCTAATTCACACGCATCTTTGTTTCAGAAATCTGTCACTTGTACTATTTTCTTCGTTTATTATTATTATTATTTGTTTATTTATTATTATTTTCTTTAGATCTGTGTAAAGATGGATACAAAATTAATAGAATATGTTCGTGGGCACGAATGTATCTAAAATATCAAATGTAGACAATATACAGATGCTTCTCTAATGCAAGAAGCATAAAATAGGTTGCGAATTCAATGTTACATTTATTTTTAATTTTTTTTCTCTTTGTTTTTTTTTCCTTGGTGGACAAAATAGTGCAGCTGCTGCTAATTCGGCAAAGTCGTCCTCACTATCACTACTGTTTCTCAGATTTTCTCATTCGACAATTCTTTTCGGGATGATATAAAAGACGCCACGGCCTTGCATATTATGTTAGCCGCAGCCTAAGATGTTTTAAAAGTTAAGTCTTTCTGAATGTCATAGGCCGCAGCTGATCTATCCAGCCAGCGCGTCAGACTTTATCGGATGTCGGAACGCTCGAGGATGGTCCAAAGCAAACAATATAACTACTCTCTAGTGGTCCAATGTCACGTCCGCGATGCGTCCACGATATACGTCCGATAGTTTGCATTGCTTAAGTGTATTTGTACTATTTGTATATCCAAATACCAGCCAGCCGCATCCGTCAGCCGCGGCTGTCGGTCGGACGCGTCAGATAGTTTGTTTCCACCTTTAATAACACCTGGCAGTATGTTTCAGTACGTATACAATAAAATCAATTGGAATTTTAATACCAGTAGACAATTAAGTGCTGTAATCAGGCCACAACTTACAGTATAAATAATAGGGCCACAACATTTAAAATAAATACTACTAGCTGCTGCCCGCGACTTCGTCCGTTTTATATGTTACTTTGTTTTATAATATTTAGTGATTAATAAATTCAAATTCAATATTGATTTTCCATTCACTTTCTATTTAATAATTTGTAAAAATATAACCTCCTTTGACCTCCTTATACCTACTTTATACAATTAAGTTAGTTAAGTAGGTAGGTACCCACCATTTACCATTATCAAAAATGCGAAGCCACCTTGTTTTACCTATACCTAACTTCTTTTTATAATAATATCATCAGTCACAAAGACTAGAATTATTCATATCAGTCCTAAATATGCACTTATTTTACTACAAACATAAAAATATATTGAACAGTTCTACATATTATTTAATTATATTTCTAAAAATGGTTTTAAATAATACATGTAATGTGGGCTTAAATCTTCGTACTTGCTGTCAATTTATATTCTTTGTCTGGTATCTACCTATTTATAAATTACTAAATTAGTTAAATTACTAACGAAGCAAAAACCAAACTTTGTAGAACATTCCGTATTAAATTAAACCAATACTAAACAAAGAATCGTAGATATAAAAATGTAGTATAACTTACACAATAGGGTGACCATAAATTTATATGGAAATTAATTTATAACTATAATTTTAAGCAATCTAGAATACATATCATCAATATAGTTTACTGATTAAGTGAGAATTATATACGAACATATTATAAGTATAAAATAAAGAATTATATTTCTAGTACAACTAATTGCCTACATGGGATAGTTTCCGAACAGTATTCCACAGTTGGTCCAAGAAAATCTCTAGAAGAAATGACAGTTGATTATGAAGACGACAAAAACTCCGTCATTGCGCTTTTTGAACATGGTATTTGTTTCTTTAATTCTAACATCTTTTCACACAAAGCATAGATAAAGTGATTTCTCTTTGTTCAAATACCTCAATTTTCTCACCGAACGTAGTCGAATGCAACGAGAAAGTATATTTGCAATTTGCTATTATGATATTGATTGACATGAGATTGTAGTCAATTTTATCTTTAATCTTTTTTGAAGATAAAGGATAACTACATTATAAAATCTATAAAGAGGCTGATCGTCACTGTTATTCGCACAAAATTTGATGGTTTCCTATCTAAGTAGTTACCTACTCATAATAGAATTTTTTTAAATTATTATTTTTTATATTCCGAGGTTTAGTTGCATTGCAAGATTTGTAGTATAATATTCAGTATTCGGACATTACGAGTACTGTACTTGGATAATGCTAGGAATTACAACAAAAAAGATATTTGTACACATAGGTAGTTTAAATTGCAGAAGATTTTTGACAGGATTCGTATAAATACTTTACCAAGAATCATCCTTAATGATTCACAAAGATTTCATCCCGGTCCTAGCAAAATTGAGGGATTTGGTCTGGCACTTACATTTCAGGTGTAAAACTGATAATATATTTTTTCTGGTACAATTTTAATTTCTTACAGATATTTTAGATATATACGAAGACTTTTATGAGGATTTGGATAATCACATTGTAGCAGAAAGTTCAATGGATTTGATATTTTTTGGACCCTCAGTTTTATTCATTAAATTAGACTCTGAAACCATATTACACATATTATCACATACACATAAATATCGCATTCCTATTTTTAGAACATTATTAGCATGGGATATTATTACCGGTATGTGTATGTAGATATTTGTATACTTTCTTGGTTATTTTTTGGAAGTTTGCGTAAGAAAAGGCTTAGATGGTTAGATGGTAAAAAGGCTTAGAAGGCTTAGATAAAGAAAAATAAAATAAAATCTCATGAAATTTTTGTCGAAGCTATCATAAAGTGCAGGAATGATATACTGAAGTAAGAGTATCATTTGAAGTAGCAGATTAAGGGTGGGTTTCACCATAGGCTTGGTTATTGTTACGGTCAAAGTTAACTTTAGCTGTAAATTTAACGGTGATAGTCGAAATTAACTATGATATTCTTGTCACTGTCAAAGTTAAAGGGGTTGACATTCTAAAATAATGTAATTTTCAAGTCACATTCAAAGTCACCTGTCTCAAAACTGTCACAGTTGACTTAACCGAAACAATAACTTTGACCGGCCAATGTCGAGCGGTCAAGGTTGTCGTTAAGTTATGACGTCATTTTAACCGTTGTAAAAATGGTGCAACACATATTATGCTTAAGCAAAGATTTAACGACTGGATTCGATATGGTTACTGTTAAAATTAGATGGTGCAACCCTAAGAAGGAATGTAATAAAATTCTTGCCGAACGCATTGAAATACTTAGTCGATGTACTATTATTATGTAATGTGTGTGATATTTTTGACAGTATTAACAACTACTTTAAAAATTTCAGGAGGAAAAAAGGCTACATATCTTCAAGGTCGAGAGTATATGGCATTTGGGTGCCTATTAAATTATGTACCAGAAGAAGATTTATATCATGTTAATTTTGGCGATCCCTCTGTTTTAAGTTACTTTTCCAATCATTACGTAAGCTTAGAAAATCGCAAGGTACTTTAATTTACTAATGAATCTAATTAAGAGGACAGAATTTAATATTTTAAAAATAAGTTTGGAGTTTTAGCGACAGCATACAGACGTTATTATGGAGATGATTGGTACGAAAATGGTACATCCATAAATGAATTGGGCTATTTATTGTGTGGATTTCCTTCTTCTGATCTTAGCAAAATTACACCTAATGTTTTCAAGGAGCTTACCGACGTTTTAAACAAACTTAATAGATGCAATCGTAACCAGACTAAGGTATTTGTAACTAATATTTACGTAGATATAATTATGTTATTTTGCATTTGCATCAAATCATTAAAAACATTGCTGATCATGCACAAATATGCAACTTAAAAGTTAAGTTTATATTGTAAAAAAACAATGTCTCAAAGGAAATTATTTAGAGGTTAAATTGAAAAATTTATTTAACTCACGGGTAGGTATATGAAATAGGGATCGGATGGTGTGAGTGACTTATAGAAAATTAATTCAAAGGTTTGATTCTTATAGGAGAAACTAAGGTTTTAGAACAACTACTAATAATAATAATAATAATAATAATAATAATAATAATAGACATGACCATTTGTCAAAATGTCAGGCGGAACAGAGGGGCTCTGTCGACAGCTTGGATTGACTATAAGAAGGCCTATGATTCGATGCCCCATTCGTGGTTGAGAAGGATTTTGGAGTTGTATAAAATTGATTCAACTCTAAGATCCTTCTTAAGCATATGCATGGAGCAATGGACCACTGTCCTTCATCAACCAAGCAGTCTACAGAGCGCCTCTGGTCTGCAAGACGAAATAAGCATAAAGCGAGGCATCTTTCAAGGCGACAGCCTGAGTCCACTATGGTTTTGCCTAGCCTTGAATCCTCTCAGCACATTGCTGAAGGATTCAACACTAGGCTATCGATTACGGAGAGGGGGAGAGGTCATTTCTCACCTACTGTACATGGATGATCTCAAACTATTCGCATCCAAACGCCAAGATCTGTTAGAGTTGCTGAAAATAACAGAAACTTTTAGCAACTCTATAAAGATGGAGTTTGGTGTAGATAAGTGTGCGGTCATGCATGTACAGCGGGGCAAGGTTGTAAATTCTTCTAATTTAAAACTTACTGAAGTGACCTTTAAATCTCTCTCTGAAATCGAAACCTACAAGTATCTTGGTATGTCACAGTCATTGGGTATCGTTGACAGGGACATAAAACAGAGGGTGAAGGAGCGCTTCTTTTGTCGCCTGACAAAAGTACTTAAGAGTCTTTTGTCGGGTGGTAATAAGGTGCGCGCCTTCAACAGCTGGGTTATGCCCGTGTTAACCTACTCCTTTGGCATACTAAGATGGACGCAGACTGAACTAGATGCCTTGGACAGAAGGGTTCGTCAACTGCTCACCACACACCGGATGTTACACCCGCGCTCGTCTGTTATGAGACTGTATATTCCTCGGAAATTGGGGGGCCGAGGCTATCTGAATGCCAAGGATCTTCATAACCGAGAAATATGCAGTCTCAGGGAATATTTCCTTAACAACGAGTGCGGGATACATCATGATGTTGTGACAGTTGACAAACACTTCACTCCTCTATGCTTATCTCACGAGAACTGGCGCAAACCAGTAATATTGAGTGCTGAGAATCGCAGGGAGGTATGGAAGAGCAAGGAATTGCACGGGCGGTTCTATCGAGCCCTCAACGGACTCGATGTAGACCCGCTCGCTTCAATAAACTGGCTACGTTTTGGTGACCTATTTGGGGAAACCGAAGGTTTTGTCTGTGCAATAGCAGATGAAGTTATCAAGACGAGAAACTACCGGAAATATATTCTCAAAGACGGTACGGCCGACATTTGTCGAGCATGCCACCGTCCAGGAGAATCATTGAGACATATTATTTCCGGTTGTTCTCATCTTGCTAACGGCGAGTATTTGCACAGACATAACCAAGTAGCCAGAATTATTCACCAACAACTTGCTCTTCAATATCACCTTGTTGAATTTGAAGTACCGTATTACAAATATGTGCCTGCGCCCGTCCTCGAAAATGGTCATGCCACGCTCTATTGGGATCGCTCCATAATCACGGACAGGACTATTGTCGCCAATAAGCCTGACATCGTGGTTATTGATCGATCCCAACGCCGGACGATGCTTGTTGACATTACTGTCCCACATGACGAAAACCTCGTGAAAGCCGAGAAAGACAAACTTACCAAGTACATAGACTTGGCTCACGAGGTGACCGCCATGTGGGATGTCGATTCGACAATCATCGTCCCGATAGTCGTATCGGCGAACGGTCTTATAGCGAAGAGTCTCGACCAACATCTTAAGAGTCTCTCGCTAGATGGTTGGATCAAGGGTCAGATACAGAAGGCGGTACTTCTGAACACGGCACGAATTGTCAGGAGGTTCCTCACTCTGCAGCCCTAACCACCGGTAGCTTGGGCCTAGCCCCGCTACTAGCGGATATCTAGTTTTAAGTTTTTTATGATATATATTGTTTTTTTTTTTTTGTTTATAATTTATATTGTAAAAAATTTAAAATTAAGAAAATAAAATAAATAAGTGAATAATAATAATAAAGCTTTATTAGTCCATTCATAAAATTTACAATATTATAATTATTTAATTAATTGATGTAACATTATTAAATACCATTGCAATTACTATTTACATTTAACACAATTAAAAATTATTTCTATATGGACCCCCTTCGGGTAAAAGCCTCCTCCAAGGTGTACCACTTATTTTTATCTTTGGCGGTGTTTAGCCAATCTTGGCCTGCTATTGCCGCTATTTCGTCCGCCCATCTGGCGTGCGGGCGGCCTCTCGTTCTTTTTCCTCGCGGACCAGACCATTCTACCGCTCTCAGAGTCCATCTGTTGTCCTCATATCTAGCCACGTGACCTGCCCATTTCCATTTTCTTTGAAGTGAGGTTGTTAATGCGTCTGTAACTTTAGTTTTCTCGCGGATGTCCGTATTCCTCACCTTATCCTTGAGTCGTAAACCCATGCTGCTTCTTTCCATTCTTCTTTGAGTGGTCTGGATTTTGTTTCTAGTTTTGGCGTCAAACGTCCAAGTTTGACACCCGTAGGTTAGACATGGTAGTATAGCCGTATCCATAACTATTTTCTTTGTGGACAGCGGCAATTGTGACTTAAAAATTTCTTTATGAGCCCAATATTTCTTCCAGGTGATTGCTACTCTCCGGTCCACTTCTTCTGAGTTTCTATTTTTATTGAAAGATATTCGCTTGCCTAGATAAATGTAATTTTCTACAAATTCGAGAGGTATGTTATTAATAAAAATTGGTGACATATGATGATTTGTCATCACTTTTGTTTTATCTAGGTTCATTTCTAACCCGACCTTTGAACTAGCCTGTTGTAATTCATCTATCATTATGTTAAGCTGTTGTGGGCATTCTGAAAACAGGATGATGTCGTCAGCGAATCTAAGATTACTTAAAAAGTTCCCATTTATGTTAATGCCTCGTTTAGCCCATGGTAGGATTCCCATTACATGCTGTAGAACGGCTATAAACAATTTTGGAGAAATTGGGTCACCTTGTCTGACTCCTCTTCTAATGTTGATTGGTGCGCCGACTCTGTCTAACTTGACCCTACTTGTGCTGTTGCCGTAGATGTTCTTCAGGATATTAATGTATTTTCCATTTATATTTAATGAATCCAAGGGATTCATTAATTGGATTCATTCAGGGATTGGAGGGGAGGGCGCCACAGTGCCAACGTTTACATCGTGTCCGTATATAAAACAAGTTTAAAAATATAATAGTGAATAGTTTACAGAAAAGTGACAAATCTTACAAAAGGACCAGCAATTCATCTAAACAAAATATAAAAGGCACCAAAATTTGCTATCTATAGTGAATGTTCGGAAATCAAACGATATATTAAAGGTGACAAACAACAAATTACAAAAGTGATACAAGTTCCAAAATAAACTGAACAATCAATCTTCTGAGTGATATGACAATTAAATAAACGAATCCGTGCGTTGAAAGTGTATAAACATCTAAAAATAAAATGAATAACTGATATTAAATGAATTAATATTGATGATTTACAGTATACCTCCAACTTTTTCGTAATATTAGTGCCATCTAGTTATCTTTGACGGAACAGTTTACTAATTGTTTAGCATAGCGTAAAACTCCATTTTATTAGCGCCATCTATTTATAACAATTGAATGACCGACAATATTCGCTATCGTCGAATTACTAAATCACAAATAGTGTAGAAACTTAAAAAATGACCTAATAAAAAACTTTAAATTGACATAATGAAACATTAATTTATAATAATTAAAAATAATAATAATAATAATCCGACATAAACAACGGCTCTGTGTTTTAAATATTTTTCTTTTAAGTAATATAAGTAACAAGATATTTTGTAGTGATAATCGTGGAAAGTTGTTACAAAAGACTTCAAAAATTAGTGACAATGTTATCCAATGGCAATTTGTCGGATCTAATAAATTGTAAGACTATTATCAAAAGTGTTTAATAAGTGCATAAATCAATTTAATTGAGTAAACTTTAGTCATAAAATTTATGAATTAATCGCGCAGTGTTGGAACTTTTTTATAACTAAAAAAAAAAAAAAAAAAAGGAAAGTGATAGTTGGAACTTTTGACTCGTTTCTTGGACATTTCCGTGTTATAATAAATATCATAATTACAACGATTATTATTAGTATCACTTGGTTCAGTGGCCTGCATACTTAGCAGTTTAACGTCTGCGTTATACATAGTAAAATTAGATGCATTTAGTCATAACGTAAATAACCGCAAACATATGTTAAATAGCGACAGACTACAACATGGAGGAAATAAAAAATATGCTATTAAATATGCAACATGACATGAAACAACAAAAACAAGACATGTTAGAAATGAAAGAGGACATTAGAAATACTATAATCAACAGTCTTAACGAGAAGTTTACCAACCTTGAACTAAAAAACGAACTTTTGGAGAAAAAAGTGGAGGAACAAAGTACAAAAATAAACAACTTAGAAAGGCAGTCCAGACGCAGGAACCTTGTCTTGTTTGGCGTAGAAGAATGCGAAAAATCATACCACGAACTCGAAGACATTATAATTAACATAATAAAAACATATATAAAAGTTTCATGTGATAATAACAACATTGAAGCAGTTAGAAGACTGGGAAAAAAAGGAGCTAAAGTTAGACCGGTGATAATAACATTCAATACAATGGGTTTCAAAATAAAAATTCAGAAAAACAAACGCTATCTACAAAACACTTCATACTACATAAAAGAAGACTATCCAATTGAAGTATTAAACAAGCGCAAAGAGCTGCAAATCCAATTGCAGAGAGAGAAAGAGGCAGGTAATATCGCTTTTATAAAATACGACAAACTCATTATATCAAGCAACAAGCACTCCCCTCGTAACCAACCAAACAAGAGGAACCTGTCGGAATCCCCGGAGATATCTCTTTCTAATAATCGAAAAGCACACTATGTTGGTAAGCAGCCATCGAAGAAAAACAAAGCAACAAACATGAAAGATTACATTATACAAGAGCCTAAACTGATCCTCACTGAGACAGTTGCTTCACAAAGCCAAACGAAGACACCACAGCATAACGTAGCATAGCAATCAAAATCGGTCCCTCTACCCACTCCTGATCTCCCAGTTCGGCTGGTCACCACGGGAGAGCTCGACCAAAACCCACCAAGGAAAACCACTCTAGCGGAAAACACCTTCAAAATTTGTACCTTCAACGCAAGATCACTGTCTTCAGAACTAAAACTTATCGAGCTTAAGACAGCGCTACGAGACATTAACCATGATGTAATAGGATTGTGCGAGGTTCGTCGTCTCGGAGAGAAGATAGTAGAAGATGACGAATACATCATGTATCACATAGGTCAAACTAAAGGCCTATACGGTGTAGGTTTCTTAGTTAAGAAAAAGCACAAAGAAAAAATCATAACATTCACCGGAATATCCGAAAGATTGTGCATACTAGAAATCGAGCTAGAAAACCTACGTTTTGGAATAATTCAGGCACATGCACCTACTGAAAACTCATCTAAGGAAGAAATAGAAAGTTTCTACGATGACTTGGCTAAGGCACACGAATCCACACGTTCGAAGTACATAATCTCCATGGGAGATTTTAATGCACAAATCGGAATTCCCAAGAAACACGAAAGCTCAGTAACTGGCAGGTATGGATATGGTAAAAGAAGTATTCGAGGAGAGAGACTCATTCAATACGCACAAGAATTTAATCTAAAAATAATTAATACAATGTTCAAGCTGAAACCTAAGAACCGATGGACATGGATCTCTCCAGACAAAAATACAAAAAATGAAATAGATTACATAATGACCACGAAACCTCGCATAATCTCTAAGTATGAAGTATTAACGTCACTCTCTTTTGTATCGGACCACAGATTATTAAGAGCTACAATCCGCCTGAAATCAACCAGGAAAAGCAGATGTAATTTTTCTAGTAATCCAGGGAGGCTACAAACATTGGCTGAACAAGAAATATACCTTAAAAATCTTTACAGTTGTATACCAGAACTTATAACGACGCATAGTAACTACAAAGCGGAGGACTACTATCAAAAAATCGCCCACTATATAAAGGATAGTTTAAAGAATATTAAGAGAACAGAAAAGAACAACATACTGTCAGAAAGGGTGCTAGAGCTCATGAAGGAAAGAAGTAAGTTACAGAACAAGCCTAAATTAAATAAAACCGACAAAGAAAATTTAAAAAGGCTTTACAAACTGACCAACAGGGAAATAAGAAAATGCTATGATACTTATAGAACAAGCATAATACAAAGACATATCGAAAATTCTAGATCTGCTAAGAAAGCAAATAAAGAGCTAAACAAATCAGTTACTTGGATTCCATCACTTCAGCCTGGCACTAACAAATGCAAATCACGCACAGAAATCATAAATATAGCTACTGACTTTTACGCTAAACTATACAGCCAACCAGGCATAACAAAGCAAAACGAGGTTGTTTGTGATTATCAATGCACAGAAACCCCTTCACAGTTTTCAGAGCCTGAAATATTAAAACAACTAATGAAACTTAAGCCTGAAAAAAGCCCGGGACCAGACGGGATTACAAACGAACATATTAAGTTTGCTAGGACCCTACTACTGACGCCAATCACTATCCTATGGAATAAAATACTGGAGGAAGAAACTGTTCCGCACCAATGGTTAGAATCTGAAATAATACTGTTGTATAAAAAAGGCGACCCAGCTGACATAGGGAATTATCGGCCCATAAGCCTCATGCCTTGTTTTTACAAACTATTCGCCTCCTGTCTACTTGAAAGAATATCCCCAGACATCGATGCACAGCAGCCGATTGAACAATCCGGTTTCAGAAGCGGTTTTAGCACGGTAGACCACATCCAAGTCGTTGATCAGGTAATAGATAAATATCTAGAATTCCACAGACCCCTCTACATGGCTTTTATAGATTACAAAAAAGCTTTTGATTCAATATCACATGAAAGCATATGGGAAGAACAACTACTAACAACTAACAAATAGCTGGTGCCCGAGACTTCGTCCGCGTTGAAAAATAAATAAAACCAATTGAATACGAGTAAAACAGAAGCAATATAACGCCTCACATCTTGTTGTTACACTTTATTGCTATTACACATTTGCCAGGCTTAGTTTTTTTTATTATTAGATATGGGTTTGCTCTTGGCCAACAACGAGCTGAGTAGCAAGGATGAGGCCTATGATGAAGCAAGCTCACCAAGAAGATGCCTATTCACTCGAACTTTGAAAAGATTAGGGTTATATGAGCTCAGAAATACAGACGCCGGCAGGGAGTTCCAAACTTTGGTAGTGCGCATTATAAAGGATGTTTCAAAGCGTTTGGTCCGAAAAGGAAGGATTTCGACAAGATGAGGATGGTAACCAGCCGTACGTCTGTATGTCCGATGGAAGAAAGGGGAAGATGGTATGAGCTCATGCAGCTCCTGAGCACACTCTCCGAAGTACATCTTATAAAAGACACATAGACTGGCAATTTTGCTTCTATGTGCCAGGCTCTGCATCTTAGATTTAAAAAAAGTACTGTCGCCTATGAGTCTCCTAGACCGAGACGTTGCACCGAGACGAGTGTGGCCTCTGGGTGGGAGCAATACTCCATGCAAGATCGGACTTGCGCCTTATACAAAGATAAGAGCTGTCCAGGCGTAAAGTATAGCTTCACCCTGTTTAGGAGTCCCAGATTTTGGGCTGCTGTTTAGGCTTTGGACTCAATAGACGTGCCGAAGTTGAGTTTAGAGCTCAACCTTATGCCAAGAAGTTCGAAATCATTGGCGACAGGTACAGATGCACCTCGGAAGGTTGGAGCCAAGTCGAAAGGGCTCCTTTTTGCTGAAAACAAACACGCTTGCGTTTTGGTGGGGTTAAAACTAAACAGGTTCCTGTCACCCCACTGGGATTTTAGATTATCCATCAGGTACATTACTTTTCTCGATGAAAGGTATCCTATGTGCCCGACATGTGTATGCAAAGGTAAAATAAAAATAATGCCACCATTCATGACAAAAAAATATATGTAATTTTACTGACAATAAACGGCCTGTGGGGGTGGCTCACCCCTAGGGGAAACATTAAAAAAGTATTTGCAAAATTTGACGATGATCGATTCAGTAGTTAAGTTGTGAAATGGTAACAGACAGAAAGACAGAGTTACTTTCAAGTTTATAATATTATTAGTAAATTAGATTAGTATGGATAGTATAACATAGCATAATATTATGGATATTACAGACACTATACATTATTGCCACTCATCCCGATGCCTATGGCAAGCCTTTTAAATGGTCGTCTTATGAAGTTCATAGGCTTGGACCACTTTTTACACGTATGTTTATGTAATATTGTTTACCTTCTTTTGTATACTTTTTGCAAAAATGTTAGCTATTAGTATATAAAAACATACTTAACTACATATTATAGTAAATAATAACTATGACAACATGTCTTATAGTGTAAAGCAGTCAACTCGTATCACCTACTTAGTAGTGTACATTATAAAACTCTTTTTAAACTATCTTTCTCTGATACAGGCGTTCCAAGACAAGACCTCAATTCTATACAACTAGAAGCCATGTATGCAATAACACCAGACGTGATGAAAAAGATTGCACAATATAAGTTAAAATATTTCTCAAAGGATCAAATATTAAGCATGAATGCGAGAGCTCGTCGTATTTGCATTTTAAGGATTCAATTGATGCACAGTTTAGATATGAAAGAAATTTCAAAAAGGAACGCATTTACTTTAAGACCTCGAGTCCTGCTTTGTGCTATATTCATTGTCACCCTAATAATATTTCAATAAGAATACCTATAAATTATTATGTATTTTATTGATCCTATTTATTAGGTATGTTATTTTGAAAATTGGCTTATGCTTGTTACTCTCTTATCGATATTTTGAATACTGACGTTCTTATTAATTGATTATTACAATTTAAATATTTAAGAATAGGTATCAAAAATTAAAATAGTGTCCTTTTCGTTTTAATTATTTTTTAATAATTAATCTTTTTTTTAATATACCTTTTTAATACCTAGTCTATAACCATACTAATATTATAAAGTGATAAAAGTTTGTACGTTTGTTTGTCTGCACCTAGGAGAGGTAATATTCAAAACTACTCAACCGATTTAAAAGAAATCTCACCAATAGTTAGGATAGTATTTCAAAGTAGACAGGCGAAGCCGCGGGCAACAGCTATCTCTAAAAATAATCCAACATGGATGCAACCAAATCCAACAAAAGTAAAATGTCAATGTAGGTGGTATGTAAGACGTTGAGATAGTGCTTTTGTTTACATAACATTGATTTATAAATCTTTGCATATGTAATATTACTTATTTTAATATTTGATTTATGTAAGTATGTAAGTTACGATTACTAGAAAAAGAAATTGAAGTAGGTAGGTACTAGTGATGTGCCGAATATCCGTGTAAGTATACGCAGATACTCATACGGCTTATTGGCGGATCTTTTACCTTATTCATTTTCAATTCATTGATAAAATTCTGTATATAGGTAGGTGATTAGGTAGCAATGAAAAACTATTAAATTCCATTCAGATTATTTTTTATTTCGCAAAATCAAATATTTGGTACTTTTATATTGCAAACATTTATCGTACCTAGTGATTAACCATATCAATACTGGTAGTACATACACAACTCAAAATCATTATAATGAGATCAAATCATCACAAATTTTTGTGATAAGCCTATTCAAATAATGACATATTTCAATATTTCTTATAGGATTTTTTTATAAAATATTAATTTAAAATATCTTTATAATGAGATCAATTGAGTTTAAATATTTGTGGTAAGCTTAATGAAATAATAATATATTTAAATATTATAGAAAGTTATGATACTTTTATAATCGGAAAATCCAACACTTTATCTTCGTAATATTTCCAATTCTAATATAATTAAATGATTAGAAGGAAAGATCTGCGCAATTCAAGTCGAAATATGTCCAATTTCTCGTGTCTTGTGAGAAATGTCTTATAAGAAATTCAGTCGCATTGATTGCCATACATATTACAAGATATTTTTTCTTATGTCGGATATAACACGGCGCATTCTAGTCATTTTGCCTACACAAGACGTCTTGTTTAGATAAGACACGACATCTACTAGACTATGTAAACAAGTTTGCGCGTGCACATTGCGCGCGGCTGCGTTAGCAAAAATTGTATTGTGGCTACAGACTGAAGATAAGACGTCTTGCATGAATGTGTACTATAAACCAGACAAGACATTTTTCTTGTCTAATGTTCGTGCCTGATAATGTGCAAAAGGCCTTACCGAAAGCGCGAAGTGACGGACTTCAACTATCGTTTAGGTCACGCGCACCGACACCGATTGAGTAAGAAAATTAAGATCCGTATCCGCGGATGTTGACACCAAATATCAGAGGCCCTAGTCAAAGTAACAATTGAAAACGATAACGAAGTTCGAAAACAATAAAATGTATGGGATTAACATATACCGTCGCTAAATCACGTGATACTTCCCATTCATTTATTCTTTCGAACTTCGTTATCGTTTTTAAAATGTTACTTTGACTAAAGTCTGTTTTTTAATCTCAGACAAAAAAGACACATGCAAATGTCAAGTTTGCATACAGTGATACCATGTAATGTATGTCACATGTAATATCATTTTTGTCTGAAATTAAAAAACAAACTTTAAGGCCCCAGGGGCCCTAGACAAAGTGCCATAACGATAACGATAACGAAGTTCGATAGTTATAAATGTATGGGAAGTATCACGTGATTTAGCGAAGGCATATGTCAATCCCATACATTTTATTTTTAGCGAATCGAATCGCTACGGAGCGAATGCAACTTGTCTAGGGCCCCTGTATCGGGATTTACAATCCCGTATACAAGTATACAATATCCGTATCCGCGGATATACAATGGCACGTCACTAGTAATTACTTACCTATTTCTTTTTAAAAAAGCAGGATTTCTAAATGCACTACTCATAGTAAGTATAATCAGTTAATTTTTTTTTCAATTAATTTTAATTGTTGAGCCAAATCTCCGAATGAAAAGATTTTATTTTACCAATTCATATTAAAATGAAGGTACTATCAGCGCCTCCTATTTATTTAATAATGCACAGGTAAAATACATTTCCGTTTTTTAAAACAATGTTAAAATGTTATTTATATATTAACAGTAGCTTCTTAATTAATAAAACTAATATACATTTTAATAATTAATCGAATAAATAATGTTGCAACATATTTTTTCAAAATTAATGGTTAATTGACTTTAAGAAAAGTATATAAGTATGTGTCATCCACCATCTTGATTTTATTTATGTATGTGCACTCTGCTGTTGAGCTTGTAGTCGTGGTATAGTATAGTGGAGTGGTGTATAGTGAGCGCGTTGCATCGGATTCGAAAATTCGTTGGCGTCGCATCCTCGGATCGCGTTGAAAATTTGATCGGTTAAGTGATAAGAATTAAGAATGCCACCAATATCGCGAATTGATAGCGATTTGAATTCGCGACTGCTGTCATTAACCGAAGATGGCAGCAGTACGATAACACAAATAAATGGCCAGCGTATATTCAGAAAGAACCCGAATTTTTGGTCAGGACCTGAACCCCAGCGAGAATGCGAGGTAAAAACTCAATCTTATTTGTATCTATTTACGTAAATATTTTTAATAACAACTAACTAGAATAAAAAAACAACTAAATTAGAAGAATTTTGTGTTAAACCAAGTGAAAGACAAGATGGTGGATGCATTTGACAAGATGGTGGATGCATTTGTCAAGACAATTCGCCGTAATTAGTTAAAACAATACAATGTGTTAAAAATTTAAATGATCTAAGATCGACTTACGAATAAACATGAAGTTTATACAAAATACTTAGTTTATACAAAGTAGTTTATGCAACTTTTTCTGCAAATAGTACTTCCTTACATATTATAAAACAAAGTCCTCCGCCGCGTCTGTCTGTCTATTCGCGATAAAGTCAAAAACTACTGCACCGATTTTCATGCTGTTTTCACCAATGGATAGAGTGGTTCTCGAGGAAGGTTTTTAGTATATAATTTACAAAGTTATGCGGGGGAAGTCGCGGGCAGCAGCTAGTTATATAAAAAAACCTTCTTCGTTTAACGCTTTCCATTAGCAGCAACCGCATAAAAATCCGTTCAGTAAGTACTTTTTAAGATCATCGTGAACATACAGACAGACGCGGATAGCGTTGGCAGTGCCAAGCGTCCGACGCGCGTCGTTTTTTCTTTAGGTCAGTTACTGGTCAAAAGAACCCAACAGATTACATGTAGGCACTATAGTCCAAGATTTTTAGCTCCAAAAATGGGTTCGGTCTACAAAAATCCTGCTAAATGATTTTTCGATTGGATTATGTCACTGTCTCTCAAGACCCAAGTATAATCTAAGATTGTGTCGTCCCGCGTCCGAAACCTTGTTAGCCGATGGTTAGCCGCCATCTTGTAAAATCAAAGATTTAATTTTTTGTGTAAAACTTTTTGCAAATATAGTAAACGTTAAAAATCGCTTGACTGTATTTACGTCCAAAAATTACTGTTAATATTTATATAGAGATATTTCAGGAGTATATCGTATACGTCAATTTGTATGGGAAATGAGAATGAACTGGAATGAAGCAAGCACTCAAGGAGCGCCACCTAGAGGCTCGTGCAGCGCTGCTTCATTCCCATACAAATTTACGATCGAATAAAACTCGCACTATGTTTGGCCGATCGACATAAAATAACTATTTGTACACAGTTTATTAACATGAAAATTCTTTTTAATACAAGGCTTGTATTTTTTTTTCTTTCAGATATTTATTGGACGCATTCCGCATGACTGTTTCGAAGATGAGCTTGTACCCTTGTTTCAATTAGCAGGGGAATTGTTTGAATTTCGGCTAATGATAAATTTCTCTGGATGGAATAGAGGGTGAGCTATTCAAGATTTTATTAATACATTGAATCCTTGCAACATTTGTCATTCCATTCGGCTGACTTTTTTAAATTTTTTATTTACATTTAAGCATTTCTCAATGTAAAGTACAATAATTCTACATAATATAATTATATTAATTTTGGCTGAAACCTGTCACCCCTGAAGGAAATTTCATAGCAATTTTTTACATATTTGTTACACTGTATGGATGGTGTTTGGTTTGGAAGTTGTTATTTATATCATTTCTATAAAACTTCTCTTTCTGTAAAACGTAGATCCATTTGGATCTTTCTTTGAAGACACCATTTTTTATCATCAATCATCATCAATACTAATAATAAATCTGCAAGTGTAGGTATTGTATATATGTATGTTCCTCCATAACTCTTAAACGAATTAACCGATTTTCATAAAACTTGGTAGACAAACATTTAGACATACAGGACACAGGATAGGCTACTTTTTTCTTTTTCAACGCGAACGAAGTCGCGGGCGCCAGCTAGTTAATTATCAGAACACGAAAAACAAAGAAGGTAGGTATGGGTTCGTATACAGATGGTCAAAAGTGAAACTTATTTGGCGATACAATATAATATGCCATCAAAGAATTTTCTTTAGGGTTTTAGAAGAACTATAATTCTTTAGCACATTATTTTTGTGTATCTTTTATGACTTTTTGTTTATTATCTTAGCGCCAGCGACTTCATCCGCTTTGAAAAAATAATATACTATATAAGCAATATAACACGGGTCAGGATATTTTTTTATTATATTATATTAGATGATCCTTTGGGAACAGACCCTTTATGATGATCACTGAGTAGTGAAGGCACGAAAAGGTAACAGACAGATAGACAGTTACTTTCACATTACCTATTTACCTATTAAATTACCTAGGTATTTAATAATATCTTAACAATTTAAATGCTCTCTTTGTGGATATTAATTATTGTCAATTTGATTCACAGATATGCTTTCGCCATGTATACGCGAGAGGCAGATGCAATAAACGCTATAGTTATGTTCAACAACTACGTTATTAGACCCAGTTGGGAACTGGGTAAGTTTGTTTATTTTTTTTTAATAAACTATAGTTTTGTTTATAATGTTGATACATCCAAGATAATAATACACTTCTCATAAAAAACACCTTTGAAGTTTAGTTTTGTATGAGTTTTATGTATTTTTTTTTTATATGAAACAAAAAACAATAATGCCAGGTAATTGTGGATGTTATAATTATAAGATATTGTTTAACGAATATTAATGTTTCAAATTAAAATTCTTTAGCTGTCGTGGTGTGTTCAACAGGTATGTTTTTACTTTTAAGAAGAATCTATAAAATGTTAAGCCGGGTCTCCTGCGACACTGTTTTGTGTTTTCTAACACCTAACATCAAAAATCTAACAAAATATGGGCGTGGCCTAACTGTTTTGTTAGCTCAAACAAGCAAACATGATATCCGAAGCGGATGGAAAATATCCCCGCGTTCGCCTGCGGGGGAGGGGCAATTTTATTTCATCATTGCTTGCGAACATTGTTGTATTACTTTTTTTCTTTTGTTTGATGTTCGTGTTTAAAAGTCGCAGGAGACTGCAATGTTTTGTTTAAAGCCGGGTCTCCTGCGACACTGTTTTGTGTTTTCTAACACCTAACATCAAGTCTAACTAAATATGGGCGTGGCCTAACTGTTTTGTTAGATCAAACAAACAAACATGTTATCCGAAGCGGATGGAAAACATCCCCACAATTTCATTTCATCATTGCTTGCGAACATTGTTGTATTACTTTTTTTACTTTTTTTCTTTTGTTTGATGTTCGTGTTTAAAAGTCGCAGGAGACTCCAATGTTTTGCTTAACAGGTTTAGTTAAGATGTTTTGTTAATTTGTTTTGTTAATGATTTTTTCCCATTTCTTAAATATTATTTATTAGTTTTATTGATATTACGAGGAGCACACTGAAATGATCGGGAATAGAATATTTCGGATTGAGTTACAATAAAACCTTTTTTAGAATTTTATTACTGGCCTCTTAGAATCTTAATGACATTCAAACAATTAAAAAAAAAATGATTAGAAACAAAAACTATGTTGGTTTAAATTTGACACGTCGTTAACAGAAATGGAGCTCACGCGTGAACATTTCCGTGCCATAATTTATCACAATTTTCGTCGCGGCTTATCTCAAGATAAATGTCTCAGCGAACTTGTTTCGATTTATGATGTTGAAGCACTGAGTCAAACGACAACGGCGACCGTATATTTGCGGATGTGATCCTCTAAAAATCCGCAATTTTGAAAATTCTACATCCGCAACAACCCCGATAGATTATTAGGCGAGACAGTAGCCAGCCGTGAGTGAAATGATTATGATTTGTGTAAACAGGTGTGTGCCAGTCCTTGAACAACTGCCGAATCTTTATATCGCGAATCCCGCCGACCACGTCCGCGGAGAACATAATCCGTATCATGTACACCCTGACGGAAGAGGTGAAGTTGATAAGTATCCGTCGCACGGCGGCCTCCTGTTCGGCCATAGTCGAGTACAAGTCGCACCGTGGCGCCGCCATCGCCCGCAAGGCGCTCGTCGCGGCCTCCGTTTACGCGTGGGGCCTGGGCGTGCGGCCATCAGTCATTTGGTCCATGGACCATTCCGAACAATTGTTAAATCAATATCGCGAGGTAAGCTTTACATTAATATATGTTTACAATACTGTGACTTTGTACTCGTTGATAAATAAGAAATATAAAAGCAAATTATAACGCTTGACGCCTTGTTGCTATAACACATTGGCCAGGCGTTAGTTTTTTTACATGTTATTTTAGATGATCCCTCGGGAACAGTACTTTTTTTCTGTTTTTAGGCTTAAAATAATGTACCGAATGCAATATCCATTCTGTCAGTTTTTTTTTGTGCCATCGGCTCTACCACTTTAAAGTGACTTATTATTTACCTTTGTGTCTATGGGGGTATGGGAATTATGGGGGCTATTTTAACAGCGTGTTTAAAATACTTATCGGTACAATAGTTTTTTTTACATACCTCACCGCCCACGCCTTATGCACCACTTCTTAACTTATGGCTATTCTGCATTGGTTTTCACAACTTTAAATCTGTCTTTTTCAATGCTACTTTGTCATCATATCAGTCTTTTTGTTTTTACGCTCTTGTTGAACGCCATTGCTATTTTTCTCTCGTGCCCGTTTACATAGAGATAATTTCTGTTGGTGAGTGTAATTATTATCAAAGTGTAGTTTTCAGATTCCTTTTCAAATATCATTTGGTAGAGTACACCATGTTTAAAGTTCGTACCAAACAACTGTACCTCTGAAGTTGTCGCAAGTTACGTCGCAAAAACTAAAATCAAACACGCGTTTGTCTATACTTGCGCGAACTAACGCCGCAACCAACTTCCGAGTTTGAGTTTGATACTGAGTCTACCGCTGTTATAATAGAAGTGTGGCTTTAGATGGGATGCTTGACGCCGGAGGGCGAGGTAAGGCTGTGGTACAGGGAGGAGCAGCCTTCGGTGGTCGCTGCGCCAACGGCGGAGGTGGCGCCTCCTGTGGTCGCTGCGCCATCGTACGCGCTCGAGCCTCGTCAGCAGGCGCGCCGCATGCGCATGATCTACGAGGCGCAACGCCCCAACAGCGCGGGCCCCTCCAGCGCGGACTCCTCCAGCGCGGGCCCCTACAATGTGGGCCACTCTATCCCGAACTCTTCCAGCGCGGGCCCCTACAGCGCGGGCAACTATGGCGTGGGCCGCACCCGCTACGATGGAAGGCTTGCTGGGCTGCCCGCTCTTATGCCGCCGATGTCGCAGCCGAATCCACAGTGAGTACTCCTTCTAACATGGTTTTCATTGCGTGGGGCATTCTTCGTAACTAATCTACCTTATTGACTGCATATCGTTTGGTTAGAACTTCAATATGGATGTTGATTATATTATTATACTGATCACTCAACTTGACAACAAACACAAATCAAAGTGCATGACGGTCACTGTTCGCAAACATCACCTCTGTCAAAGATTACCTACCTCGTCCGATTTTATTGACATCGGTAGCTGTTGGGAACAAATGACGTCACAACGGTCACGTAATAAGTAGGTATTTGGCGTTAATAGACGCCGAAATAGCAATTAAAGGCTCATTCAAGGTGCGTTAACACAATCACGTTACAAAAACACAATGGTAGGCGACGGTAGTCACTTACCATCAAGTGTACCGTCAGTCTGTCTGTCGACCTTAATTAACATTTAAAAAATCAAGATCTGTTTAGAAAAAGTAATTTTGATGACTACTTTGACTGTGGCATAGTGATCGGTCGGAAGTAGCCTGGGTCATCGACCCACGGCCCCTTATCAGACCGTTTGTCCTATGCTTCGCTTGCCGATCCACTCGATGGTAGGTGGCTACCGTCGCCTATAACACAAGTAACGCCACAGGTGCTGCAAGTGCGCTGCCATAGTAGGATTAGGATAGGGATTAGGAAGGGATAGGGAAATGGGATTATACATAAGAGAATACAAAATGGGCTCGCTTATTGAAAAACAGCAGTACACGTGCTATTATTTCATGCTAGTCTTCTGTATGGGGGTGATTACTATCACAGCAAGGAAGGGATGGGGTACTGGGCTCTATCCATGACCGACCCGCTGGGCTATATTGATAACTTTCGTTTGTCTACGGATCTCTTAATCCCTCAGTAGTCCCGAGCATAGTCCACTCTACATAGCTCGTTGAGCGACGTTAACCTGTCTTGCGCGGCCCATAGAGAGAATGCTTTAGTTAAAAGACTAATTTTATTATAATATTTGTTTATTATAGGTGGACAAATGGCTATAACAACAACTCTAGCTCTGTCTATCCCGTTGTGAACAACGGTCAAGCGATGGCCGAGAACGGCGTGTGGCTGCCACCAAAAACTCCTGTGACCCCGTCGGTCACCCCGTCGGCCACCTTGACCTTCAACCCATGGACTGCTACTAATCCTTTGTTTGATTCTATCAATCAAAAGAAAGGCTCTTCCAGTAAGTGAATGTATTTATTTATTTATTGTTTCTATTGGATACCGTTACAGCTTGTGTGTATTTTTTATTCTGTTAAAACAGTAAATATATTGGCTAAAGCAATAGGTACAAAAAATAGGTCCGTTTGTTGGAATAAATACCTATCCATGGGAGCACCTAGCTAGGGTAGTAATTCTTTATTTTTCGTAAAAATTTTAATTTTATTGGTGAAAACATTTATTTGCCTTCTACATATAATGATAATCGAATGAATTGTAATTTAAGAATAAAATTAGGTAAAAACATAAAAAAATTAAGAGTTCTTTGTTGTTCGTTTTGGACTTGCTTTTAATTGAATATCAAAAAACTTTTCACCCAATTTAACTTATTGATGAAATAATTGTATATAATATAAAAAATAGTGAATATTGAATAAAATCATCTTGTGGTAAACGACAAGATTACTATTAGTAAACGACACTACGCAATACACTCGTGGTATTTTTAAAAAGACTAGCGTCACCACTCGTCTCTAGGCGACATTTGCTTAGTTCATTTTCGAGGCGTACCTTTGTACGTTGTATTTTCCGTACTGTTTTAGCTACATATTTACTGTGCAATTGAGGGTGGGTCACCCGACCCACCTTCAATTGAGGCTATCAGCGCAAAAGTGTTGTAACCCCAGACTACTTATTATGAGATAATGAGGAATTAAAATTTGGTTGAATTGTTTTTTAACCTTGTTTCTTTTGTGAACATTTTTTAACTGTTTTTAATTAACTTTATAAAAAAGAACCTCTAAATCTATAATATAAAAGAACATCTTACACCAGAACCGTAACCAACGTAAATTGTGGGTTACACCACTTTTGCGCCAATTGTAACCCTCATAAAGTCTACAAACGCGTAACAATAGAACAAAAACACTTGTAGTAAGTACATCTAGAAGGAATCCTGTGAAGTCGAGTATAAGTTAACTTAGACTTTATGGGGACTAAATTTATGTCAAATGTGCTGTCATGTAATGGTTTCTATGGATTGAATATTTTTTCTATTAATAATAATGATAAGTTTTAACCAAGCTCAGGGTCATATGGAAGATGCCTAAATATGTTTGGGGAAATTTGGGCGTTTCAAGTATCGTTTTTGGTATTATGTAATGTTGCTTGAGATGATTTTTAAACACAATTTAATGAATTTAGAAGCGGCTATACTAACGGTAATCAGCTTTGATTTGATGTTTTGTCCTTTGTTTTCGTGAATTAATTGCATGGGGTGTAAGAGCTGCAAGTACATATACTACTATTGGCTAGCATGTTATTTTTTTCTTGTAGAATGAACCAATTTGCAATAATTCATTGTATTTGTAATGTAATCAAAATCAAATTAAATAATTTTTATAATACGTATTTTGGTGAGATAAATTTTGATGATTTTATTTTTTGTACGAATCTCTGTTGAATAATTGATGACTTTTAATGAAAATTTAACTGGACTCATATCTTATTCTTGGGTAGTAAATACTCAAAACATATCTCTGTTAGCATTGATCTGAAGTTGTCAAATGCAGATTTGTATTTAAAAGGCAAACGACTTTGAGGATAATTGTTGAGTGAATGTTGCTAATCTGTATTGTCCGGTGTAAAAGCATGTAACACACTGGTCCTACTTAATGAATTAATAATGAATTCCTTGCACTCTTTGTGGTTATAAGAGGTAATTTTTTTTTTGGACACTTTTATTTGCATAATTTGAGTTTAAGTGTCTTTAGTTATGTAGAATGATATAAGAGCATTCGTTGGTTTGATGTATGAAATAAGATCAACGCGTGCTCCAACCTTCCGTTGGAGTCAATGCATAGGTTTTATGATAAATTAGCTTTTTTAATAATTTTTTTAAAAATAAACCGTTTGTTATACTTTATTACAATCTGTGTATCGCATAAGTCTATTTAAAATCAAGTTTACTATCAATTTGGAAGCTTTTTCACCAAATACATAATTAAAAATTTTTTATGGGGTAATAAATTTTACTCTTGGTGATTGCGGTACCAATAAATAACATTTGTAATGATTATTGCACGTCACTAATGTGAACAATAAATATAAGCAAAACAATTAATATTAATGGTGTTTTATTTCTTAGTTTGGTTGCTTTGGGTGGTTATTGGCATAAATCTTAATACATCGCGTCACATATTCGCACCTTCGGTAAGACAAGTGCATAACTTAATTATTTTTTTTTAAAATGAGTAACTTAAAATATATGTCTTAAAAATGACTTAAACAGACATGTCTTAAAAACATTATTAAATTAAAAAATATTTACAAGACTATGGGGCTTATTTGATGAAGAATTGTTTAAAAGCAATATAAGCAGAAGAATGCGATATTGAATGCAAAAAAATAACTAAAAGGCTCTCCTGTCAAATTACAAAAAAGTGCAGTTATGCCCTTGTCTTGCCGAAGGTATGGTTTGGTTCACGTGTTCCTATAAGGAACGCCAAAGGCTCTCGTAATACATTTGTTGCACCTGGCCTCGGTTGTCCTACAGGAGAAAAGCAGATTAGCACAAATCTTTTGCGTTATTACATGAGCAGAAGCCTCGTTAGTTTTCTATTGAGGCTTTTACTGTATAAATAGTTTTTAATATAATTTTTTTTTTATAGAATCAACAGTTTGTTATTCTTATTATATTTTCCTTGAATCCTAACAGATTCTTATATCAAACAAGTATTGCTCAAATCGGAAATAGATACGAATAGGAAACATTTAAAAATGAGAAATTCAAAATAACAAAAAAAAAGAATACAAATAAATTTGCTAAAACAATGTGAAACGTGGTATTGTGCTAAACGGGACATTAAGTTTTTATTTCTAGACAAAATTAGTGCGACGATTAGGATGCTTGTCATTTTTTATTTTTCGCTTTTATTTTTAATATTATAACGTTTTTTTTAACGATGTGATCACTCCGCGCTTGAATAAATTTATGTAGATGCACGCGGTCCGCGACAAAAGGGCAGCATCGATGTAGTTATTAGTTGTGAGGTTTTCCTCCAATGCCACGGAGACGTTCGCCGTGAAAATGTTTAGATCGCGTCAAACAAAAGTGTGCGCCCGCGCAGCGCGCCCGCTATCTGCGCACACGCAACCGCGATAACGAATATTATGTGGACCACGTAACTTGCTTGTGCGGTGTTTACTAAAAGTGAAACCGAGTGGTCGCGTGTCGCAACCTGCGCACGCCCTTCGTGCCTTCGCGATGGCGGTATGCGACAAGTGGGTCGCGCTTAAGATACTAGAGTTTGTGAGTTGACTATAACATTTGGATAAAAATTAAATCGGTTCCCAATCTAAATCTGCTGATTGATGGTTGTAACACTCGTATATAATAATATTATTTGCTAACAAACTAGTTAAAGATGTTTTCAAATAGTTGTCAAGGATTCGTTTACATAATAATGCGATTGCGTTTGTTATTGCAGTTTCAAATACCGCAGATGTGACATAATGCTAGTATACTTGTATCTCTACTTTTATAATACGTTAGTTAGTATTAAAATACGTATATGTTTAGTTAATTGAAACTTTTAGTATAAATAATTATACTTACTTGTAACTTCCGAATGGTTTCAAAAATACCAACCATGAATTGCTTTAATTGTCCTATTGAATATGCATAATTTAATACAATTGCGAGCTCCTTCACTTGTGGTTTTATGATGTCAAGTTTAAAGCAAAGTTAAATGTCTTATTAATTAATGGTTGGTTTTTCCATTGGGTGATTCTGAAAATACTATTTAAGAGTCACTATAAATAATTGTTTTATCGAATAAAAGGGTATGGGCAAATTAGTATGGAGTCTGGACCAATGCTCAAAAGTGATAAAACTCATGCCAATTAAAAGCTTTTGGGGTTTTATTTAATTCATATTACGGCAGCCAAGTCAAAATCTAGCGCGAACATTGTTTTGGAGCTCTCAATAATATAAAAGTATACTTTGGGAGTTATAGCATATTGTGTTTTATATTAAAAAAACATGTTTGTTTTTACATTGGTTTATTATGATTAATTTTGATGTACATACATTTTTTAAACATTTTTTATTTCAATACTCATAACTACAATAATATTTTTAATAATATACAAACGACAACGTCATCTAAATAAACAAATGATCAAAATTGATCACATCAATGTGAACATAAAAAAAGAACTGTTACATTTGTTTAGTATCTATATAAATAAAAATCAATTGGCGAATGTATGTAGGTACATAAAGAAAGGTTCAAACACTTAATTTTTTTTTATTATTTGAATGATTTCAATTTTTTTAGTTTTAAAATCTACGAAAACACTATGTTCGCGCTTGATTTCTACTTAGCTGCGATAGTATAAAATGAATTATAGACTAAAAACTATAGACTATATGGCATAGGTCCCAACCCTGTTGAGAAGTTGGTCCAAAATGATCTATTGTCCTTTAGAATTTTCCTTTGGATTTTGGTTCATAAAATACCAAAGGTAAATCTTTAAATTATATAAATTATTTCTACTGTAATCTTAATCAGCCTTTATATAAAAAAAAAATATCAATTAACTAAATATTCACACATTTAACTTAGTGATTTTTGGGTTGGTACTTGAGTTTTCTATTGGAGTTAATATTGATAATCCCATCAGGCATAGATAGATTGAGTTCCAGATAAAATAATAAATATTATCTTTCCAAATCGGTTGCAAAATACTTCAAGTTAGTTGTAGAATTTAGTCAACGATATTCGGTTTTTGTTTTCATTTAACGATTAGGATATTTTTATGTTAGCCTCAATATTAACTTAGCCTTGAATAGTATACAAAAATGCAAGCACAAATAACATTAGCGATGCCACTACCAAGGTTTCCTTCAAATCCAATCAATTTACAATTAAACTATCGTATGATTCATCTAAATGTTTTTTCATTATATCATACAATCACACTTAATTATACAGCGATAATTATAAGTGCAACTTACAGACAACGTAATTACTTGCATTACTGTTCGATGCCAGTTTAATATAGATAGATGCCATTTGCCAGTAATACCGTACAATTGGACACACATTTTGTAAAAAACTAAGTTTGAATAATGTTAAAATAGCAATATTAATTTAAATATACTTATCGAAATCGCAGAGATAATCCGTGTGTGCTAATGTTAATACTAATTTTGCTATGTATTTTTTTTTATTTCTCATTAATTCAGGCCTACACATATGTATTACATACCTACTCGCGTTCAGAGCCTTCCTATTTTTTGTGCATTGATTATTAAAAAAAAAAACTTGCCGACAATTACCCGACTAGGACACAGCGCTCGCCCGAAAAGCAATTATGTACATATTTTGTCTTGATGTATCGCGCATAACACACTGAACTCTTTGGGCATTTATTTTCACACCTCGCACGGTAATAATGATCATTTTCCGCATAAAAAACATTAAACACTATTTCATTAAGTGGACGTGGCGTTTACTGTGTCGGCGAGAGGCGTTGTGGTCTTCAATGTCGCTCCCACGGTGGACAGTGACGTCACGCGGTGACAATAGCAACAGCCCAGCCTAGGCAAGACTTGGTCTATTGTTTTGTTAAGGATGTCACGTCAGGCTTAATCCATTCATCATGGAACTGGTAGAAACAAAAGGGCTTGGAAAATTAATGAGTAAAAGTTATATAGCCTCGTTCTGAATTAGAAGTGAGGTATGATGTGACATGCGACAAAAAGACATGCGCGTGTACAGAGTATGCGTTTCAGAAATGAAACTTCTTTGTCGATCAAATTGAAACGTTACAAGAAGCGTCACGCACGTGATCGTTACATTGAAGCGTCACACACGTGATCGTTACATTGAAGCGTCACACAATATTCGACCTTGAAATTTTACTTTCAAAGAAGTTTCAATTCGAAAATAAAGCTTAGTTACCTATCGATACCTTAATTCGCAAACCAAATAACTCCTCTGAGGCAAACTTTACAGGGGAGACTAAAAATGTTATAATTTTTTTTTGTATGATACGAGAAAAGAAAAATGACAATTTTACATTGGAAATTATGGCTCGTATTAACCTATAGACCTTTTAAAAATTAAATTCTAATTGTCATTAAGTTTCTCCCATATCAAAAAGTCATTTTCAACCAAAAGTGGAGTTATTCGTTTTGCAAATTAAGGTATCGCTATATGTTCGTGGCATTGGGATTATTGCTATAGATTAGGATTTTCTTTTGGATTTTTGATTCGCTTTTGGACTTACTGTTACCTTTGCACTTAAAAACAAGCAATGTGTGTGTGTGTATGATACAAATTAATCCTTGTCCGAGCTAATGTTTTCTTTTTTTTTCTGTGTTTGGGTTTACTAACTGGTGTTTTTTTTTTGCATTTTTCGGTAAGTTTAATTTTTTTAACTTTGATTTTTTATACTTATCACTAACGTTATGCATGTATTTATTTATTTAACATACATACCTACATAATTTATCAAACATTAAATCGACTAATGACCACTATATTAATAATAATAATATCATTAATACACATTAATAAAACATACAACATAAACTGTAAATTGTTTTTACTAACATCAGATTAAGATTATTTTAAAAGGAAAATTTTTGAGCACAAAAGAAGTTATTATAGCAAACACCAATCCTACAATCGTAATTCTGATCTTTATGAAAAACTATAATGGTTGTAGCTTGACAGTTTAAAACTTATGTAAATTGGTCGTTCTTTCCTTACTTCTCCATGGATTAATTAACCTAATTGAACTATTGAAATTAAAAATTCCCAATAGTTCAATCAATTGAACTCCTAATTGAACTTACGAATAGATATTCAGTAACTACTTACTCACACAAGCAGATACTATACTATTACTCTTAATTTATGTAATATAATATGTATTTGTAATTAGCTGGTGCCTGCGGCTTCGTCTGCGTTGAAAAATAGAAAATATATAATCCCTGACAAAATTGCTGTTCCACTTTTGCCAGGCGATAGTTTTTTTTTTAAATTTTAAATGATCCCACGGGAACAGTACTTTTTTTTTCTGAATGAATGGTAGGTACCCAATGTCCTTTTCTGTATCCCTGACAAAGTGTATGCAAAATTTCAGGATTATCGGAGGTAACAGACAGACAGACAGAGAGTTACTTTCACATTTACAATATTTTAAAATTTTAATCCAGACAATGCAGAAATTTGTGTTATTTATATAACATTGTTTGACGCCAATGAACTCCTAAATTTTAATAACACTTCGTAACTATATGTAATTTGGTCCAACTTAAAACATAGGATAGTTTTTATTTTGACCCCGGGCGAAGCCGGGTGCGTGTAGCTAGTGTAGTATATAAATGAGGAATAAATATTTTAATATCAAAATTATATAGTTTGATTATTGAATAGTAGTTTTGTGTAGTGTAGTAATATACATAAGTGATTTGTGAATGAACAGTTGTCGTGCGTGGCGTGTCTGGTGGCAAAACGAGTATCTTCGGACGACGAGGCGCGTTTGGCTCTTCTGCTGCAGAAGTTTTCGCGAGAATGGTCTTTGCTTACTTCAGTCACTTGGGATTCTGTTGGCGGCGCCTTTGCTGACGCTGTCTATGGAGGTAATTTTATTCTATATACTAGCTGGCGCCCGCGACTTCGTCCGCGTTGAAAAAGAAAAAAGTAGCCTGTGTTGTGTCCTGTACGTCTAAATATTTATCTACCAAGTTTCATGAAAATCAGTTAATTAGTTTAAGAGTTATGGAGGAACATACATACAATACCTACACTTACAGATTTATTATTAGTATTGATTATAATAAAAAATAAGCCTGTATGGGTAGTAGATTTATTACCAACGATCGGTTTTATCAACAGCTTTCGACAAAGGCCTCCTCCAAAGACTTCCACCTATCTCTGTCTCTTGCAACTCTGATCCATTCTGGACCGGAAACTCTTTTGAAGTCATCTTCCCATCTTTTTTGAATATATATTATATACCTAACCCGTAACAATTAAATTAAAGATTGTACTTGAGAATAAATGCATTCTTAGTCTACGAGTATTAATCTCTTTGCACGTACAGAAAAATCCCCAATTTAATATCAATATTATTTTTTACTAGCTGTTTCAAGCGAATTTGTCCGTCTAACTTTATAAAATGTAGTTTATGTTACTCGCTGATAATTTGGCTTTCTATAGGTGAAAGAAGAATGATGAATTTTAATTTATGTTCCTAAGGATAACAAGCCAAACGGCTGTCTGTCTGACCACCCTCTCAAAAAAATTAAAGTTAATTTTTAATATTTCGATTTTTTTTACTTTTAAAATATGTTTGTCGTTTTTACATATTAAATAGATCTAATTCTATTCATTTGTAGACAGGCAGTTTACCACAGAAACTATGCCTAAACACTTAATATATCCGTACTGGTAAATGGTGTTGGTGTAATACCCTTGAGCTTAAATTCAGTAACTCAAAAATGAACGATTTTCATAAATAAAATTCCATTTTTTTGTTTCAGGATACACCATAATAACATTCGGATTAATATTGGCCCGAGTTTTCCAAGAGATACCGAAGGGAAGAAGAATACTCGAGGGAGTTCTTCTTGGACTTGGTTTCCTGTTTTTTCTTATTTTAGGTGAGTTAAAATTCAAACTTTTTGAATATTTTCAATTTTTATACAACTTACATTTGCAGCTAGAACGTGGATTGTGCTTTGGGAGAATATTTTTATGTATGGACTTTTTTTAGAACTTGTCGATAATGTAAACAATCCGCCATATTGGCTTTGTCAATGGTTGGATTAAGAAAACTAGTGATAGGAACTATTGAAAACTTTTAAATGAAAAAAATTAACGGTTAATTTTCTTTATTTGAATTGTTCTAATTATCAGTGTCTGAAGTGTCGCCAACATTTATAATAAATGGCTTTGTTACGCTATCAGTAACCCTGTTAATCAGCCTTTCTAAATTTGTCATCTTCTAAACACTAAATACCTACGCCATCACTAACGGAGTCAACCGTAAACGCACAATATTTCGCTTATCGAATGATGCAGGTAAACCGAGTGCATAATTAAAAAAAAAAACAGAAAACTATTTCTAAAAGTAAGTAATCAACATTTTACTTGTAGTTGGTGAGAGGCCCTCAAACTTAAGGTTCTTACCAGACCATAAAATTAAAAAAGTATATATTACAATATTCTCTTTTAAATCTACCTATTTGTTGGAATTATTACTGAGTTTAAATTACTTTAAAAAAAATTTAAAAATTTTCTTTAAATTTCTAAAAATTTTTAATAAAATATAAAATACATTTTGTGATTTGAAAAATATTAAATTTTCTTGTGATTGAGTTAAGAATGATAAGAAAGTTAATATGTACTTTATGAAGGAAATTAAATTTGATCGTCTAGTTTTATAGTGCATGGAGAAATAAGGACTAACTAAAGTGTTTGTTTACATTGTCGACAAGTTCTGAAAATAAATACTATAAATTAGAATAAAATTCCTTTCAGTGTTGCTGCACTTTTGATGGTAGATAGATATATTCTGTACTTTCAGTATGAAAAAAAAAAATGTAATGTATATATATATATATATATATATATATATATATATATATATATATATATATATATATATATATATATATATATATATATATATATATATATATATATATCCTTGTTTGTTACTCTTTAAGAGCGGGCATAAAGAGAAATAGCCAATCCTAGATTTGAATTTTATCTAAGTAAACAAAGTCTAATTTAATTAATTTTTTTAAATAGATAAATACATTATAAATGAAAGTGACGTCTGTAACCGAAAACATAATATAATGAAATTTTCTCGATAGAAAAAAATCACAAAGTGAGCTCTCATTTCCATTGATTTTAGTTTTATTTTCAAAATGACACACATTGCAAAGCTAAAAGTGTATCAGTAATTTCACTTCACATATTATCTAAGGCTTTATGTAACAATTTTTCATTTGACATTGTAGTTTACGAATAATTAATATTTAATACTTTTGGCATTTATAACATTTTTATTGAGCGAGATGCGCTATCTTCTGTCGCATGTTGTGCGTAGTTCTACGTATTTTGTGTCACTGTCATGTCCAAGGGGCCACGCGGGTGAAATTACAAATTTTGTTTGCTTTATACGCATTCTTAAAGCAAAATACTGAATGGTTTTCAATGAAACTTTATAATGATATATAGCTTATACATCAAAATAAGACATAGGCTTTATAAGACATAAAACGCGGACGAAGTAGCGCACCAGCTAGTTTAATATATTTTATTACAAACTTTGTATTTTTTTGTGACAGGTGGTCTAGAGCTGGCATCCCTAGACTCGGTTCCGAGGAATCTTGTGGTGAATGCTTCGGTGCTCGGTTCACTGTCGCTGTTGGTCGCAATACTCTTCCTCATAGACCTCATGGGGCCCAGAGTGTATACGAAGACTTCACATTCACAAACAGACACCGTAATATCTATAGCAAAGCCAGACGAAAAAATCTCTGTTACGAACCAAACGAACGTGACAACGCAGTCGAACACCAACGGACATTTACACGAGAAGACCAATGGAAAAGTTCCAGAGAGACCGAAAAACTTGGACTTGGAAAAGGGAAAATTGGAAAGCCCATCGAAGAAGGACGATTCACCTTTTTTCGATTTCCCAACAAACGGTTATACGAAATTTGACACGATCGAAAGTGACGAATTGGAAAAGACGAAGTTTGGTTCTTTGAGGAGCGGCCTAGAGGGCGGTAACTACGTACATTTCGCAGATCACATGGTGGAGCCGGATCGGTTGCATTACGAACAAGAATTGGCCAAATTCAACGAGAAATATTTAAGGAATTATTTAGATTCTATCGGTAAACTGCCGGTTAAGGAAGCTTTTTTACCGGAGCCTCAAACGCCGGTTTTCGCCAAAGTGAAATCTGGTAGACTGAGGAGTTTGTACGATGAACTGTCGCCGAGTTACGAAGAGAAACATCGCTCGAAATCGCCGTCCAGAGCGAGGACAGTGGCGTCACCTACGTTACAGCAGTTGGAGGATTATTTGCGAACATCGACTAGATCAAAGAGAGGGGACACGCCCGCGTTGTTTCCCATGGAGCCTATTGAGGAGAGAGATCGCGAGGGCGGTGAAGTGAGCGACAGAGCGTCCGGTACACCCACAGACCCCGGATTCGTTCAATATACTGCAGGCCGATGGCCAGACAAACGCCAAATACGGACACCCAGACACAGCCCCACCAAGTAGTGGTATAGTGCAACGTTTAAATGAGAACTGAAGTTTTGTGAGTGAAAAAGTGAAGTTTTATTTATAAATAGCCATTTTACTAATATATTGTTGTATATTAATTTTGTAAATGTCATGCAATAAACTAATGATTAATTTATTTTTTGGTTTTTATTATCTAATTATTTGATAGGTTACCTAATCACAGAAAAAATGAAATATAATTGGAATTTTCGTAAAACATTCTACAAATGAAATATAATAAATTAGAAAGTTTTCAAGTTAAAGCAAAAGATGTCAAATATAAGCTTTTAATTTACAATGACACATGATGTAAATCATAAATCTTTTTGAAGTGAAAACTTCTATAGCCACGTTATACGACTGGGTAGGGAAAAATGTATGGGTTCGCGTCAGCAACATGCCAATGGTCACAGTTAATGCGCGCGCAGCTGTCTACGTACGTACGCGATCACGCCAACACATTGCATATGACTGTCGGCAGTCCTAATGACTGCCTCCGTTGTTTTCTCTTACATACACACCCATCTAAATTATATAAACTTTGATTAAATTTGAATAAATTATATTAATTTGTACGTGTACTTTGTGCAAATCCGAACATTCTAAGTCAATATGAATATTCTAAAAAATACTTATTGAGATATAGATATATATTTTTTAAATTACTTATTTAAAGATTTAAGACACCACTTGTTTGACCTCCAAAGTAAGGGTTTCGTTGGAGCTGGACAGATTCTCAAGTTCTCAGATTCTATACAACGGACACAGGGCGAAATCCTAAACAACCAGAAAACTTGATTAGATCATTTTATTAACCTATAAACCCTCATTATTTATAACTTACTAGTATATGTATGCCCGCGACTTCGTCCGCGTCTGATCGCTACCAAACTTCACAGGAACACCCCTGGACTAATTTGAAGATTGTCTGAAAGTCATCAAAATCGGTTCAGCGGTTTTGGAGTCTATAGGGGACATACATACATACAAATCGCCTTTTATATATTTTGATAGTTCATTGCTCTTAACTCCAAAGTAGATGATTGAGAGGCTTAATTTTAAAATAATGAGATGTGACAAATAAACACAAACATTACTGATATGACGTGTATCTCCTGTTTTGAGTCATCCGTAATTATCTACTTGTTCGAGGAATGTCGAATGATATAGTTTTAATGGCAGGGTTTACAAAATAAATTATTTACTTAATTGCCTGTCAGAAAGAGACAATTTGTACCTTTTTTGTGCATGAATTACGTATTGGAGTCGTTAATCTTTTTTACGCCTGGTGTAGGCATACAATTCGAATTTAAGGCAATTTTCGTCATAGCAAATATACTAGAATCATTATCATCTCAGCTTTAGAACTACCTGGTCTATGTTGGGCACACATAGACCTCTCCCTTTTTTTTCTAATAGTTATATGAGTCAAAATTGAGATAAATGTTTTTGCATTAACATTATATTAGTTATTTTGTATATTCTGTAATTAAAAAAAATCTCATTTTGGTTATATCTATCTATGTTGTTCGTCAAAAAAGTAGGTATATTATTTAAAGTATGAAGACACCAGCGACAGGTGAATTCTCATATAAGCGAAAATCGTATGAATATCAGTTTCAGAAGAAGCTATCGCAGAAACAGACTGCTTTAATTTATAACATAGGTAGGTATGTAAGTATGCATAGAAGATACACTGTAATTGTTTATGAACTTTAAAAAATGATTTGCTTGCTAGTGGTTTTGTACATTTTTTTAAACATTTACTACTAAAGGTCGATTGTATAATAAGTTAATTAAAAACCTTGAGAGCACGCTTCATCGGTTGTTCTCATGAATGAATTTCGCAACGGATTCACCGGTAAGCACTAAAACAAGGAACGCTCTTGAAGGGGCAGTGCTAATCGAATGGACCGTCAAAGGAAGGTTCAATGAATGCGCACTTGTTATTGCAACAGCCTTTGAACTCAAGAACGAACGTGATTTGGCCAAAACGTCTATAAACGTTTGTATTTCAAGTGAGTTGAACCGGTTATTACGTGGTTGTTATATAAATGGATATTAGTTATTTGAACGACCGCTATTAAACTTTGCTAGAGCTACACAGGATTTAGTCCAAGCTGTTATATTATAATAAGCTAGCTTTGCCCCGCGACTTTGACCAGGTTGAAATTTGACAGCATAAAAACCTCTTAAAATAACATGTATATAGGTACGTACTAAATCATGCTGATCGCTTAAATTTCTTAATGAGATTTTCGAACATTATATATAGATAGATTTAATTTTAATATTAATATTTTTGATACATATAATACAGGAAATCTACGACCGGCGTAGGTTCCATATTCTTAATTTTCTAACTCTTCTTCTAAACCAACTAACAGATTTTGATATGGTTTCACTAATGGAAAGAGCGATAAACGAGGAAGGTTTGTACCTATATACAATTTGTAGTAAAAATCGTAGTAATAATATATAGTTTTTCTTAGATCATCTATAAAATAATTGACTCCTGTCAGTTTAGAATAACACAGCTCAATCTATTCCTAGTTATTAAGTAATAATGTGTTAAGTATTTTAAGAAACAATGAAATAACGCTTAACTAGTTCGGGATCAATGCATATTGAGACTAGTAATAGTCATTTATCTAAAGTGTAAGTGTATCTAAAACTAGTAGTAGGTAGGTACCTATCTAACTAAAGTGTTCGTGTAGCAAATCGAAAGGAATCCACTAGGCTATGAATGATATGCTGATTGTCATTATAAAACCGGAGACAGTGGGTAATCATCATTCTGTCCAAAACTTGTGTTGTGCTTTGTGTTCGGCCAATGACTTGTGTCTGATTACGAAGTACTTTACAACTGGTTTAGGTAAATTAGAAGTTTGTAGTTAAATGAGTACTTACACACGTTTTCCCATAATTATTCATATTATAATGCATTTTATTTGTACAGTGTGTATCACTATTGTATTTTCTGATAAATATTAAATAGGCAAGTAATAACTTGCGTCTTTTAGAAACTTATTATTAAAATAATATATACAATGTTCTTTTTACCTCAACGAGCCAAAAGAAGTAGGTATAAGTTACAACTTCAAAAAGTTATTACCTACTGGACGAATTGCTTTACCTACAACTACATTGCGTTGCGGATGACTCGACTCAACTCTATAATATATAGAAATACTCTAATGAGACTGTGGCAAAGTTATTTTGTATTCAAGCTACCAAAAGAATTATTATATAGTTTGTACCTACTTTGCAAAACCAAGCGGGAGAAACACTCGACACAGAATATGCAGTTTTGAATCGAATCGAGTCATCTCGTTTATTTTTTAATATCTTTTATATCTCTTATCCTACTAACAACGAAGGAAAAAATATCGTCGTTAAGATCCCAGATGACGTAAAAATCTTCGTAGACATGTGAAACTGCTAATTCACAGTGAACTCTTGTTTAGGTGACATAGGCACAGCGTAAGTAGGTACCACAGTTAGCTTAGTACTGTAGCAGTAATTACCCACAGAAGACCACTGTGTAATCTATATTTACTAATATTATAAAGAGGAAATATTTGATTGTTTGAATTGAATAGGTTCCGAAACTACTGGAGCGATTTGAAAAATTCTTTCACTGTTGGGAAGCTATATTATCAGCGAGTAACATAGGCTATAAATTTTTTATAAAGTTACGCGGACGAAGTCGCGTGCAACAGCTAATAACTTAACCTACCAGTATGGGTGCTGTTGTGTTTCAGCGTGTGTTGGAGTTATAAGAAGAGGTACATAAGTAGGTACCTATCATCTATTTTGGTGTTTTTAAATAGCCTTTTTTGATGTCCATATAAATTATCAGTCAACCGCCAAGTTGTTTTGTTCATAATATGTTATGGAGATAATATGACACATTTTATTACCCTGCAGAGTTCTCACGCATAATAACTATTCCGACCTCGAGATGGAACTTCAATAAAATAATAAGTGTAATGCGATTAAAGTTCTTATGACTACACTAGCGACCCGCCCCCGGCTTTATATCACACCTCGTTTATTGCTCTTTCTATTAGTGAAAACCGTAACAAAATCTATTGGGTCGTTTAGAAGAAGTTAACGGACAAACAGATAGGGATTTTATTTTATAATATGTACCTACTTAGTAGCGACTCGCTCACGGGTTTTGCTCGGGATGCAGTTTTTTACACAAAACAGTTTTTTTACACAGTTTTTTTCCCTCTTTCCATTCATTAGTATTATATTATACTAGCTGCTGCCCGCGTAACTTTGTAAATTATATACTAAAACCTTCCCCGAGAACCACTCTATCCATTGGTGAAAAACAGCATGAAAATCGGTGCAGTAGTTTTTGAGTTTATCGCGAACAGACACAGACATACGCGGCGGAGGACTTTGTTTTATAATATGTAGTGAAGGAAGGATATGCTCGCCACCACGCACGGTCTTCTGTGCTTCGCGTCCAACCGCTTTCTGCTACCTGCGATGTCTTTCAGGTCGTCTGACAAAGTATTAAAAAAGAATTATGTAATATAATAAATCTGTAAGTGTAGGTATTGTATGTATGTAGGTTCCTCCATAACTATTAAACGAATTAACTGATTTTCATGAAACTTGCTAGATAAACATTTAAACGTACAAGACACAGGATAGGCTACTTTTTTTTTTTTCAACGCGTAAGAAGTCGCGGGCGCCAGCTAGTTATGTAATATGCTAGTCAGGCGACAGCGGTCACACTACGGGGTCGTCATACATCTGAAACAGCAACCTTGTGGTCAGGCGTTGGCGTTGCATAGACAAAGGACACTTTTTACGGCTCGTGAGAACTAGCCGCGCGTCGCGGGCGCAGCCTTCGCGCAACCGATGCTTCCTTACCTTACAGGGTTGACAAAACAGTCATTGCTATTCATAGTATTATTAGTTGTAATTGTAACGCGAGTAATTTATTCTAAAACGTTTTCATTGAAGCTGTTGTATGTTAAAACACTTTTGACGTCAATTTACCCAACAAGATGCTTAACCTCCAATTAATGCGTCATGGAATTGTATATATTTTTTACGAAAACGTAGTCCACTTGATGGTATTGTTAAGGGGCCAGATGTTCCCTGGCAAGAGTCAGGGAATTTTTTATCTAAATATTCAATATTAGGTACATGTCTTTATTTATTATGCATTAATCAATACATTTAAGTTCTGTCAACTTGATGGTCACTTGATGGTAGGTGGCTACCGTGTCGCCTATAATACAAGCAAAGCCACAGAAAGATTAAGGGTAAGGGATGAGGTAATGGGTTCTATAACTAAAATTACAATAGATTGAAAAAAAAAAAACTGTAGTTGGTAATTATAAAAAAAAAATCCTAGGAGGTATTTATTTAATTTAGTTGCTACGTTTGTAGATCCTACATGTTTTTAATATTGTAATAGCAATTGACAACCCTATTAAATGAATCAGCGAGTGCAACGGTGACGAAAATAATACCTAAACTTCACTTATATTCACTAGAATCTTGATAAGAAACGGTTCTTCGTTTTCGCATAATGAACGCAAATCCGTGTATTAAAATAGCATAAAAAAATTAAAACCTGTATTGTATAAACATCTATATTTAGAAATGAATAAATTAAGCGGAATTTTATTATTATCTAAATAAAAATTAATGTAGATACTAGATACTTTACAAATACCCCTCAACGCTTCTCTAATTTATTTAATTAGCTATTTTTATCTTTCATTTTAAAATGTTGACTGTATGGATATAGGTAATAACTCGTGTATATTCAGATTTTATTTGTATTATATTACTGTTAATTTATCTTAGGATTATCTGTGTACGCCTATAACTGACACCAACCTAAATTATACCTGCACACTAACCTAAATTTAAGATTCTAAAATGTTGTTGTGTCTATTAATAAATTTTCATCATAATTATCATCAATATATCCAGCAGTGGAGAGCCAATCCTGTTGGATATAGGCCTCTCCTTAGGGTCGCACTCTGCACTTCGCAACCAGCTGTTTCCTGTGATGCCTTATAAGACCTATTAGCTGTTCAAACTGTTATAGACCTAGGTCTTCAAACATGGCGGCATTGGTAACGAGAACAGATGACATAATAAATCTGTAAGTGTAGGTATTGTATGTATGTATGTTCCACCATAACTCTTACTCCTTATTTGTTGCAATTCTAGATTTATTTGGCATTATGTTTGTTAAATTTTAAACCCTATTTATATACCCATAATATTTAAAATCGAGTGAAACGACAGACTGTCACGACGCATGAAACTTGGTAGATAAACATTTAGACGTACAGGACTATATCTAGTCGCTATATCTATCTGTCAGTTTGTTCTAACTCTAATACAAGCAACGTATATTAGGCAGTTTCCAACTTAGATGAACTTCAGCCAATTTTCTCCACCAGCAAAACAACCTTGGAGCTAGAGGGATCGAACAAAAAGAAAAAGAAATATTAAAAATAAAATCTTTATTGATATCTACAAATACATTTTTATTACGTGAATATTTAAATATATTACATGACAAATACAACACCTTATTATGACTCAGACCTTCGCGGTCTTTGGGCAATTTGACACGATATAAAAAAGCGACAACAGTACAATTATTATTATATATGTTAAGTATAAACTGCTATTGTTATCGTAATAATAGACATTAATATCTAGAATAGCACCTTCATAATAATATTAGGGAAGGAAGACTCGTTTAACGGATTTTTCTAATACACTGGGAGTGTAGAAGTCGGTCAAAACTTAAGTCAATTTGTCACCGACATGAGCGCGTCTTTTGAAAACATTTGTAATTTTTATTTTAGTACATCAGAGTAACTGTCATTTTTATAACTTGTTTTATTTTTTGAAATTATTTTTTTCTGTTTAAATTTATTGTACTAATAATATGTACTTAATATCAGCAAAGTCCTCCGCCGCGTCTGTCTACGCGGGCGAAGTTACGGGAAGCAGCTAGTTTTTTATATTGTAGGTTGTCAGACAGGCTGACGGCCCACTCGATGGTAGTCGCCACAAAAGTCGCTACTGCCGACTTTAGTGAAATTAACTATAACCAAAGTCTTCAAGTTACCATAGTACCTTAACCAGGAATCGAACCTGTTGGTGGCACCTTTGAGTCACAGGACTTTCCACAGACTCGTCTGGTAAATAAGATTTTAATATCCACAAGTAAAAAAGTTTATATCTACACAAACACTGAATACTTAGATATTTCCGTTCATATGTAAAATTTTGTGTAACTATTCAATACAAAATTAATTCTGACACAATTATTAAGGACTCAAGTTTACACAAGTTTGGAAAAAAAATCATAATTATTCTTAAGAAAATATCTTATTACTTAAAAATAAGTTTTCTTTAAAAACATGTTTTCAGAAGACGCATTTTAATATACAATTTATTATTGAAATAAAAATGAGATTATTCTCCTACGATCAATCATAAAATAATTAGACAAATGGAATGTAATGCATTTTAATGATTTAAAATGTACTTATAATAATAATATTTATTATGATTGACGATTTCATGTTGGTAAAAATTATAATAATAATAATATATAGCATAGAATAGAATAGTATATTATTTTTTATAGATTTGGTGGTTATTTTGATAATGTGTGAAATAACTTTTTATCAACACTTTTGGCTTGGTTACAACTTCTTTAAGTCACCTATAAAATAAACACTTAAATGATTAAAACGAAAATAGAAGTCAAGGTCGTAACTAATTTTTTTTGTTAACTTCTTTTTTGTTTCTAAAAATCCTATTCTCATTTCAATCTTGTTAACAGTTTCAGATATACTTACAATTATTTATATGTATTTATACCTACACTTTCTGAAGTTGCATATTTTAAGAAATAGTTATACATTACAATAAAAAAAAAACTAATTTCATTCTATAATTCTCGAGATTATATTTCCTTATTTTTAGATCTGAGGTGGACGGAATGTATTTTTTTTATGAATGTAGTCTTTAGGAGTTGAAACCTGAAACAAAACAGAAGAATGTTTAATTTTAATATTTTCAAATTGGATAATATCATATTTAACTTTAAAGAGCCACTAAAATATTGATAGAAAATTTTGAAAATTATCTATTTTAAAATGAACTTTTAGGCTTGTGAAAAAGCTATAAAAGCGATTTCAATTTTTCAACGCCTGGCAAAGGCATAACAATAAAGGCATATTGCTCATATATTTTGTCAGGCGTTATTTTTTTTATTTTCAACGGTAACGAAGTCGCGGGCACCATTTTGTTTCTAAAATAAAGGTCGGCAGACAGGCTAACAGTCCATGGTAAGTAGCCACCGTCACATATAACACAAGTAACGCCACAGGTACTGCAAGAGCGCTGCCGACTACAGTGTATAAGGGATTGGGAAGGGATACGGAAATGGGTTTTGAATTCCACGTGATGTGGACAGGTAAAAAATGTTGATGTTACCGATTTTAGTAACATTTGATTATGTTATACCTAAATATGTGCTGGATCCAGTTACGAAATATTTTTTAATTATTAAGTCTGGTTATCGAGCTCATGGGGTTGAACAAACCGGTATGTATGCGTTACTTCGAATCCCATTATCCAGTTTTAAGTAGATACAATAAAATAAATAAAACAGTTGAATTTATACTTCCAATTACTAAGCTATTAAAATGCATTTTTGGCTATAAAATATTTTTTTTATGTAAAAAATTACATTCAAATTCTTCACCCTTTAATTTGACAAAGTTACACCATTCGTTCTCTATCGAATGCCCCAAATTTTAATGGTAAGTGACGTACCGTTGTCGTGGCGATGGTCCCGCTGCAGAGCGACGTACTGTCTGACGAGGCGGGCGACCTCGTGGGCCTGCTCGGCCTGCAGACGCGTGACGCGCTGCTGCAGTAGGGAGCCGCACTTCACGTCCAGGAAGAGCGTGCCGTCCTCGGAGCGCACCTTGCGCGTGGAGATGAGCTCGGCGTACGGCCAGTGCGTGTCCGTGTCGTGCGTGTGCGGGTCGAGCAGGTGAACGCCGCGTCGGTTCAGCGCGAGCACGAACTCTCGCCACTCGCCGCCGCCGCTCGACGACACGCGTCGCACCGCGAAGAATGACGAACCGAACAGCGGCCACCGCGACAGCACCTGCACCAATATTACCCACTTTACTACTGGACTATGGAGGGTAGAGGTAAGTCAAACAGAAAGAATGGTCCTCTAACAATAAAATAAGGGTTCTAAAAGTGGTCGCAATGGCGCTAGTGTGGCATATCTTCTATCTTATCATTGTCTAATTTACTCGACAATGCTAAACTAGCGCCATCTTAATTTTTTAATTAATTTTTTTTTCCACTTTTGAATAATTCCAATTTAAGTTCCAACAACATCCCACAAGCAGTATATTAAAAAAAAAATCATAAGAATCGTATACGCTACCTGCAGCACTTTAGCCTTGGCGGCTTGCGGAGAGAGGGAACGTACGGCCGGCCACTCCGCGGCTACGGCAGCCGCCCATTTGGCCGGTCTCGGTTCTCGCAGCGCCAGCAGCGGCTTGGGTAGGAGGAACTTCAAGTCCCTCGCGTGAGGCGCATCCGGCAGAGCGGCCGCCCGATGCAGCAGAGCCGCCACTAGAGCCGCATCGCGCAAAGCCCCTGCCGCTGGTCCGCCGGGGCCTACTACTAGCAGTAGACCCTCCAAGTAGTCCGGTGCCACTTGGTTGAACAGCACTTCGGTGTAGAGGGGCGGCGCGTCGGCCCTCAGCGGGTGATGCCACACGGAGCGACAGAAGATGAGGTAGAAGGGGTGATGCGCCCGCTGCAGTTCCGTGGTCACGTCGAGCACGTACTCTTCTCCCGCGAGCGGCATAGTCAAGGCGTCTCCCGCCACTATGCAGTACAGGGAGAACTCGGCGCGCTCCGCCTCGCTTTCCACGCCGATCTGCAACAGATGATTCATCGTTATAAATATATAGATCTATAGACTACCGAGGACGAGGATATTATTGATCCAGTAATAAGGTGACTGCAGTTGTATAAAATAGTTACCAGTTCACAGAGTTCGTTGACGATGTCCTGGACGACGGTAGCGCAACGCGTGTTGACAACTCGCTCGGCGCCTCCCGGCAGTCGGTACATTTGACGGCGCGCCGACCGACCCGCTGACACTGCGGTTACCTGCTCAACGGATTTTACACTTTGTCAAAGGATACTTTTAACTTTTGTATCCAATATTATAGTAAAAGGCTACGGTACCCACTTTACCATCAAATGAACTGTCGGCCTGCCTGTCGACCTTTACGTTAAAAAAATATGTCAAAACACGAATTGTGTAATGGTGTTACCTCTTCAACACTAGGCACGTTCTTTCTACCACCGCAGCGTAGCGTCTTCCTCAAGTTGGCGAGGCAGACGGCTGCCGTCCCTTGACACGGCCTTCGTCTATCTGCCGCAGCCGCCGACAGATACTCCACCAGGAATGGTCTACAAATACATCATACAACACAACGTTAACCTATATATTGGTTACTTTCATAATTAAATTAATTCATTAGATTTCAATTATTTTACTTAACAATTATATAAATCTAAATTAATTTATCTATATAATACTTTTCTGGATAATTTGATTTTCAACATTTGAATAGGTATAAAGTCTGATAAAATATTTATATAGGTATTCATGAAATTATTTAAATTATGTTTTTGAGTATTTACAATTACTTTAATTAATAATACAACTATTAAACAACACTGTCTGCCTACAAATAGGAATACTTATACTCTTTTGTAATTGGCAACACTACTCATTCTTTTGCTCTAGGTAGAAGTTGATTTGACTATCTAGCCATTATAAAATACACATAAATTTGCATGGTTTCATTTTTGCGATTCCTTTCTGCTGACAATAGAGACGTCTCATGGACGAATTGACAAGGGATACGCTATGGCTTTTCTTGGTTGTATGTATTCCCTTTGCAGTTTCTAGTGGTAAAAGCTAACGAAAAACTGTTTCTAGACCGTTGTCATTATCACTTTATAACACATGTATTTGCTTCTAATTAATAAAAGTAAATAGAATACCTGAGCGTATCGGAGCATGTGAAGTAGGCAGCTAGTATGGACATGAGCCTCCAGGCGCGCTGGCACGAGTCCGCTACCGGCGACCGGTTCGATGTCGTTTGCTTCATCAGCTGACAGTACACCTCGTCACGCAGCTCTGGCACCGAGTGGCAGTGCTGGAACATTTAGGTATCATTGGAACACGTCTCTAACTGTATGTATTACAGTCTAAAAACTGGGAACCACAAAAGCAATGTGGTTCGACCAATCGAACTATGTAGACTTTTTCTTTCTGTTGGTCCGATTTTAGTGGCGACAGAACACTCAAAAACTTATATGCAGAACTTGGCACATAGACGCAAAGTTGCCAGTCTATGTGTCTTTTATAAGACGTACTTCGGAGAGTGTACTCAGGAGCTGCATGAGCTCATACCGCCTTCGCCTTTCTTCTATCGGACATACAGTCTAACGGCTGGTTACGATTCTCATCATGTCGAAATCCCTCTTTTTCGGACCAAGCGCTTTATAATGGGCACTGCCAAAGTTTGGAACTCCCTGTATTTTTGTATGTCTGTATTTCCGAACTCATATAAGCCAAATCTTTTTAAAGTTCGAGTGAATAGACGTCTTCTGGGTGAGCTTGCTCTATCTTAGGCCTCATCCTTGCTACACAGCTGGTTGTTGGCCAAGAGCAATAATCTCTCACCCATCTCTAATAAAAAAAAGATCGGACAAATGGACGATTAGTAACCAAATGTTATCTTACACACTCATTTCTCTTACAGACCCATAATAATGTTGGTAACGGTTCTCACCATCAAAACGGTGTATACGCATTTGACTTCGGTGAGGTCCTGATGGAGCTGCCGCTCGGGGTGCGAGAGGTCGCCGCAGTAGGCGCGTATGCAGGTGAAGCACTCGAGCGCCGGCGGTGCCAGTGCGGCCGGGAGGCGGAGGAGTGGCGCTCGTAGCGGCGTCGCCTGCCACTTCACCACGTCCGTCTGCGCTTTCCATGTCCATTCGTTGCGTTTCGCTTTACTCTTCAGCGACGAGTCGGCTTTCAATATTTCTAGTCTGAAATTTAAAATATCTCTTTTACAATTCTTCATGAATGTGGTAATTTGTCCTTACTATCAACGCACAGTCAAAACTAAAATTTTAAAAATTACATTTAAATCCAATTTCAATTAATAATAATTTTATATTCATAATTAATTTAACGCCGCCGAAACACAACAGCACACATGCTGTCATTTCCTGGTGGTCTATTGTGGTTCCTGTTAGCAGACGAGCTTCCCAAATGATTGCGAACGCAATATTTCCTGCCAATGCTTACAGCAATTTGATATGGAAGATCTATTTTGCAATTATTGCAAACTTGAGTGTTTTGACCTATGAAAGAATTGAAGAGTATGATTGTATAAGTAGGTCACAAAAGAGGGAAATAAAATTAGCATTCTATATTTATCGGAAGCAATACAAAAATGTCATTAAATATAACGCGGTTGTATGAATAATGCATTCGATCGTTATACTCATCACGGAAATAAATTAACGATTTCTCTGTGATTACCTACATTATGTAACATTTAATATTGTAACAAAGTACTATAATTTATGTATTGGTATTGTGCAAATTTCCAAAAATAGGGTATGCATTCACGATCGTGAATTTTTTTATACACTATTTATCAGGGTTACAGAAAAGCACATAGGATACCTTTCACCCAAAAAAAAGTACTGTTCCTGAGTGATCATCTAAAAATAAAAAGAAATTAAAAAGTTTGATGCAAATATGCGAGCAATAAAGATTGAATACCCAAATGTTTCAAGGCCTACAATAAACAAAGGACGCCTAACAAGTGGCGGGAAAATATATAATTACAAAAAATATGTTTTTAATTTTTTTCTCTGTATAATTATTGGTGTAAAGCAGGTGTGGGTAAGCTTAGTATAAGCTTAGTGTAAGCTTAGCGTAGCTAGCGTAAGCTTCAATGGCTAAAGTCTGTTTTTTAATCTCAGACAAAAATGACACATGCAAATGTCAAGTTTGCATATAATGATACCATGTAATGTATGTAATGCATGTCACATGTAATGTCATTTTTGTCTCTGAGATTAAAAAACAAACTAAGTTTAATTGTTTTAAGTTCCCAGATTTGTGACAATTTAAAAAGGCACAGACGAAAAATCTACTCAAAATTAAACAACTCTTAACAGAATTGTAATAATTTCTAATTTAAATTTCAAGATAATAATAAGATAATAAGTACCTACTTAACAAATCCTAAGTACTTGTATTTGATTAGAAACATAATGGGTTAACTTCTCCAAGTTGTCTTAAGTGGGAAGTAGCGATGCAAATTGCAATTACAACTTTACTCACGCTCAGTTAGCGTAACCACACGGAGGTACTTATTTGTTAAAACCGCATATCATTATGTAGAAACAGCTTATTCAATTAGTTTGCGTAAATATTTTAAAGTGAAAAATTGTGTCATTCGATAATCAATGTGCCATTTAAGTGCCAACTGTTCCAAGGCTTTCGATTGATCTTCAGAACAAATAAAGAAAAAAGGGTTGGAGCTTGAACCTAACGAGTAGTAGCTGATCTCCAGTGTAGCTGTTCATTTGGCGTTTCAAAGACAAACCGACAGTTATTTTTAATAACATAACATAACATAATAATAAAAAAAAAAAAAAAAAAGATTTAAAAATATGTCATTGGAACGAGCGATGTGTCGCATTTGACAAAATTAAATTTTAAAAATAATGCAGTGAAGCAATTTATCTACTAGTAAGATAGTAAGATTCCTGCTATAACATTTGTACTGTGTGCGTGTTTGCACTGAGATGCTCGCAGTATTTTGACCGAGAACATGATCTCAAGTTTCCTCAAAGCCCTCTTTTTATAACGGATTGTTGCTGTTGCCTTGGACGCTACATAGTTACGTAGCAACAGTTGACGGTTGCCACAACCAAATCAAAGAAAACCAATCACAGTTTGAAATATCAAACAGCGGACCAATCAAATTGTAACAAATCAAGATTCGACATCAACAATTGACAATGTGACAATTTATGACAATATGTTACTATTTCCATTTATTTATTTTTACAATTCTGTTTTATTTATAATTTAGTTTGGTTTTTATTATTAATTTTACTGTACAAAGATAATTAAAAATATAAGTAAGGCTAGTTTTAATTTGATTTAAGTATTAGTTTAATTGTTTTTTCAAATTTTAATTTGTTTTAAAATTGTTTTTGTGAATGTATTTAACTGTTGTGAATGCAGTCCGTGACCCAATCTTGTGATGGCACGTCGAACACGACCCATACATGTACACAGTGCAACAAGTCATTCAAATCTTTGAAAGGCCTCAACATACATACTACAAAAACACACAGGAAATGTGTTAGCCAAAACAGTTCACCTTTAGACATCCATCCCATTATTCCGAGTGCGCCTACTTATGTAGCCAACGATCCAACTACTTTCCACACATATCTTAGCCATTTGAAAAATAGTATACCCATAGTTAAAAGAATCCCTCGAGGAGCTCGAATAACCGTTGCTACACATTTGTCACAATTAATCCAAAAATGTTACATAAGCAATTGTACTCAAGACTGGCATAACCTATTTTTATTTTCATACAGCACACTACATATAATAAAAACTGATGAACCGAATTTATCCTTGACACAAAAGATTAAGAATAACTGTGCTGTAAGCTCCTCGCCTTCTCCCGCACCTCTAATCAAACATGATGCCCCTCGTAATCGCAACAAACTCATGGAAAACAAAATCTGTGACGGAGATCTCAAAGGTGCCGCTCGCCTTTTGTTCTCCAACGACGTGCTATCACCAGATACCCCCGACACCCTTCAGGCCTTACGGACAAAACATCCTCCAGCTCCAGTAAACCTATATTTTCTCGACCCACAAACAGCAGGGCAAGCATGCCTTCAAATTCAAAACAAAGATGTTATGGATGCCTTTTTATCTTTTAAACCAGGTTCGGCTGCAGGTTTGGATGGAATCTCACCCCAACATTTGAAAGACTTAACATCGCATTCTGTGGGCGATGCAGGCAAGCAACTTGTAAATTCGATCACTAAATTAATCAACTTTATGTATTCCGGTAATGTCAATCCAGAAATTGTTCCCATTCTTTTCGGCGCGAACCTCATTGCCCTCACCAAAAAGGACGGAGGGGTGAGACCAATTGCTGTTGGATCAACACTACGACGTCTGGCCTCCAAAATTGCTGTTCGACATATTTTACCAAAATTAAATTCGGAATTTGAACCCGTACAGTTAGGCTTCGGTGTAAAAGGAGGGTGTGAGGCAGCCGTCCATGCCCTACGCTCTTTCCTAACTTACGGACAGCCTGACGTGTTGCTCAAAATTGATGTCAAAAATGCATTCAATTCGATAAATAGGGATACCCTGCTGACGGAAATAAAACAACATATACCGGAAATATACAATTATCTTCTTCTCAGTTACGCTGACCCAACAAAATTGTTATATCGTTCTAATGAACTGTCCTCGGAAGTAGGTTGTCAACAGGGTGATCCCCTTGGGCCTGCAATTTTTAGTTTGGCTATAAATCCGATAATCAAAAATTTAAATTCTAAATTCAACGTTTGGTATTTGGACGACGGAACCCTAGGAGGTGATGTGGATACTGTGTTTTCGGACCTTTTTCTAATCAAAAATAAATTTGAAGCTATTGGTTTGGAGCTTAATTTTAGCAAATGCGAACTTTTTATAAATAACTGCGATTTAAATTTAAATGACGTAATACAAAAATTTAATATTTTGGCTCCAAATATTAAAATAGTAAACAGTAATTCCCTTTACCTTTTAGGTTCTCCAATTTTTGATGAATCTATTTCTGAATATATTAATAACTCAATTACTAAATTTCAAAATTCTGCTGACCGTCTCCTTGAAATTAGTCCACATTATGCACTTTGCATCTTAAAATTCTGTCTTTTCGTCCCAAAATTTACATATGTGCTCCGTTGCTGCTCCTTTTGGAATCACCTACATCTTTTGTCACAAGTAGACGACTTAATCAAAATTAGCTTAGAATCGATTCTTAATATGCAGCTGAACGAGCAATCTTGGACCCAAGCATCCCTACCCATCCGTTATGGTGGTTTAGGGATTCGCAAAATTTCCAGTGTCGCTTTACCAGCCTTCCTATCTTCTGTCCATAGTTCAGCAAATCTCATAAGTAAAATTTTAAGGGCATCCCCTTCAAACTTTGAGATTGCTGGCTTGGAAGAAGCTAGAAACGCTTTCTTAATTGCATGCCCAGGTCAAAATTTTCCAATTTCTCCAAATTCACAGAGGAGCTGGGACGACATAAACTGTAAATTGACTTATGACAATCTTTTGAGCTGTAGTACAGGTTCGGCGCGTGCCAGGCTTTTGGCCGTGGGTACGCATGAGGCCGGCTACTGGCTTCACGCGTACCCTTCGTCAAATACAGGAACATTTCTTGAGCCTGACACGCTCCGAATCGCAACCTGTCTACGGCTTGGGGTTCCGGTCTGCGCTCCTCATAAATGTCCCTGTGGCAGTGATGTCGACAAGCTAGGACATCACGGACTGTCATGCCAAAAAAGTGCAGGCCGCTTCTCGAGACATGCCGCACTTAACGATATCATCCGCCGGTCCCTTGCCACCGTCAACGTGCCAAGTCTACTTGAGCCGACTGGTATTGCAAGAGACGATGGCAAGAGACCGGACGGTATGAGTTTGATTCCATGGAAGATGGGCCGGGTGCTGGTATGGGATGCAACCTGTTCAGACACGCTGGCCCCTTCCCATCTACATGGAACCAACAACAGAGCTGGTGCGGCTTGTGAAGCGATTGAAAAATCTAAAACATTCAAATACAAGGGTCTAGGCTCCGAATATGATTTTGTCCCATTCGGTGTCGAGACCCTTGGTCCGTGGGGTCCTAGCGCTATAAGGCTTTTTAAAGAAATATCAAAAAGGTTAGTCGACATCACAGGAGACCGAAGAGCTGGCAGCTACCTCGGACAAAGAATTAGTCTAGCCATTCAAAGGGGGAACGCTGCCAGTATCTTCGGAACCTTGCCCAAAGGGACTCCTTTTAATAATATATTTTAGGTATTATATTATATATATTTAAGGTTTCTAGTTTTACGTTTAATAGTAAGTTTTGTTTTTTATTTAGTGTATATTAGTAGTAACATATATACCTACATATAGTAGTAGTTTCTTATAAATATATTTTTTAAATTATATAAGTGTGTCATGAAATGAAATGTCTAGACAAACCAGTAATGGTTTACAGATGTTGTTATTATATTGTGTGTAAACTTGTATTAGATAATAAATAAATAAATAAATAAAATAACATAACATCTATATCCACAAAAGTCGTCTTATTTAATAGTTGGATTCGTCTCCGTCCCGAATAGCAGAATAACCATTAAAATATCTGAATTATTATCCAAATTATATTTAAATGTCCCTCATACTAATTTGAGAAATCGCTCTTTGCTGCATGTAGCTCCTAGTAGAACAAATTATAGGAAAAATACATTCATGTCGCGTTCATGTAGACTTTTTAATGAAATGTTATTAGAGGATACAGATGTTGACCTGTTCCGCAGTTCCATAGTTAAAACAAAAAACATTATAGCCGATAAATTTTTCAGTGGCCTACCATGACTTTTATTTTATTTTTGCTTTTATTCTTGTTATCATTGTTATTAGACTATAGTTTGCTATTTATAAGTGGATTTTTTTTATTAGGTTTAAGCTGTTTACTTACTACTGTTACTATGTAATTATACCTGTAAATTTCCCTACAATAAAATAAATAAATAAATAAATATCGAAAAAAATTAACGAAAAAATAAAAACAATAAAGAGAAAATTACTATACAAATAGATTGTACTATTAAATCGACAGAAACTGTCAACTGTGACTGAGACTAATTCACATGTTGTTGTGATGTGTGGGATCTTAATAAATTATTATTTAAAAATGATTTTGGATTATAAATAAAATAAAAAACGCGTTAAAGGTTTAATTTTCAGCGGTATATACAACATAAACAAAACAATCAAACCTGCTTTTAAAATTTATTCACCTTGACATTACTTTTAAAGAACTATGACTCGCAATCGTCTTCGATGTATGCTATTTTTTTTCTACAAATTAATATATATTCACAAATCTTCCTCGTTTATTGCTCACTATTCTCTTCACTAGTGAGAAACGTAACAAAATCCAATGGGAATAAAAAAAGTTAACGGAGAAACAGACAAAAGCTAACAGCCTATAACTCTATAACTCTATAACATGTTTACTCTATAACATGTATAGATATACTCCTATGTAGATTGGGGATTGTCTGCGATATGAAATCATTAAACTAGATGCATTTTTGACCATACCACAATACCATCACTTTATATCCGAACTTCGTATGTTAAGACTGCATCTAGACTTTCAGATTAATAATCACCGGACCAACATTCAACCGAATGACCACAGCTTAGGTAATAAAATGTTTTAGATATGGAGAAAACAAATGATTGGCTGAAGACGAGAGCCCACAGTACTTACAAACTCGGAAAATTCTTTCAACAGTTAACCTTACCAGGATTTTACAAGGACTTCCTTAAAACACCAATGCACAACTTCTGACATATACACAAACTTTTAAAGAGGAGTGTATACTGTGTATGTATACTGATCAAAACAAAATTAACTATTGCTCACAGATAAGGCGTAACAATATCGTCATCACATCCAGTGGCTTCATCACCATGATCGGCTTCATCACTGCCCAAACTATCACCGGACATGTCCGCCACTGGAACACCCGCCGACATCGTTCGACTGTCGATATGTTACTAAACTCACAACTCACACCTATTGGGGAAAGTGAGCAAACGGTCGAGGAAGCAATTACAGATTAAAAGGAATAACTTAGCATTTCATTTGAATTTCGAACGTTTGTTGTTACGCGAATTGTTTTTGTTAGTTCGTTTACTTCCTTTTCAATATGGACTTGTTAAAATTTATTTATTTATTTATTTATTACAACAGAATTCACCCAATAATTGTGCAAGTGATGCGATACGTGATGATAAGCTCAACTCAATGATTTATTGTTGCTCAAATACTTGGGTAATAGCTGTACACACCTCTTAGCCGATTGTAACGTGTCCGTTTATGCTTGGTTAAAAAAAGTAGATTATAATTTTTTTAGGCATTTTAATAAATCGTTAAAAAAATATTTCGAACCGGAATTCCGTATTGTCATCGCTAGATATTATAAATTAAATTAACTTTTTAAACCAGCCAACGGAGATTTTGACTAATGTAAACTTTTCACTAATGGAAAGAGCGATAAATGAGGAAGGTTTGTGTATATAACTTGCAGAAAAAATTTCATCCATGTGAAGCCGGGGTCGGGCGATATTTTTAACATCCTTAAATAACAAGCGTATTAAAACTATGCAACATTCATGAACCTCAATCAACCATCTCAATCAAATTCGGCAATATTTAATTATCTTAAATGAGAGTGGCAAGTTTACCAATGTTTACTTAAACGCTTCATACAATCATCACAAAGGTTTAATAGAGTTTCCACTCTAATGAATCTTTAAACCTCTTTACAGAACTAAAGTTATTTGGAGACGCTTTTTAAGTAAATCTTGACTTCGCGGGATAAAATGTTCCCGTGATAAAACTGGGAATCTGAGAACGTTACCAAAACCTCACCCACTAGAAGAGGATGTTGTGAAATAATTCATGACACATGACATTTTTGGCACCAAGAAACTTTATACCTATCGACACAATAATACACTTCATTTATTCACTGAAGCTCACAAATTATTCATAAGAGAACGAAAATACTTGCAGTCTATGTTTGATTCTGGCAGCTGCGGAACACGGCATCGCCGAACGTCGCAGCACTTCTGCTTAAACGACAGACTAATGTTCGCACTATCCGAAGCTACGTTCCGCGCGAACGAAGTTCGTCTTACAACTAAGTAACTAGGGCTGCACGCATCTTTCCAAACCATTTTATGGCGCATTGTTTTTTCAAACATAACAGACAATGTTGCCCAAGCCTGATTCTCATTACGAAAATTCGTTTGTGGTTTTTTTTTTTTAAATAATTAAGACTATGCAATCGTTGCTATAAAGTCAGTTACTCTACACCCAATTAAATAAATTTGACGTATGGTATAAAATTTTAATGGTGTATCTTTGAACTTAAGAAATAAATAAAGATTTTCTTTCACATTAATATTTATGTAATTTCCTTAGGTGCCGATGAAAAAATGGAAAGACATTAAAGTAAGGAGTAATTTGTATCTGAATTCACTACGCAACATTCATCATTTCCTTATCTGTTGATGCAACTTCCTTAAAAGTTATATTTCTAACACATAATATAAGTTTCGGTAATCTCAATTCCTATGTCACGAACATGGGTATTGTGATTGTAAATGATAAATATTAATGAAAAATATACAATATAAAAGAAACGAGATATTTAAATAAAAAGTTATAATGAAAAATTTGTCGCAAATTAAAAATATTGTGGTGTACAATAAGTATATCTTTTTTTCTTGGTCGTTTTGAGTTTACAGCCCTATTATTGCGCTCTTGAAAAGGTATACAATATATCTAGGCGATGGACGAATGGCGATGGACAATATATCTAGGCGATGGCGATGGTCTTTATATTCATTTAGGAAAAGCTATATCAAAAAGGGAGGTCCTTTTTGATCGAAATATTATAACGAGGATGAAATCTTGACAATCCCAGAATAACAACTAAAACTTCAATTTGGGATTTTAACACTATTACCTGTTTTAAAAGCTTAGTGAAGTGTGCAACACAGGTTTCTTTATTATTTTTAGTAAATTTTGTTAAAAATTAGTCTCAATAACTACATTATATGAACCGATTAAGTACAAAAAAAAAAGAAAGAATGCCAAGGTATCCACAATTAATTTAGATACATTTATGTACTATAAAATTTACAATCAGCTGTGTGTGATGCTGTGTGTGACAATGTGGATGCTGACTTGTACATAACAAAAACAATTACATTATTCGATGTATAAGGTATAAGGAATGTACTACCTATTGAAATAAAAATTGAAACTTTTGATAACCCTGCAAGAGACAATAAGCAAAAAACGCTCATGAGTGTACAAGAGTGCGATTCGAAGAACACGCAGGAATCCTACATTCAATGTAAATTCAATTGGCTCACGGTTTTGTAAAGCATTGTTCACCTCCTAATAGATAACTGTTCAATAATAATTAATAGTTTCATAAATAAATGCACCGTATCGAACATTGAACGGAAATGGGTGACCGTATAAGTAAAACATAACGTACAACACAAACTTATAAATGTAGTAGTCTTCATCTTTGAATTCGCACAGTCAATACGTAGTTCGGACCTTTTTCTGAAAATATTATTCCAGTTTTTAGCCAATAGCAAAAACTAATACACCCACAAGCATTTGTGTAACACCTCTCAATGTCAATAAACACTTAAAAACATAAATATTATGTAAAATAAATCGCCCATCACGCTACTTGCAAAATTGATTGAAGTCAGGCAAAATGAGAGTGGAGAAGCTACTTCATCTGGATTTTTTTTTTATTAGAGATGGGTTTGCTCTTGGCCAACCACCAGCTGTGTAGCCTAAGAGGTCTATGATGGAGCGAGCTCACTCAGAAAAAGCCTATTCACTCAAACTTTGAAAATATTTGGGTTATATGACGCCGGAAGGGAGTTCCAAACCTTGGCAGTGCGCATTATAAAGGATGTTTCGAAGCGCTTGATCCGAAGAAGAGGGATTTCGACAAGATTAGGATGGTAACCAGCCGTACGTTATGTCCGATGGAAGAAAGGGGAAGGCGAACTTCAAATAGACTTGATTGACTTAACGTAAGGCTTAGTAGAGATTGTCTCATCAATTATCCTTGTGTAAAAGGTGACAGAGGACGCCCATGAAATAATGGTATACGTATGTTGTTATATTCCGGTGTACGATTAAAAGATGCCATAACCGATCTGATGTCCTCACTTTATCCCTTATGGGATTTATGCTTATTTTTAACCTGAGTTGTAATAAATTTGTGCACCAGCCTTGGGTCTATGTTAAAGATGATGTCATGTAATTTTCGCATCTAGTCAACTTATTTAAAGAAATCTTTCACCAATAAATATAATTAGATCTTCAGTATACTTAGACATAAATATTCCAATAGGGCATTAGCTATCTAAAGATAAAGATCTAACGCTCGGCAAAAGTATAACGTAAGCTTTACATATTTTCTCAAACGTTATCTTTTATTTTCCAACATTATTTTAGAAACATATCCCTCTAAAATGCGTAAGAAACATTGTTGGATTACTCATAGAATTATATAATATATTTTTGTTTGGTGTTAATTTGAACTTTAAAGCATCTATCTATCCCCTTCGCGGTGTGAACCGTGTAACAATAGACAATTAGGTTATATAACACAGATTAAAGTAATGTATGACATGACCGAGTAGTAGTCTATGGTAACATTATGTAGTAAATTGAACATTGAACACATGACTTGTGATTTTGCCGAATTACAATTTCATTTTGTATAATTGCTTTGACTACTTTTTAGGGTTATATAAGTAACCACTTCTTGTGTTGAGGTGAGGCTTTCACTGATATTTATACTGTGCGTTATTTAGAATCTCCCATTTCTACTCAATCACACAGGCACACTAACTCAATTGGTCATGTTTTAATTATTAAAATTAGCAATATTACATCTTTTAGTGGACACTACAACTATACTTTATATATTTCTAAGCTAGATGGCGTTAATGTTCTGCGATGTGTATTGAACATTTAGTATGTAGATTGTGCATAGATGTCGCTGCATATTATTTTATATAATTAAGTTGTTCAAGTAAAATATACAACTTAAATATATCTGATGATCATTAGATCCGAAGACTTGCAACACCTGTGGCGTTGCTTAAGTCATAGGCGACGGTAGCGACTTACCATCAAGTGGATCCTAACCTAAATAACCACTCGATTAAAAGTAGAAGAAGTGAGGTACTCACTCAGGACTCTGCCGGAAGTGATCGACAGCGAACTGCAGCAGCGGATGTCTGCCGTCATGCTGTGGAGTCTGATCTCTTCTGTCATCTCGCATATCCCTGTCTCGCTCTCTCTCCCGTGGCACGGGCGACGTTGTCTGTGCCCTCCTCTCCATGTGCTCTGTTTCGTCTCGGGATTCGCGAGACTCGCGTATTTCTCGCATTTCCCTAGAATCTCTGCTCTCTCTAGATTCTCTTGTCGTCTCTCGTTCGGACGCGCGTTCTTTTGTAACTCCATTTGTTGTCGGTTTCGGTTGTATCTGAGAAAAAATAAATTAGTTCATAAAAAGGTATAAAGCATTAAAACACTTTTTTTTATTAAAAAAAAAAACCTTCGGTAGAGGTAGCTTGTTTATTTGTAAGCACATACGAGAGAACCTTTCGAAATATATATTATTAGTTACTGTTGTGTACTCGGAACAAATAATTTAAATCATACCAATTTCTGTTTGTGAATTCCCCGTTTTTCCCACATGTTCAATATAGGTATACCTAATTATAATTATTTATTTTTACATCATGTAGAACCGGCAATAATGCCGGAATAAAACTCTCTATCACAGTCAGTAACTTTTAGTTATGAAAAACACCGTTAAAATATGTATAATTACCACTTCCACGGACAATTACTACGGCATTCGAGACGGCTGATAAATGACGAGACGACTAATATGTTCAGGAAAGCGTGAATATTTCAGATAAACTATTTTTCTTTACGGCTTTTGTGGTACATTTAGAAATATTTTTGGATGCATTCTTATCCACTTCAGTACGAGTAGTAATGAATAAATTTAATTTTATCAAAAACAAAAAATAATATTTATTATTATTTACAATATTTTTATGAACGAATGTTGAAGTTTCGGTTTAAAAAATTGCACACGATTTTTTTGTAAATTTAAGAAGGAACCAAGAACATCAAAAACCCACAAAAAATAATATTTTCAATTAGGTTACAAGGTGTGATATTGCATGACCATATAATTTTTAAACGCTAGAAATTTTAGCAGTCGCATAAGCGATTATACGATCAATAAAGAAAATCTTTTTCTATTGTGCTATTGCTATTATAAGGGGCTCAATAGAAAGTCGGGGGTTAGTTTATAATTTTTAATTATAGCTTGTTACTAATGGAATTTATTTGTTTGTTACTGAGAGCAATAAACAAATAAGATGTCTATAAAATCTCATGCGTGCAAAGCCGGAGTGGGTCCTAAGTTTTTCTATATTTGTCTTTTTTACTTTATGAGCCCTCAGAAACTTTATATATAAATACCTTCTTCTTCCGTTTTAAGGTTTTCCTTCCCAGCGTCCTTATGACCTCGTAGAAATTTTCCATTTTCGTTTTGAAAGTCGTTTATTTATATTACATTTGAAGTTACACTTTTCAATCTACACGCTTTTATCGATTAACATTTCTCCACAACTAACTTTGAACCCAATCGGCATGTATATAAAGATCAATTTAACTGGATCTACTTTCACATCGCGAATTAGATATTATTAGATATTTTTTTATTAGTTAGTGCACTTTTCGCGCTGCGTTTGCGAGGCGCAGCGGCGATATGCGCGCGACGATGCACACCGGCTTGCCTTCGATATTAATATTGATGCAATCTCGGAGTGTTCGCTCCGATTAATCGTTAATTTATTTCATATTTCGAATTCTTAACAGGTATTTTGCTCGCGCGCAGCCTAGTTCTTCCGTGTAGCAGGTATTTCAGATTTGTTGTTCTGTGTAATGGTATAGGCACTTGTACGTATACATTTTTTTCTTATTAAAACGATAATAAGCGTTTCTTCATTGGCCTACCCGGCTCGGCAACGCCACCCTTAGTATAAAAACCGTTTAAATAGCGCTTTTTACAAAAAGTAATTTTTATTTTTATTCACCAAAGTATCTACCAAGTGCATCGTGCGCGTACGCATTCGATCATGACACCTAATGAAAGAAAAGAATAGAGGCGGTTCCGCCCGGCCACACACCAACACACTGTAATGACACAAGAAAGTGTGGAGAACTCGAATTTCCCGCCTAATCTATTACTGACAGACAACCACTTTTCCCTTCAAAATAATGGTGTTTTGATTCAATTTTGATGAAACATTTTTTTTTAGTACACTATAAGTTAATAAGAATTACGTTCGTTATTTAGTATAACTACTTATTGGCCTCATTTTTTTTAAAAATAAAGCATGAGAATACTGGTGATTATTACTAAATATTTAGACCAGCACGGGTACGTTGGTACAATATGAATTTAGTAGTCGTAATTTTTTACATAAACAAACATTTCTACTATATCTTCAACTTTTTTCTTTGGCTGACAGTCCACTTCTTGGTAGGTGGATACCGTGGTACCGTGTTTAAGGACAACTTTGTGTGAGTACGGTATCACCCCAAGCTGTGAGTGCGGTGATATTCTACTATGCCACTTTTAGTGAAGCAACCCACAATCTAGTGTATCCTTTATCAAAGGTCTATTCCCACTAGTTCATTTGGGAATTCAATTGATTGAACTAGTGGGACTTTTTAGTCTCACTAGTTCAATTACATTAATTATTTGAACTATCGAAACTAAAAAGTCCCTGTAGTTCAATTGACATTATTATAATTTGGGTTTCAGTCAAAAATTTGACGGTTTAAGTTAGTTTAAACGGCAGAGGCTATGTTTAATAAAGTGTTAAAATGAATTTGCGTCCAACGACCTACACCTTAAATTATCGCTTGTTAGCAAGTTGGCGACACACTTATCAGCGCCATGAACGTTACTTATAACAAACTAAGTACTTACTCAAATGTATACAACAGTTTCGCAAAAGCAAACTGTGTTCACAAACTTTAGGTAAATGAATAGAGAAGGGGTTACATTAAGTTAGCTGACATGGGTTTTTAAATATCATTGGTTGACATAGTTTTTATGGGTTTTGGCATTTCGTATGGTTTTTCGTATTACATATTACTAGCATCTCACCCCCGGATTCACACGTTAACCCTTTAGCCGCCAAAGTCGGTTTTATCCGACAATTATTTTCGTCCATTTCGCCAGAGGCGGATGTATACGACAAATTCCTCTACTTGTGTAATGTTTATTTTTAAATCATTGAGTTGCTTTCTCTTAAAAAAAATTACAAGTCAAGCGCTCTAGGAGCACGACAACTCTTACAAAATCAAGCGGTTAAAGGGTTAAATTCCCTAAAATATTAGTTACTCTATTTACTTCGATAAAATAAATTTTGATATCTATACATATTATAAAATAAAATAAGTAGAAGAATTGCATCCACAATATACACAAACCATCCTTGTTTCCATTAGTAAAACCGTATCAAAATCGGTTGAGCGGTTTACAAGATGTTAGTGGAGAAACACAGAAGCGATTATACGCGTTTAATTTATATGGCAACCTTTTTAATCTAATCTAAAGCCATTATAATAAAACTTATTATCTCACGTTTACTTTTATAACGTCATTATTGACTTGTCGTACGCTTGTACGTCATACTTCTCGTATCATTAACCTTTGATAACTTGACTAGTTTGTTAGCAAGGAACTAGTTCACTTTCGATCAACACTGTATACTCACATATTGCAAACGTTTACATGTCATAGACCTTACTTTCATTCTATATGAATCTACTGTCCCTATAATCCATTAGCCGCCAGAGTCGGATTTATACGACAATTATTTTCGTGACCACGGGGTATAAGCCAATATTTCCACTTTTTTTTAGTTAAACATTTAGTAGAAAATATCTAAAACTACCTATATACTATTACCACCAGTGAACACAAATAAACTATAAAGAATTTATTTTTAAATCACTTACAAACAAACAATTATGATGGCCACTTTCACTGTCACGCTAGTTATCTCGGAATACTTACAAAAAATGCGTGAAATATGTACAAACACGACACAGTCATCACGATTTTCAAGCGAAAGAAAAATATACGTGTTAAGTTTTTTTCACTGTTAGAAATATTATGTTAGAACCTTTTTTTTCCATAACTTACTTGATATCATTTACTTTTACTTCTATGACTTACTTTAATGTATCGCTTGAAAAATAATGATCTAAATAGCATTGTAAAATGACTACAGTATATAGTTGTTTAACCAACAGACCTTTGGAACGATTTATGCCTCGTTCGTCCCGATATTTTGTCCCACATACCAAAAATTTACGCGTTTGTCCCATAACAATATTCGATTCCTGGTTTGTACCAAAAACTTAAAAAGTTTAAAGTACAGTTAACAAAAATTATTTGGTTCTTTATTTTGTTCTTCAAGACAACCAACCATCACACCCGCATCACAGTCAACCATGTAGAAACCATAATAAAATTAAATTCGAAAATAATTGTCGGATTCCTTTATTTAAAGTTCAAGTTTAGTTTAACATTTGGTTACCAAGGAATTATAATATTACATTCAATTCCCATGAACAATGATATTTAAGAGTCATTTAGTTAATATGGTTCTTCCGTTCATTGTTATAACATAACTACTGGGTTCCGTGACATGATATTATAAAAGCTTACTGTTTTATTTAACACAAACCAATATAATATGTATATGGAACCTTGAATTTAAAAAAATGTATGACAGGTTCTATAAACAAGATAAGGTTTTATAATTCCTAAAGTCTCATCTATGTAAACAAGTGATTCATGTCTCCATGTTTCAATATTCGAGTTCTATGATAGAGAAGAAAAAATTAAGTTTCATTGGCATTGTAATTTTTCTTTTATAGCATCTTTTTAATTAATATTGATTGATTGGCCATCTCCATATATATGAATAATATATATTAATATATATTATTCCATATATCTCCATACCTTTCAGTGGTTATTAGTAAGGCATTTGGTAGACAAAATGGGTTTGATAAACATATTCTAGATTTTGTTTTGTTGACAAAACGTCGCTTTGTTACTACGACATTACTAAGCAAATGATTTGGTTTAATATGTTATTTTACCCTGAAAATCATCTCCATTTATGTTGTCATACCTAGTAACTACCTGCTAACCTTTTTTATACAGTAAAAAATATATATATATAGTTATATGGAGCATGTGCTAGTAAGTCGTTTTGACTTTTTTGCATATTATGCTTATAAACACTTATTTTAAAGCCAGTCGTTTCGCCATCTAATTGCCTACCACATATTTAAAGCAATTCCGATAGAAATTCTTCCTACCAAGACCATTTACGTTTTAAACGTAAATTAGATTTAAATTTTATCTATATGTGAACGGAACTAAATCTCTTCTTTCCTTGCAATCTTTTTAGTCTAATTTTTAAATTAGGCGTTTACGGATTTGGTTGAAACTTGGCACAAATATTTTTGATTTATTCCGTAAACCAAAAACTAATATACCAAAACCAAATTCTAATACCAAAAACTAATACCAATGGTATTTGTTTGAACTCATATTGATTTTCTATTCCAAAGGGATATTTATATCTCGGATTAACAATGGATAAAATTAATTCAAATTTTTGATCGTGTAAGTATTAAAACATATTATCATTTAGGATAAAATTTCAAACTTCTGCATATTTGGGAATAAATTCTCCATCATAGAACTAGATGGCGTAATGCACGTTTGTGTGAGATATTCTTAGAAACCTTAGCGAAGAATGTAGACTTTCTTCTTTTCTTGTCTTGTCAGACGTCTGCCTAACATATCCTATTATGAACTATTAACCTAATGTGACCTTTTGCTTTATTAAGTGATCGTTTATTACTTTTTATTTCTTTAAAAGACCCGTGTTTTCGAAAATGCGAAACATTGATTGTCACGAATTAAGGAAGGTGTCTACACATGGTGACTGGTGAGTAGGTACCTAAGCACGTATGGGTTAGTAATTACCGGTGGAAAGTGAAAGAGCAGTCACGCTCTCTTTGCAGGCTATGGCAATTAAGTTTGCTGAAATTGTCAATTATGGTACATTGTACACTATACGGGCTTGTGCGGAGTGAAACCCCGGCTTATAGAATTACAAATTAAAGGGCATTTTACTTTATAAATGTTTTTCAAAACTTACCATCAGCGTAATGAGTCTGTTTGCCGCCTTATATCTTCCGAAATAGGGAACGGATTGTTATGCGATTTAAGATATAATTTTGAGAAATTATTTTCAAAGATTTTAAATATTACTAATTTCAGTTAAAATTATAACTAACAAACTTATTTGTTTAAAGAAGTAATTTTAAAGAAGTCTTCAACAACAAATGCTAAAAAAATTCCAAAACGATATTACTTACTAGTCTACAAAAGTTAGAGATTTTTTTTTAATAAGCATTTGTTGAAAATAATTACAATGTCATCGACGTCGATATGCGAAACGAATGAAAACATCCGTGAGAAAAAAATTAAACCACGAAAAATAATTGAAAATTAACAATAGACAAAAAATTAAGGAAGACATGCGGAAGTCATATTATTAAAAGTATCTGTTAAAAAAATGTAAAGGCGTGTACTATGAAAAAAATCGATTATATCATAAAAGATGTGTGTATGTGTTAGCAGTGCAGCATATATTACTTAGGTACTGTTAATATACCAACACAGACAGATTGAATGTCGGTTAGACAGGAAGTATGGATCGATGCGCGCGCGCAAACCGCCAACATCAGACGAACGATTTCGTTGGTCACTCATCAGGTCACCCCTAATGTCGTTAAAATGTATACTGTATTTTTCAAATGTAGGACTTATTTTACACCGTTGGAATATTCATGTATGTTTTGGGAATATTTTAAGATGTTCATAATTTTAAATATCAAAGAAGCATTCTATGGGTGAACCAAAAAGTTCTTAGAATTTTATATTTTATTCAACTTCGGTACATTTTAAGTAGAATGTACTCGTATAATTCTTGAGTATGAAAAAACTCTTCTACTGCAACCATGAGTGCATTACCATCATCAAATTTGGTTCACGGACATGCTCTTTCAATTTTGGAAATACGTATAAGTGTAAATCACTAGGACCTAAGTCCGGAGTGTAAAACCAGCTGTGGATTCTTTATTGGACAGTGTAATAGAATAGAATAGAATAGAATAGAATAGAAAACATTTATTTGCATACACATGACACACACGAATAAATCTAAAGATAACAAATAATATACATACATTTTTTACATATAAATGAGAATATATGCTTAAATAAAATCCCTATGAGTGTGCGTCATGGCATCAAAAAGGTATCTGGCTCAGCATAAGCTGATGCAAAGCACAGCGCTGATTTTACGCCAGTCCTACTTGAATGTGCGTCGTTATAACATTATTGTTGCAGGAATTTACTACATTCTATAAGTAACAGAACACTACCCCTTATTAGGTCTTCCCCAGTTATCGCTCATACATGCCACAAAAACAAATCAAATACTTGGCTCAAGACTTCATTCACTTTTTTGTTTCTCAATCAGTAAAGCAGTGTATTTATTTTTGAAAGCAAATTTAGACTTGAGATCACGAAGGGGAGGAGGAATATTATTCCAACACTTAGAAGCCAAGTATCGGAAGCTACCACTGAAAGCTGCTGTCGAGCAAAAGGGAACATTCAATGTATTCACCGGACGCCTGCAAACAGAGGAAGGATCACGCCAATTCAATTTCTTAAACAGATACTCCGGTCTCTTAGTACCAACCACTTCGAAAATAAGTGTTGCATAATAAAGTTGTTGCCTAGCATTCATGCGCAAAATATTATATTTATTCAAGAAAGGTGTAATGTGCGATCTTGGAGGCACCTTCACGCAGAAACGTAAACAGGCATTTTGCACTCGTTGAATTAATTTTTGTGTCTTCTTAAATAAACAAGGACCATATACAACCGAACAATAATTTAATAACATTAATTTGTTATTCTTATATTATTACTTGTTAACGAAGTGGTGCAGTGTTTCCTTGGTAGGTGCTAAGCTGTGTATGTAATATTGTAATATTAATATATGACGCAGAAACCGGTTCAACAATTTCCTGAGTACGGAATGAATTATGCGTTTTGACGGAAGGAGAATCATTCAACAATATGAATGATAGCGTTAACATGTCCGTATTTGGTTTTTTTGTATAATTAAAATTATTTTGTGAACCATTATTAATAACCAATTGAGGTAAAATAATAGATAAACTTAAAAATTAACTCTTAACATGTTCAAAATGTGAAACTTTGTATGTTTGTATATTTTCCGGTGTTCATTTCTCAATAAAGCATAAAAACAAATGAATGGCTTTAGATAAAATTTGTCACACAGATAGTTTAATATCAAAATTTTTATATATGAATATAAACCGATTTAGTATTCTAGTCACCCCAAAAATCATAGACAGTCTCCGTCCACTATTAAATTCGAAATTTAAAATTACTGACAAGAAATTATTTCCCGCATTACTGTCAATCTATGCTTACATCAAGACGATATATGCGTCGTATAAAGGCCTAGTTTTTTATACGAATTTATTTCTGCAATGTTTTTTTTTTATTACAATTTGAGCATAATAATAACTGCTTTTATATTTCGCGCGACACAAATAGTTGTGACACTTAGCGTGAAACGAATCGATCTCTATCGTTTACGTTCTTAATCGATGTAACGGAACTGACACTGTATTTACTCGATACTCGTTGGTACGATCATGTTCATTCGACTTGTCATCTGTCACTGAATCCAATGAGATTATTTTGCAATAACTGCATCACGAAATAATAGATATTAGATGGAGATTACACTTGTTCATGCAATCATGTCTAAGGAAGGTCTATAATCGTTGATTTACGTACAAATAGCTGAGCAATCAATGAAAGAGGGCAATGATTCAATCAAAATACGGCTATCCCTAGAATAATCAAGGTAGTAGTCGACATACATAACCCAAATAATCAGTTGGGCGGGACATAATTATGTAGGTATATGTCTTCTGAAAACTGTCCACGTAATATGTCTGTATGCAACATGAACCGCTCACTGCTTTTTACAAGCGATAATGCGGGAAGAGTGAGCTCACTCTTCCCAACAATGACACATTTTCGGCCACCTGAAGTATGGCAAGGGCGCATCTGTGATTAAAATCTTTGGGGGGAACTATCAGGCAAGGCAGGCCATGATCCCTTGTCCATACCATGCCATAAGGTCCCTCCCTTCGAGAACCAAGCTTGATATTATTGTACATAATTTGGCTTTATTAATTAATATTTCCTTCATAATTTTTATACACATTAATTAAATCAATTGTAATTTCATCTTAATAAATTTAAATTTATAGACATACGAATCAGTAAACCCTATTAACCGTTTATCTAAGAAGTTCCTTTTTAAAAAAATGAATGTCACAACCTACCCGATTAGAAGATAGCAATTTTTTTCCCAGTGTTCATCCGCAGTGGAGTAATAAAATTACAATATCTAGGTATGACGGCGGCGACCAACTTTTCTGTCGTAACCGATACAATTCCGCGTGCGAATCCTACTAACAGCCTAATTAGGTTTTATTGGTATTATTGGTTTATTAGCTGGTAAAATAAAACCTCTCTAATAGTTTGCGATGCCTCCAGTTTTTGGAAGTTATCTGTCGACCTTTTAAAAAATAGTAAACCTATACTTGCCTACTTAGTAAGGAAAATGGCCTACTTTAGTAAATTATATAAAATTCCTCTAATTCAAAAAGTTTTACTTGTGTTATTTCTGCAGATATAACTTTAGATATGAAATAAAGTCGCTGTCCACTTCTGTGCTAACGCTATATTTTCTAATTTTAATATAGTTTTCACTAATGGAAAGAGCGATAAACTATGAAGGTCTGAGTATATAATTTGCAGAAAAGAATTGCATCCGTACCTACGAAGCCGGGACCGGTCTTTAGTAATAGGTAGTCAATATTTAGGAGAATATTTGCAGATTCGCACGGCATCATTCACCGATTGTGTTGTGGACGTGCCGAACATTAGGAAACGGAAGTACGGTCCGATTCACAAAGCGATTGTCGCCGAGGTCTCCACACGTGACGAATTTATACATAAATATATCAGTTTTGCATTCCCATTGTCAGGGCACACAATGTATGCAAGTTGCGCAATCAGACGATACATCGATTACAGCACCACCAATGATCCAAAATATAATCGATTTCGTACAATGAAGTGTGACAATTAGCGAATCGAAAAAGTCCCGGCTTCATATAATGTAATTGGGACAGTAAGGACAACTAGTTCTTACAAATTTATATAATAGAATTAAGCAGTACTCTATAGATGTTTTTTTTTCTATAATAAAGGATGGCAGGTAGGCTGACGACCCAATAATCTTAATTATTACTAACTATTACATTAAAATGTATAATTTTATCGTAGATCGCGATCTGCGATCCAATTATAATTGACTGAAGTTGCTAAGGAAAGAATATTTATTTTTATTATTTTAATGATAAACAACTGTATTATTATTAAAATAATATTTAATAGTTCATAAGGAACATTAATGTCGCTCAATGAGATATGAAGAGAGCTATGCTCGGGGTTACTCTGCGAGATTGAATCGGGATAGAGGATGTCCATAGCCCGTAGACAAACTAAAGTTACGAACATTAATAGGATCAATAGGTTAAACTATCTGACACATAGTATTGGGAGCCGACGGCCTCTGAGGCCGGAAGGTTCTCAATTGAAGGCTGCGTACCGGTAATCACACTTACAAGGTGGACAGAAGATCTGATAAGGGCCGCGGGTCGACAATGAACCCCGGCTGACTGTGACCGATCCTATTTTAAATTGATAGCCTACATCCTATACAGTCGATTACAGTGGTATCTAGTTATCTAGTTATCTATCAACTGTCTGGTATCCATAATAACATTACTTGCTTACTGTGAAACTAGATGGTGCTGTGTGGAATGTCTATGAAAAAAAAATTTGACGTCGCAGTACGCTTGAAACATCGAAACTTTTTTTTACGTGATAACGTCATATCATGCCTCTCTATCGCTTGTTCCGCCCTCTCGCTTGCACGCGGAACGTGACACTTTTTCGTGCGTGCAGCCGGCGTTCATTCATCAATTTATAAGCAAAGGACGAGGCTAACGCTCCTAGTTCGTGGCACCGATGCGCCGGTGTCAAAATCGGAAATTGACACCAATGACGGGTGTTCATTCTGCGCGTAGAAAGATACGAAAATGCCTACATACCAGTGATATGTCCAACCAACCAATGAGAACACTTTACAATAACAGAATACGCCAATTAGAAATAAAAATACGTATTAAGATGGCAATGAAAACAAATTATTTTTAGTAACTAGATGTGCAAATTGGAGGACCATTTTTTTTGTCACTAGTAGTATGGTAAGGGCGCATCCTGTCTTGTTTAACATATCACTGTTTATAAGACGTTATCACATCAAAAAATGGGAATAAGATTTATGAGAATGAGAAAATGGGAGAAAGGATTTAATTAGCTTGGAACATCATTAACAAAAAAGTCCCATGTTTTTATAAAGTCAAAAGGTGTAACAAAGGAACATCATTCAGTATAGTTAGATTTCACTTGCGTAAATTCAAATACACATACGTTCGGAATAATGATATACAATTCCACTATTGACTGCTGTGACTCTATGCACACCACACACGATCAACTTTCCCTTGCACTGTAGGAGCACTCATTGTGACCAATTTTTTTAGTTCATATCAAGTCGTTAAAGAAACATCACCGTTTCCTAGGCTATTGTCACATAAATTTGTTATTACAAGTAGGCAATTACCCATGCTAATAACTTTGTCGACAAAAAAAACTGTTTTCATGTCAATGGTGTTGCAATAGTATAAAAAAAAAACAGATACTCGTTAGATAATAATGAATGCGGAGAGACTAAAAATATTCAAATTTATTGAATTAGTCAAATGACTGTTGTTTTTGTAATTTGCATAGAAAAAAAATATTTCTTGACCTACCACAGAGTTCGATCGAGCGACTTAGAAAAAAAAACTTTGAACGCATTAACTTTAGGTAGTGTGCTAGATAGAAGAAAACTGGAAAATGGTTACGAAAGAAGCACAACCAATAAGGAAAATTCTTTTTTATTACATACTAGCGACCCGCTCCCAGCTCCACTTACCAACAAGTGGAGAGTCAGTCTATCTGATGACTAAAGAAACATAGTATAACCTGAGTATTACTTTTTTTATTAGTTTTTATAGTACCTATTACTTAGTGTGTATCAAAGATTTAAATCGAGAGATGCGGCATTACTAGCGAAAGTGTGTTACAAAATACAACATACATTATACTAAAGACAAAAGTATAAAATACCTTTGTCTAAACACACTTTTAAACACAGACAACACATTCCTTACTTGAAACGTGACTGTGACGATAGCGACGCTCTCAACAAGCGACCGTCACTCACTGTAGCTGGCGTGCAACTGTAGTTGGGTTGAGCGCCTGCGCCCAACCCATTGTTAAGAATTTTTGGTGTGTTTTTAGTATGGCGCAAGGAGATTACGCCGCATCTTTCGATTTAAATCTTTGGTGTGTATGAAACACACTCGCTCGATTGAGTGAGTTTATCGAGATTCAACACATGAGTCTATAAAACCAACAATTCAGTCATGATTTCTGACCTCAATGAACATAATAAACTAGCGATAGTAATAATTGAGGTCAGAATCAGAACTAGCGACTCGCCTCCGGCTTCGTACGAATGCAATAAAACAAAGTCGCTTCCAGCCGTCTGTCCGTCTGTATGTATGTATGTACGCTTAGATCTTTTAAACTACTCGAATTTTAATGCAGTTTTCACCCCTGTAAAGCTGGGAGCGGATCGCTAGCCATTTTATAATATGTATAGATATAGATAAATGTATGACGTAATTAAAATCATAATGCACGACTATACAATTTGTTACTCGCCTTGACTGGTGAAGGGTCAAACAATAAAAGTATAAGTGGTGTTACTTCTTTGAGAATAATTGTTAAGGTATGCGCCTCCAGGCGCTATGACATAATGTGACTGATGGATGAGTGGATTGACTGACGTTTAACATCAATCCGACATTAGGCTTTATGGATATTACTGCTTTTGCCTTTGCGATGACGGTGAGCAATCACAGAGACATCAAACGCTGCGCATACGCAATCATCTCGAAAATCATTATGCAATTTTTATGTTGAAAACAATTTATAATCCGATTTTAATGTTATTAGAATGTGGGTTGCTGGATTCGATATTTTTAGTAGTTTCAGTAAAAAAAAATTAATTTATTTATTCCGGTCCGTTATTGTAACAATTTTAAAAGGCTAATTGTGACGTGTTCTCGATAGATAAAAATTCATCGATAAAGTACCTGGTAACGTACTTTCTGAGAGTTGTTGTTTTGAACAAACGAAAAAAGTTAATTCCGTTAAAGTCCGAGGAAGTTCTTATGAAGAGAATTATTAATAACTTTTTTTAACAATAAATAAACCGACTTTAAACCGTCTCATGGTCTTTTCTCATGGATGCCATTGTCAGAACTGGACCAAATTGAAATCGGACCAAACGGGAAACACCTGCTTTCAAATAAAAAAAGAATCATCAAAATCGATTCACCCAGTCGAAAGTTATGAGGTAACAAACATAAAAAAAACAGTCGAATTGAGAACCTCCTCCTTTTTTGGAAGTCGGTTGAAAAATAAAAATAAAATACAGTCGAATTGAGAACCTCCTCATTTTTTGGAAGTCGGTTGAAAAATGAAAATAAAATACAGTCGAATTGAGACCTCCTTTTTTGGAAGTCGGTTGAAAAATAAAAAAAAATTCAGTCGAATTGAGAACCTCCTCCTTTTTTGGAAGTCGGTTGAAAAATAAAAAAAATATAGTCGAATTGAGAACCTCCTTTTTTGGAAGTCGGTTGAAAAATTAAAAAAAATTACAGTCGAATTGAGAACCTCCTCCTTTTTTGGAACCTTTTTTAGACATCCCTGCAAAGCCGGAGGCTTTTCGCTAGTTTGAACTAAAAACAAAGCACATTCAACTACTTTCGTTGATTCGAAGTGTTTAATGAATTCGCTGTTCAGATAAGCCGTAGAGCGTTTGTATCATAATTAATTAGTACAGTATTATAATGTTATATGAAAGTGTGTCGTTACATCGCACTTTATATGAAAGTGACACAAGGGTATTGTATACACATAAAGTTATTGTTACCGTTTTAAATACACTTTATATTTTATATATGCGGTAAAACGAAATGTTGATTTTTTTTATTATTATGATAATAACAAACCTATTAAATGAACATGAGGAAAACTTAAAATGAATTTTTTTTTAATCCTAAACTGAATACTTATACTAATACTAGCTATACACGCTCCCGGCTTTGTCCGGGTTCAAAATAAAAACTATCCTATTTTTAAGTTGGACCAAACTACACATAGGTATCAAAATCGATTCAAAATATCAAAATAGTTTAGGATTCCATTGGCCTCAAACAACGTGATACGAAATTTATATATAGTAAAGAGCGGATTTTGTAAATTTGTTTATGTGTGGAGGAAAAAAATCTTTGTAAACGCTGCACTTATTTGAAAAATGTCTGCACTATGTATTGTATCATATTACTAGCTGGCGCCCGCGACTTCGTCCGCGTTGAAAAAGAAAAAAGTAGCCTATCCTGTGTCCTGTACATCTAAATGTTTATCTATCAAGTTTCATAAAAATCAGTTAATTCGTTTAAGAGTTATACAGGAACATATATACATACAATACCTACACTTACAGATTTATTATTAGCATTGATTATAGCAAAATGGCAAATTTAAATTTATAATGACGATCAAGAGTTTGTTGGAGAAACCTAATTGATAAATAAATATTTTGATTTTGATATCTTGATTTTATTTATACCTATATGTACCCTAATCGCACTCGAGCGTAACCGGCGGGACGCGTTAGTCTAGCAAGTATTTCATATTACTTCTTAAGAATCTCAGAGGTTTTCCCGAACCCCATACAACCTATAAAACATCCGCGTTCTATTTCCGCTTTCCCAAGATCTAGAAGCTGACGAGAGTATTGTTATGGCAGCAAATTGACGCTCGAGTCTGGTAATTATGAAATTAATCGACACTGCAATATAATTGATGCAGATTGGAAAGCTGTGCTTGGCACTCGATGAACGAACGAGAAATTAACAACACACATAAGCTATATTATATCGATAAAATCAATGCGATCTTTAAATCGAATTACTCCACGATCGGCGTAAAGTTACGAGAAATAAAAACAAAACACAGCACCAATTATCGGATTACTGAAGTGTAAATCAAAGTTTTATAGACACGCAAACCTGTTGGCGAGTTGTAACCATAACATCCTTTCGAGCACAGCACTGTAGCACACATATTTTAAGACTATATAGAGACCTGTACCTGCGCATCAGTCTTTTCCGTTAAGTTCTCGAAACGGGCCAGGATTTCCTTCACAGACACTTTTGGTTCGGTGCTTTCCTCGTGTATCGTTTCCATGTGACCACTGGACGACGATGAGTAGCTTTGTGGACATTTTTTCGGTGGTCTTTCGCTGGATTTTCGGGAGCGAGGTGGGTCGGGATCTGCGCGCGTGTCGGCGCCGGAATCCGAGTCTTCAGGGGCCGACGCGTCGGCGCTAGACGCGGCACCCTCTGAAGAGTTGATGAGGGAGTCTAGACTAGGAGCGCGTTGTGGTGCAGAGAATTCTTCCTCGTTTTCGAGGCCGTATAGCCGTTGCAAGTGACGCCAGTTGTCGCGCATAGCGTTCGAAAGGCGCGGACGCTGCATGGTGCGCGCGATAGCGCGGTTGCGGACGGACTGCGATAGCACCTGCCCATCGGTGCCCCTGTTTGCCCTATCACCGATCGCTCGTCTGTGCGACAAATGCGACACACAATCATTATGTTTACTATAATAACTTTTATTTATTATTTTAAAGAATAAGTGCCCTTAGCACCTAACGAAAACAACATAAATCATACTTTGATACAATTTAAAAATATTAATAATCTCATCGCTATATTAAAAATCACGTGTCACGATTTTAATCACATTTTTTGAATGTGTTTATTTGATTGTTAACATATACTTAGGATACTTTTTATGCTGGAAAAATGTTAGATTCCTAAATAAAAAAATAGCGCCCAATTTTTTATATTTCCGTGTGCCACATACAAATCCGTTCTGCCGAAATATCTATACATTCTCATAAACTTTCGCATTTATAATATTACCTAGTAAGAAGATTGGTACTCATGTATTTTTTCAGGTGTTATATTTTTAATTTTTAAACACGGACAAAGCCGCGGGCACGGCACCAGCCAGAATTAAATAAAACTAAAATTATTAACAAACAAAACCACTGCAATTTTACGAAAAATAACAGCTCCTGAGTATATATACTTAGAGGGATTCACTCTCTGTTTCAATGGCCGTTAAGGTTTCTTTTAAAAATGATATAAAAACAATTATCTGCTTATGTAACACATATTAATTGCTCTCATATTATCTATGTAGGTACTTTTGATCTTAATCTACATATAACTTTATTATGTGTAGAGAAAGTGAAAAAGTCAGTTAGTTCATAAAGTACCTACGCATTTAATCTCATTTCTCTATTAAACCACTTTAGATTCTATCTGAGAGAACACTGATATAGTCTGATGTAAGTCAATAAATAACAACTGGGATAAGAATAAAATTAAAACGTAATAATCAATTTACTTATTAGTATGTACTCTTCTTTAAATAGTAAGTACGTTTTACAATATTGTTTAGTTCTTCTACATTATACTCTCAATTTTAAAGAATTTGTCGCGGAATATCTATACGTATATTCTGGTTTATTCTTAGCTTCTTATGGTTATACTATACTAATATTATAAAGAGGAAAGATTTGATTGTTTGTTAGTTTGAATTGAATAAAATTCTTTCACTGTTGGAAAACTATATTATCAGCGAGTAACATAGGCTATAATTTTATAAAGTTACGCGGACAAAGTCGCGAACAACAGCTGGTTTAGAATAAATCTAATCTCTATATATTTACATAGTGTACGCTTAGATCTTTTAAACTACGTAAAGAATTTTAAAGCTATACTACGTGTTTAAATAAAACTTTACTACAAAAGAGTGTCTAGGCATTATTTAGGGTTAGACACTGCTTAAACATTATTTAAATTTAAACACCGCCAAATGCTAGTTTAACGAGTGTCTATCTAGTTAGCGACTTCTCTTCCTTAGACGTGTTCTGTCAAATTTGAAATCGTTTTGCGTAATGTTAAAGATTTCTTTTGATTTTTGATAATTTACGAATACGATTCGATAATATCGACGAAATGCTTAAAAACGAAACGCTATGAATTATGAAATTTATAAAAATACGAATATTAAATTAACAAATTAAACTTGACATTTGACAATTACGCCAGTGTCAGTTACGTTCCATTATGCGCAATGATATTTGGTAATAACAAAATTTTATAAAAAATAACGTATTTGTTGTAATTTATGCCTTATTCCAATCTTATAATTTGCTCATATCATTAATATTAATATAGTCCGTAATAATAGCTTGTGAAATTCAAAATTCATCTTTATACGCCTATCAGATCTGCGTAAAATGAAAACGACACGAATGAATGAATGTTTCCCAGTTCACGTACTTTAACACTGCTTACACTGTTTTGTGGTAGGGACATTTTAAACGCTCGCTAAACGATGTTTAAATAGTTATACATTGTCTAAGTAAGCACGCGTTTAAACAGTGCTTATTGAATTTTTTGTGGTAAGACGGTAACGTTTGATTATTTATCTAAATCGAACGTTAGTCTAATCAGTTAGGGCCTCTTTCACCAATTGGCGAGTAAATGTTAAGAGTATCTTGTTTCAATTTCATTGAAATTACCCTTGAGTAATGCTACTTGAAGATGGTGAAACTCGTACGCTTCTTACCGGTGACTTTAAATAGCGGTTAGCTTATTTTACACTTTACTCAGAGATGGTGAAAGAGGCCCTGATTAATGGGCAGTGGCTTTCAATTAGAACTTAATATTAAAATTTAACTTAATTTTCATATATAAGTAAAATGACACAATTTTACCGTAAATAATATTACATGCCTTTATTGTTGGTGGCTACATTCCAAGACGCTTCCTAGGTGCGTAGGCGAGCAACAATACTTCTTACTTCGATGGGTAACACTCAATTTTAAATAAGGGCGATTCGTGTTTCACTTCAAATTTGGTTATATGTAGGATAATTTAATATCACCCCAATTATAGCTTTATATTTTTTCACATCCTTGAAAATGTAGGTAACTATGATTTATGAGACATTTGTATTTGAATATTTCAATTCTATGATAGGCTTAAATTAGGCAATTTAATTTTTTTTAAAGATTAAAAATATTTCTCAAAATACTAACTTACTCGAAAACCTCCAACTTTTATTACTTGTTTCATTAGTAAAAACTGTATTAAAATTTGTGGGTGAATTAGATTAAATTTGCGGAGAAACATGCAGAGGCAGACAGCGGTTTTATTTTATAAATCAACTAGCTGTCCCATGCGACTTCGTCCGTGATTTCTCAAGTTGGATCAAATGCACACAGTGTGCAAAATTTTATTAAAATCGGTTAAATAAATATTTACACAAGAAATTTTTATATATACATATCGCTGCTTAAAAATTAAAGGGCTACAAATCAAAATTACACTTTTTGCAGAGCTAATCGAAAAAAAAAATTTTTGCCTATTTTTCTTATTAGATATTATATCAAATATATGCATATTATACATTGTTAGAAGCGTATTTTTAAGAAGCATTAAATGTTTTAAGTACTTTTATAATAAACTGAATACTAGAGGAGATATAAGCATATAAATAACTATTGAATATAAAAAATATCAAAAATACTAAATATTGAATAAAACCACAAGTCTTTTTTGCAACATACAATATTTTTGAAGGATTGTGATTGTATTTTTGCAATAAAAATATTTTTGGATTTTTTGTTATGGCCCTTTAGTTTTTAAGCAGCGATATTTAGAGATTGGACCGAGATATACTAACACTTTTTTTAGAATAACCCAGCACTGGTGAGCGAGTATCTTGCGGCGAAACTGTATTCTGTGCGGTCAGCGTAACGGGCTCACACTTCCATCTACTCGTATGTACGAGTGTAACGGGAGAGCCATATTGCTTCAGTAAATTATATACACATTAACATTTTATTTAATTAGCTAACTTTATGTTATGTATTCCAGATGCTAGACTATTGCAATACCTTTACGAGGTAATTTCAATTAGTAAATAATCCACTCGAGAGTGCGCATTGTATCAGAAGGGAGTAACCTGTTTGTTGAGCTTTACATAAAAACATAAATACAACTTATTGTGTTTAAAATAGGTAAATTTAAATAGTTTCTATTAATATAAAAACTTATTAACAAAAATAGTTAAAAATAAGATAATATAAACTCCCAATATTCAAAATAATTACAGTTTGGTTGGATAACAAATAGCAATTTATTTCCTTGCGACACACACATCAAAATAATATAAAACACAAAAATTTATATTGATTTTGATTAGGTAATACCAAGTGAAAAAACAACATAAAAATGTTTTAAATATTATCTTTTGTGGTGATTAGTTTTTATATGGTACAAAGTTATTCGTCACGGTCGCGAGCACAGATTACATCTGAGTTAGTTAACTGTACAAATTACATTCATTAAGAAAGTTAATTGAATTGCAGATATCTGAAGATATCGTTGGCCATTTTAGGTTGAATTTCCACTCCAACAATTAAATAACACGATTTAAACAACGTTTCAATTTATTTAAAGGTCTCAATTGCATGCATTCATAGCCTGTGTTTTCATAGTCAACTAAAATATGTTATTGTAAATAAATAAAATAAAAATTATAATGTTTCTATTTAAAAACTTTTGAATATATTTAACAACAATTTAGGAGGAATATTTTAAGAAACATTCAAAAGTAAACAATGTAAATCCATAGTATAATTTGAAATCGCTTCTGTCTGTATATCCGCTGACTTGATTGTGATGCTATCAGTTAGATAATTTTTCACGGAAGGTTTGTATCTATATAATAATAAAACCTGTTTTTATTTATGTAGAAAAAAACAACAATATTTTGCAACCTTTCGCCAAAAATGTCCGCGTCTCTCTGTTTCTTCGCTATATATACTTCTAAACCACCAAATGGATTTTGATACAGCTTTTACTAATGGAAAGAGGAATAAACAGAGAAGGTTATGTTTGCATATGTATAAACATTGCATCACGGACTAAACCGGAAGCGGATCACAAATAAAAAATATGTCAAAATAATGAAAATACAAAAACTACAAAAACATTAATTAAATTAATATTATTTAGTTGTATTACAAATTTATCATTAGAATAAGATTGGATTTTATTTCAGATTTTTTTTTATTTGACCTACATATTTTTATTTATCTACTTTATTGGAAAACACATATAAAAATCATTCAGTTACCCTCTTTGTTGTGCCTTGAAATCGACGCGCTCTTCTGATC